>CM077020.1:19808230-21008230 GCA_039090855.1 Macrothele yani
ATTAATCATTACTTTGGTACCATATTAAAGAAATGCAAAATCAAACAAAGATATTCGCTCTTTCCACGTTTATAAGTGAGTCACGGAAAAATTCTCATTGGCCGCCACCGGGAGTCGAACCCAGGGTCTTCCAGTTACGCGCCGGATATGTCAAAGTCAACCAATCCTGGGTTGACTTTGCCTTGTGGGCAGGTGCGGAACTGGAAGACCCTGGGTTCGACTCCCGTTGGCGGCCAATGAGAATTTTTCCGTGACTCACTTATAAACGTGGAAAGAGCGAATATCTTTGTTTGATTTTCCTGGTCCAAGTTAAATGTCTGTATTAATTAAAGAAATGCAACAGCTCAATTTAACATAACGAATCATGATCAAAGAAGGTCAATTAACACAATGATTTTAAATTGATAATTAATAAAGGAAATAGAACATTTCATGCTAATTACTTGTGTATATGTCATACACAATAAAATCTTTCACCTGAACATCAACCTTGTTGACACTAATACAGAGGGTGAGTCGAAAGTTAAATAGAACAATCTGTTTGATATTCCTCTAAAGTTTGGTATATCTGAAGTATCTTCTGTGGTAAATAAGGAAGGCGCTGTAGATGGAAGGCCTTTCTTGACATCTCTCAAAATTTCTGGAGTGAATTGACTGGTATGTACTGCCTGTACTTCTTACTTCCTCAGTTGTTGAAGGTTATATTGACAGTATGCTTAGGTCAAACCACTGCAGAATTCTCAAACAAAAAATAATTGGCCTCCTATTGACAGCTCCTTTTTTTTACTCACCATTGAAGATACTCCTGCCACACCGAATTGGAAATACAACAAATGGACCACTTCATTACTAATGGAATTTCCTTGCACTACATAGAAAGAATTGAAATGCTGTTGAACACTAACTCTTGTAATTTGGACATGCCCTACAACATTTCAATAATTTGGAAACCGTTGTTTTCAGCAGATAAGTGAACAAGATCCACCATGTGAACTCTTACTATTATGATCTCTCATTGTGACCAAAACTGATGTTCAACCAAAATATCTTGCTACCTAGTCTTACCATAAATACTGTTACAAAGTATTCAATGAAATAACAAATGAAATTTAAAGATATTTTAATATACCTGTGATATGACGTAACTAGTGCACCTGTGAATACATGGCACCAATCACTTTTCAAAAGTCATCATTTTGGTTTCACACAGTTCTTCAGTCTCTGTGGCCATTCATCAATAGCTTTACGCAGGGTCTCCACAGGGAAAGCTGCTACTGCCCGCACCAAAGAGCATTTGAGACTGTCAATACTGGAATGTCTCTTTCTGTAGGCCGTATCCTCCAGTGTGGCCCACAACTTGTATTCCAATGGATTGAGGTCTGGGCTGCTTGAAGGCCAATCAGCTGGAGAAATGAAGTCTGGCAAATTTTCCTCCGAAACCAATCCTGGGTTGACTTTGCCTTGTGGGCAGGTGCGGAATCCTGCTGAAAGCTTTGGGGTTGGTTTTAGAAGAAGGTGTGACTCCCATTTTTGACCACTGGCTCCAAAACTCTGTCCTGGTAGACTTTGGCGGATGTTTTCACTCCTTTCTTACAGAAATGGAGCTTCGTGGTACCCTCGTTGGAGATTCCCCACCAAACCACGATAGCAGCAGGATGATAGCCCCTCATGATCCTTGTAGCTTTATCTTGAGCTTCTTGTGAGGTTGATGCATACACCCTGTCATTTTGGCAGTTGAAAGCCTCTTCAATAGTGAAAATTTTTTCATCAGAGAAAAGTATCTCTCTGTGGCGATTGTCTTCATAATGTTACAGCATACGTTTTGCTTGTAGCACCCTCTGCTGCTTCAGTTGTGGGTTGAGAAAGTGCCCTGTACGCCGCCGGTAAGCTCTCACCCTTAGGTCACTCCCCAGCATGCGTGACATTGACATTCTTGAAATGTTCAGCTCACGAGCCATCACTGTTTGTTTTCTGACAGGATTTCGTCGAATACGGGCTGTCACTACTTTCACCAGCCGAGCAGTCATCACGGTACGTGGCTGACCCTTTCTGGGGTGGTCAGCGACTGTCCCAGTCTCAAGGAACCTTTTTATGGTCCAGTAGAGAAAAATTCGGCTGATTTTCAGCTTCAGCATGTTGAAAATATCTGAAGCTGATTTTCCAATTTTGTGCAGTGCTATTACAGCAACACAATTTTCATAATCACCCCACTCCATGCTAAGTACTTCACGAAACACGTTATCTCCTCTGTGACTGAACACAATGATTCACAAGCTGCTTCATGCCTCCTGGCTGGTCGGCAACATTGCACACTAGTTGCTCACCATCTGTCGAACGTTTGTAACAATATTTATGCTAAGTAATAGCTGAAAAAGGTCCTTTTCTTTTTGTTACTGTAAATCAGTTTTGAATCTTACAAATTCTGTGCATAAGATAAAATGGGTGTCTTGCAAAATCATGGTTTACATGTGCAAATGTGGGTGAATGGGTGGACAATGTTTATTCAATGCAGAATTGAAGGAAAGCCCTCATTCTAGAGAAATAGGTCTCAAAATTTTTTGACCTCTCTTATCTTTGTAATTTAATAAATAACTGATGGCTTGTGTTAGTGTGTGTGCCAAGATCAGCTTGTTTTCAATGCACCCCTTCTTCCAGAGCTGTTATTTTAAATGTTGCATTGACTATGATTATTCTTTTCCTTGAACGTAATATGAGGATGGTTATAACAGAGCTCATAAAGCTTCACAAATATTAATGTACTAGCTGCTGAATCATTTGGCCATGTACAAATTTATATTATATTGTATTGAGTGATCTGTTTCTTGTATGTTCCAGGGGTGAAAGAGTTTCGCCAAAAGGCGGAATTCCGCCTTTTTGGAAATTGTCTGGGGAGTTTCTGAGATTTATGCAGATCTAGTGCCAGTATCAAGAGGGGAGTTTCTGAGATCTATGCATTTTTTGTGTCAGTATCAAGTTCTCCATCCCAGAGACATCTGGGCTGGAGAACTTGACTGTGATTGGCTGCAGCATGCCAACTGTGGAGGCAGTAAGTGGGGCTTCCCTGCTATTTCAATCATTTGAAGTGTAAACAGCTCAATATAAATATGGGATTGACATTATTATTAATAGTCTGGTGTAAGCACATTGACTAAAATAAAATTCTTATTGGTTCCTAAAGAATGTAGACAATTTTATGGCTTTTACATATGCATATATGGTGCTTAGGGTAGGTAATAAATGCTGAAAGGTTACTTATTTTTGCATATTCCTATGTGGGAAAAGTTCAGCCTTTTTCTGCCATGACCACTTTCATGCCTGATGTTCAGACTTACTGTAACCCAATCTGTTGCCAAATGCAGTGCATGCTGTAAGAAATGTGCATATAGTGTTACAGTAAATTTTCTTCAGGCATTTTGAGTTTGATTTTCCAAATCAAACTCAAAATATGTAGGCCTTCTCAGACCTAGGATGAGTTATAAATATCAATATTTAATATTATTTGTAAGTCTGATTATGTAAATAATCACTGCTTACCCTACTTTATTATAGGAAACTTATCATTTTGGTGCACATTTTCATCTTTACAAAAGGGGACTCTTGCACTAAAAACTAAAATTTCAATGAATTCTTTATGCAACTTAATAAATTATATTTCAGAGTTTTATAATTACAGTTAAAGTTAATAAAAACACTTAGGATTATAATTTATATACAAATTCCCTAACTGCCCTTAGAGTACATTAACTCACATCATGTCAACCACCATGAAATGTATCAGTATTCATCGATGTTATGTAGGTTTTAACTCAAAATTTTCATACCAAAGACTTCCAATACCTATTCATTAAAACCCTAAAAAAAAAAAAAAAAAAAAAAAAAAAATTAAGAAATACTAAGAAAAGTATAAGGGGTTTCACATAAAGTCTAACACCCCTTTTAAAGTCGTCGAGTCTTTAGGAAAGCATTGCTTTCCGATGGGCCCAGAGACTGCATTTATAAAGATCAAAATGTGCATTGAAGTAGTGACAAGTTTCCTAGAATAAAGTAGAGTAAATAGTGATTATTTATCTAACTGCAGACTTACAAATAATATTAAATTAAATATAGCACATTATACAACCCAATTAATTTAGATGTTTTTTGAATTTTTTTAATTCAAATTCATTTAATACAAAAAAACAAACAAAAAAACTATCAATATATTTGCTGGTGGTTATATTGCCACTTTGCAGCTGCATTTCAAAAACACATTTCATTTTGATGCTATGTAATGAAACATTTAAAAAGTAAAAAAAAAAAAAAAAAGGATAAAATAAAACAGAGTTCTTTGTATTATGCCATTAAAGCTTTTCCTATTTTTACAAAATAAAGAAGCAGGGATTTGTGATTTTGTTTGGTTCTTCTGAGTCAAGAAAAAAAAACAAAAACAAAAAACGGTCTGATAAATGCCTTCAGTTCTTTTGATCTTCCAGGTTCAAACTAATATTTGTAATCAAATTGTATGTTAAAGTGTCAGCAATTGCATAGAAAATTGTGACTTCTTTTGGATATTCAGATATTTTTTTCCCCTGCGTATGTTATATAGCTTTTTTTCATTACTGAGATTTTAGCAGATGCCAGTGTGTTTTAGTAGTGAAATGGGGTCAGGTGGGTGTCTAGTGCTGTTTTCTCTCAAGTGGATATCTCTGTACTGTAATGTTATTATAGGAGTTGAAAGGTCTTTTTAATTTTAAAAACGGTTGTACTTTATTGTAATTGCTTTCAGTGGGCTTTCCAGCAATGCTCACTGATTCCCTTTTCTCTTTCTGCATTTCCTTCTTCCTACTTTAAGGCTCAAATAGCGGTAAGTTCGCTATGCTCTCAGCAGTCCTTTAGTATTGCTATATGATTTTTCTTTTCTTTCCCTCCCCCATTTTTTTGTGATAGCTCTGATTGTTTGTGTTTTGTGTATGTACATAGTGAATGATGTAGGCATGCTGATGTTGTGGTGCCAAAAGGTTAGTTTGTTAGCATTTTTGATAATGTTCCTTATTTGGTTGTTGTTTGTGGGCTGGAAGTAGTTTGAAATTGAGAAATGCTTTGAATTGCCATAGTTATTCTTTTTAAGAATTGTTTTTCATGTCTGAAGTACTTCAATTAAATTGAAGTGGTAATTGATGAAACTTTAAAAAATATGTGTAGCTGCTAATAGTTTTATATCTGTGTGCATAGTTTGAAATGTGCTATTTGTAGAGGCACTTCCTCACAGGATGTTTGTTTCTGGTTTAGCAATGAAATATTTGATTCATTTATTTTTAATTTGTACTTGTGGTTGTCATTTGTAGTGCTCATTTTAGCCGACACACTTCTATAAAATTTAGGTAAATGTGTAGTTTAGCATCCTAAATCATTTGGCTAATAATTTAAAAAAATTTCGAGAAAAAAGGATTTATAATAAAAATATCCCAAGAAAAGGTGTTATCCAGTGCTTGTGATCTTAATACGTGGAATATAGATTAGACTTTAATGTTTTTTTTATTAGAGAAACTCGTCGTTTTGTTGTTCTGTTCAACACATTTCAAAGATTTGTTTAATCACAATGCAGTACAATGGTGGATATTCACAATATGATTTATTCAAAGATGTAGTTTATGCACAATCAAAAATAACTTATCTAAGTTTTTCTAGTAAATAACTGGAAGGAGTCATTTGTTAGCTTAACTTATCTGATGTAATTGTTCATGTTATATCCTCCCTATGTATCGTCGATCATAATGCTCGTTACACGTTTTACCCACTCAATTGGGCATTCTCAAGTGAAGTGTGTAGAATTTGTTCCCACTGTGTTAATGTTCTTCGTTTCTGCTCTGTCATGCTATTTGTCAAAGCGCAATTTTTCCTAAGTAGCCCTCTTTTGGGATTTATAGTAACTTATTTCTTGTTGTAATTTACCATACAACGCAATGGAGGGCTACTTAGGAAAAATTGCGCTTTGACAAGTAGCATGACAGAGCAGAAACGAAGAACATTAACACAGAGGGAGTGAATTCTACGCACTTCGCTTGAGAATGCCCAATTGAGTGGGTGAAACGTGTAGTGAGCATTATGATCGACGATACATAGTGAGGAAATAACATGAATGAGTACATCAGATGAGTTAAACTAACAAGACTCCTTCCAGTTATTTACTAGAAGAACTTTGATAAATTATTTTCGATTGTGCATAAACTACGTCTTGGAATGAATCATATTGTGAATATCCACCATTGTACTGCGTCGTGATTAAACAAATCTTTGAAACGTGAATAGAACAATAAAACGACGAGTTTTTCTAATAAAAAAAAACACATTAAAGTCTAAAGCATTTATATATTTTAAAGTATGTAATTTGATCTGAAATGGTGAAAAAATTTCAGCTTTACAACACATTTTAAAGATTTTTACTGTAAAATTTACCTGGCAAGCTTACCCCCAGCGTTGTGGTGTTGTCGAAACGATCTTCCGTTTGTGCTGAGGCGGCCATTTTATGGGTGGGAAAGGAGACAGAGCAAGCCTTTGAATCTTACAAAAATCTGCTTTGCTATTGAAAAGAGTTATAAATTTACCATTATTGTCTGTAGAAAAAGGGCGTTACAACTCCGTTTTTAAGTGGATTAAAAAAATACCAAACACAATAGTGATCTTCGTTTCAGCAGAATCACAAAATGGCCACTGCAGCACAACTTGAAGCTCATCACTTAGCTGAAGTCTTGGACAACATTGCAGCGGTGCTGGGGGTGAGCTTGCCGCAGCATGTTTACATTCCCGTACTTAAGGTAAATTTCACAGTAAAAATCTTCAAAATGCACTGTAAAGCTGATTTTTTTTCATCACTTTGTATCAAATTATGTACTTTAAAATTCGTATGACTTTTTTTTGACAGTTTCAGCCAAATAATTTAGGACGCTAACTACACATTTACCAAATTTTAATTTTGAAAAAGTGTGAATAATGAGCTCTGTATCATAGAAATGTGATCTGTACCTGCCTTTGAAGAAAATAATCATGTGCACATGTATTTATGACTGATTTTTCTTATGTAGTTATGCTGTATTTATATACCAATATTTTAAATGCAGATATTTATGTTACAAATAATGCCAGTGCCATACATTTTGAATGTTAAGAATGACTCCATTCAATGTGTTGTCATCAGATTAATGAGAGAGGTGTAATCTCGAGTTATGCTGCCAAAACTCGTCACAGTGATGACGAGGAAGAGTCTCAGCACCTTTGTTTCATGTAATACTTTTTTAAGTCACTTCACCATCACTAGACTCCTCAGGTTTTAATTCTGTGAAAGTACCAAGCTATCAGGAAATTTTAGATGCAGTCTGTACAGAGGCTGTGTGGATGAACATAAAAAGGAAATGCAAAGCTCATATTAGCCATATCTTTGAGTTCAAGTGGAATCTGTCATAAAATAATATTACAGCATTTATCATGTATTCAGGGTAGTGATTATAGATTACATTTTTATATTTCCCCCATAATAATGTTTTTTTTTTTCTGTTTTGTTTTTTAAATTAGTATTTGAAGTTCTTCAAAATACTCTTTTATCAGGAAAACAAGGTTACTTTTACAAATGTATGCTATCTTTAGATTAACCTTTGCAAGGTGCGTACGGTCCTTAAAAGTCTTTAGGAACTCCTTATTTTCGTTGGATGCTCCTAAGGGCCCCTTATAAAGTACTTAAAAACTCCTTATTTTTGTTAAATGTTTTTAAGGGCCCTTAAAAATTCCTTAAAACAGGTATGAAACTCTATCTGAAATCCGCAGTTTTCTGCTGGTTTTTTTTTCATTTCCTAGCAGGAACAAATGCTACTTAAATTAATCATGGTTCGTACGCATTCTGGAATTCCATTTTGCCTGGAAATGTCCTAAAATTCTGTTACGTGTCTTGGAATTTTATCCATTCCGGCCTTTTTGTGCCTGCGCGATGTTTTGTAGTTGACAATTTTTCTACTGACATGACTTATGGCTAACAAATTTTCCTCCCCACCCCCTGCAAAATGCGGGGGGGGCCTGTTGGTTTTCTTGCCTGTTAGGAGGACTGAAGCTGAGTTAGCATCTTTTGGCGTCATGCTTATGTTATCACTTCGTCTGTACGACCGGGAAGACCATATCTCTGCAATTATTAGTTCGATTTGTAAAATTCTTTTTGTATTGGGAAGCTTAAAATGTGAGAATGATGATCCATTTGTTCCGAGTTTATTCCGATGCGCAACTTCGCCGCTAGGGGGCACAAATGAAGATTGTATCGAATTTAAAATATATTTTATTTCATACATTTGCTTCTAAATATCCAATTGAAAAAATTGTTTTTTCTTTCAATGGCATTTATATCAAAGATTATTTGAGTTACAGTCCCCTTTTCAAATAATGCATACATTTTCCGCTAGGGGGCGTAACGGTTAATCACGATTTTCTCAGTATCTCCGCTCCTAACTGTCCGATTTGAAAAATTATTCCTGCGTTGGATACAGCTCTTGAGGAGAAATGTTTTGCATATAATTTCTCATTTTTGGTAAAAAATGGTTTGGCCACCAGGAGGTGTAAGTGTTTATTTTTGCATCTGATGTATTTGCAGTAAAATCTGTGCTCGAAACTCGATTAAAAAAATTCCTCCGTGGACCGATACCACTCGCCTCCAAAACCTTTTGTGAGAATACCTCCTGCTTAAATAGTGCCTAATTTCCCCACCGGGGGGGGGGGCATGCACGTACTTATATCTTATTTTTGTCCATATCTGTTTCTAGGAGTACGATTTGAAAAATTATTTCTTTGTTGGAGAATATTTTCGGTGGGAAATGTTTCTCATATAATTTCAAACATTTTTTAATGCACAAGTGAGCCACTAGGGAGCGTAAGTTCGCATTTCCGTTTACAGCAATATCTACGGGACAAATAATTTTCCGTTAGGGGGGCGTAACGATAAATCGTATTTTACCTAATATCTGCGCTTCTAAAAGTCCGATTTGAAAAATTCTTCCTGCGTTGGATACAGCTCTTCACGGGAAATTATTTGCACATAATTCCTCATTTTGGTAAAGAATGTTTTGGCCGCCAGGGGCATAAGTGTTTATTTTTGTTTCTGATGCATTTGCAATAAAATCTGAGCTCAAAACTCAATTGAAAAAATTCCTCCATGGACCGATACCGCTCACTGCCAAAACCTTTTGAGAATACCTCCTGCTTAAATAGTGCATAATTTTTTCCACCAGGGGACATACACGTATATCCTATTTTTGTCCATATCTCTGTTTCTAGGAGTACGATTTGAAAAATTCTTTCTTTGAGAAAATTTTTGGTGCAAAATGTTTCCCATCTAATTTCAAATATTTCTTAATGCACAAGTGCGCCGCTAGAGAGCTTAAGTTCATGTTTCCGTTTACAGCAATATCTACGGGACTAATAACCCGATTAACAAATATTCTCTTTCGACCAGATACTACCAACTATGAAAACTCTTTGTGTGTATTTTCTTCCAAAAATAATGCACAATTTCGCCATTAGGGGGGGGCAAATATTTAATCTATTTTTCTCAATATCTGTACTTCTAAATGTCCGATTTAAAAAAATCTTTTAACAACAGATGCAATTTACCTTATGGAACATTTTAGGTTTGTATTTCAGAAGGTTTGTGGTTCCCAATTCTGCCACCAGGTGGTGTTTATGTACTTCCGTTTGCAGCCTATCTCTGCCTCTAAAAACTCTGTTGAGAAATTTCTTTTTTTTTTTTTTTTTTACTGTATGCCATACGCTATGATGAAGATGGAGAGTGAATAAGTTTTTTGCTACAATAAGAAGATCCTGTTCAAATTTCGACAACAAGTTGGGCTTTTCTAAAATTACTGATATCAGTTGTAGATTTGCAAGTGACAAAAATTGTAAATCATCTACAAAAAAGGAAAAAGGTTACTGAAAATGAAGTTCTTTCACTTAAAGATGCTTGCCAAAAATTTATTTTAACTATGTTATCAAATCTTATTAATAAATGCCCAGTCAATTATTCAATTGTACGCAATATAGTTTGCTTAGACCCCAAAAGAATGGCAAACGATGATACTGATTGTTTAGCCAAGATGAAAAAAATCCTTTTCCATCTGAGTGAAGTTAAAAAATTAGAAGAGCAACAATGTGAAAATATTCTATTGCAATTTAGAGGCTTCTTAATGAATGAAGTAAAAAGAGACTTTACTAAATTTTCTTATTTTAATGCCTCTGAAACCAAATTAGATGCTTTCTTAGCTAAATACTTATCAAAAGGTTTTGATGATCTTTGGAATGTGATAAAAATGTTGTTAGTATTGTCACATGGCCAAGCAACAGTCGAAAGGGGGTTTTCTGTTAATAGGCTGATACAAGTAGAAAACTTAAACGAAAATTTGTGCATAAATAAGCCAAAGAATTGTTTATGATCATATTAATTTTTGTGGGAGAATTCGCAATGTAGAGCTTACAAAGGAGTTGCGAGCTTCAGTATCTTCTGCTTGCCATAGATATATGCAACATTTGGAAGAGCAAACGAATGAAAAGAAAGAGCGTGTAATCTCAGGAAAGAGAAAAACAAAACAAAGGGATGACCTAAATATGTTAAAAACTAAAAGGATTTAATCCATTTGGAAAAGTCTGCTAATAACATGGCTGAACACGCAGAAGCTTTAAAAGATGTCAATTTTTTTATAAAATGCAACAACTTTCGAAAATTACTGAAAGAGAAAAAATTAGAACTTGAAGCCACTGATTCAAAGATAGAACTCAAAAAAGAATTTAAAAATTAATTTCTTTTTTATTAAAGGCTTGTTGACATATAATTGTACCTTGTAAATTTTTAATTTAATTAAATACAGTAATCACATGCAACATTTTTTGTTTATGGATATGTGATAATTTATTATAAATGATTAAAAATCGTGTTACAATATGAATGCCCTTTTTAAAAGTGGTAAAAACTGACTTATAACTCCTTATAAAATTAAATAAGGTCCTTAAAAATTGCTTTTTAAGGTCCTTAAAAAGTCCTTAGAAACTCCTTATTTTCAATTTCTGAAAATGAGTACAAACCATGCTTTGGAATTTTAGGCTTTTAATAGATTTTTAGGATATACAGTTTCTAATATATACTTTAAGGTAAACTGAAAGATTTGTTTATATATTTTGGTAATAGATATGATTTGTTTGTGAGGATATGTGTAACTGAATTATTATGATTGTGTCCATTAAAAAAAAAAAAAAGTGTTATCCTGTTGTGAAACCACAATGAAATCATCATGATTATTAAGATGCTTAAATTTTGGTTTCATCTTACTTAAGGGGCAGGCATATGATAAAGGGCATATTTTAGTTTCCAAAAGTGCATACTCACCTCATAGTTAAAAATTTGTGAGAGGTGTTTTCCATACCATCATTATGTAGAGCTGTAAGCACTTCAGTAGTGTTTTCTTTTTGTTTGACAAATTAATATAATTATGAAAAACCAGTGCTAGTGATAGGCTTTTGAAGATGATTGGGAGAGGGAAAAATAAGCATTCTTATTACCTAAGCATAGCCAGGATTATATTTCATTGGGCATTCAAGGATAGAATTTCTGAAATCATTGTGACATAATTAATTTTACTAACAATTTGTCGTACAGGATTGTTTTAAATTAAATTTTTTAAATGTTGGTATTTAATTAAATGCAATTTATCAAACATTTTTACCAAACTGTTGTTTGTGAAATGGGATTATCTTTTAATGTTGGCATTCTTCTGGAAAACTAGTAAAGTTTCAAATGCAAAACCAATAATTACAGTGGAAATTTCAACGTATACTATTATTTGAAGTTAATGGTTGAAGTGATAATGAGAATCTGGTGTTAATTTAAGTCTCTTAAAGCCTTTGATGGGATGAACTTTTTGAAGTAATCTTCAAAAGCTGCCAATAGTGCAGCTGGTTATGCTGGGTGTATAGTACTTTTCATAATAAAAATACCAAGAAAACTGATTAAAAAAAAAAAAAACCCTGATAAAATGAGCCAAGGAAACTAAAGCAAATAAAGGTTTTTTTTTTTTTCAAATCTTTTTACATAGTTTGACTTTCTTAGGGTGAAAGTTGTTTTTATCTAGTTGACATCACTTGGCTATAAACTCTTGTAAAGCAGTTGGTGCATTTTTTTAATATCTGAAAAATTAAAATCAGCACATTGTTTTGGGACCCAGTTTTCAATGTTATTTTGATATTTTTACTGCTGTTCAGAATTTTTGCTCTGCCTTATTTATATCCTGGATGGCATGTCAGAAAAACCAGTTTTCATATAATAACTGGAGGACTTTATTTAAAGCACTATATTCAACTTAGTTGTACCCTGTGCAAATATAGTGTGTTGAAAGTTCTGTGGAAAACTTAAAAGGTTAATTATCTTAGGAGAGTACTAGAACCCACATTTTAATGAAAGTCAAAGATTTTCATCACGAATTATAATTGCAAGGAACATATAGTATTTACATAAGATTAGGATCATAATTTTCATAGTACTTAGTTTTTTTGCAGCAGTTGCATGATTATTTTCTGTTGTGCAACAAATTTAATATTGATTGCACAGTCATAGACCTCAGGAACATTTATAACTTTTTAAAGAAAAAAGATGGTAGTTATTCGGTCACGAAGAAAAATATGTAGGGCAGTCAAGAAGTTAATTGCACTCGCATGTTAAAAAAAAAAAGAGAACATTTTGGGAAATGTTCATACTTACGTAAGAAATGCTATAGAAGATCATTTTTTGATGTAATTGCCTTGTTTATTTAAACATTTATCATAGCACGGCACAAGTTTGTCCAACTTGCGATAACTGTTCTCACGTCGCATTTTTTACTTCTTCATCGCACTGATATCGCCGCTTCGTGAGGTCATTTTTCATGGGGCCGAACACATGGAATTCACTAGGCAAAAGGTCTGCATTGTAGGGAGGGTGTTCCCACACCTCCCATTCGAATTTGTCAAGAAGGGCCTTTGTAACACGTGCTGAATGTGGTGTCGCATTGTCATCCTGAAGGACAGTGCCTCTTGAGAGTTTTCCTGGCCGTCGATCTTTAATCACCTTTCGCAGCCTCTTAAGGGTTTCATAGTATGATGCTGCATTAATTGGGGTGCCCTTTGGCATGAATTCATAATGCACAACACCTTGATTGTTAAAGAAACGGTGAGCATAACCTTTTTAGTGGAACAATTAGACACTTTTTTGGAGACTGTGAATGTTTCCACTCACTTGAAGTCTGCTTCATTTCTGGTGAGAAGTGATAGACCCAAGTCTCATCTCCAGTCATGATATGGTCCAAAAATTCATTTCGTTCTCTGTGATAATGATCCAAAAAAAGCGAGAGCTGCTTGAAAATGTTGTGCCTTGTGCTGTTCTGTGAGTAAGCGAGGCAACCATCAAGCACAAACTTTTCGGAACTCAAAATGCTTGGTGATGTGGTGCACACTTCCATGCAAAATATTCAATTCATCCACGATCTCATCCACTGTGATTCACCTGTTTGCATGAATCAATTTGTTAATGAAGTCCACGTTTTCATTTGTTGTTGAAGTTGACGGCCTTTCCTCCCGGTAATCATCTTCGATATCCATGCATCCTTTCTCGAAAAACAAACGCCATTTTGTGATCGCCTGCGACGAAAATGATTTGTCACCATACACTTCAATTAACTGGCATTAAATTTCAGTGGAGTTCAACTTTTGCCCCCCCCCCACACAAAAGAAAAAAACAACAAAAAAAAACAAACAAAAACAGACCACTGTGTGGATTTCAAATTTGGACACTACTTCCAATGGACAGGGTTATTTTTCACAAGAGATAACAGATGAACTGTTCCTGCCACGTCGACAAAGTTAACACGGTGGCTTTGAGGAAGAAGTACAAGTGGCGCTCCCACATCGCATCCAAATATCTTTTATACAAAAAAAAGATGTGGGTACATTCAACTAACTTTTTGACTGCTCTTCATGAATTGGGAGATCAAGGATTCCACAAAGCTCTGCAAAATCAACTATTTTCCAATGATTACAGCAAAATGCTGTGGTTGGTTACATAAGTGGCATGATGTGAGGGCTGTACTGTAATTAATAAGTGTAACAATGTTTTAAAAATTGTGAGATATAATGATTGAAGGAAATAAGTACAACATTTTAATCTACATACCTTAATCTATTTTTCTACAAAATTCCTGTTTCTTTGAACACATTTTTTTCCATCATTCTGGCAGTTTAAAAGTACCCTTGTGGAAGAACTCCATTCCAGTTGTGCAAATACACCGATGCACTATTTGCTGTATTACTTCCATGCTCTGGTAGTGTTGGCTGCACATCTGGTCCTTTAGGAATCCAAAAAGGTGATAGTCAGAGGATGCCAGATCTGGACTGTAAGCAGGGTGAGGTTAAAAGTTCCCATCCAAATTTCTGGATTTTTTCCAAGATCAAACAAACAGAGTGGGGCCTAGCATTGTCATACTGGAGGATGACTTTCTTTCATGGCCATTTATCATGCAATCCATGGCAGAGCTTTTCTAATGTTTGGACATAACGAGCTGCATTTACGGTTTGTCCAGACTCTAAAATATCAATCCAAATGCACCCATCTGCTTCCCAAAAGACAGTTCCTATAGCCTTTGCAACTGATGGAACTGTCTTAGGCTTCTTCCTGCTTGGTGAATGGAGATGATGCCATTCCTTGCTGTGGCATTTTGTTTCAGTTTCAAAATGGTGGAACCAACTTTTGTCACCTGTCGCATACTGTGCAAAAAATCGCCCCCTTCATTTCGATACTTCTCTAGCAGTTGTGGTGAGGTGCTTTTGTGCTGGCCTCTGTGGTCTTCTGTCAGTAAATGTGGGTCCCAGCGAGCACGAATTTTCCAATATCCCAAGCTGCTAATCATTTCCTGAACTACGCTTCCTATGCCGAAGTTTGTTGCAATATCCTACACCGTCACATGTCTGTCATCACGAATTAAGGCATCAACCCTTTCCTTGTGTTCCGTAGAGGTTGTTTAATGGCGACTGCTACGAGGCTGATCGTTAATGTCTATGAAACCATTTTTAAAATGTTTCACCCACCTTCTCACACTGCTGGAACCCATACATGCATCATGTACGCTGAAGCCTGTGGTGTATATCGGCAGCTGGGATTTCCTCTTTCACAAGGAACTGAATCACAGTGCACTGACAGAATGATGTATCACTGTCAGTCATCTGCTCTCGCATGTTTGGTGATATTATTTGTGGCCACAGTGAGAGATGGCACTACCTGTCCACAAACTGTCATTCTCCCAATGCACAATCTGCCTGTGTAATGCAGCTTTGCTCATTACTTTCAGTATGACCTACATAAATGACTGACACTGGTGACGTCATTTGTCATTCATGGCCACAGTGAGAGATGGCACTACCTGTCCACAAACTATCATTCTCCCAATGCGCAATCTGCCTGTGTAATGTAGCTTTGCTCATTACTTTCAGTATGACCTACATAATAAATGACTGACACTGGTGACGTTATTTGTCATTCATGGCCACAGTGAGAGATGGCACTACCTGTCCACAAACTATCATTCTCCCAATGCGCAATCTGCCTGTGTAATGCAGCTTTGCTCATTACTTTCAGTATGACCTACATAAATGACTGACACTGGTGACGTCATTTGTCATTCATGGCCACAGTGAGAGATGGCACTACCTGTCCACAAACTATCATTCTCCCAATGCACAATCTGCCTGTGTAATGCAGCTTTGCTCATTACTTTCAGTTCATAAATGACTGACACTGGTGACATCATTTGTCATTCATGGCCACAGTGAGAGATGGCACTACCTGTCCACAAACTATCATTCTCCCAATGCACAATTTGCCTGTGTAATGTAGCTTTGCTCATTACTTTCAGTATGACCTACATAAATGACTGACACTGGTGACGTCATTTGTCATTCATGGCCACAGTGAGAGATGGCACTACCTGTCCACAAACTATCATTCTCCCAATGCGCAATCTGCCTGTGTAATGTAGCTTTGCTCATTACTTTCAGTATGACCTACATAAATGACTGACACTGGTGACGTCATTTGTCATTCATGGCCACAGTGAGAGATGGCACTACCTGTCCACAAACTATCATTCTCCCAATGCACAATCTGCCTGTGTAATGCAGCTTTGCTCATTACTTTCAGTATGACCTACATAAATGACTGACACTGGTGACGTCATTTGTCATTCACGACCACAACGAGGGATGGCCATACCTGCGAGGTTTTGCGATTTACTCGTAAAATTTACGGAAATGTAACTTGTTTTATGGGCAAAATGTTAATTTTACAGATATTGTGATTCTCCGAGATTTTTTTTTCTTTTTCTGGTGATTTTGCACCCACTATTAAAACTATTTTTAATTAACTTAATCCATTCAAAGTAAAGAGCCGATGTAAGTTACGAATAACTTTCCAGTTACATGTGTTTATGTGGGAACATTTGCCGCAGTTTTCCCACGTTTTAGGTTATTTTGTGTTTCAACAATAAAACTTGCGCTATACATAAAATTTACTGCACAAACCAGCTGGGCTTGGTTTTCTCCCCCCCCCCCAAATCTCCTTTTCAGATAATGCATTGTTCCCCCGGAACAATGCATTATCTGAAAAGGAGAAAAGGAGATTTTTTACAACTTCTCAGTAGGCCAGCCTGGGGTGAGTCTTGCATTGGAGCACGTGTCTTAATTTATTACTCCCAGTTGGAAATGCTATCTCAGAACGTAATTATCGTAGAAAAAATTCAAACAGATTTTAAATCTGTGGAATTTTTAAGCCCAAATCAATACCCAACATGGCGAAATTAAGCAAAATCTGCCAGTTTTGTGAAATTAAAAATGCATTGGGGCATGGTTTTGTAACTTCTTCTCTGGCAATAAATTTGACCTAACAAAAGGATGCTGCTATAAGAGGAAGTTAAAAAAAAAAAGTCCAACGCTCATTTGAGCCAGTGCTTCTCCAGCAATGATTTATTTTGCTGGTCCATTAGTCAGTAAGTTTTCTCCGTTTTTCAACCATGCTTTTTTGTTCGTCGCTCGATAATGTGCATAAAAATGTCTTGGCTTGATTCAACAAAATTAATATGTTGGGGTACTATTTTTTCCTCTGCAAATTGCATCTCTTTAAGCTTTTACTGTTTTACTATAGCAGTTTTAGGTGCATCTTTTTTCAAGTGTCAATAAATTTAGTATTAGTGATTCGCTATGAGCAGCAATATGAAAGGAGGGGGGGGGGTACTATAAAGATTCTGTGATGCGTATTCTGCGGAATTCCCGTGTATTGCAAAATCTTCAAAAAATGAAAAAAATACGCATTTTGCACTACTGCCGATATAATTTTAGCATTTCACGTGGTGGAAGGAATGGTATTTCTAGTGTCAAGCATAAATCTAATTTTGACTGCGTAGAAAAAAAAAATACGAAATTAACTTCCTTTGTTAAAAGTTATAATGAACTGGATGCGATTCGTGCAAAATGTTTGTTCACTTTGTTTTTAGTTGAGCATAATTTACCAATTAGTGTCCCTCAGTCACTCAGTTATTTCATTTTTTTTTTTAATTTCGTCTGTCTCTCCATAAGATTATCCTAGCATGAAAATGGTTCGTTTTTGAAAACATTTTGGCTTGTTCTGTGATGGCGTGGGATACGATCCTATTGGATTTGGGGGTCAAAGGGTGGAACATCCTTCCCTTTAGATGCAAACTGCCATAAAAATAAATTTTTATCTCTTTATAGATCATAATGATACAGCATAGTATGAGAAATTATGTATAGATTCTATTTTAATTGAAATAAAGGTGCCGATAAATTCAAACATCTGTAGTCATAGCAATTTGATACTTGATTTAGGTAACATATCGTTTTAATCAATATGTTCGGTACATTTAATCAAGATGCGCAACAAGTAATTTCATTGAACATATCGATTAATTTTTTTACGGATTTTGATTTCTGAAAGTTGGCAGGTATGGGGATGGTACTACCTGTCCACGAACTATCATTCTCCCAATACGCAATCTGCTTATGTAATGCAGCTTTGCTCATTACTTTCAGTATGACCTATGTGGTCTTGGAGATGATGCAGAGAGAGAGAGAGAGAGAAAGAGTTAGCTAGTTATGTAGCTTTATCTGCAGTGCCTAAAGGCATGTGCTGTAAAAGCTTCATGATTGCTCATTTTTAAAAACTATTGGGATAGTTATGATAGTGACTTAGAGACTGTGATGAACTGATGCTCTCATCTTGCAATGAGTCATCATTTAGGTCCACGCTAAGGCATTTATGTTATCTTTATATCTTTCAACTCCATACTGGAAACACGGGTCAGAGAGATGTATGAATGACACACAAAAAAAAACTTTTCTAGTGTCACATACTCTCAAAACGAGTACTCGTCGATGACCCATTTCTTACCCGGAGGGTATATGCGTGCCTCAACCAAAACATATCAATATGAGTTCGTACTTATTGAATCCTGTTCAAAAGTAGGCTCTTAGTTGGCGCATTAAAGGTGCGTATCCGACCAGTAGGATTAATAAATTTTGCATAATTCCTGAAGTTGAGGGTATTGTTGAAACTTTGCCCAAAACAGAATGAGACCAAGTGAGATACAACCTGGCAAGAACGATTAACAGGTCTAGGCCAAAAACAATGGATCCTTGCTATCAACAACTTATGGAAGAACAGAAACAACTCAAAATTTTGCTTGATAATGACGATATTTCCATTTTAATGACTGATAAAACACAACAGCTCATTATCATGGACAAATGCGACTACGTAGCTAGGATGATGGAAGCTATAGGCAAGATCCCACATGTAGTAATCAATAAAGACCCTACGGCTGCAACTGTAACAGAAGTTGCATGACTTAAGAACCACGGATCCTTACCAGTCGAAATTAAGCAGGCTATGTCAACAACAATCAGACCACACGTCTCAAGATTGTTTGGAAAACTTAAATCTCATAAAGAGGGCCAACCACTCAGACCTTCAATATCTGCTCATGCAAGCCCGACATGTCCATTAGAGAAAATTCTCGCCCAGTATCTTTCTCCTCTTGCCAAAAATTTGATATTTTCAGTGTCCAGTTCTAGACAGACGTTGGACAGAATTAGGTCTAAACAACTATATCCTAATTCCAGACCTGTTTGTAATCCAGGTGTAGCCCGGAATTCCGGGTTTTTGTCACATTCCAAACCCGTAAATTCGGGTTTTTAAGTTTTAGAAGAATTTGTGATGCTTCTGACATTTCATTTCTAAAAATGCTACAAAATGATAACTAAAAGTTCAAGTTCCATTTTCTTTGGGAATTACAGTGCTTGATTAAAAACACTGCATGTCCATGTGGATGGTGAATGTAGACGATTTGTGACACCTTGAGTGTTTCTTTTGTTATCAAACAAACTCTCAAGATAACAGCCTGCTGAAATGAAGGCTCTTTTTTCATTATTTTGAAAGTTGCATGTACATCAAATAATTTGATTATATTAGATTCGGTTAACGGTAAATCCAATGAGCTACTTTTAGAAATTGAATGGAATCCACTGTAAGCTTCAAATAAAACTATTCCACATAGACTGCTCAATTAACATATATAATATGAAGTGCGAAATTTGATTTCAAAGATGCAATACCTGAAGGATTTTGCACAGTGAAAGAAAATTGGGTACAAGAAAGGATGCGAAGTTTAACTGCACAGGCACTAGGGCATATTTGTTGTGTAGCTAGTTTATGTGTGCGCAATATACTGTATATATAAATATTCGTAATATGCATTATATGTTTATTGGCACTGAGCTGAGAGTTTCAGGGTTTCTTGTGTCACCTCACAGTCACCCCAGTAATTCTTTCTTGGTGGCTTCACTTGACATCAAGTCATTGTTTCCAAATGTACCGACCCCGGAGGCTCATTCTATTATTGAAGTACGACTACTAGCTGCAAATCAACTTCACCCGTGTGATATCCAGGCAGTGATGAATGCTCTGCGACTGGTACAAAAACGAATGTATTTTACATTTGAGGGAGTGATATATCGACAAACAGCCAGAGCTCCTATGGGCTCACTGTTGTTGCCTAGTTTAGCCGAGATTGTCATGCAAGAACTGGAGGAAGACAGACTGCATACTTGTCAACATAAACCGTATATTATATATACGATATATTGACAATATACAGATTTTCTGGCCCCATCCCAAATAATTGATTCCACATTTTGCTGATTTACTGTCTTCTAAATTTCTTACAATACAATTCACCATTGAATATGAACAGGATAATTCCCTACCATATTTAGATTTCAATCTTTACAGAAATAGTGATACAAATTCAGTTTCTTATTCAGTGTACCGAAAACCGGCCCACAATGATAATGTTATCTCAGTTCATCCGTACATCCTCTAAATCATAAGTTGGCTTCTCTTCACTTCCCGTGAGTCGAGCAATCTCTCACTCCTTCAACCAACAGTACCGTAACAGGGAAATTGAGTATATACGACAAATTGCCGAGACCAATCGATATCCCCGGATTGTAGTTGACAGGATACTCGACAAGGTGCTGCAGTCTGATTTTTCTACACTTGAACGAGAGCAAACTTCAACTAAATATGTGGGGTCAATGCAATTTATTCCAGAAATAACACACATCCTTAAAAATGAATGTAAGAAACACCATCTAGACTTTGGGAGCAGTACAAGAAATATTTTGTCAATTGCGAAGAAAGATCACGATCCTATCCCCATGGCAAACAGACAGTCTACAGTATACCACTGTGGGCTCATGATAATCAAAGCAGCAACCTGGTATATATCAGCTCCACGACTAGGAACTTATCAAAATGGATCTCGGAGCATAGGTATAACATCAAGAACCAGAAGAAAGTTCTGCTGTGCATTTGGTGGGATACGAAGTGTGTGCTCTATTATGAACTATTGGAACAGGGTCAAACTGTTACTACTGATCGCTATAAGCAACAATTGCTGCAATTGAACCAGGAAATCTGTCGAAAACGTCCATTCACAGGCAAAGGATTGCATCCCATAAAATTACTGCATGACAACGCTAGGCCGCATGTCACGAAATCGGTTAAGGAAACTTTATAGACGCTTGGCTGGAAAGTTTTGGAGCACCCGGCATATAGTCCCGACATAGCCCCTTCAGACTATCATTTGTTCTGATTGATGCAACATGATTTGTCTGCTGTACGGTTCCGGGCATGTGACGAAGTGCAAAAATGGGTTGACGACTTCGTCGCGTCGCACGACGAAGTATTCTTCATGGCTGGAATCCGGCAGCTGCCCGACTGATGGTGGAAGGTGATAGATAATGACAGTGCATATTTTGATTCGTAAAGGTATTGTTGTTTTCTCTCAAAGTACATGTTGCATTGTCTTAAAACACTTTAAAACTTCTTTGTACATTTAATATATACACTAATATTGTATCTAATGAGAGGATATGACAAGGTTTGCAATGGAAACATTTAAGAAACAAACCTTTGCTACAAACCAGCTTATGCATGGCCACAGTTGAACAAAGGATAGGCCTAAATGCACCAGGGAGGCAGAAAATTAAAAAGTGAAATAGCCAACACACTTAGCTATAAACAAAAATTATCCCTGGAAACACAAAGGGAAAATAATATAATGCAAACCCAGACAAATTTACTAAAGAAACATTCAGCAAAAATAACCAACCAAAACAGGGATCTTCCATGGACAAGCTCCAGCACTCCTTTAGCTTCCAAACCATACAGCAAAGAAATAAAAGCAACAGTGTCTAGTGGGCAAAACTCCAACTGACCAAACCTGCACTCTTAGCAGGAGGTTATAGGTACTTGAAAGCTACTTCAACAAAACCAAACGAATGGAATGTTCCGGGCCAAATACAAGAAGAAATAACAGATCTAAAACTGTGCAGGTTCACAGTAGGAATACTCCATGGAATGGACCCTTTAAGTCTAGAATATCTTTGCTCAGCAGGTACCATCAGTATTTAGTTACCTGAAATAGAAATTTTCTTTCCCACAACTTTAATTATTAAAATTGTACTCTTTTTATGTTATGTTTCAGGGTTCCCATGCAACCTGGGAAATAGGGAAAACCTGAAATTCTCAGGGAATTTGAAAATGGTTCCAAAAATCAGGGAAAACTCTGGGAAAATTGCCCCTTTTTTGTAAAAATCAAGGGATACTTTATTTACCAAAAACTTCCTTTTTCAGATTTCAAGCTATTGTTTGCAATTACTGCCCGCCTAGAATTTGGTAAATCTTACTTTGAGTTATATTTACATTTTTCCTTTATTCCCTAAAAAAGATGCAAAATTGAATTTTTAAAATTGCCTGTTATTAAGTTTTTGTACTGTTTCTGCAGACAGTTGTTATAACACGAATTAATTAGGCACACTTGACACACTCTTGTTTGGAGAAACACTTCACAAGAGAAGCAACCAAACAATGGATTAAAGTCCTTTGTCTGTTAGTTCTCTTGCAACATGTTTCTCTGAACAGTAGTCATTCCATCATTAAGCTTAGCTCCATTGTGTTATAGAACAACTGAAACAAATCAACTGTCAGATTTTTTTCTTACATGTGACCATTTTCTATGGGAATGTATTAACAAATTCTCTGTGGGTAGTATTCACAAAAGTTCATGGAATTATGGCACAGAAAATGTGTGCATTTAGTTATTAATGAAAAGCAGGTAATTTTGTAAATACAAATTTCTTGAAGAATTTACAAATGTGTGCGTTTGTGAGAAAATGCATGAATGGAATGAAATGTAACAATTCATCGCAACATGGTAGGGGTCGCCATTCTGGAAAAACTTTAAAAACCACCTGGAGAACCTGGAAAAGTCTGAGATTTTTTAATTACTTTTGAGTAAGAACCCTGTGTTTTATAATTTAAAATTTTTTGTTTTGTTTTATTTTCTATACTTTTTGATACTTTTTTTGTGTAATATACTTTTTATTTTTATAAACTTTTTTTGTATCAAAGCAATGGAAATTATTAAAGTATTTTAGGTTCCATTTAAGATGTGTGACTGTCATCATCCTCTGAACTTCTATAAATAAGAAATATACATATGAGATATATCCCTAAGGACAGTCTCATGGTAAAACATGCTTTAGATTATACAAATATAATATCAAAGGTATGTGTACCTAATATTGAAAGGTATATCGCATGTTATATGCTCAGTGAGACACGTGCTCCCACCCCTAGAGAAGCCTAATTATGCAACAAGTTTTTGTTAGTTAAAAAATATTTACAAAATAAAACATTTTAGTTAAAATATTATTTTCAATCAAACACTCACTCATTAGCACACTCATATATTTAAAATTATCCATTAATTAAAACATATCTCATTAGAAACGGCTGTACTCATCGTGTCAGGAGACATAGTTCGCTTAAGAAAACACTTCGTCGACGATATCACGGCGAGTGCTTTCAATGTTCCATGAACACTATCATCAGGCCTCCAACAACCTACACGAAGGTTCCTCTCGTGTGTGTAGCCGCAGAAGTTTCATGTCGGGAAACGAAGGAAGGGGTGCGGCCTGCACCACGTGTTAGGTGAATCTCCTGAAGTGCCGCCATCTATCAGACGAGTTGGTAGGATATCTATCATAAATACAATTCTTTTTTTCTCTTAATGTAGAAATATTGAAATATTAATATTTATTTATAGAAACAAATATATTGTTAGTCCTTTATTGAATGGTGGAATTTTTATAATACTTTTTTTTTTTTTGTCTTTCTTTTTTTCTATGCAGTTTTTCTCCTTTTTATAAGTGACTTCCAAGCTGTATCAAGAGTAGTAGGGTCCTCTAAATTACATAGTTTATCCTTTTTTTGTTCGACTATAACACTTTCTGAAATCCTTGATTCTTTTTCATTTGTGTGAGTAGTAACATTTTAATATTTTCAAAATCAGGATATTGTTTATGATTAATGCAGTATTGAATAAGTGCAGTTTTTTCTTCTGTTTTATTCCATTCCAGTTTTTTATATGTTGATGTAATCTTTTTATTAATCTATTTTTTGTGCTACCAATGTAAGAGACGCGGTCCCCAGAATCCTGTGAAACAATAGGAATTTCATAATATCAAAATTTAAATGAAATATAGACTGATACTGTCATCGACCAAATTTTAAAACAGACTTTTACAATATTAGAAAATGAAGCCCAAATCATCAGAAATAGGCATTTGAAAAATTGAATAGACTAATAGATAAAAATATTCCTGTTAATAACTTAGATAATGAAAATTCTTTACCTATGTTTCAAAATTATTCTAACATTGAACTCTCAGAAGTACAACGGGCAGCATTACAGAAGGGTAAAAAATTTGCCTATCCGCAGAATATTCACCCAACTGAAGTGTGTATTCTGAAAATTGAGACCATTATTCAGGATGTTCCATATTCACATAAACCAAATTTAAGATTTAAGTTATACAGAAATATATTGGATGAATATAATTTGCAGTTTAAAAAAGAAATTATTATTGGAAAGATGACATATGAAAGGCAACAACTACTAGATTTAAAAAATGACCCCAATGTTGTAATTTGTAAGGCAGATAAATCAAATCAGTTAATAATACTTGATAAAAAGGAATATATTGTTAAAATGAATGCAGCTATTGAGGAATTAAAATGTGACATAATTAAAAAAGACCCGGTTGACTCTCAGATAAATTTTTTGTCTAAAATTAGAAATCACAGTTCACTTCCTTCAGTAATTACCAGAGCTTTTCCACCAGTAGGTGCTGTGGTTCCGAGTATATTTGGAAAAATGAAAACCCATAAACCTGATAGACCATTTAGAGTTATTGTTCCAAAATCAAAGTCCCCCATTAATAAATTTAGAAAGGAAATTGTACAAATTTTTGGCTCCCGTTTTCATGAATAATGAATACAGTTTATAAAACAGTTTAGAGTTCATTGAGAAAATAAAATCTGTTAATGTTCCAATATCTGATTTATATATGGCAAGTTTGGATGTAAAATCCATTATCATTAAAGAATTGAAAGATAAATCTCAGTTTAATAATGTACAATTAAAAGAGTTATTTAATATATTAACTTATATTTCTGATAACAATTACCTTGAGTTTGATAAAAAAATCTATAGGCAAGAGGTTGGAGGCCCAATGGGATCTCCTTTATCTTCTTTATTTTCAGAAATTATTATGTGTGATATCAAAAACAAAATTATTAAAAATCTTCTGGATCCCCCTGTCATTTATTTATAGGTATGTAGATGACATTTTTATTTTGTGTAAATTAAAACATGAACTAGAAATACTGAAGAATAAATATACTGCTTACACTGAATTAACATTGAATTTGAACAAGATGGAAAGATTTCCTTTTTAGATATCGAACTAATTAAAAAAAGAATTAAATTTTGAATACAGAGTTTTTAGAAAGTCAATCTATGTGTCTATAATGATTCCATGTCAATCTGAACACCAAAAAACTCATAAAATAAATAGTATTAGAAATTGGGTGAAACGTACCTTCACACATTCCTCAAATAGGAAGTACAGAGAAGAAGAAATTCAATGGATTATTAACACAACTAAACAATATGGATATATAAAAAAACTTGTACAGAAAACTAGCGGATAATGCTAACCTTGGCATTCCTTTCTAGCGACGGGGACATTTCACGCACGTGTTTTCCGGTCTTTGTTGAGGTTATTGTCCTAAAGTCCGTTGTATGCGATGACTGGCTTTACTTCTCACACTTTTCGCTGGGTATACTCATTGGATCTTTGCTTTAGGATTCCAAACATCAATTTTTACCGTTCTTTATACACGAAATTTTCGCCCTTACTCTGGGCATCTTCAGGAGCGTGGCGACTTTACCACCGATGTTTGTGGCTAACTTCGCGCTAATGGAGTCCGATACTCCTTGTTGCCATTCGTCGGAAAAACTTTCCTGGATATATTTCGTTAGCAAGCCCGGCTGGCGCCATCTATGTTTAGTTAAGACCACATTTTTTTTTCCCGTATTTTTTTTTTTTTTTTTTTTTTAATTTTTTTAATTTCTTCTCCTATCCTGGTTTTCTTGTCTTTTTTGCCTGTTTTTCTTTTGTTGTTGTTTTTCTTGTCTTATTAGTTCTTTCCACAGGCCCGATAATGTGCTAGGGTCGTTCTGGTTACATACCCTTGCTTTATTTTTTGTAGATTAATATTGCTTCTTCCCTCCTCATTTGCCTTTCCGATTTTTTATTCTTTTTTAGCATTTTAATTTCATCGAACTTTGGGAATGTCCGGTTTTCCAAGCAGAATTGCACTAAAGCCGTTTTGGCTTCTTTTTTTGCCAGTTAGATATGTGTTGTTTAAGTCTTTTTAATCTGTTTTTCGTACTTCCAATGTACGATATTGGGGGTATGTGTGCAATTGGAATTTCGTAGGTTCCTGATTCTTCTAGCATTTTTTCCTCTGTTTTTTTGTTGACAGTCATATTTTTCACGGTGTGCACTGAGCTTCCTAGTTGTAAGTCATATTTAGCACAGTGCCTATTGATTTCTTTACTCACTCCTTCCAGGTATGGGAAAGCTCCAATGTATTTCAATTTTTTATTTCTCATCTTCCTTTGGTTGTGCACTTCTTGGCCTTCTTTCCTCTGAGTCATATGCTTTTTACTCTCATGTATCCATTTATTAATTAGCTTGCTCGGGTACCCATACTCTTGTGATATTTTCGAGATAAACTCTAGCTCTTGATTTTTTAGCCTGTTGTTAGATGTGTGTGTGTACGCTCGCCGTATCAAGTTTACTATGCTGTTTTTTATGTATCACTGGATGGTGCGGCAGTATGGTATCAGTACAGGTATGTAAGTTGCTTTTCTGAACACAGAGTATTCAAAACTATTTTTGTTTTTCTTTAGTTGAATGTCCAGGAAGTTTAGGCAATTATAAACTTAACAAAGCCGAGCTACAAGATCTAGCACAGCAGTTTAGCAAAATATGTAACACCATAGAGCTAACTATTGAGTTTGAAGAGGATAATTGCCTATCCTTCCTGGACATTCAACTAAAGAAAAACAAAAATAGTTTTGAATACTCTGTGTTCAGAAAAGTAACTTATATACCTGTACTGATACCATACTCGTCGCACCATCCAGTGATACATAAAAAAACAGCATAGTAAACTTGATACGGCGAGCGTACACACACACATCTAACAACAGGCTAAAAAATCAAGAGCTAGAGTTTATCTCGAAAATATCACAAGAGTATGGGTACCCGAGCAAGCTAATTAATAAATGGATACATGAGAGTAAAAAGCATATGACTCAGAGGAAAGAAGGCCAAGAAGTGCACAACCAAAGGAAGATTTGAAATACATTGGAGCTTTCCCATACCTGGAAGGAGTGAGTAAAGAAATCAATAGGCACTGTGCTAAATATGACTTACAACTAGGAAGCTCAGTGCACACCGTGAAAAATATGACTGTCAACAAAAAAACAGAGGAAAAAATGCTAGAAGAATCAGGAACCTACGAAATTCCAATTGCACACATACCCCCAATATCGTACATTGGAAGTACGAAAAACAGATTAAAAAAAAGACTTAAACAACACATATCTAACTGGCAAAAAAAAGAAGCCAAAACGGCTTTAGTGCAATTCTGCTTGGAAAACCGGACATTCCCAAAGTTCGATGAAATTAAAATGCTAAAAAAGAATAAAAAATCGGAAAGGCAAATGAGGAGGGAAGAAGCAATATTAATCTACAAAAATAAAGCAAGGGTATGTAACCAGAACGACCCTAGCACATTATCGGGCCTGTGGAAAGAACTAATAAGACAAGAAAAACAACAAGAAAAGAAAAACAGGCAAAAAAGACAAGAAAACCAGGATAGGAGAAGAAATTAAAAAAATTAAAAAAAAAAAATACGGGGGAAAAAAAAAAAGTGGTCTTAACTAAACATGGATGGCGCCAGCCGGGCTTGTTAACGAAATATATCCAGGAAAGTTTTTCCGACGAATGGCAACAAGGAGTATCGGACTCCATTAGCGCGAAGTTAGCCACAAACATCGGTGGTAAAGTCGCCACGCTCCTGAAGATGCCCAGAGTATGGGCGAAAATTTCGAGTATAAAGAACGGTAAAAATTGATGTTTGGAATCCTAAAGCAAAGATCCGAATAGTATACCCAGCGAAAAGTGTGAGAAGTAAAGCCAGTCATCGCATACAACGGACTTTAGGACAATAACCTCAACAAAGACCGGAAAACACGTGCGTGAAATGTCCCCGTCGCTAGAAAGGAATGCCAAGGTAAGCATTATCCGCTAGTTTTCTGTACAAGTTACTTTGAAATATCACACGTAAAAGAGAATAGTACAATAATTAGAGCTATATAATAGTCAGAATTAGAACTACTAAGTGGAATTAAAAAAAAACTGTTAAAAAGTTGAATTTTGAATACAAAAAGAAATTAAAGAATATTAATCAAAACATCCCAAAAAAGAAATATAAATTTTCAGGTTCCTTTCCTTTTATTAGAGGAATAAGTGGGAAATTTTTAAGATTAATGAAGAAACACAGCATTATTTTTGGTCATTCTGTTCAAAATATTGGTGATTTGGTTATAAGAAAAAAATCTAACAGAAATTTACTACAATCAGCAGGTGTATATGGAATTCCTATTGTTTCACAGGATTCTGGGGACCTCGTCTCTTACATTGGTAGCACAAAAAATAGATTAATAAAAAGATTACATCAACATATAAAAAACTGGAATAAAAAAGAAGAAAAAACTACACTTATTCAATACTGCATTAATCATAAACAGTATCCTGATTTTGAAAATATTAAAATGTTTACTACTCACACAAATTAAAAAGAGTTAAGGATTTCAGAAAGTGTTATAATCGAACAAAAAAAGGATAAAGTATGAAATTTACAGGACTCAACTACTCTTGATATAGCTTGGAAGTCTCTTAGCCGCCCCGGTGGCGCAGTGGTCTAAGCGATGGCCTCTGATCATTCGTCCGAATGGGGTCTGGGTTCAAATCCCGGTGAGGCATGGATGTTGTGTTTGTCTTACGCCACTGGTTTTCTCCCTTCCCTGGAACCAGTGACCCTAAATTAGGGACGGGCGACTGCTTATAGCCCATTGAGTTGCTCACAGTGGTCGTTAAACCTCCAATAAAAAAAAAAAAGTCTCTTATAAAAAGAGAAAAATGCATAGAAAAAGACAAAAAAAAGTTTTAAAAATCACACCATTTAATAAAGGACTTATAATATATTTGTTTCTATAAATATATATTAATATTTCAATTTTGCTACATTAAGAAAAAAAAATTGTACTTATGATAGATATACCTACCAACTCATCCGATAGATGGTGGCACTTGAGGAACTTCACCTAACACGTAGTGCAGGCCGCACCCCTTCCTTCATTTCCCGACATGAAACTTCTGCAGCTACACACACGAGAGGAACCCTCGTGTAGGTTGTTGGAGGCCTGATGATAGTGTTCATGGAACATTGAAAGCACTCGCCGTGATATCGTCGACGAAGTGTTTTCTTAAGCGAGCCATGTCTCCTGACACGATGAGTACAGCCGTTTCTAATGAGATATGTTTTAATTAATTGATAGTCTTAAATGTATGAGTGTGCTAATGAGTGACTGTTTGATTGAAAATAGTATTTTAACTAAAATGTTTTTTTTTTGTAAATATTTTTAACTAACAAAAACTTGTTGCATAATTAGGCTTCTCTCGGGGTGGGAGCACGTGTCTCACTGAGCGCATAACGTGCGATATACCTTTCAATATTAGGTACACAATAACTTTGATATTATATTTGTATATTCTATAAATAGCTTTAATTCAGAAAGTTCATTTCAGTAACAAAAATATTTAAAATAAGTCTGAAATCTTGACATTACATTTTAGTACTATTTTTCTTAACGCTAGCTTTAAGAAAGTCTTAGGTACTTGGTTATTAATTAATTGATCTATGAGTACTTTAATGCTTTTCAAAATGGGATTCTTGGCTACAGATCTTAGCATTTTTAAGAACTTGTGAAATAAATGCATTCTCTATTACTTTACAGGCGATGTTACTGTACCAGTTAATGTATTTATTAATTTTAAATTCAAAATTATTTCTTTTATCATATAAACTAGTAACTGAGTTACCTTCATTTAGATTGATAGATAAATCTAAGAAATCAAGTTTCTGGTTGCTAGTATTAGTGATGTTTAACTTAAGGCAGTCAGGATAAATCTCTGTAAAGTCCCTCTCGACTACTTCAGAATTCTACAGCAACATTTCCAACTGGAACAACAAGCAGGAAGCCACTGCTTTAGTGAAATATTGCAAAATAAAAAAATATATGCCAAAATTTGAAAACAAAACTTTTTTCACACCAGAGAAGAGAAACAAATAAGATGAGTAGAGATAATCTTATTAAAAACAAAAAACAAACAAACACTCTAACAGCCTAAAGGTTCCAAATGCAGGAAGAAAAAGATCTAAAACAAAAAAATTCTCATATGGTACAGTTGAGGGTGCCATAAGGATTGTCATCTCCCTCAAGAGGCTGATACCTCGACAAGAAAACAAAACCTGAGTTACTTAAGAATGCCTGAAAATTAGGCAAAACATGTTGCAAAAAGAAAACGTTCCAAAGGACTCTTTGGATGCCTGAAACTTCCGCCTTTTTTGATTTGTGATAACTGTTAAAATCGGAGACCTTATGTAAGATGATTCAAGTTCAAAGTTCATGTTGAGACTGGATATTGCGAGAATACTGGAGAGGTAATGCCATTAGTGCTCTATCTATTAAAAATATGATTTGCTGTAACAACAAAGTGATGTTAAAATAGGCTGTGTTGTTGCATAAATTTGCAAATGAAAATTAATTATTTGCAGTGTGTGTGTGTGTGTGTTATACACTCTTTGCCAATAAAATCAAAGCCCCCTCCCCGAGAAATTCGTGTGATCATGATGAGATTTTGCATGCAAGTACCTAAGGGCCGAACATGCAAATGATTAAAAAAATGACAACCAACGACTAAATAGTAGCGAACCACACATTGAGGAGGGTATATCAAGGGCAAAGATTTCATACAGGGACAATTGTGACAGTGGATTGTGGTTGCCTTAACCTTCACAGAGTGTGAGGATGCCTCGACATTGGATCCATGCACAATACAAGCAGTTGAGTGAGTTTGAGAGAGGACTTATAATTGGGCTGAAAGAGGCTGTTTGATCAAGTCGCAGTATCATCGGGCATTTTGGTCAGAGTAATGCGGCAATCAGATAGCGTTGGCACCAGTGGGTCGAAGAGGGCACAATCTAGCGGCACGGAGGCGGTAAATGGCCAAGGGCAACTACAGAATGCGAGGATCAGGCGATTATGAGAGCCACATGAACAGAACCAAATTAATCACTCTCAAGCATCTGTGCTCTTGTTGTGTCGTCTACAGGTACGCAAGTGGCTATCTGCACTATTGCCAGATGACTTGCGATATGGGAACTACATTCAAGGAGGCCACTCTGTTGCCTACCACTGACCAGCGAGCATTGCAGGCACTGGTTGCACTAGTGGAAAGCCTGATCAACTTAGGACTGCCAGTGCATGGATTCTGCCTTTACCATGGAGCGGCGCACAACTCACACTCCGGGAGTGACTCTCTAGGGAGCAATTTCCTATGATAGCCACACCCTTGGTAGTCCTCCATATCACCCTTATTCTACGACCTGTTGTGTTGCCATTCTTGTCGCAGCATCACCGAGCAATTTTTCAACAGGATAATGCCTGACTACACACAGCATGGCTCTCCCAGCTTGTCTCTGTAATGTCAGTGCTCTTTCATGGCCAGCCTAGTGCCTGACCTCTCACCGATTGAATATGTTTGGGACATGATGGGATGCTACTTATGCCCATCCCAGAATGTCGGCGAACTGGCCCCCAATTTGGACACGATCTGGCATGCTGTACCTCAGGACAGTATCCGTGAACTGTATGCATCTATGCCACGCCAGGTAGCCACTTGTATCCGAGCCAGAGGTGGTGCTACAACGTACTGACTTGTTCCACTCATTTAGCTGTGTTATCTGAGTAAATGGCCCAACTGGTCTGGAATTGCAATGATTTCCTTTCCTATGCCTGTACATTGCACATATAATGGAAACCTGTAACATATAATGGACAGGAAAAGACCCAGAAAAAGACCACATGGGAGATGGGTGGATGAAATTCGTAAATATGCGGGAGTGACATGGAGGAGACTGGCACAAGACAGACCGTTGTGGAGGAAACTTGGGGAGACCTTCGTCCAGCAGTGGATTGATAATGGTTGACAAATGATGATGATGATGATGATATGGGGATAAGGTAATAACTGTGTTGTAGAGATACCTGCAGTATATCCGAATCCGAGTACATATGTATTTGTCTGTGTATGTATTTTGTTCAGGGGACACAGTCAGACCTGCGTTATATTTGATTCTATAGTATAACCAACCGCATTATATCCAGCTTCTACTGTACCAATTTTCATCTCGATTAGATGATTCCTTCTGGGTGCTCCATTTGTTTTTTTTTTTTTTTTTCCCCGCAAAGTGTATATCTGTTAAACAGAACAGCTATGTTTTGGCAGAATTTTTTGTTTCATTTTTTCTTTTATTTTGGAAATTTCAATGGGAAAATAAATGAACAGTTCCTGTTTGCCTATTTTAAAATATGGAACTGCTAAAAAATTGTTCATTTGCTGGTGATTTAAATTGGGTGAGTGTTGTAAATTTCCAGGAATGTGTGATAAGGTAAGGTCTTCCAAAGTTTTAAAGTAACAAAAGTGAATGTTTGGTATGTGATTTATGGAGCTTTTTCTCATATCATATGACCTCAAAAATGAGTGTTGGGTGGCTAAATTTCTTGTCGAATGTGTGTGGTGAACTGTGGGAGGTGGTACAAGGGCTAACAACTCTTAAAAACAATGCCCGTCGTAGTACCAGTAAAAGGTACACAGACTTGTAGCTCCTGCCTGTAGGAAAGGCATTGAATCAGGCAAACTGCAGTTTCCTGTAGATCATCAAGAAATGATCTTGGTGCATTGCTGCAGATGTGAGAACTTATTGAACTAAGATTGGTTGAAATTTCAAGATATGTATTGTAATTTAAATATTATGTACAGAATTGCAATTAGTAATTGTCTGTGCTTTATGAATATAAAAAAAGAAGAGAGAGTATGTGCTCTATAAGGCAAGCACTTCATTAAAACTAAATGAATGTTAATTAGGTACCTTAATTTTAGTCCATTTCCAAACTCTTGCAGATGAAATTTCTTTGCTTCTTTAATTTTTCCAAATTGCCAAATGTCACAAAAATCTTCATGTAAAATATTTACCAAATTGAAAAATTGTAAAAGCATTTACAAAGGTCTGCTTTATTATTTACTCAATGGACAAAACATTAGAGATACCTACCTAATAGTATGTTAGTCCTCCTGTAGTACAAATAACAGCTTGTACATGCCAAGGTATTGACTCCATCAGATGCTGGACGGTTTCCAGAATTGTCTCGTACCTCCACCTGAGATGTTGGTCCAGGATCCATGGATCTGGTGTTCCGCTCCACGCCATCCCAGAGATCTTCCATAGGGTTTAAATCCACGGGGGCCACTGGATAATTCCAAATTCAGATTACTGTTCTTCAAGCCATGCCTGGGTGTTGCAGCCCCCTGGGGCGGCGCAGGATGCGTGAAGGCCATGAAAGCTTGTAGGTGATCAGCGAGCACATACTGGTAGCGTGCAGTGGTTAAGAACCTCTTCAGACACACCAAGGGACCTAATGTGTCCCACGAGAAGGCTCCCCAAACCATCGCAGAGCCACCACCGCCTTGAACAGAGCTGACCTGGCACGACGGGTCCATGGCCTCATGCTGTTGATGCCACATCTGCACTCTCTTGTCAGCTGGGTTCAGCTGAAAATGGGGTTCATTTGACCACATGACATGGTGCCACTCTGCAGATGTCCAGTTTTTATGTTTGCAGCACTAGGCAAAGCGTGATGTACGATGACGAGCAGTCAACAGTGGTACATGAGTAGGGCTTCTGCTGCTACTGTAGCCCAGGGTATGCAGCGTGCACCATACCTTTTTCTCTCGGATATTGTTTGGGCATCTAACATTTAACTTGGATGTGATTTTGCAGCACTGTGGCGAACTGGTAAGTGTGTATGAGCCTGGATAGTCTACGCCAATCCCGTCATCAATGGCATGTGGTTGGCCACTGCTTGCTCTCTGGGCACTGGTACATCCCTCGATGGTATACTCATGGTACACCCTTGGTATGGTTACTCTTGCGAACCCTAGGGTTCTTACCACTCGGGCGATAGAATGACCCATCTGTCTTGCCTCGACAGTGGGTCTTTCCACTCTACATGGGGGGGGGAGCCCATGTCAACTTCCGATCACCCCTATTTGTCTACTGAGTGTGTATTGATTTTCTCTTCTATATTATTTCAAAATCTTTCCCAGTTAGTTTAATTATTCTTTCAATTTTGCAAGTTAAAAACACTTAAAAATTGAACACAGTCTGATAAAAAGGCTTATCTTATGGAAAGTAAGAGTTGTCTGCCAAAAAAGATCTTTTTTAGCAGATAAGCCTTTTTGAGATTTTCATTCAAGACTATTTACATTTTTTTTAGTGTTTTCAACTTGCAAAATTGAAATCGCAAACTGACAGAAGACAATTTCAAAATACTGTATAGAAGATAAAGTGAAGTACGAGGGTTGTACCAAAAGTAATGCAAAAGTGGGCATAACATTTTTATTAACTGACAGAAGTCGTTCAAATTGCACATCCTGGTAGAGTAACTCTTCCTTCATAGTAACCCTTTTTCTTTATTGCAGGTAAATAATAGATTCCAAGCAGAAGCAACATGTTATCATTGAGTTCTTGACGAAGGAAGGGTGCAGGCTGTTTAACATCCACAGAAGGCTACAAAATGTTTACGGAGATGACACCATTGACAAGAGCAATGTGCACAGATGGATGAAGTTTAAAGAAGGGGAAACCAGCATTGAAGACAAACCATACAGTGCAAGACTATCATCTGCGACCACTGACATGAATCATCAGCGAGTGGATGAATTGATTTGCGCGGAAAGACGAGTCACAATCCGTCAGCTTGTTGCACAACTGGACTGTGGTCACAATGCCATACAGAAGGTAAAAACTTAGGGTATCAGAAGTGTGTGTGAAAAACTTAGGGTATCAGAAAGTGTGTGTAAGGTATCAGAAAGTGTGTGTGTGTACCTTGGCAGTTAACACCTGATTTGAAGGAGAAAAGGGTGGAAGTCTGCTCTGATCTGCTTGGAAGTGTTTGAAGCCAATGAAGACATGTTTTTTCTGATCTGGTGACAGGGGATGAAATGTGGGCATATCTTTCAGATCTAGAAATGAAGAATCAATACATGGATTGGCGCTGCACCTCTTCACCGAGGGCTAAGAAGTTCAAGAGCCAGCAATCAGCACAGAAAGTCATGGCGTCTTTTTTTTGGGGGGGGGGATGATAGGGGTGTCATTCTGCTTGATTTCTTGGAATGTGGCGGTACCATGACCAGCAAGCGGCACATTGAGATACTCAAGAAGCTTAGAGAAGCCATAAGGAGGAAGAGACGGAACAAGAATCTGTAAAGGATCCACATTCACCATGACAATGCGAGATCACACACATCTATGGCAACAAATCAGGCGATCAGCAAATTAGGCTGCTCGGTGGTCCCCCATCCACCATACAGTCCAGATCTGGTGCCCTCCAACTTCCACCTGTTCAATCTTATGAAGGACAGTCTTCGGGGACAATAATTTGATGTCACAGAGGAGGTGAAAGTGGGTGTAAAGAAGTGGGTACAACAGTCCACACCCCTGAATTTTTTCAAAGAGGATTCGAGAGTTGGGTTCAATGATGGCGCAAATGCATCACTTGTGATGGAGACTGTATTAAGTAGTACCTTTGTATAGAGAAAGAGTTACTCTACCAACATGTGCAATTTGAACAACCTCTGTCAGTTAATAAAAAGTTACGCCCACTTTTGCATTACTTTCGGTACAACCCTCGTAAATAATAAACAGACAATTTCAAATGCTTTAGAATTTGGTTGCTTTTAAATTTTTTAATCTGGGAAAATCTTAACATGAAGATTTTCATGTAATTTGGCAATTTAGCAAAATTGAAGCAGTGAGTTATGAAATCTGTAATAGCTTCAGATGTGCTGGAAATGGATTGAAATTAAGGTAATAGGTATTAATTTTGTTTCAAGCCTACATTCTTGTTAGTAAGATTGGTTGTACTTGAAGTTTTCAGCATCAAAAGTTATTCAGAGGAAAACATTTGTCTTTAAGGCAATTAAATTGTTGGCATATCATTATTTATTCATTTTGCATAGAAATGCTATATTCAACTGTAACAATGTTACCATGTCCTCAGAAAACTTGAAAATGGCATAATCTTGTATCAGGAATCTAAAATGCACCTCTTGATTTCCATCTGAGTGGGCTAACTACTATATCATTTCGGAGAACACAGTCTTTTGTGACTGAAACAGGAATCTGAATAAACAGATTATGGTAGTCAAGGCATCCAGAGTAGAGATAGGCAAACCGATTCTTTTGAAAGAATTTATTCTTTCCAGTTTAGTGAATGATTTGCACAGAAAAGTGTCTCAGGAATCAAGTCTGAGTCATTGTTTTGTTTGTTGACACTTCTGGTATAGTGAAAGGTTTTCAGTTTAAATTTATTTCTAATTCTTATGGGGAGGGGGGGGTTGGAACCTTTAGTTTTCAGATAAGTTCATTTTGAAATGTTCCATTCAAGTTATTGCATTTTTATACTCCTGAATAAGGTAATGTTATCTGACTGGGACATGAAAGCTCACTCAGAGGAACTTTTGGCATATGGTGAAGAGAGTAATTCTGACTAATTCACAAATAAAAACAAACATAGGAATGACCAAAAGAACATTGTAAATCTACCTGAAAGAACACAAACGCAATGCTAAATATTCACAAAAAAAACTACAGATCACGTAAAAACAGTCTACGATGGGTTTACACCTGTTTGAAATGAAGCAAAAGTCATTTCTAGATATGCAGGATGGACACAATCTCTCCTCAATGAGTCTTGAAATTTTCACCAGTAATCACACTTAAAACAAGGAAGACCCTCTCTATCAGAATTAACAATATTTGGGAAAACTTCCTTATAACATTTGTCAAACTAAGTGCAACCAACAATTCTGAAATTGCAGTAGGATCAGGCTGAAAGATGTCATCACAAAACAGCAGCACTGTTATGAGAGATTTGAATACGCCTCAAAGCAAAACACCAACATGCTCTAATGGCTAATGATTGTTCAAATAACTGAAACCATAGTACCAGTTGGTACCTTTTCTAGCATTTTGAGTTTAAACACATTTTAACATTAAACAATTTTGATTTTTAACCATTAACTGATTCATTCAAGAAAGTGGCTTTTTGCAGAATAAGTTTTTTCAGGAAAGATTTGTTCATGAATGACTCTTTGCTGCTTCATTCTTTTCTAATGAATCATCTCTAATCCAGATCCCTTCAAGTTTTTTCTAGAACCACAGAAAAGAGGTTGTACTTGCACATTCCACACTGAGCTTCATTGTTTTACTGATCACTACTTACTGTGATGTGACACTGCTCTTGCATGTGAGACATGCACTTCACTTTTGATAGTTATTTGGTTTAGTCACTTTTGTCATGAGCATTCCCATTTCCTTTTACCAACTACACAAACTGATTCAGACACCCTAGGTCACCTTTTGAGCCATTAATGTAACATTTCTTCTGTATTGTCCTTCATACAGTGTATTGGTTTATTTTGATTTGTATAGTTAGTTGTTTTTGTGTTGGCCCTTTACATCATTTTTGTTTCCTCCTACCTTGTCTTGTGTATGTTTCTTTGAACTGGTTACTGCTTTGAAAGCTGAATGGCAGACCCTATTGGCAGACATTTACAAAAAATAAAATAATACTATTCCCCCGAAGATTAGAGGCCATTATGAGGGCCAGTGGTTTCAGCACATAATATTAAATTTTCTGTAAATAAAGATTATTTATAGACATGCAGGTGTCCAGATGTTAATAGTAGGGCAGTGTATATCCATTCCTGGATTTGAAAGGGTAATCTTTTAAGGTGCTATGAAGAAGCGTAGGATTGCTTCGACTATCTCAAATCTGAAGTTCAGATTCCTAAAGCTGCAACTTGTTAAGGTCAGTTACTTGGAGCTTTATTGCCATGGATGGTATAATGGTAGCATGCTAGAATAGAAATCAAGAGGTGCAAGTTCATTTTCTGCATCAGGGCAGTGTTAATTTCAAGTTTCCTGAGGAGGTGTTACATGGTGAACAAGAAGCAATTCAGCACTGCAATCCAATTGCTAAAGTTAATGTTCATGATTAAAAACATCATTTTTATGCCAAAAAAGATAGTGTGCTTGTATGTGTGATGTGAAGTTAGGAAGGCTTATTCTTTATTAATCTCTATGATAACCGAAGAACTGGTGTTTCTCTTGGCATGGATCTGTTGCTAGAAAAGCTGTTGTAGTGAGGAAGCTCTAGATGCCTGGACTTGTGCAGTCTTATGTATGTTCATATTCTTATACTTCAGTTAACCTGAAAATGTATGGTGTAATGCTTAGTACACTGGGATAAAAATTTAGCAATGCGGTTCAATTCCCACCCCAGGGTGATGCAGGTTTCAAGTTTTCTGAAGGGCTCATTACATGGTTATGTAGAACAATGCTGTATTTATATACCAAAAATAATGCAGGTGTTCCTTAACTTACAGAAAGTCAAATTCACACTTGAAAAATAAATAATATGCAAAATGTGTTTTTGTAAAATGTCTAATGGTGTAATATTTCTGCACAGCAGTGAACTTTTATTGGCGACTTTAAACTTAGTCTGTTCGTGTACATACAGGCAGGGATTGGACAGAATAATGTGAATACCTAGGAAAAGATTTTATGTACCTAATAGAGTGTGAGATCACCTTTGGCATTCAAAACCACCTGAATCCTCCTTGGAATAGGCACATACAAATCTCGGATGGTTGTTAGTGGGATGTTACACCATTTTTCATGCAGAAACTACTCCAGGTCCTTGAGAAGATGCAGGAGGAGGATAATGGGATCTTACTCTGCTTTCCAACACAGACCACAGTGGCTCGATGATGTTTAAGTTTGGTGATTGGGGAGGCCAAGGAAGGTGTAAAAGTTCATCCTCATGTTCCTCAAACCATGATTAGACATTCTGAGCTCTGTGAATTGGTACGTTATGGTCTTGATAGATGGCATTCCCTGCAGGAAACAATGCCTGGGCCATTGGATGGACTTGGCTGGCCAAAATAGCTTCGTATGTCCTGCCAGTCATCCGTCCTTTCGAGGTAATCAGGAGACTTGCTGAAAGCCATGATATGACTACCCAGAACATGATAGAACCACCACCATGCTGCACTGTTGGGAGCAGACAGTCTGGGTTGTACGCTTCTGACTGTGTTCTCCACACATAAACATGTCCTGCGGTGGGTAATAGTGTGAAAGTGGATTTGCCCGACCACATTACATGCTTCCATGCATCGGCAGTCCACGCTATATGCTCCTGGCACCACTGCCGTCACCATTGTGCATTCACCTGGGTCACCAGAGGTTTCGCAATATCGCCTCTGCCATGAATATCTAGTTTATGTAGTTCTTTGCACACTGTTTTCCTTGATACTGGGTCTCGAGATGCAGATTGAGCTCTGCACTAATTTTTGGCGCCTTGGTCCTTTTATTACGGGTAACAATCTTCTTTAATGTTCTCCTGTCTCTATCAGTCAGGGTTGTTTTCTGGCTGCTCTTGTGTTTTGCAGACGAGGTTTTGTTATGAACACGGTATGCTATCATGACGCTAGACACAGTAACTCTCAATACCCCGACTACCCTGGCAACTGTTGTCACGGAGGCACCAACTAGTCAGCCACCGCAATTAGTCCACTTTCGAAGTCCATTAGGTTGCTCATTTCGTCGTCACCCTGAAAGAAATTCTGCAACAAGACACTTTAAATGCACTTAAACATGACCTTGAGATTCTAAACAAAGCTATTACAACCAAAAAGTGGTGAATAAATTTGCATATTGCGACATATGCTGCTACATTAAAAGTCACGTCTCTAAGCCTCGTGTTTGCATTATTCTGTATCTCACGGTGCCTTATCACGTGACATGCAGCAATTTGTGTAGGAACTTATTGTTTCTTCTATTACTGTGCCTTACATATATGCTTTGGGTTTGTTATATTTTTTGGTTTAAAGCTCAGGCTTCACACGACAATAACACATAAACATAGAAAGCGAGCAAAAAAAAACACAGAGTAAGATGACCGAAAGCTACCACTAAACGAACCTTTTACCATACATGACTCTGTATTGTTATATTTGTTTTATTATCCTAGTCAGTATGGCAGGAAAAGTGGACGAGTGAACCTGGCGATGTTGGTACTATGGAAAAGTGGCACACAATTATATTAGAGCAAACATTAAAAATTGTAAAAGTGTATTGAAGGTGAAAAAACAATAAACACCATTTCATGTGTTATAGGCTGGTAACATTCGCTATGAATAAAATGCAACAGTGAAAGGTAAAGAACAAATAAAATGACATGAGAAAGTCCTGCTCTTTCAGAGTCTATGAAACTTATGGATTATGTTGATCAGTTACAAAGTAATGTTCCCCTAAGTCTAGTAACAATGCAAGCAGACTCTTGAAGTTTGTACAAAGACTTGAAAGAGGAAAGTGATGGAAGTGAAGAGAACAGGCCACAGAGGTAGAGGAACCCAAAGGTTTCATAGCAAAGTAAATGACTGAAGCCTCTTTTTCAATCAGTGCTAATTTAACATTGCTGGAGAAGCAAAGTTCTGACATCTCAATTTTCCTCACGATGAACAGGGTAGTTAGTTGTATTCAAAATGAGCTGTTCTGCTATAAAATTATGTATGAGTCAAAAGAAGACATTTGTTGAAACCTCCCAAGATGAATTCAGGAGAATGATTGAGAGACCCTCAACTTGCAGGTTTGCTGACTCCAACTTGTGCATCATGTGCAGGGAGTGGACAACAAAACTGAAACACCTGCGCACGTGCTTTAATATCAGATTGACACACCACACATGTCACGCCGCTGTATGCAGTACCTGGTGGCCAGCCTGCATCTATTTTGCAGTTGATCAACTAGAGCGGAGTGTGAAGGTTGCATTAGCAGAGCAGTAGCACAGCTGGACGTCTAAAAGTGCAATGTACACGGCACAATAGGAGACATATCTGAGTTTCAAAGAGGACAGATTGTTGGTGTGCATCTCGCCGGTGCATCTGTGTCCAAGCCAGCAAATCTTTGTTGTGTATCACGAGCCACAGTATCCAGGGTCATGTCGGCATACCAGCAAAAGAAATAACCACATCCAATAGGAGCAATTGTCGAGGTAAGAGGAAGCTGTCGGACAGGGATGTTTGAGTGCTAACATGGATGGTAGTCAAAAAACGTAAAACCACAGCTGCCCAACTCGCCACAGCGTTGAATACACACCGCAACTCGACTGTTTCCATCAAAAATGTTTGTTGGGAGCTTCACCGGGTCAACAGTCAACATTCGTGGTCGTGTTACTATCGCCAAACCCTGGATCACTAGTGTGAATGCCAAATGTCAGGTGCAATAGTTCCTGCAGCATAAATCGTGGATGTTGGACAACGCGAAATGTGTGTTTTTCTCGGATGAATCGTCCTTCACTGTCTTTCCTACAACTGGGAGAGTTTACTTGTAAAGACATCCTTCACAGACATCACCCAACTGTTTATTGCCCACAGTGAAGCACAGAGGTGGATCTGTGATGGTTTGGGCCACAATATCGTGGCAATCTGTCGACCTGCTGATTGATTTTGAGGGGCACATCACTGCCAAGGACTATTGGACAATTCTGGAGGACCAAGTGCTCCCAATGGTTCAAAAATTTTACCCTGACAAATGGTGCTGTGGAAGAAAACGCACTGATACACAGAGCCAAACTGGTGGAATAGTGGTTTACTGAGCATGAAAGTGAGGTTGAACATCTGTCATGTCCTGCACAGTCACCCGACTTGAACATTATTGAGCCACACCAGTGTGTTTTGGAGGAGAGAGTCAGGAAATGTTTTCCTCCACCAGCATCACGTCATGAAATAGCCACTTTTCTGCAAGAGGAATGGCTTCAAATCCCTCTGGCCACTGTACAGGACTTATATCGGTCCTTCCCATGACGAATTGCAGCTGTATTGGCTTCTAAAAGGAGGCCCAACGTTGTACTAATAAATTGTTGTGTCCTAAACCCATGTGTTTCAGTTTTGTTGTCCACCCCAGTATATCGAACTTCAACACGTTCTGCTTCTACAGGGCCTTCCACTTCTTCAACTATTTTAGAGCCAGAAGACAAATCTGATATTAAAAGCATGAGTACCCTGTCTTGAAACTTACCTTCCTACTTCAATTAATGCAAGTGTCATATACGTATACATGTACTCCCTCTCAACAATGGATATGGGATGTAAGTATGTATACATAATCTAAAAGTATTTATTGAATAATATTCTAATACATATGTCATGAGTATTTATAATATACAAGTGCTGAAGACAAAAATGTTATTATTATTATTATTATTATTTTTTAATTGTAGACTTAGGTTTACATTTATATACCGATTTTAGGTGGTTTCCAAGTTACGTAAAATTTCAACTTGCAGATGGGTTTCCAGGATGTAACCCTTACGTAAGTTGGGGAGCACCTGTATGTTTTATGCCTACAATGTATATTGGTAGATTTATTTTTTATTAGCCACTATGGTAAAATAAATTTAATAATAATAATTTTAATAATAGTGCTTAAAATTAAAAATGTACCTAAAAGAAAACATATTTAATTTACATTACAATGTTTTTTTAATGCATCTTATAACTACAACAATGATTATTTGTACACCTTCCTTAAAATAAATAATTAAACGATGAAGATGATGAGTGGTGCATGTGTAATGTGATGATTAAGGTTTCATGCCATGGAGTTTTCCTAAGTAGATATTAATTATTTTTTAATGTTTCATGGCCAGGACACATGCACGCATGCACACAGCGAATTTATGAATGTTCCAACTGGTTCTCTCCTTTTCATTATCTGGTGAAGAAAGCACAAGCAAGGATGTTTGTTGACAAAGCTTGCACCATGCACTTGCTGGGCTACTTGAATGATCTAAGAAAGCCAATGAAATTATTAATGCATTAATTCCGAAGCACCTGCCAAGAGATATTAACAGACTGTGACGTAATGTTTTCCATTGCCTATTGGACCAGCATGATTCATTTGGTGATGTTACAGCATATTTATAATAAATAGGCAAAAATATGTGAGTTTTATTAAGATTTTCTTCTCTTACTTCTCTTTCCACATAGTAATTTATATGGATGCCATTCTATTCATAATAGATAGTGAAGATAAAATATTGCCAGAAAAATTTCTAGAAACTTTCAGAGAGTTGATGATTCTCAAAAATTCACTCTTTCGAAATTCAGTTTGAAAATACACTATATTATCAAAAGTATTTGGGCACTACCAAATATTTGCATAAGTGCAAAGAATGGTTATGCAGGAAGGTGCACTGTGAGAAGGGAGGTACGTATGTAAAGCTAAGATGTCCTGTTGTGTTATTAGTAACTTTGAATGGGACATGCCACATTGTTGTGAACTTTCTGAGTTCCAACGTGGGCTAGTTATAGGATGCTGTTTGATTAATGTTTCCATACGGAGCATTGTAGCTAAACCAAACATACCAATTTGACTGTAAGTGATGTCGTGAAAGGATAGAAGCAGGACAGTGCAACTACAGCAAAAAAACTTTTAGGAAAGCTGCACAAAATGACAGAATGTGACAGAAGAGCCATGGTAAGAAATGTAAAGAAATCCTGTACTTCCTCTGCCATTTCCATAGCTGCTGAAGTAGGAAATGCTTGTAATGCTTGGTTAGTACCATATAACTATCAACAGAGAGTTGCACAATGTGGATTATTATGGTAGAACAGTGGCACATAAGCCACACATCACTATGGTGAATTTGAAGCACCATTTGGAGTGGTGTGTCTCCCATCTTTCCTATACTGTGGGCAACTGGAAAGCTGTTCTTTGGAGTGATGAGTCACACTTTTCACTCTTCCAATGTGATGGGTGTGTTTGTATTTGGCAACAGCCCAGCGAACAATTTTTGTTGGACTGTGTTCTTCCATCTGTTAAGTTCAGCAGAGGCTCCATCATGGTATGAAGTTGTTTTTCGTGGATGGGACTCGGCACGTTGGTTATTATATCACAAACCATGGACTCTGAAGTGTACCTTGACGTTCTGGATAAATTCTTCCCTACCAACAATGTGACAGTGTTATGGAAATTACTATTGTCTCTTCCAACATGATCAAGCTCACTGCATGCCATGTGCAGGACTGTTTTTTTTTTTTAAAAATGAGGTGGAATTGTTAGACTGGCCTGCTCAGAGTCCTGATCTTAATCTCATAGAACACCTCTGGGATGAACAGGAGCGATGGATACGAAATCGACCACAACAACCATCTCCACTCTGGCAGCAGTTTTGCAGAATGACTGGGGAACCATTCCTGTTGAGACCTACCAGAAATTGATTGATAGTATGCCTCGATGTGTTGCCACTGTCATACAAGCAAAAGGTGGACCGACTAACTGCTAATTGTGATTTGTCCCAAGACATTATGGTGTCCAAAGACTTTTGACAATATAGTTTTTTAGATCTTACCATTTATATTCATAATGGAAAAGCTCTTACAAAATTACTCAAAAAACCTATGAATATAAATGAAACTTTGGATTATAATTCTTACTACCCATTTATTCATTTTATGTAAAAGCAAATTTGTAAAGTTGATTCTTGGAGGCAATAAGTAAGTTAGACGTAACTGAAGAAATAGAGTACACAAAGGGGTGAACTCAAAGAAATACTAGCAGAAAACAGTTATCCAAAATCAGTCTTACAAAAAAAAGGAAAAAAAGCTTGCAAACTATGTACAAAATCCGAGAAATAAAATTCACCAGAAAAAGCACATTTGACCAAGGATTATTTGTCTCTCTCTAAAGTATTGGTTTGAAAAGAAAGTAATGTCCGATGACAAGGTACTCGCAGTCAAAGCCCTGGCCATGGTGCACATTGGCTAATGAGATTGCACAGCACACTGGCATGATATCAACAGGTAGGTGGCTTAAGTCAGTGGTAGTTACCTGTCAGAAGGCAAAGAATGTAAGCATCAGCCAACATGGAAGTGGACAAGAAGCACAACCGCCATTTCATGCTGTATTAGTTTTTGCCATAGCACCCTCGTAAGTGCTGTAAAGAACATTACCAGTGTCTACCCCAATGCCATATCATATTGTCAGTGCTGTCATTGGTATGAATGGTTTCGAGAGGGAAATTTTGACCCGTTAGACTGTTTCAAAGTCGGAAGACCCGCAACAGTGGATATGGACACGCTGTGAAGACCTTAGTGGAGACCGACACACGTGTGACCACACGGAAGTTGGCTGAACAGCTGGGGACTACCCACAAGAGCATTATTACATACCTGCGTCTACTTGGGAAGGTGCAGAAGAGGGGAGTTTGGGTACCCCATCAACACACAGTTGAGCAGAAAGCAAATCACATGAGTGCATACGTTTCCCTGCTTGCACGTAACCAAGTTGTACTGTTCTTGGACTGCACTGTGGCAGGTAAAAAGATATGGATCTTGTTATTAGACATAATTGTATCACAGAGACATGGGTTCCCTTAACATTAGACATAATTTGTATCACAGAGACATGGTTCCCAGATCAGCATTATGAAATACAAATTAAAAATTATGATATCTATAAATTAAATAGAACTCACTCCAGGGGTGGTGGAGTGGCAATATACTAGGGGTGTTCAAATGGAAAGGTACGAAACGTCATAAGAACGTAACCGTTAACATATTTGCCTATGCCGCTATGGGAGAACGTAGCGACACATCTAGGGATGCGATTGGAGTTGCCGGCGTGGATCGGAGCATGCGCGGGCGCCCGCATGCGCAGGAGAGAGCAGAGGCTCTTATAAAGACCGCCGTCCAATTGACTACTTGTTGAATTCCTCCAGCACAGACGAACCATTAACTCCGATGTGTACTGTGAGACACTCCGAAGCCTACGCAGGTCCATCAAGAACAAAAGACCGGGGCTGCTCACGGAGGGTGGGGTTCTGCTCCATGATAACGCGCGTCCCCACGTCTCCAGGGTCACACACGCGGAACTGGCCAAGTTCCAGTGGGAGTAGCTTGACCATCCGCCCTACAGCCCGGACATGTCGCCCTGCGATTTCCATGTGTTTGGTCCCCTGAAAAACATCTGAAAGGGAAGCGCTTCCACTCGGACGACGAACTCAAGGACGCTGTGCAGGACTGGGTCTCGTCACGGCCACAGGAATTCTGGGAACAAGGAATCCTTCGGCTCGTTAATCAATGGGATCGTTGTGCTACGGCCTATGGTGTATACTTTGAATAAAGTCTTCATTTATACCCACAGTGTTGTTTCGTACCTTTTCATTTGAACACCCCTAGTATGTCCATAAAAATATATATATTTTTCTCCGTTATATCTGAATTTACAAAAATTAATCAAAATACAGAACTTCTTACAATGCAAAATCAATATTATATTATAGCAGTCTGTTATAGATCACCTGGTTTTGGTTATAAGCAACTATTAAATGACCTCAGTGTCCTACTCGACTATGCTAATTTAAATAATAAACACACTTTCATATTAGGTGATTTCAATATTGATAATCACAAAAAAATTCAATAATGGACCAATTAACTTATATGATACAATCTTCGGGCTTCTATTACACTGTTTCTATACCAACCAGAATAACTACCTCTACTAAAACAATTACTGATTTATGTTTGACAAATGCCTCATATGACTGTTTTATCAGGAGTCCTTGAATACGATCTTGGTGATCACCTACCCATATTTCTGTTTTTCTCATGTCTTTTGTAGCCCCCCAGAAATGGAAAGCTGTTTTTTGACCAATTACTAGCATTAAGATATCTGCTTTGAAGAAAGAATTGAAAACACTTGACTGGACTTGGATTAAGAATGAAAACGATGCAGATAGGGCTTTTTCAAAGTTCCATCAGATTTTCAAAGATATCTATAATAATATATATATTTATCCTATTCATACAAAAAACGAAAAAAAAAAAAAAGAAATTTAGAAAGCCGTGGATGACAAATTCACTTATTAATAAAATAAAATTAAAAAAAAAAAAAAGCTTTATTCTAAATTCCTTAAAACTAGAAATCAAACTGATTTCATTATCTTTAAAACCTTTAAGAATAGTTTAAATACTACTATTAAAATAATAAAAAAAAAAACTAACATTTTTTCACAAAACTGCCCTAAAAATACATGGAAACACTTAAATTGCTTACTTGGTAAAAGTACTAGATTTACAATACCAGAATATTTAATTAATGAGAATAATGGAAAAGTTTTATATAAAAATGAAATAGTTACACTAATTAACCATCATTTCATTACAATACCACAGTAATTCAAAAAGAAATGGGAAAAGTTAATAAGTTATACCTCATACTCAAAAGAATCTCACAGAATGAACACTTGTCATTTGTGTGTAATATAAATTACAACGAGCTGTTAACTGAGTTAAAAAATATTAAAACAAATTCTACTCCAGGTTATGATATATTCATCCGAGGGTCATTCATGGTATTTCAGATTTAGTGGTGGAGATCCTTCTTGACATTTTTAACTTGATACTTACAACGGGAATCTTCCCTGACAAACTAAAAATTAGCCCTAAATATAAATCAGGAAATGTAAATAATGTGAATAATTACAGGCATATATGATGCGTAACATCACAGCCTCTCCTTGACAAATGTCAACCCCGCCTTCTCGTGGTGCATCCTGTTCCCACTAAAGGGGCTCTGACGACCGCCAATATGCGTAACATCACAGCCTCTCCTTGACAAATGTCAACCCCGCCTTCTCGTGGTGCATCCTGTTCCCACTAAAGGGGCTCTGACGACCGCCAATAGCGGTATAACTATACCATCGGGATCAGAGGAAATGCTATCCCACACTCACCAACCCGCTTGGCCAGCGTGGTGAGTTATGGCCAAACACCTCCAAAATGACTCTACAACTTAAATCTTGGCCCTCAGTCTCCGGCAGCTGGAATGTACCTGGCCAAGGCAGCGGCCAGTGCGACATGAAGGCAGAGGGTGCTAAGAATCCCCGGAGGACCGGACTAGGCTGCCATTTGATGCTGACCTTGGCTACCTATAACGGACGCTCCCTATCTTCTGATTCAAGGCTTCTTGAATTGGAAGAGGAACTACAAAGGATCAAGTGGGACATCGTCGGGCTAAGTGAGGTAAGGAGAAAAGGAGAAGATCTCATTGAACTGAAAAGTGGACATCTCTTCTATTATCGTGGGACAGATACTGGCAGAACTAGTGGTGTTGGATTTATAATAAACAAGAAAACTGAAGGATAAAGTGGTAGAAGTTGAAAGTTCCTCTGACAGAGCTGCACGACTCGTTATCCAACTATCGAGTAGATACCAGGCTCAGATTATTCAAACTTATGCACCCACCACAAGTCATCCTGAAGAAGAAATTGAAGAATTTTATGAGGAAATTCGTCATCTAAATAATAAAGGTAAGCAGCACTTGAAGATAATTATGGGAGATTTCAATGCAAAAATAGGGCAACGGCAACAGAATGAAACTTCAGTAGGTAAATTCGGTCACGGCAACAGAAACCAGCGTGGAAATACTCTCGTTGAGTTTGCAGAGGCAGAAGGATTTTTCATCTTGAACTCCTTTTTCAAAAAAAGCCACACAGGAAATGGACATGGAGACATCCAATTGGGACGACAAGTGAAATTGATTTTATTATGTGTAACAAAAATTCGTCATCGAAGACTGCAGTGTGCTGAACAAGTTCAACACAGGTAGTGACCATAGATTGGTGAGATGTAAGATGCACCTCAACACTAAACTGGAACGTGGCAAGCTCATAAGACAAACAAAATGTATTGACATAACCAACCTTAAAAAACACCATAATACTTTCAAGTTGGAACTGAAGAACAGATTCTCTGCTTTAGAAGGCCTAACATCGGAAGAAGTGGATATTTCGGAAGTTAACAGAAAAGTAACCAAAGCTCTAATGGAAACAGCAACAAAATTAGCTGGGTCTAAGAACAAGTTGCATGTGAACAAATTATCAGGAAAAACCAAAATGTTGATGCAAAAAAGAAGAGAGATGAGGACAACTAAAGAAGATGTGACTTCCAAAGTGGAATATATAGAGCTATGCAAGACAGCACGAAAAGTATCACTGAAGATGTAAGGAAATTCAACTGTGAGCTAGTGAGGAAAGCAATTGAAAACAACCAAAGCCTTAAGATAGCAAAGGGACATCTCAGTAAGGGAAGAAAACAGATTATGGCTCTGAGAAAAGAAGATGGTTCTATAACAAGAAATAGAGGCGAAATTTTGACAAGAGTGAAAGATTTCTACTCCAAATTATATGAAAGGGATGATAAATGTACTCCAGACATCATGAAAGGTACCAGAGTTCTTCCAGTCCTCCCAGCAGAAGTTGCTCATGCAATCAAGAACATGAAGCGGGGAAAGCTCCAGGAGAAGATGGAATTACTATAGACATCATACAAGAAGCAAGTGGAGAAATTGAAACAGTACTCGCCCAAATTTTCACTCGATGCCTTAATGAAGGGAAGATTCCTGAGGATTGGAACAACGCTACAATGATCCTGCTACATAAAAAAGGTGACATTGAGGATCTCAGGAACTACAGACCTATCAGCCTCCTATCAGTGGTTTATAAAATCTTCACTAAAGTTCTTTCACACCGCTTGAAGGTAACACTGGACATGGCTCAACCGAGAGAACAAGCTGGATTCAGGAGTGGCTACAGCACAATAGATCATATCCACGTACTGAGAGAACTAATTGAAAGAGCGAGGGAATATGAACTTCCATTGTGCATGGCTTTTATCGATTATGAAAAAGCCTTTGATTCGGTGAAACCATCAGCAGTTACCACGGCTCTGAAATCCTGCGGTATTGAAGATGCATACATTAATATTATTAATAACATCTATGAAAATGCAAGTGCAAAGATTCGGCTGTTTGAAAATACAACACACATAAAAATTGGAAAGGGAGTGAGACAAGGTGACACCATATCTCCGGCTCTTTAATGCCACATTGGAAAATGTCTTTCAATCACTGAACTGGGAAAACAAAGGGATAAAGATTAATGGAGATTATCTAACCCACCTTCGTTTTGCTGATGGACGTAGTCATTTTTGCAACTACCCCATCAGAGCTGCAGAGTATGATCCAGGAACTTGCTGACAAGAGTAAAGAAGTGGGATTAAAAATGAACTTTCAGAAGACAAAAGTGATGTTCAATGCTTTTACAAGAAATGAAGATTTATCGATTGATGGAGAAAAGCTGGAGATAACAGACACGTACGTTTATCTTGGACAGCAGATATCAAGTGAGGGTCACATTGATGAAGAAATTAATCGGCGTACAAAACTTGCCTGGAGAGCTTTTGGAAGAAACAGCATAATTTTCAAGAGCAATATGCCATTATGTCTTAAAAGAAAAGTGTTTGATCAATGCATCCTTCCAGTGCTTACGTATGGTGCAGAGACGTGGACCTTAACTAAAAGAGACATACAAAGGCTGCAGACAACTCAAAGAAGCATGGAGAGGTGCATGCTTGGTATAACCAGGAGAGATAAGAAGAGGAACTCGTGGATCCGAAAAATGACGAGAGTGGAAGACATCATGATCAGAGTTAAATCCCTGAAATGGCAATGGGCTGGACATACTGCCAGAAGGACAGACCATAGATGGACAGCCGAAATTTTAGATTGGATTCCAAGGGACAGGAAAAGACCCAGAAAAAGACCACATGGGAGATGGTTGGATGAAATTTGTAAATATGCGGGAGTGACATGGAGGAGACTGGCACAAGACAGACCGTTGTGGAGGAAACTTGGGGAGACCTTCGTCCAGCAGTGGATTGATAATGGTTGACAATGATGATGATGATAGCACATATTTCAGTTTTTGCCAAAATTTTAGAAAAATTAATTTACCGAAGGATAATATCATTCTTACAAAAATGCAATATAATTAGTAACAATCAGTATGGTTTCCAACCTGATAAATCCACTGAATCAGCCTTATTATATTTGCAAAATTAAAAAAAAATTGAAAATAAGAAAATGAATCAGCCTTATTATATTTGCAAAAAAAAAAAAAAAAAAAATTGAAAATTAGAAAATGACATTAGCATTAGATTTCACAAAATCATTTGATACCATTAATCATGATATTCTCCTCACAAAGTTAAACAATATTGGTATCAGAGGCATCTCGCTAACTTTACTTAAAAATTATTTAACGAATTGAATGCAATACACACAAATTGCAAATTGGTCAAAATAAATCAGTTATGGGAAATATTACCTCAGGAGTTCCTCAGGGCTCAATACTTGGACCCATTTTTATTCAATATCTACATTAATGATATTTTCTCTATTAAAGCCACCACATCTTGAACATTATATTCTGATGATACTACTATTTTATTTTTGGGTGATAATATACACCAGATCATATCCCTTTGCAATAATCAAATACACAAATTTTATGACTGGATAACCTCTGATGAACTATTAGTCAATACCAATAAATCTAAGGCTGTGATATTTATAAGGCAGCGCTTGAATATAGATCAGGACTTATCAATTTATTATGATAACAAAAAAAAGTATATTACTGTTAACTTTACCTATTTGGGAATTTACTTCATTAGTTTAAACACATTTAATTTATTGCCTTTCATCATGGGGACAAACAACAAAATCAAATATTAAAAAAATTATGAGTTCTACAAAACAAATACATCAGTTTAATGGATCTTAAATATAATACCAACACTAACATGGCATATCATGCTAATCTTTACATTCATACGCATGTTAATCCCAATAAATATTGTATATTAAACAACTAATTAACTATAACCTTGGACTAAATATGTATAAAAGAATAAAGAGTAATATCAGTTGTGAAATAATTGATATCATAGTGTTAATCATAAATATGATACTTGAAAAAAGACTAAATAAAACATGTAAGCTAAAAACTGAATTGATTAAGCAAAGCATAAACTATCAAGGCTCACACTATTGGGATCATTTACCTTCTGCAATAACTATAATTAACAATTATAAATTATTTAAAAAGAAACTAAAAGCTACTTACTTGCACACTAGTAATCTTATTATTATAAAAAAAAATTGGTGGGGACAAAAAGGCCATAGGGGTGGGTGAATATCGCAAAACAAGCATTGCCTGTTTCATGTTGATACTTCGGTTTTCTTTTTCATGATCTGTCAAATGTTGGGCTTGACTATTTAAGTATGACTTCGAAGTTTCAAGGCTAAGTCAGGTCACTACGTAGACCTTTTCCTCGATTCTGTGTGCTGTTTCAGTATTCCCATATTGATATGTAAATAATTGTATTAATTGTAGTAATATCTCATGTAACAGCTAAAAATGGTAAATAAATAAATAAATTAAAAATAAACAGAAGCCCATGCCAACCCCACAGCCAGCTTACACCCACATAAGGTCCTGCTGTCTGTTGGGTGGGATATATGGGGTGTCGTGTTTTTTGAGCTGTTGCTGGACAACACTGTCATCACCGATGTGTACTGCAGTCAGCTTGACGATGTGCTTGCATTGCATAATTATGTTGAAACAACCAGCACTGCTGAAACACAAAGGTGTCCTCCTACAGCAGGATGGAGCAAGATCTCACTCAGCATGTGTGACCTGGCAAAGATCAGGGACCTGGGCTGAGAGCTGCTGCTGCACTCATTCTATAAGGGTCGCCCAAATGAAAGTGAAACTCGTGTAATAGCATCGTTGTATAATTACACAGAGCTATGCATTTGCACCAGTAGATGCCGTGCCATGTCAGGAAGCATGCTGTTACTGGCAGCACATGTCAGTGTGCTGTTTGCATGTGCAGAGGCAAGTTGACTATGTAGGGTCGTGACATGGATTTGTCCAAACAGGCTCAGCAGGCAGTTATGCCATTTTTGATGGCAGAAGGTGTTAGTGGAGCTGAAGTTTATCGTCGTATGAAGGATGTGTAACAGGGTGGAGAGAAAACAAAAATATATATATCTGGACGATTGTTTTCAGGTGGAGTGGGAAAGTTGCTCTTAGATCACACAATAACTACTAAAAAAAAAAAAAATTAAATTTTGTTATACTACCCCAAGGCCCCCAAAGTTTTGAAAAATAAGTCAAAACTATATGATAAAGAAGGATATTATAATTAAAGAAAATGCACTCATATTACATTGCTGTCACATACATTGGCAACCACATCACATACAATCACATTGGTTATACAAGCATATTGGCAGTCAGTAAAATATAGTCTTACAATGGTCTATATTGTATTTTGGTGTTAAAAACTGGTATTTGTTTGCAAGACAAACTTGTTTATCAAGACAACTAGTTTTAATAAATCCATCCCATCTGAAAGGTCCACAAACAGCAGCAAAAGCTTCCGTTACTAGTTTTACACACCTTTTGTTGGCTTGAGTATGACAAGGGAATAGCTTGATATGTGGCAATATGTATGATGTTATCTGTAGTTTTTGGACTAAGAATACACCACGGAAAAACTTTATCATCTAAATGTTTGGTTAAGAGTGGTTCAGTGACTGTCATTTTAGTTCAATGTATGATATCAATGTAGTCAGTAGCTTCAAAGTTGAACTTAGCGATCTCAAAAGTATGAATATTTTGCGTGATGCCAAAACTTTTATGTTTTTTCTGTCATGAGCTAACATGGCTTTGCTGTGTAGCGACACTGCCCCTATATGTGAGACGTGCAACTGCTGACTTACTCTCATTCATGTTTTATGTGTTTGTGTTTGTTTTCGGTTACATTGTTTTCAACATTTCCGTACTCATCTGTTGGATGACAGCACAGCTACGCTGCAGAAGATTTTGGGGGACCAGTGCGATACGTTCGCTGTCTTTTCGTTTTTTAAACATATTGACTTTTTAAAACTCGTCTAGCTTTTAAAATTTTTTCCTACATTGGCCTGATTTTAACTATTGTACCACACTTTTAACGTCTTTGATTTGTTGGTCTCGTGTCTCTCTTTGGCCAAATTTGACCCTTGCACCAAAAAAACCCATCAACCAACCAAACATACCAAATCTGCCTGCTCTTAATCATCACACCCCGCTTTTAAAATCTTACACTGATAGTTCTGTGTCTGGCGCTCTTTGGCCAAACCTGGCCCTTGCGCCACTAAAATCAACTAACTAACTAACTCAGCTAACATGGCAATCAGAATATTTTCTGGATGTCCGAAAAACCCGTTTCGTTGAATTACTGGTTTGATGACCACCTTTAATGAGTTTGGTAAATACCTTGACAGCATCATGGTTCGACGCAAATCCTTAGCTCTGAAGATACATAATGGCTGAGTTTTATCACAAACCACATAGGTGCATAAATTTTGACTATTAAAGTTGCTAGAATCAGTAAATTTTCAGAAGGTGCAGTTGAGGAAAGTCTGAGAATTCTATTTCTGGAGAATGTACTATCATGCCTGGGTTTCTTTTAGACAGACTTTCATAACAAGATCCAGAATTAATTGCTTCACATATTTCCAACAAATATAGTTGGTCTGTGCTTGAGTCCTTTTTATTGGTAATTTTTGGGAGAGTGCAACACATCTTTTTAAAAAACACAACTGGAAAGTGTTCAGCCTTTTAAGGATTTACCAATAGGTCCTGTAAAACTTCAAGGTCCACTTGTAGTATCATCAAGGTGCTCGAATATGTGGCGCAGAATAAGCTCCTTTACATGTAGTTAGTTGGCAAATAAACCACTGTAATGGCTTTCCGAATTTTGATTCCAGACATCAAATGATACCTTCTTTTACTCCAGTATTAATCAGAGTTCCATTGCAGCCAATAACAACAATTTTGCGATTATCAATATTACTTCTTGTTAAAAAGTTCTGTATTTCTTTACTTACAATTAATGGCTTTCCAAACCTTAAGGAAAGATGACCCATATATAGATCCTGGTTCCTTTATCAAGCTTACATGCTCCTCTAATATAATTTTTCTCCACGAGTCCTTCATGACAAGAGTTTTATTTTTATGACCATCAGAATATAAACCTATTTGCTTAGATTCAATATCTAGGGGGTATTATTTAATAGCTTTCTTTCTTTTTGTCTTGATTGTCTAATTCTACTGCTGTCCACAATGTTTGATATAATAAATCACTTTCAGAAACCAAGCCAATGCCTTGGAGTATAGCTGAGACAATCGCTGTTCCAGCTCTGTCAAAAATGCAATACCTATCTAAAGTTTTAGCAACCATGGAATGCTCCTGTGGACCATTATTTGTTTGTGATGTACTTGGTTCAGTTTCTTGATATGTTTCATTTGAAGAGAGTTCCTTTTTTACTGGACATGTGCTGATGCTGCTGATGAAAGGATAAATGTTGTTTTTATTTTTTCATCAAATAATTCCCTTTTCCTCTTCCTGATTTTTTTTGTTGATTTCATATCAATACTGCCACAATAGCCATAGTTTGGTCAGTGCATTGATCAAGCAAAAAATGTCTTTAATTGGTATTTTTCGCAGTTTTTCACAGTTAGAAGACAAAGAAAGGTAACTTGATCACGCTAGTTACGTTAACTAAAACTTTTACAAAAAGTTCGTAAGTTGGAAGCTTTCGACCTTATCTTAGGTCTTCATCACGCCAATGGAGGACTAAAATTGTTGCCAGATTCTACATTTGAATTTTTCCTATTTTTGTTGCCAAAACTTAGAATTGATCTCCAGATCAACGGAATGTAGAGAGGAGATTCGGAGTTGCAAGTCATTGAGTTGAAAATAATTTCTATGCTTTCACGGTAACGGAGGGCAAACGATTGTCAAACGAAGCAATTCGTTTTGCTTCGTTCAGTGGGGAACTGCAGATGTGTCTTCCATTGTCAAAATAGACAAGGCAGTGTTGGGATTGCCTTTCAAACATCTTTTCTGTGTTCTAAAATTCTATGGCTAATGCTCCTGTATGTGCTTCCAATGTATAAGTTATCCCCAGTAGATTCCGTTTGATCTACATTCCGTTGATCTGGAGATCAATTCTAAGTTTTGGCAACAAAAATAGGAAAAATTCAAATGTAGAATCTGGCAACAATTTTAGTCCTCCATTGGCGTGATGAAGACCTAAGATAAGGTCGAAAGCTTCCAACTTACGAACTTTTTGTAAAAGTTTTAGTTAACGTAACTAGCGTGATCAAGTTACCTTTCTTTGTTAATATTGTTACGTGTTTTGCCCATAATCGTCACAGTTAGAAGAGTCAAAAGATTCACACTTGCACATTGCTAGGTCAAAAAGGGACTTTCCTTTCTCACTGAATGGCTTTATCCTCTCATGATAACTTTCAGCATTTCATCTTGATGCACACAATTTTAATAAGTTTCTATACTTATCACAATATGCTTTTATTTTTTTCACTACCTCACATTGGTCTATAATAAGCTAATTCCCGTTGTTTAATCACGTTCTCAGCTACTTCTACACAGGTGTCACTAACTAGGTACTTGTATTGTTTTTGTTTGCCATGGCTCTTCCACAAATAACACAACATAATGTCTTCATAAGTCAGTAAAACATTAAGCAGTAAATCACACCCATGACCAAATACAGGGCACATTAAGCCACTCTTTAACAATGCCATTAGATAACATTTAAACACAATTCAACCAATTTTGTTGTTTTGCCTATACTAAAAGTTATTTCAGAGCTATTGGAACTAGCAAAATGCATGGGAATAAAGTGTAGAAACATCTGTTACTGATGTCATGAATGCCCAATCAATCGGAGCTCATCGTGGGTTGCAGGTGCAAGGCAGGTTTTCTGGTCGGTCATTCAACATTCCTGACATCGCGAAAAGCTGTGTGCGCATTAAAACTCTCAATGGCTACATAATGTAAAGCATTGTTATCTGTTTAAATAACAGTGAATTGTCATTCGGTAGTGATAAACGAAGAAAATTCACTCGTTTAAATTGATGTTAATAATAATTTGATATTTTTAGAAGTTAATAAAAATTACAATATTTCTATGCTTTCTTAAAATGTTTAATGGTGTTGGGGCAGTAATAAATATTAGTATTTTTCAAAGATATTTTGTATTCAGAATGTTGATTTGATAGAGCAACTTTCCCACGCTGCCCTATTTTGATTCGAAGAAAAAAAAATTTAACATGAGAGACCGCTCCACCCTAATGTGTATGGAAATGAGTGGCAGTCACAGTGTGCAGTGTTCCGCTGGAGTAGTGAATTTCGTAAAGGATGTGTGAACACGGAGGACATGCCGAGACCCGAGCAAGCACTTGTGGCCATCACCATGGAATCAATTGCTGCCGTGGACAACCTTGTGAAGGAGAATCGCAGAATCGCCACCTGTGAGCTTGCGGCAACAGTGTCCATGAGTAAGGGAACTGTTAACATCATTCTCCATCGCCGATTGGAATACAGCAAGGTTTGCGCGCAATGGGTCCCCAAGCATCTTCAGGAGGAGCAGAAAGCTCGGCGAATGGGTGCTTGCCTAGAGTATCTGCATCATTACCATGCAGAGGGGGGACAGTTTCTTTCCAAGATTGTGGTCACAGATTAAACTTGGTGCCACCACTTCTATCCGGTCACAGAATGGATCATTATCCATCGCCGGTTGGGATACAGCAAGGTTTGCGCGCAGTGGGTCCTCAAGCATCTTCAGGAGGAGCAGAAAGCTCGGCGAACGGGTGCTTGCCTAGAGTATCTGCATCATTACCATGCAGAGGGGGGACAGTTTCTTTCCAAGATTGTGGTCACAGATTAAACTTGGTGCCATCACTTCTATCCGGTCACAGAATGGATCATTATCCATCGCCGGTTGGGATACAGCAAGGTTTGCGCGCAGTGGGTCCTCAAGCATCTTCAGGAGGAGCAGAAAGCTCGGCGAACGGGTGCTTGCCTAGAGTATCTGCATCATTACCATGCAGAGGGGGGACAGTTTCTTTTTCCAAGATTGTGGTCACAGATTAAACTTGGTGCCACCACTTCTATCCAGTCACAGAATGGATCATTATCCATCGCCGATTGGGATACAGCAAGGTTTGCGCGCAGTGGGTCCTCAAGCATCTTCAGGAGGAGCAGAAAGCTCGGCGAACGGGTGCTTGCCTAGAGTATCTGCATCATTACCATGCAGAGGGGGGACAGTTTCTTTTTCCAAGATTGTGGTCACAGATTAAACTTGGTGCCACCACTTCTATCCAGTCACAGAATGGATCATTATCCATCGCCGGTTGGGATACAGCAAGGTTTGCGCGCAGTGGGTCCTCAAGCATCTTCAGGAGGAGCAGAAAGCTCGGCGAACGGGTGCTTGCCTAGAGTATCTGCATCATTACCATGCAGAGGGGGGACAGTTTCTTTTTCCAAGATTGTGGTCACAGATTAAACTTGGTGCCACCACTTCTATCCAGTCACAGAATGGATCATTATCCATCGCCGATTGGGATACAGCAAGGTTTGCGCGCAGTGGGTCCTCAAGCATCTTCAGGAGGAGCAGAAAGCTCGGCGAACGGGTGCTTGCCTAGAGTATCTGCATCATTACCATGCAGAGGGGGGACAGTTTCTTTTCCAAGATTGTGGTCACAGATTAAACTTGGTGCCACCACTTCTATCCAGTCACAGAATGGATCATTATCCATCGCCGGTTGGGATACAGCAAGGTTTGCGCGCAGTGGGTCCTCAAGCATCTTCAGGAGGAGCAGAAAGCTCGGCGAACGGGTGCTTGCCTAGAGTATCTGCATCATTACCATGCAGAGGGGGACAGTTTCTTTCCAAGATTGTGGTCACAGATTAAACTTGGTGCCACCACTTCTATCCGGTCACAGAATGGATCATTATCCATCGCCGGTTGGGATACAGCAAGGTTTGCGCGCAGTGGGTCCTCAAGCATCTTCAGGAGGAGCAGAAAGCTCGGCGAACGGGTGCTTGCCTAGAGTATCTGCATCATTACCATGCAGAGGGGGGACAGTTTCTTTTTCCAAGATTGTGGTCACAGATTAAACTTGGTGCCACCACTTCTATCCAGTCACAGAATGGATCATTATCCATCGCCGATTGGGATACAGCAAGGTTTGCGCGCAGTGGGTCCTCAAGCATCTTCAGGAGGAGCAGAAAGCTCGGCGAATGGGTGCTTGCCTAGAGTATCTGCATCATTACCATGTAGAGGGGGGACAGTTTCTTTTTCCAAGATTGTGGTCACAGATTAAACTTGGTGCCACCACTTCTATCCAGTCACAGAATGGATCATTATCCATCGCCGATTGGGATACAGCAAGGTTTGCGCGCAGTGGGTCCTCAAGCATCTTCAGGAGGAGCAGAAAGCTCGGCGAACGGGTGCTTGCCTAGAGTATCTGCATCATTACCATGCAGAGGGGGGACAGTTTCTTTTTCCAAGATTGTGGTCACAGATTAAACTTGGTGCCACCACTTCTATCCAGTCACAGAATGGATCATTATCCATCGCCGGTTGGGATACAGCAAGGTTTGCGCGCAGTGGGTCCTCAAGCATCTTCAGGAGGAGCAGAAAGCTCGGCGAACGGGTGCTTGCCTAGAGTATCTGCATCATTACCATGCAGAGGGGGGACAGTTTCTTTTTCCAAGATTGTGGTCACAGATTAAACTTGGTGCCACCACTTCTATCCAGTCACAGAATGGATCATTATCCATCGCCGATTGGGATACAGCAAGGTTTGCGCGCAGTGGGTCCTCAAGCATCTTCAGGAGGAGCAGAAAGCTCGGCGAACGGGTGCTTGCCTAGAGTATCTGCATCATTACCATGCAGAGGGGGGACAGTTTCTTTTTCCAAGATTGTGGTCACAGATTAAACTTGGTGCCACCACTTCTATCCAGTCACAGAATGGATCATTATCCATCGCCGGTTGGGATACAGCAAGGTTTGCGCGCAGTGGGTCCTCAAGCATCTTCAGGAGGAGCAGAAAGCTCGGCGAACGGGTGCTTGCCTAGAGTATCTGCATCATTACCATGCAGAGGGGGGACAGTTTCTTTCCAAGATTGTGGTCACAGATTAAACTTGGTGCCACCACTTCTATCCGGTCACAGAATGGATCATTATCCATCGCCGGTTGGGATTCAGCAAGGTTTGCGCGCAGTGGGTCCTCAAGCATCTTCAGGAGGAGCAGAAAGCTCGGCGAACGGGTGCTTGCCTAGAGTATCTGCATCATTACCATGCAGAGGGGGACAGTTTCTTTCCAAGATTGTGGTCACAGATTAAACTTGGTGCCACCACTTCTATCCAGTCACAGAATGGATCATTATCCATCGCCGATTGGGATACAGCAAGGTTTGCGCGCAGTGGGTCCTCAAGCATCTTCAGGAGGAGCAGAAAGCTCGGCGAACGGGTGCTTGCCTAGAGTATCTGCATCATTACCATGCAGAGGGGGGACAGTTTCTTTTTCCAAGATTGTGGTCACAGATTAAACTTGGTGCCACCACTTCTATCCAGTCACAGAATGGATCATTATCCATCGCCGGTTGGGATACAGCAAGGTTTGCGCGCAGTGGGTCCTCAAGCATCTTCAGGAGGAGCAGAAAGCTCGGCGAACGGGTGCTTGCCTAGAGTATCTGCATCATTACCATGCAGAGGGGGGACAGTTTCTTTCCAAGATTGTGGTCACAGATTAAACTTGGTGCCACCACTTCTATCCAGTCACAGAATGGATCATTATCCATCGCCGATTGGGATACAGCAAGGTTTGCGCGCAGTGGGTCCTCAAGCATCTTCAGGAGGAGCAGAAAGCTCGGCGAACGGGTGCTTGCCTAGAGTATCTGCATCATTACCATGCAGAGGGGGGACAGTTTCTTTTTCCAAGATTGTGGTCACAGATTAAACTTGGTGCCACCACTTCTATCCAGTCACAGAATGGATCATTATCCATCGCCGGTTGGGATACAGCAAGGTTTGCGCGCAGTGGGTCCTCAAGCATCTTCAGGAGGAGCAGAAAGCTCGGCGAACGGGTGCTTGCCTAGAGTATCTGCATCATTACCATGCAGAGGGGGGACAGTTTCTTTCCAAGATTGTGGTCACAGATTAAACTTGGTACCACCACTTCTATCCGGTCACAGAATGGATCATTATCCATCGCCGGTTGGGATACAGCAAGGTTTGCGCGCAGTGGGTCCTCAAGCATCTTCAGGAGGAGCAGAAAGCTCGGCAAACGGGTGCTTGCCTAGAGTATCTGCATCATTACCATGCAGAGGGGGACAGTTTCTTTCCAAGATTGTGGTCACAGATTAAACTTGGTGCCACCACTTCTATCCGGTCACAGAATGGATCATTATCCATCGCCGGTTGGGATACAGCAAGGTTTGCGCGCAGTGGGTCCTCAAGCATCTTCAGGAGGAGCAGAAAGCTCGGCGAACGGGTGCTTGCCTAGAGTATCTGCATCATTACCATGCAGAGGGGGGACAGTTTCTTTCCAAGATTGTGGTCACAGATTAAACTTGGTGCCACCACTTCTATCCAGTCACAGAATGGATCATTATCCATCGCCGATTGGAATACAGCAAGGTTTGCGCGCAGTGGGTCCTCAAGCATCTTCAGGAGGAGCAGAAAGCTCGGCGAACGGGTGCTTGCCTAGAGTATCTGCATCATTACCATGCAGAGGGGGGACAGTTTCTTTCCAAGATTGTGGTCACAGATTAAACTTGGTGCCACCACTTCTATCCGGTCACAGAATGGATCATTATCCATCGCCGGTTGGGATACAGCAAGGTTTGCGCGCAGTGGGTCCTCAAGCATCTTCAGGAGGAGCAGAAAGCTCGGCGAACGGGTGCTTGCCTAGAGTATCTGCATCATTACCATGCAGAGGGGGACAGTTTCTTTCCAAGATTGTGGTCACAGATTAAACTTGGTGCCACCACTTCTATCCGGTCACAGAATGGATCATTATCCATCGCCGGTTGGGATACAGCAAGGTTTGCGCGCAGTGGGTCCTCAAGCATCTTCAGGAGGAGCAGAAAGCTCGGCGAACGGGTGCTTGCCTAGAGTATCTGCATCATTACCATGCAGAGGGGGGACAGTTTCTTTCCAAGATTGTGGTCACAGATTAAACTTGGTGCCACCACTTCTATCCAGTCACAGAATGGATCATTATCCATCGCCGATTGGGATACAGCAAGGTTTGCGCGCAGTGGGTCCTCAAGCATCTTCAGGAGGAGCAGAAAGCTCGGCGAACGGGTGCTTGCCTAGAGTATCTGCATCATTACCATGCAGAGGGGGGACAGTTTCTTTCCAAGATTGTGGTCACAGATTAAACTTGGTGCCACCACTTCTATCCGGTCACAGAATGGATCATTATCCATCGCCGGTTGGGATACAGCAAGGTTTGCGCGCAGTGGGTCCTCAAGCATCTTCAGGAGGAGCAGAAAGCTCGGCGAACGGGTGCTTGCCTAGAGTATCTGCATCATTACCATGCAGAGGGGGGACAGTTTCTTTCCAAGATTGTGGTCACAGATTAAACTTGGTGCCACCACTTCTATCCAGTCACAGAATGGATCATTATCCATCGCCGATTGGGATACAGCAAGGTTTGCGCGCAGTGGGTCCTCAAGCATCTTCAGGAGGAGCACAAAGCTCGGCGAACGGGTGCTTGCCTAGAGTATCTGCATCATTACCATGCAGAGGGGGACAGTTTCTTTCCAAGATTGTGGTCACAGATTAAACTTGGTGCCACCACTTCTATCCAGTCACAGAATGGATCATTATCCATCGCCGGTTGGGATACAGCAAGGTTTGCGCGCAGTGGGTCCTCAAGCATCTTCAGGAGGAGCAGAAAGCTCGGCGAACGGGTGCTTGCCTAGAGTATCTGCATCATTACCATGCAGAGGGGGACAGTTTCTTTCCAAGATTGTGGTCACAGATTAAACTTGGTGCCACCACTTCTATCCAGTCACAGAATGGATCATTATCCATCGCCGATTGGGATACAGCAAGGTTTGCGCGCAGTGGGTCCTCAAGCATCTTCAGGAGGAGCAGAAAGCTCGGCGAACGGGTGCTTGCCTAGAGTATCTGCATCATTACCATGCAGAGGGGGGACAGTTTCTTTCCAAGATTGTGGTCACAGATTAAACTTGGTGCCACCACTTCTATCCAGTCACAGAATGGATCATTATCCATCGCCGGTTGGGATACAGCAAGGTTTGCGCGCAGTGGGTCCTCAAGCATCTTCAGGAGGAGCAGAAAGCTCGGCGAACGGGTGCTTGCCTAGAGTATCTGCATCATTACCATGCAGAGGGGGGACAGTTTCTTTCCAAGATTGTGGTCACAGATTAAACTTGGTGCCACCACTTCTATCCGGTCACAGAATGGATGAATATGGAATGGCGGTATCCCAACTCTCCATGCCCACAAAAAGCTCAGTCCTCCTTAAGAGCTGGAAAAGTGATGCTCACGGTTTTCTTCGATGAGAATGGCCCATTGCAGTTCGATTGGCTGAACGCAGGCAGTACGGTCAAGTCAACCACATACTGCATTACGTTATGCAACCTCAAAAAGGCCATCAAGCGTAAGCGGCCTGGTATGTTGTCAAATGGGGTTATTCTGCTGCACGACGACACACGTCCGCATGTGGCAACAGTGTGCCAAGCTTTGCTGCGGAGCTTCTGCTGGGAGGTCCTCAGCCCCCCCCCCCCCCCATAGCCCCGTTCTGTCACCCTGCGACTACCACATCTGCGGGACACTAAAAGAAAGTTCTCAATGGCCGCCAGTTTGCTAATGACGCTGAGGTCTGGGACGCCGTTGAAGACTAGTTCCACAGCCAACCACGGACGTTCTTCACTCAGGGTATCCACAATCTCGTGCTGCGCTGGGACACTTGCTTGAACTGACAAGGCGAATATCCTGTATGTTCACATATTCCAACCTATAAACCCTTATGGAAAAAACCCGACAGTCTCAGTTTCATTTTGGTGACTCTTATATTTCCCCAACATTGCCCCAAATGACTACCACCTTTTCCGGTTATTGCAGCATTTCCTGGACATACATCGGTTCACCAACTGGGACAAGGTCGAATGTGCACTTACTCCTTTGCGTCCAAGCCTCCACAATTCTACAGGGACGATATCCAACAGCTGCCCAGGCGATGGGAGTAGGCCATGACAAACAATGGCAACTACATTTTAGGCTGATTTGTACTTGTATATATGGTAATTAGCAGTTTTCTTCCCAATATTAGCTGTAAATACAAAGTTAGACTGGCTCCAAAATCTAAGTAACAAAGTTAAAAATTTCTTCCTCTAAGTAATAATTACAGAAGAAGATGTCTTGCAAATGCAAGGAGTTTTGTATGTAATTAAATGATTGTGGACTTTCTTACGTAGGAGAGACAGGTTGGATGCTGGAAATTTGTGTAGCAGAACACAAAGTTGCTATGAGGAACTGTTCAAATAAAACTAGACTAGATTTACATGTGTGGGGAAACTGGTCATGACATGAATTGGGATACTCAACAAATCATTGGTTTTCAAGATAACCTTAGAAAAGAAGAATTGAAGAAGGCCTAGAGATAGAAAGGAACAAAAAATCCACCATTAGTGAATGGAAAATTCTCTACCAGGCATGTGGTGCAATTTAGATGAACTAAATTGTAACTTTACATCTACCAGAGAAGTGAATTCCGCTGAATAATCCTAATGAAGAAGATGAGTTATCTCTGAAAATTTGTTATTTTGAAAAATTATTCCTAGTAAAAAACCTCATACAAAGGAATTTTTAAAATATATGATAATTCAAAATGATTCATCCAATTTCAAATGACTATATTTTATGTGTTTCTAAATATACAGCGATTAAATTGCATAGGATAAAGAAAAAACTGTCCAAATTTTGTTTTTGTACCTTTATAAACGTTCTATGTAACTTCCGTTGGTCACACGAACTATGCCTAGGTGATAACCAAATCATGATCAAACATGTCTGTTGTCAACGATTGCAAAGCACTATGAATGCAAACTTTGAGTTCATCTGCCGTTGTGGGCAATAGTTGCACATACACATTGTCCTTAACATACCCCCATAAGAAAAAGTCGCAAGGGGTCAGAGGTCTGGAGACCTAGAGGGCCACCTGTAGAGCGCCTTGTTGTCGTGTCCACAGTGACCAATCCAGTGGTTAGGAAGTTTTTCAAGGAAGCAAATAGTAACAGGACACTCGTATTTAGATATGTTGGAGATATGGCTATTTCCACAATTAAATGAAAATTCATGTGACTACATCTTTCAGCTCGATGGAGCACCTCCATATATATTGGCATTTGGATGTTCACTGTTACCTTAACGAACAGCTTCCTAACTGCTAGATTGTTTGCTATGGACACGACGGCAAGGCACTCTGCAGGTGGCCCGCTAGGTCACCGGACCTGACCCCTTGCAACTTTTTCTAATGGGGGTATGTTAAGGATAATGTATATGTGCCACCATTCATTGCCTACAATGCTAGATGAACTCAAAAGTTCTCATTCAAAGTGCTCTGCAGTCATTGACAACAGACATGATTGATCACATGAGGCAGGAATTTGATTATCGCCTTGACGTAGTTCGTGTGACCAAGGGAAGTCGCATAGAACATTTATAAGGTATGAAAGCAAAATTTGGACAGTTTTTTCTTTATCTTATGTATTAATACATTTAATTGCTGTATATTTAGGAACACATAAAATACAGTCATTTGGTTTCTATATAGCTCTAGCTTAGGTTAAGCTTGTTGCTGGACTGCTTGACAAAAATTGTTAGTAGCATTTTTGAAGAACATATTTCGTTCTTCTAAACTTTTCTGTTTCACACGTTAAAATTCTTCATTTCTTACTATGAAAGACAATGTGCATAATTATTTAAGGGAGTTTTTTTATTATAAAGTCAGTTATACTAATAATGCGAAAATGTCAACTCACCTTTGTTCTTCATGAACTTCGTGCTAGTTGTTATAGCATGTAATAACGGGAACACCGAACAACTACCACGAAGTTCATGAAGAACGAAGATGAGTTAAAATTTTTGCATTATTAGTATAACTGACTTTATAATAAAATAAAAACTCCCTTAAATAATTGTGCATTATCCTCCCCAAAGAATAGTGACTCACCAATCACCAGAGATGTCCGTCGTCTCCTGGGAACTTTGGCGGGTGCTGGATTCCTGGTCCGATTCTGTTGGATTCCCGGCTATGTTGGGATTCGGGGTAACGAGCTGGTCGACACCTCAGCCAGATCTGTTTCCTCCTTGGCAATCACCCGACTGCCACTGTTTTTTCGAGACTTTCACCCGTGCATCCGCAAATTTATCATGGACGAGTGGCAGTCCCTGTGGACTCAACAGGGCAGCAACAAACTTCTTTCCATCAAACCACAGATCGGACTATGGCAATCTGGATTGCAGAAGAATCGTCGCGAGGAAGTAGTTCTTGCGCGTCTGCGCATTGGGCATTGTCGTTTCACCCACCGCTTCTTGCTGTGTGGCGACACTGCCCCAATGTGCGAGACATGTAACAGTCGTCTCAGTGTCCTTCATGTCTTGTGTACTTGTGTCCGCTTTCACGATAACCGTTTTCAATATTTCTGAGCTCATTCATTGGAAGACAATTCAGCTTCCCTTCAAAGAATCTTAGGCGACTGTTGTGATACGTTCGCAGTCTTTTCACTTTTCAAGCAAATTGACTTTCTGAAACTAATCTAAATTACCAAGCTTTTATCGTTCTTGTTTTTCAGTTGTGCTACTCCGCCGTGCTTCTTATTATTCCACCTGGCTTTTAACTTGTTTTCTTTAATTGCCTTGTGATTGGTGCTCTTTGGCCAGACCTGGCCCTTGCGCCATTAAAATACACCAACCAACCAACCAGCACACTGCCTTCCATAGTCAGAAACAAAGAATTTTAACGTGTGAAACAGAAACGTTTAGAGCAATGAAATATATTCTTCAAAAATGTTACCAATCATTTGAAATTGGATGAGTTATTTTGACTTACCCTGTGTGGAATTATTAACAAAAAAAGTAGAATTGGCCAAATAAAACAAGTTTCATTTTAAGAAGCTGATGAAAGCATATTTGAGTTAGTGTTGGCTTGTACACTATATGGGAAGTGAAAGATGCTGTATTTTAAGTAGGTAAATGGCGCCTAGAGCACATTGAATTGAAATTGTGAAATCAACTATTAGTAATAAGTAGTGATCAGAAGTAGCATGCTACATTTACTATTGTGGGGCATGTAGCATCACTACAAAGAGAGAAATGTAGTTGTAGCAGTAGCGTGTTACAAAACAAACTAACTTGTAGCGGAAAGTTGCGCTACCAGTTGTGCTACTTTTTTAAAAAAGTAAAAAAAATAAAATAAAATTCTTCAAATACATGACATTTCCAGATTTCTTGAAACATTATTGGCTGGAACAGGGGGAGGGGGAGGGTTAAGTATGCCCTGATTACAATCACATACCTGGCCAAATTTGCATTGTGAAAGTTAGCCAAACTGTTACCCTTAAAATACTATATTCTATTTATCTTCCTTACTTTATTCTATTTACAGGGAAGTCTCCTCAGTCAGCCTGCTAGCAATTTTGTTGATGACAGTTAAAAGAGAGATTTGATTCTCTTAAGTAAAGAAAATGAATTTGCGGATACTTGTTGATAGTGTTTTTATTTGAAATCCATAGGCATGTCAGCTAGGCTGAACACAAGCCACTGAGTGTGATAAAATGTGTTACATATGATGACCATATGTAACACATTTATAGTGTGATAAAAGGTGTTACATATGATGATCAGAGCTGAGGAAAATTCAAGATAAATTACTTGTGTAATTTACCTTGGTATTTAACTCTGAATGCCATATCTAAGAAGAATCTAAAACAATATAATTTCCTTTTTCTGAACATTTGGCCCATTTTGTTGGGACATCGTAGTACCGGTTCGCCTTCAGACGACCGGTCGACAACATAGCTCACGTCCAGCAGCCCATCCAGGTTCATGTGTCAGCAAGGGGTGCAGTGTTTGGCAGCTTTGGGGAGGAGCTCATGCCAGCTGTACGGTACTTCTAAGGACATCCTGCGTTTGGCCATTTTGAGATTTTCTGCCAAGTTATCCTTCCAACCAAGATGGCGACTGTTAACAGTTTTTGAAGTGCATCTGGAGAACTATTTTCTGGATTTCTTCAGGGTTTTTTTGGCATCTATCTAAACAGTGTATGTATGTGACATTCCATATCAAGGTAAGATTCTCGATGATGGACGAACGTTCATGAAAAATGTTGTGATCAAAGAAATAATAGAAATATGATTTAAAGAAATTACTCCCCATCATTATTGACAGGCTTTCACCTAGTGTACATATAAAGATAATTTTCAGAATTTCCACTGTTAACTAAAAAGTAGTGAAAGTAGCTACTTTTCAGAAAAAAGAGTAGTGTAGCTAGCTACTTTTTTTTTTTTTGGAAAAAAAAGTTTTATCTGTAGCAAGTTACTGTTTCAATAATGTAGCAGTAGCGTGCTGCTTTTAAAAAGTAGCTTTCCAATCACTGGCTATAAATGTTAACTTTCAAGAGACAGAAAATATTACAATATGTCAAGTCAGGAGATGGAATTTTGTGTTGAACCATAATAATTGTTTTATTTTGATCATATTTCTTTATTTTGTATTTGTTTTGGTTATGTCCTTACCTTCTGAACATTGATTTGATCTGTTAGATGATTCATGATAATGCAGCAGGATTCTAAAGCCATTTAAAAGGGTGGAAAAATCCTTCCAAATATTTTTTCCAATAGTTTTTATTAACAAATGGTTCTGTTGTGTGAAACACTGTAAAATTGATATTTCCATGTGATAGAAGTGCAAGGAGTTCATGTTTTACATGCTAGTTTAGCACAATGATAGGACAGTTTTTTGAGATGCAGTGGCATACAAGGTGCAATAAAAAAAGTATCCAGACTGAATTTATTAAAAGTACAATACTTACAGATTTGAAGCTTAATTGCCTTCGAAGTAGTCCTCTTCCGAAGCCACACACTTTGCCCAGCACCGTTTCCACTGCTCAAAGCATTTTTGAAGTCATCTTCTGAAATAGTGAATAGCTGCTTCTTTGCATTCTGTTTTATCTCCTCAATATCATGAAATCTTTTTCCTTTCAAGTGGTATTTGATTTTTGGGAAGAGAAAAAAAGTCACATGGAGCGAGAATTGATGAATAGGGTGGCTGTCAGACCCATGCAATGCTTAGCAAGGAACTGCTGTACAAGTTGTGATGCATGGGCATGCTTGTTGTCCTGGTTGAGTTGCCACTCACCACTCTTGTGCAGTGCCAGCCTTATGCGATGAACTGCGTCCCTCAAATGCCACAGAACTTGACAGTAGTACTTCATGATGCACAATTCCCTCATGACTGAAAAAAACATAGTCTTGACATAGCTGTGGCTCTGTCACACTTTTTTGGGTCTGGGAGAATTTGGGATCTTTCACTGTGTAGACTGGGACTTAGTTTCATGGTCACACCCATAAACCTATGATTCATCATCGGTTACAATAGTTTTTTAAAATATAGTGTGGAAGAAATATTCTCATAATATGTGGAAAATACATCATGATAATTAACACAGCAATCAGACATCTCTGAATTGACTGTATTTACTGTTCATCACATATCAGTCACATCAGAAAACTTTAAAATTTCATCGCCCTGGAGCGGGAATCAAATCTGCATCTCTCGATTACCGTTCAAGCATGATAACCATTACACCACCCAAGACAACAAAAGTTTCCAAGTATCCGAGTCCTGGGTGGTGTAATGGTTAGCATGCTCGAACGGCAATCGAGAGATGCAGGTTCGATTCCCGCTCCAGGGCGATGAAATTTTAAAGTTTTCTGATGTGATTGATATTACGTGATGAACAGTAAATACAGTCAATTCAGAGATGTCTGATTGCTCTGTTAATTATCATGAAGTTTTTAAAAAGTTTTTGTCATTTGTGATGCACTAAAGCAGGTCATTAGCAGCTGAAACGTGGGCCTGCTTTTGCTCAACTGATAGCAGTTTTGGCACAAATTTGGCTGAGATGCATCTCATACCCAAATATTCCATAAGAATTGACTGAACTGAAACTAATGTTGAAGTCTTCACATAACACATTAATAGTAATTCGACGATTTTCCTGCACAGCTGTGTGCACAGGGTTGTCACTTTCTGCTTTTACTGGTTGTGATCCTCACAGGCTGTTCATCACTCTCAACACTTTCTTGACCATCTTTTAAATATTTTTACTACTCATAAAAAAATGTGCATGACTCGCACAATCCTCCCCATAGACTTTCTGTAACTTTAAGTATGTGTCTTTGCAAGTTTCACCAAGTTTTTGACAAAATCTGATGCAAATTCGTTGATCAATTCTTTTTGACATGACAAATGTAATGAACATCTTCACACACATAAGAACAAAGCACTACTGTAAAAAAAAAAAATGGATGAGCAGGGCTGACGGGACTCACAGCATATGCGTAGTAGGTTCCAAGGTCAACCTGTCCCAAACCACTTCCTGCTGTGTCGCATAATTCGGAACTTACACAACCATTCTGGATACATTTTGATCATACCTCCTACTCCAATAAAATATGTAGTGACACTTGATTGTTTTCAGCCAGGAAATGACTTGTGTCATATACTGCAGCAGATTGTAGAATTGTACTTTGCCGCCCCGGTGGCGCAGTGGTCTAAGGCGCTGGCCTCTGATCATTCGTCCGTAAGGGGTCCGGGTTCGAATCCCGGTCAGGCATGGATGTTGTGTGTGTCTTATGGCACTGGCTCTTTCCCTTCCCTGGAACCAGTGACCCAAAATTAGGGACGGGCGACTGCTTATAGCCCATTTGAGTTGCTCACGGTTGTCGTTAAACCTCCAATCAAAAAAAAAAAAAAAAAAAAAAGAATTGTACTTGTACTTAAATATAACTGTGCCATGCTTGCACTTTTGGAAAATCACTGCTATAGAATATTCAAAATATAAGTGAAACATGTGTAGTACTGTATCTTTATTTATAAATAGAATTTTTTTTTCATGAAGTAATTATGGATTATCTTTGAGTGTAGTCATTTGAAAAGAAAAAGTAAATAAAAAAAGGTTTAGCATGTTTAAGTTTTACAGGCCTCTGTATTCCTTGAGAAGCACTTATAGCATAATACATCTGTTTATTTAGTGGTTTATTATGCATAAAGATTCGCCAAACTTTGGTAGACATGAAATGTCTACGGTTTGGGAGGCTTTTTCAAGGCATTGGTTGACATAAAATGTCTGCCATTGCCATAAAAAAAAAAAGCCTCCCAGTGGAGAGTGAAAGCTTGGCAAATCTTTATGTGTAATGCACCACTAAATAAATGAATTCACTACATTATTAGTGCTTCTTGAGTGTGCATGGTGTGATGTACCTGGAAATAATGTATTATTCCTTTCTTTGGATTTTAAATTTAATTATTTTGATGAGTGCTCAAAATTATAATTCATTTGCATGCAATTTCACAAATGATATTGTTATAAAAATAATCAGTCAGTATTTCAACCAAATGTGTGTTATCTTACTTATACCAGTTTCCAAAGCAACTGCTGGTATAAACATTTATTATATTTTCAAAATTTCTTTCTTTTACCTAGTTGAAATAAGATTGTCATTTTTTCTTTCATGTAGGTAGCAACTCGCATTATGAAATTCCTTATTGATAATTTTGGAGTCAGCAATTTATTTGGTAGAGAGAACTATGAATATTATGCCCGCATCACTGGCAGAATTTTAAAAGTAGAAGAGGACTGGATATTTGCATTTCGATATCCACCTGATACCCTTGTTTCACGTAAGCATATTAATTGTTACGCTTCTTTTTTATGTTAAATAAATACACTGCTGCATGATAGAAGAAAAAATAAACAATAAAATTCTAAATAATGTTCCAAGGAATAAAATTTACCCCAACAAACTCTACAGTTTTACATATTTAGTGTGTGAAATAAAAATTCCTTGAAGTCACCATTTCTCCTTCATTTTTTTTAAAATGCCCACCCATATTAAAACTTAAGTCATTTATAATTATCATGCAGCTGAAAAAAACATTTTGATAATATTTTTTGTACTTACTAGAAAATATAGACATTTTCATTTTACATGTGACAATTTCTTCATGTATTCTAGTAAGTAAATAAGAGCATAGCAAAATGTTATAAGTACTTTTTAAATTATATTACAGTTGTAAATAACTTAATTTTTTATTTTTATTTTTTTTTTGGGGTGGGAGGAATTCATTATCAAACAAGAAAAAAATATAAAAAAAAGGTAGTGTTTCTTGAAGTATATTTTATTCCTCAGAACACTATTTAGAATATATTTCTTGTGTGTATATTTAATGAAAATTGAAATCCCCTTTGTTTTTATTTCCTTGTAGAAACAATGAATTTTTTGTCCCATGAGAAAGCCTTGCATTTTTGTATTGAATGAAAAAAGCGACTGCTTGTGTGAAGGGCGTACAAGTCACTACTGTCCTTAATTATCCTTCCAAAAAGCAAAATGTAGAGCTTGCTCGCAGAACAAAACATTTCAAGTGCTTCAGCTGATTTTAGTAGATCACATATAACTACAATAAATAAATAAATGAACTCTGCAACTTTATGATCTAGACTTTAGTCCTAGTGTTTTAATGCATTTTCTTTGCTTTCTGATTCTAGCCAAGTTTTGTCTTTGTTTTTGTTTTAACTCTTAGTGATTATGACATTTTAAGAAACTTACATTCTTCAATTTTTATTCTGATTTATCTTAATGCAACGAGATCTTCCTTCACAGCTTTGTGGAACTTTTGTTCTAATGTAATTTACAGAAGTCTCTTAATGCCAAGGTATCTATAATTTTGTACCAATTTCAGTACTTTGTCGTCGTTAGCAGTTTGAATGACGAATGCTTCTTATGATTTGGGAATTTGCATGTATATACACTCAAGTGCCAGAAAAACTGGTACAGATGAGCTTATGCAAAATACATAGCAACATCACCTATGTGCATACTCGGTTGAGTTCGCCAGTGCGTATATAAAGCGATAGACATCTATGCCAGCTGTCAGAGCTGTTTTTGGCATGAGAATGACAAGTAATAACGATTTAAGCGATTTTCAATGCGGTGTCATAGTTGGTGCTCGTGAGATGGGCCATAGTATCTCGGAGGTAGAAATGAAGTTTGGATTTTCACGGACGACCATTGCAAGGGTGTACCATAACTACAAGAATTTCGGCAAAACCTCCAACCTACGATACCAGTGTGGCCGTAAAAAGACATTGGGTGAACGTGACCATTGTCGGCTGTCAAGAATCGTTTCACGCGATAGGAGTGCAACACTCTCGCAGTCATAATCGGAATTCAATGCTGGAGCCTCAACAAGCATCAGCGTCCGGACTGTGCAATGTATCCTACACGATATGGGCTTTGGGAGCCGATGCCCAACTCTAGTCCCATTGATGGGTGCACGACACAGAGCTATGCGCCTCGCTTGGGCAAGGCAACACCCCCACTGGACACTTGATGACTGGAAACAAGTAGCCTGGTCTGACGAGTCGCGTTTCCAACTGTATCGGGCAGATGGAAGGATTCGTGTGTGGTGCAAACCCTATGAAGCCATGGATCCCGCCTGTCAACAGGGAACTGTACCAGCTGGTGTGTGTGTGTGTGGGGGGGGGGGTCCGTAATGGTATGGGGTGTGTTTAGCTGGACTTCACTGGGACCCCTGGTACGTCTACAAAAGTCTGTGACCGGCCAACGCTATGTGCGCATCCTTTCTGACGAGGTACACCCGTTCATGTCCTGCATTCATGCTGATGGGTTTTCCTGTTCCAACAGGACAATGCACATCCACACAAGTATCGGGAAGCCACATTATGGTTAGAAGAGCATTCAGGAGAGTTTGGGGTGTTGCCATTCCCACCCAAGTCCCCCGATCTGAATGTGATAGAACACATTTGGGATGACATGCAACGCGCCATCGAACACAGGAATCCGAGACCTCGGAATACACCCGAATTGTGGAACGCTTTGCAGGAAGTATGGTGTGCATTGCCTACAGCATATTTTCAAAAGCTAGTGGAGTCCATGCACTAGCTTCTGGAAATATGCTGTAGGCAATATTTTCAGAAGCTAGTATTTCTGAAGTCCTGCGCTCTCGTGGGGAACCTACCAAGTATTAGACTGGTATACCAGTTTTTCTGGCACTTCAGTGTATGTTATTTATGCATCTTCATCATCATCATTGTCAACCATTATCAATCCACTGCTGGATGAAGGTCTCCCCAAGTTTCTTCCACAACGGTCTGTCCTGTGCCAGTCTCCACCATGTTTCTCCCGCATACTTTCGAATTTCACCCACCCATCTCCCGTGTGGTCTTCTTCTGGGTCTTTTCCTGTCCCTTGGAATCCAATCTAAAATTTTGGTTGTCCATTGGCGGTCCGTCCTTATGGCAATATGTCCAGCCCATTGCAATTTCAGGGATTTTACTCTGATCATGTTGTCTTCCACTCTTGTCATTTTCCTGATCCATTTTCCTGATTTTTTCTTATCCCTCCTGGTTACACCAAACATGCACCTCTCCATGCTTTTTTCAGTCTTTGTATGTCTTTTTCAGTTAAGGTCCACGTCTCTGCACCATACATAAACACTGGAAGGATGCATTGATAAAACACTTTTTTTTTTTTAAGACATAATATATTTCTGTTAAAAATTGTACTGTTTCTTCCAAAAGCTCTCCATCAAGTTTTGTATGTTGATTTATTTCTTCATCAATGTGACCTTCACTTGATATCTGCTGCCCAAGGTAAATGTAGGTATCAGTTATCTCCAGCTTTCCCCCATCAATCGATAAATCTTCATTTCTTGTAAAAGCATTGTACATCACCTTTATCTTTTGAAGACAAGGTAATACCATATCTTCCAAACTTTTTAATGCCACATTGCAAAATATCTTTAAATCACTGAACTGGGAAAACAAAGGGATAAAGGTTAATAGAGATTATTTAACTTACCTTCGTGTTGCTGATGATGTAGTCATTTTTGCAACTACCCCTTCAGAGCTGCTGAGTATGATCCAGGAACTTGCACTGACTTGCTGACAAGAGTAAAGAAGTGGGATTAAAATTGAAAAATCGGACTTGAACTATATATATATGTATATATACACACACTGAAGTGCCAGAAAAACTGGTACACCAGTCTAATACTGGGTAGGTTCTCCACGAGAGCGCAGAACTGCAGAAATATGATGGGGCATGGACACCACAAGCTTCTGAAAATATGCTGTAGGCAATGCACACCATACTTTCTTCAGAGCGTTCCACAATTCGGGTGTATTCCGAAGCCTCGGATTCCTGTGTTCGATAGCGCGTTGCATGGAATCCCAAATGTGTTCTATCACATTCATATCTTGGGACTTGGGTGGGAATGGCTACACCCCAAACTCAGATGAATGCTCCTCTAACCATAATGTGGCATCCCGACACTTGTGTGGAGGTGCATTGTCCTGTTGGAACAGGCCCAACCCATCAACATGAATGCAGGACATGAATGGGTGTGCCTCATCAGAAAGGATGCGCACATAGCGTTGGCCGGTCACAGACTTTTGTAGATGTACCAGGGGTCCCAGTGAAGTCCAGCTAAACACACCCCATACCATTACAGAGCCCCCACCAGCCGGTACAGTTCCCTGTTGACAGGCGGGATCCATGGCTTCATGGGGTTTGTGCCACACACGAATCCTTCTATTTGCCCGATACAGTTGGAAACGCTACTTGTCAGACCAGGCTACTTGTTTCCAGTCATGAAGTGTCTAGTGGCGGTGTTGCCATTCCCAAGCGAAGCGCATAGCTCTGTGTCGGGTGCCCATCAAGGGAACTCGAGTTGGGCGTCGGCTCCCAAAGCCCATATCGTGCAGGGTACGTTGCACAGTCCTGACGCTGATGCTTGTTGAAGCTGCAGCATTGAATTCCGATGATACCTGCGAGAGTGTTGCACGCCTATCGCATGAAACGATTCTTGACAGCTGATGATGGTCACATTCACCCAATGTCTTTTTACGGCCACCCTGGTATCATAGGTTGGAGGTTTTGCCGGAATTTTTGTAGTCACGGTACACCTTTGCAATTGTCGTCCACGAAAATCCAAACTTCATTTCAACCTCCGAAATACTATGACCCATCTCACGAGCGCCAACTATGACACCGCGTTGAAAATCGCTTAAATCGTTATTACTTGTCATTCTCATGCCAAAAACAGCTCTGACAGCTGGCAAGGATGTCTTGTCGCTTTATATACGCACTGGCGGAGGCAACCGAGTATGCGCATAGGTGACATTGCTATGTATTTTGCATAAGCTTGTCTGTACCAGTTTTTCTGGCACTTCAGTGTATATGTATATACATGCAGTATATAGATTAAAGTTTCATAAACCTAATTTATATTATATACACTGCTGGCATCCAAAATGCAACACCAAGAAGGAAGTATCCGATTGGCCTGAAATTGGCAGCATGAGTCACCCACGAGAGGACATGCAAACGATTAGCATTGCAGGGCATATGCAAATCATGTGCGCCCGGCACACCACCGAGAAGCACTATAAGAAGGGTGCACAGAAGGCAGGGTGTAAGTAGTGGAAGTGTGTTGTGCTGCCGGACCTGTGCGTGGGAAGCTTCCTGATGCCTCGTCGCAGAATACGGCAGTCATTCCAGCCCGTTTCGGAGTTCGACAGAGGACGAATAGTGGCTTATCGCAACAGCGGTTTATCGTCCCGAGACATCGGCGCCCGTGTGGGATGACATCCAGCCACAGTGAGGCAAGTATGGATTCAGTGGGTACAGGAGGGACGGACGGACTGACTGACGTGAGCGATTGCCGCAGCCATGGCAGACCATCGAACAAGAGGACCGGTATGTTGTGCGGTGGGCATTGATGGCTCGCACTGCCACATCACGAACGTTAGCGCAGGAATTAGGGTGTGTTGCACAACAACCTGTGTCAGCACATACCGTTCGACGTCGTCTGTAGGAGTGGGGACTTGTCGCATGGTGCCCATTGCTCCGATTACCTGTGATGTTACACCACCGGCGAGTGCGGCGGCAGTGGACCGTTGAACGCTGCACCTGGACTACGGAATGCACGACATTGTCTTGTCCGACGAATCCCGCTTCTTCCTGCAACAGGTCGGATCCGCTTGTGGCGGCACCGTGGCGAGAGACTGTATGGCGCCTGCATTATGCATCGCCATATCGATCCATCGCCTGTTGTTATGGTTTGGGGCGCAATTGGATATGACACCAGCACCCCTCTGGTACGCATCGGCGGGACACTCAAGAGCCAGCGCTACATATCCGACGTTTTGGAGCCTGTAGTCCTCCCTTAACTGCAGAACCTGCCAGCGGCCACATTTGAACAAGACAACGCGCGCCCGCACATGGCACGCATCGTGCAACAATTCTTCACGGGCCACCAGGTGTCACTGCTGCCGTGGTCCGCCTGTTCTCCCGATATGTTGCCCATTGAACACGTCTGGTCGCTGATTGGCAACCGAGTGGCCCGGCAAGCACCACCCGCGACTACGCCTGATGAACTATGGCAACGTGTGGAAGCAGCCTGGACCAACATACCTCAAGCCCACATCCAAAGCCTCTTTCGTTCGATGCTGCGGCGTGTAGCGGCCATTATTGCCAGCCATGGAGGCCACACGAACTATTTATGTCTGGGTGTTCCGCAAGTCGCACGGGCCTGTAAGCTCAATCGTTTCATCTTTGTATCTGTTATGTGTCCAGTAAATCTGGCTTTGCTATCTCGTGTCCTTCTTGGTGTTGCATTTTGGGTGGCCAGCAGTGTATATATAATAATTTATTTACCAAACGGGATGTAAGGTCAGGTGATGCGTAACATCACAGCCTCTCCTTGACAAATGTCAACCCCGCCTTCTCGTGGTGCATCCTGTTCCCACTAAAGGGGCTCTGACGACCGCAAATAGCGGTATAACTATACCATCGGGATCAGAGGAAATGCTATCCCACACTCACCAACCCGCTTGGCCAGCGTGGTGAGTTATGGCCAAACACCTCCAAAATGACTCTACAACTTAAATCTTGGCCCTCAGTCTCCGGCAGCTGGAATGTACCTGGCCAAGGCAGCAGCCAGTGCGACATGAAGGCAGAGGGTGCTAAGAATCCCCGGAGGACCGGACTAGGCTGCCATTTGATGCTGACCTTGGCTACCTACAACGGACGCTCCCTATCTTCTGATTCAAGGCTTCTTGAATTGGAAGAGGAACTACAAAGGATCAAGTGGGACATCGTCAGGCTAAGTGAGGTAAGGAGAAAACGAGAAGATCTCATTGAACTGAAAAGTGGACATCTCTTCTATTATCGTGGGACAGATACTGGCAGAACTAGTGGTGTTGGATTTATAATAAACAAGAAACTGAAGGATAAAGTGGTAGAAGTTGAAAGTTCCTCTGACAGAGCTGCACGACTCGTTATCCAACTATCGAGAAGATACCAGGCTCAGATTATTCAAACTTATGCACCCACCACAAGTCATCCTGAAGAAGAAATTGAAGAATTTTATGAGGAAATTCGTCATCTAAATAATAAAGGTAAGCAGCACTTGAAGATAATTATGGGAGATTTCAATGCAAAAATAGGGCACCGGCAACAGAATGAAACTTCAGTAGGTAAATTCGGTCACGGCAACAGAAACCAGCGTGGAAATACTCTCGTTGAGTTTGCAGAGGAAGAAGGGTTTTTCATCTTGAACTCCTTTTTCAAGAAAAAGCCACACAGGAAATGGACATGGAGACATCCAATTGGGACGACAAGTGAAATTGATTTTATTATGTGTAACAAAAAATTCGTCATCGAAGACTGCAGTGTGCTGAACAAGTTCAACACAGGTAGTGACCATAGATTGGTGAGATGTAAGATGCACCTCAACACTAAACTGGAACGTGGCAAGCTCATAAGACAAACAAAACGTATTGACATCACCAACCTTAAAAAACACCATAATACTTTCAAGTTGGAACTGAAGAACAGATTCTCTGCTTTAGAAGGCCTAACATCGGAAGAAGTGGATATTTCGGAAGTTAACAGAAAAGTAACCAAAGCTCTTATGGAAACAGCAACAAAATTAGCTGGGTCTAAGAACAAGTTGCATGTAAACAAATTATCAGGAAAAACCAAAATGTTGATGCAAAAAAGAAGAGAGATGAGGACAACTAAAGAAGATGTGACTTCCAAAGTGGAATGTATAGAGCTATGCAAGACAGCACGAAAAAGTATCACTGAAGACGTAAGGAAATTCAACTGTGAGCTAGTGAGGAAAGCAATTGAAAACAACCAAAGCCTAAAGATAGCAAAGGGACATCTCAGTAAGGGAAGAAAACAGATTATGGCTCTGAGAAAAGAAGATGGTTCTATAACAAGAAATAGAGGCAGAAATTTTGACAAGAGTGAAAGATTTCTACTCCAAATTATATGAAAGGGATGATACATGTACTCCAGACATCATGAAAGGTACCAGAGTTCTTCCAGTCCTCCCAGCAGAAGTTGCTCATGCAATCAAGAACATGAAGTGGGGGAAAGCTCCAGGAGAAGATGGAATTACTATAGACATCATACAAGAAGCAAGTGGAGAAATTGAAACAGTACTCGCCCAAATTTTCACTCGATGCCTTAATGAAGGGAAGATTCCTGAGGATTGGAACAATGCTACAATGATCCTGCTACATAAAAAAGGTGACATTGAGGATCTCAGGAACTACAGACCTATCAGCCTCCTATCAGTGGTTTATAAAATCTTCACTAAAGTTCTTTCACACCGCTTGAAGGTAACACTGGACATGGCTCAACCGAGAGAACAAGCTGGATTCAGGAGTGGCTACAGCACAATAGATCATATCCACGTACTGAGAGAACTAATTGAAAGAGCGAGGGAATATGAACTTCCATTGTGCATGGCTTTTATCGATTATGAAAAAGCCTTTGATTCGGTGAAACCATCAGCAGTTACCACGGCTCTGAAATCCTGCGGTATTGAAGATGCATACATTAATATTATCAATAACATCTATGAAAATGCAAGTGCAAAGATTCGGCTGTTTGAAAATACAACACACATAAAAATTGGAAAAGGAGTGAGACAAGGTGACACCATATCTCCGAAGCTCTTTAATGCCACATGCCACCCCGGTGGCGCAGTGGTCTAAGGCGCTGGCCTCTGAACATTCGTCCTTAAGGGGTCTGGGTTCGAATCCCGGTCAGGCATGGATGTTGTGTTTGTCTTACGGCACTGGCTCTCTCCCTTTCCTGGAACCAGTGACCCTAAATTAGGGACGAGCGACTGCTTATAGCCCATTGAGTTGCTCACGGTGGTCGTTAAACCTCCAATAAAAAAAAAAAAAAAATGCCACATTGGAAAATGTCTTTCAATCACTGAACTGGGAAAACAAAGGGATAAAGATTAATGGAGATTATCTAACCCACCTTCGTTTTGCTGATGACGTAGTCATTTTTGCAACTACCCCATCAGAGCTGCAGAGTATGATCCAGGAACTTGCTGACAAGAGTAAAGAAGTGGGATTAAAAATGAACTTTCAGAAGACAAAAGTGATGTTCAATGCTTTTACAAGAAATGAAGATTTATCGATTGATGGAGAAAAACTGAAGATAACAGACACGTATGTTTATCTTGGACAGCAGATATCAAGTGAGGGTCACATTGATGAAGAAATTAATCGGCGTACAAAACTTGCCTGGAGAGCTTTTGGAAGAAACAGCATAATTTTCAAGAGCAATATGCCATTATGTCTTAAAAGAAAAGTGTTTGATCAATGCATCCTTCCAGTGCTTACGTATGGTGCAGAGACGTGGACCTTAACTAAAAGAGACATACAAAGGCTGCAGACAACTCAAAGCAGCATGGAGAGGTGCATGCTTGGTGTAACCAGGAGAGATAAGAAGAGGAACTTGTGGATCCGAAAAATGACAAGAGTGGAAGACATCATGATTAGTGTTAAATCGCTGAAATGGCAATGGGCTGGACATTCTGCCAGAAGAACAGATCATCGATGAACAGCCGAAATTTTAGATTGGATTCCAAGGGACAGGAAAAGACCCAGAAAAAGACCACATGGGAGATGGGTGGATGAAATTCGTAAATATGCGGGAGTGACATGGAGGAGACTGGCACAAGACAGACCGTTGTGGAGGAAACTTGGGAGACCTTCGTCCAGCAGTGGATTGATAATGGTTGACAATGATGATGATGATGATTTACCAAACTGATTCAAAGGACCAAAAGAATCCCGAATTTGCAAAAATACATCAAAAGCTGAAGAGTATTCCACATAATGCACGAAGCAGCAAAAAATGATGGAAACCCAATATATTTCACTTGTAACTCAACCAACACCAAAGAACAGAATCTGAATGAACAAACTTAAAACATTGAAACATATGAAATATACTTATGTTTCCGTGTTTTAAGTTTGTTCATTTAGATTCTGTTCTTTGGTGTTGGTTGAGTTACAAGTGATATATATATATATCATCATCATCATTGTCAACCATTATCAGTCCACTGCTGGACGAAGGTCACCCCAAGTTTCCTCCACAACAGTCTGTCTTGTGCCAGTCTCCTCCATGTCACTCCTGCATACTTTCAAATTTCATCCACCCGTCTCCCATGTGGTATTCTTCTTGGTCTTTTCCTGTCCCTTGAAATCCAATCTAAAATTTCGGCTGAGAAAATCAACTTCTTCCGATGTTAGGCCTTCTAAAGCAGAGAATCTGTTCTTCAGTTCCAACTTGAAGGTATCATGGTGTTTTTTAAGATTGGTTATGTCAATAGATTTTTTGTTTGTCTTATGAGCTTGCCACGTTCAAGTTTAGTGTTGAGGTGCATCTTACATCTCACCAATCTATGGTCACTACCTGTGTTGAACTTGTTTAGCACACTGCAGTCTTCTATGACGAATTTTTTGTTACACATAATAAAATCAATTTCACTTGTCGTCCCATTTGGATGTCTCCATGTCCATTTCCTGTGTGGCTTTTTCTTGAAGAAGGAGTTCAAGATGAAAAACCCTTCTGCCTCTGCAAACTCTACGAGCGTATTTCCACGCTTGTTTCTGTTGCTGTGACCAAATTTACCTACTGAAGTTCCATTCTGTTGCCGTTGCCTTATTTTTGCATTGAAATCTCCCATAATTATCTTCAAGTGCTGCTTACCTTTATTATTTAGATGACGGATTTCCTCATAAAATTCTTCAATTTCTTCTTCAGGATGACTTGTGGTGGGTGCATAAGTTTGAATAATCTAAGCCTTGTATCTTCTCGAGAGTTGGATAACGAGTCGTGCAGCTCTGTCAGAGGAACTTTCAACTTCTACAATTTTATCCTTCAGTTTCTTGTTTATTATAAATCCAACACCACTAGTTCTGCAAGTTTCTGTCCCACGATAATAGAAGAGATGTCCACTTTTCAGCTCAATGAGATCTTCTTTTCTCTTTACCTCACTTAGCCCGACGATGTCCCACTTGATCCTTTGTAGTTCCTCTTCCAATTCAAGAAGCCTTGAATCAGAAGATAGGGAGCGTCCATTATACATAGCCAAGGTCAGCATCATATGGCAGCCTAGTCCGGTCCTCCGGGAATTCTTAGCACCCTCTGCCTTCATGTCACACTGGCCGGTGCCTTGGCCATGTACATTCTAGCTGCCGGAGACTGAGGGCCAAGATTTAAGTTGTGGCGTCACTTTGGAGGGGTTTGGCCATAACTCACCACGCTGGCCAAGCGGGTTGGTGAGTGTGGAATAGCATTTCCTCTAATCCCGATGGTATAGTTATATATATATATAAGAATTTTTATTTCCATGAAATAAATTGTTTCAATTAATTTAAACTCTAGGGTGATAAAAGAATATCACTTTACCATCTTTATAGTCTAAGTTGATTCAATACTTTCAGATGTCTATACAGTATCTACATTTCTTTTAATGCCCGTGTTTAAGTAGCTAATGTATTGTCACCTGTAGACCTTGAAAAATGTGTAAGGCTGAAAAACATCTGGTAAAAAACAAATCAAATTATTAGTACAAAGAGAATAAAGTGATACATGCTTCTGCTGTATACATAATTTTATTGTCTTTGTATTTTACTTTATTCTCCTTGTAACTATTTAAACATAATTTCTTTAGTAGAGCCAGCACAAGCTATTTTAATGCTTTTGTTAAATATTTTAAATTTCTAATTTGTGTGAAAATTGTCATAAAGTTCATGGTGTATGCTCAGGTGTGCTTCTACAGATAAATTTAATCTAATTTCCAAAGAGGTGCTGTTGCTTGAAAATGTTTGACATTTTTAATTATGTAATTTGTCATTATTTTGCAGCTGTTGTTCAATAAACAGAGTTATTCAAAATGATTCATCCGATTTCAAATGACTGTATTTTCGAAGTTTACAGAGTGAAGAATGATACATCAACCAGAAGAAAAACTGTCTTGAGTTTTTTCTCTCACCGTATAAGTGCTTTATGTTTCTTGCCTTAGTTACATGTGCAACATCGAGATGATAGTCTGTTTCCTCTCGTACGTACTTCAGCATGTCCATTTTCACTGACTCCACCACAGTTACGATACAATTTTTTTGAACTCGTCCAGGGTTGTAGGCAATTGGGGCACATACGCAGTATCCTTGATGTGTACCCCCAAAAAGAAGTCACACAGTGTAAGATCTGGTGACCTAGGCGGCCAGCCGTAGAGTGCCAAGTCATGGGGTCCACTGCAACCAATCCAATGGATTGATTGCAGTTTGACACTGCCAATGAGGCAGTGTCAAAGTGACAGTGGAGCCCTCTCACAGTGACCTACTAAAACTCGGAGATTTCCACTTTCATTTGGTGTATGCCAAGGTTATACATGGTTGAGAGGTATGGAATTATGTTCTTTTGAAATCAAATGAATCATTTTGAAAAACCCTATAATTTTTATGAGGAATCCTAAGAAGTGGTTTGTAAAGCTGTGAAATTTCTTTATAATTGTAGGGCCTTAGGAATAGATAACAGAACCTAAGATGTTAAAATACGATGGTGAACCTATAATTGGCTGTCTAACTGAAATTTGTCCATTGTGTTGGGAGTGAAGGGCTCAGAATTAGAAGAATGCTATCATTGTCCCTTTGTAACATAAAAGGAAAGGGGATCAGACTGAATGTAAGAACTATTGTCATATCAGCGTGCTGAGTGTGTCAGGGAAAGTGTTTCAAAAGGTCATTATTGATAAGATACAAAGCTTGACATCAGAGAAGGTATGAGATGTACAGGGTAATTTTTTTACTGGTATGGGCTGTGAACTAGCAAAATTTTTGCATTGTGATTGCAATATCTGTCCACGTTGGCAAGAAAGTTTTTGTTGCCTTTGGAGATTTAGAAGAAGTTAATAACTGAGTAAACAAGGTGCTTCTGTGGAAGGCCTTGAATAATTATGGTATAACTGAGAATCTGCTTGAATGTATGAAAGCTATGAATGCTGGCAGCAGGTCATGTGTACGTGTGATTGTTGTTTTATTGAAATGGTTTTCCATTGGTGCAGGAGTCGGACAAAGTTGTGTGATGTCACTGTGGTTGTTCAGTATATTTATACATGCGTGCGTGATGCCAAAATAAACAATATTGATTTATATTTTGGCAATTCCCATGTGTGCACATTGTTGTTGCTGATGACAGTCCTGTTGATGGAGAGCAAAAGTGCGTTACAGATCATTTGTCCTGGATGTACGAAGTTTGTATGAAATTCAAACTGAGTATAGATAAGGAAAAAACCAAAGTTATGTCAATGAAAGAAGAAATATTTTTCATAATACATGGGAATTTGATAGAATATTCGTAGCATCATTCAGATTATAGACTCTGAATTTTGTTTATAGTTCTTACTGGTCATCCATGTAACATCTCTCAGAAAACTTGCAAACGGGTACTGGTGATTTGAGACCTCGTTACTGGATTGAATAAGGGTCAAACTAATGCTGTGAGGAAGCAAAGGTGCTTCGACTAGCGCAAATCTGAAGTACACTCATTGTCATAAAAATCCACCCACCAAGGAGGAGGCGTTGGATTGAAGTGAGATTTTAGTAGTGAAGTGGTACATACCAAGGACAGAAGTGATTACAATATCACAGCAGCAGGATGATTTCCCACGGAAATACGGTACATATTCCAGTCAGCATTAGTACTGCGTCGGACCGCCTCATGCTCGGATACATGTGGTGATACGGTCCGGCACGGAGTCAGAGAGACCCCATATATTATCCTGGGTCAGATTGGCCCACACTTCTTGCGACTGACGCTCTAAATCACGAACACTGGGACATGGAGAAAGCTGGCGTCCTATCTGGTCCCACATGTGCTCAATGGACGAGAGATCAGGCGATCTTGCAGGCCACGCAAGTGTCGAAGCAGGACGTAGACAGTCCTGGAAAACCTGAGCCGTGTTCAGACAGGCGTTATCTTGTTGGAAAATGGCTCCGGGCTGCCCCGCCAGGATAGACAGAAAATGGGGCTGCAGGATCTCCTGTATGTAGCACTGGGCTGTCAACGTCCCTCGGATCACTCCGGCTGTCATTCACGATGGCCTCCCGGACCATCATGCCTGCAGTTCGGGACATGTGCCACTGTACAGTGAGGTTGGGATTCTAGCGCTCACCTGCGATTCTCCACACTCTGACACGGTGGTCATAAGTTCCCATACAAAAGCGGGATTCATCGCTGAACAATATAAATCGCCAGTCCATAGCATTCCACGTTGCTCGCTGCTGACACCACTACAATAAATGCTGACGATAATCAGGTGTTAATGGCAGAAAACGTAATCGCCGTTGAGAGTGCAGATTCCCCTCTGCCAGTTATCTGGAAATGGTTCTGGCAGACACAGGAGGCCCTTGAACAGCCGCCACATGTCTCTGGATATTGGACAAGGACGTCGTTGCATCTGTGCAGGCTGCTCTCACGATCCCACGGTCCTCTCTGCTGGTGGTGTGTTTGGGTCGTCCATAGCCAGTCCGCCGTGTCTGGGTGCCTTCCCGTGTAGTCCCCTGCGCGGCGCCTTATAAGCCCCAAGGATTGTGATTGCAGCACCAGTCTTGGATGCGCAGGCATGCGGAGTCGCACGAAACTTTAATCATTTGCATGTCTGCCCTCCCCGTGGCTATTTGCCGAGTTTCGCGTTAATCGCACGGTTTTTTCTTGGTGCTCGGATTTTTATGACAATGATTGTATGTTCAGATTCCCAAACTAAAGCTGCTTAGTCTCAGTTGCTTGGAAGTTCATTATCCTGAGTGCTGTAATGGTTAGCATAATCGAACGGAAATTGGAAGATGTAGGTTCGATTCCAGCTCCAGGGCGATGAAAGTTTCCTAGTTTCCTGAGAGATGTTACATGGATGACTAGTAAGAGCTATATGCAGATTTAGATTTTATAATCTGAATGATGTTATGAATATTCAACCAAAGTTATTGTTTTTGATCGAGGAACTATTAGTACTGAATGAAAGATCAGTCTAAATGGTAGAGAGTTAGACCAGATGAATGAGTTTGTGTATTTAGGAAGCATGTGTGACAAAGAAAACAGATTACAGATTAGATGGTGAAATTACTAGGCTGATGAATTCAGCTTTGGACACCGTAGCTGCTTTAGGAAGATTTCACAGGACTGATGGGTTCTTGAAAAGGCACTGAATATGAAAGTGTAATTGTTCCTACTCTGATGTAATCAGTAATGAAACCTGGTGAGAGAAGTGACAGTTTGGGTGCTGGAGAGATGCATTACATGAAAGATGACATTCTGGCAAGACGCATTCTGATCATGTAAGGAATGAAGATGTGTAATGATGTGAAGAAAAATATTGTTAGTAGGGTGGAGACTAATGTTTTGGGATGATTTGGCCAAATTGGAAGAATAAGTAATGAGGTGCTAACTAAGAGAATTTATTCTGTCTAAGAGGCAGGAAAGAAAGATATAGGGCTGGGAAAATTGTGTGAAGACTAGATTCAAAAATGCCTGTAAAAGAAAAAAACAATGAGTTCCAATGTTTTTCAAGGCCTGTTTTGAATATTTCACAAAACCATTATAAAAATGAAAAGCTCTGTTTTCTTTTAGATGTTAATGGATTTTGCTGTCTATTTTCATATTGTTTTTTGAACATCCTCCGAATACGTGGAATCAGTGAATAAACAAAAATATCGCTCTTTCCACATTTTATCAACTGAAAAATTGTTATCTGGTCACCGCTGGGGATCCTAATCCCAGATATCTCAATATATAGCCTAGTGCGTTAGCCTTACACTATGGTGGCCAACAATCAATGGCGCTATGTGTGTTTTTCTGTCAGCTTCTGACATCATAAATTCGTAAGATGGGCTCAGCTACTGAGATGTCTCCATCTGGTGGGCATTAATGGCACTGGCTATATATTAATTATAGCATTTAAATCCAAAGTGAAAATCCTCCAAGTACGTGGCTTCAGTGAATAAACAAAGACATCGCTCTTTCCATGTTTTATTAACACACAGCAACCGAAAAATTGTTGATAACAAATTTTTGGTTGCTATGTGTTGATAAAACGTGGAAAGAGCGATGTCTTTATTATTATTTTTTTTTATTTATTTATTATTATTATTTTTTTTTTGAAACATTGAAGGCAGAATGTGAAAATAATTGAAATGCCAAAAACGTCTGTTTGATAATAAAACAACAGTAGACAAAGGAGAGAGTGATTTGTTTCTTGATTCTGTTTTTGGAGTAAATGTTGTACAGACTCTTCTCATAGTAAAGCCTAAGTAATTCATCTTCAACTCAGTCTTTGCCAAGCTTTAATTTTTTCATGATTCAACAATCAAATGATAGCATTTGGCTAAAGTAGGTAGCCAGTAACCATTTCTAGTTTTTGTTGAATAAAAGAAAATCATTCTAAGACCTTTTGTGCTGAAATATTGGAAAATAAAGTTTGTCTTGTGTGAGTTCATCTGTAATCCAACATCTTTACTAGAACAACTGTAGACAAAGGAGAGAGTGATTTGTTTCTTGATTCTATTTTTGGAGTAAATGTTGTACAAACCATGATTTGCAGTTATGTGTGGTTATCTGAAGAGTAAAAAAGTCATCAGTAAAGTGATGGTGTGTTAAATAATCTCCACGAAACTTTTCCATGGTAACATCCTGGTGTAGTGGGAAAAAATGTTCTGTTAGGTAGCATAGGAAATTTTACCAGATATTTCATCTTTCTGCCTCTTTTTTTGTACATATTTTTTTATTTGTTGATCTTGTTCTTAAACAATTGGGCATTTACTTGTTTGTAGATGGTTTTAGTTATTCTAATGTAAGAATTTTTAATCTGGCTACATTTAAGATTTTTGATAACTGTAGATGTCTTCAGAGAATTAAGACTTAATCATCTGTCTCAGTGCTGTCCAACTTCTACAGAGCTGCTGGCAAGGTTTTTAAAAGAATTAGATGATGGGCTACATTTTTTTAAATATATGTGTAAGGTGATGTAAATGCAGGGTGATCCAAAAAGGACTTTACAACTTTTAAAGTGTATTGAAATTTATTCAGAATACTTGCAGATTTTTTTAAGGCTTTAATCTGTAGTTAAACACTTCAGGTTTTATTCCACATAATCATTTTGGTTCGATGTGACTCTCATTGGTGATACAGCAGATATCCCACCTGAAGTAAATTTCTTCCCAAACTCGAAGCAGCATATCAGTTGTCACTTTTGCAACTGAAACGGTGATTCAGATTTTGAGTTCAGCGAGATTTGTAGATCTTTAATGAAACCTCTTGATTAAGTAGAAGCAATGACAAAAATTGCATTAAAGTTAATAGACAATGATTTTCCCCCAAAAAAACTATCCATTAACTTTGTGCAAAATATCAGACAAAAACAATCTAAAAGGAACAATGAAAAGATTGAAAAAACTGATAGTAATCAAGTATATACCAATGGCCAATTATGGAAAATTAAATACGAGAATTAATAAACATTTAATGAAGAATAACATAAAAGTAGCCACTACAGCAGAAAACAAAGTAGCATATTTAGCTAATAAAGGAACTTACAGAAATGCAATAGACAAGATGGAAAAAAAAATGTTGTATATCAAATTCCACTTAAGTGCAACAGTAATTATATTGGACAAATGTCTCGAAAATTGGAAATCAGAATTAAAGGACTATTAATAACAAAGATCAAAACAGTGTATTAGCAAATCATATGCAGTTTTGCAAATGTGAGTCTTTATGGGAAGAAATCAAAATATTGGACTATGAATCTCATAAAAACAAGAGACTAATTAAAGAAAGTTACTACATCCAAAAAAACAGGGCCATCAAAATAAGCTTTCAAAACTAATAAGTGGTGTTTTAAAGAACTTAATTACAACAACAGCAACAAAATTACAAAATACACAGTGAAAACATTTCAGTTTAGTAACTGGCAACAGTTTGGAGAACTTGGAATCAGTATGAGGAACCTGGCAACAACATTCAAATTCTTCAGAAGCAAACAAAACTTTTGTTAATCCTTCTATACATTGAGAACAGGCCTTGACCAACATCAAGAGGCCAGAAATGTCTGTAAAAATAAAAAGAACTCTGAGGGAAGGAAGATTAAACAAAATTTCTTCTAGTGGAACTTGAACCAGAGGTGGCCATGTTATCGGCCCTGCTCGACCAATCTACCGGCCTAGGAAATGTTTATTGAGGAAATCCTTTGTCATCATCGTCTGACTGTGGAATGAGATAATTTTTTATCATATCCAGATACATGATAAAGTTGATGGTTTTCTAATGAAAAAGGAAGGGGCTGTAAACCTTACGTTTGCTGAGCACACAAAATACATTCACCTTTGGGCTGTCACAAACATGTTCCAGAGATTCACATGGATTTTTGACATCCCAAATCCTACAGTTGTTGGTGTTAACCTTACCATTGACTTGAAATGTCAACTCGTCACTGAAGATTACATAGTCCAGGGATGTCTCATCTTCCTCTATCTTTTGCAACATTTCCACACAGAATTCCCGATGATCCACACAATCAATCTGCTTTACTAATTTCTTGAACCATGGTAAATCTGTATAGTTTTACGTACTTAACATTGGCTTGAAATGTCGACTCGTCACTGAAGATTACATAGTCCAGGGATGTCTGATCTACCTCTATCTTTTGCAACATTTCCACACAGAATTCCCGATGACCCACACAATCAATCTGCTTTACTAATTTCTTGAACCATGGTAAATCTGTATAGTTTTACGTACTTAACATTGGCTTGAAATGTCGACTCGTCACTGAAGATTACATAGTCCAGGGATGTCTCATCTTCCTCTATCTTTTGCAACATTTCCACACAGAATTCCCGATGACCCACACAATCAATCTGCTTTACTAATTTCTTGAACCATGGTAAATCTGTATAGTTTTACGTACTTAACATTGGCTTGAAATGTCGACTCGTCACTGAAGATTACATAGTCCAGGGATGTCTGATCTACCTCTATCTTTTGCAACATTTCCACACAGAATTCCTGACGACCCATACAATCTGTTCTATTAATTTCTTGAACTGTGGTAAATCTGTATGGTTTTACGTACAGTTGTTTTCGTAACACTTGTTGAACCATCGGTTGTGAAATACCCATTTCACGAGATGCATGTCTCGTTGATTTCGTGGGACCCTACGAACGAAGCTGTTCCTCAGTTGTTCCACAACAGCATCAGAAACAAGCTGGTGACCAGACGATTTCTCGTGGCAAACAGAACACCCAGTCTCAACTGAATTCATATGCCAAGAGTAAATTGTGGGTCTAGTGGGAGGATCCCTGTGATACAGATGCAGAATTTCCATCCAAAAGTTGCCACGGATTTCGTTTCTTCAAACCAACACACACAGTGAGCACGCTCCACACCTGTGAAAGCAGCAAGTGCACGCTGCTGGTAGTAGTGGTTATGGAATTCGGTGCTATAGCACTGATGTAAAACTTAATGTGTTTTGCTACAGATTAAGGCCTTGAAATTTTTTTAAGTATTCTGAATAAATTTCTATACGCTTCCAAAGTTATAAAGTCCTTTTTGAATCACCCCATATAAAGATGTCCTGCTTAATTTATTATACATTTAAGATATTTTTATTAGTATTAAAGCAGTTAAAATTTGAAAAAAACAAACAAACTTACATTTAATGAAAGCACTGTAGACATGATTAAACTTCTGTGAACGTTGTTGCTTGTCCACTTCAATGCTTGTCATTTAAAGTTGAAGTAATTATTCAAGAATAGTCATTCATACTGTTCCTGTGTTTTAACTTCATGCATTTAAACACTTAATCCAACATCTAATATGGATATTTTCTTCTAGGAAAATAATTTAATTAAGAAAATGCAAATTTTTGGAGGAGACCTCTTTTTTCAGGCAGTCTTTTGTTGTCACTTTTTTTGTTCATATATGTAATCAAAATTTTTAATAAGAGCATCTTGCTGAAAAACAAATGCTTTAAAATCTATAGTTTTGGCACGTATTGTCATTTCATCAAAAAGTTCCTTGTAGAATTTGAAGTAAGTCAAAGTGTTTTTTTGAAGATGTGATTTCAACAATTGCAGCTTGTTATGAAAACTGGGTAAAGACTGTAAATATTACAGATACTTGAGTCTTTCTCATGCTGAGCAATATTTAACTTATCCAGATGCTGCATGAAATCATTCAGGAAAGCTAGTGAGCTAAGAAAAGGAACATCACTGAAGACTTTTAGTTAGATTAGTATCGCATTTAATTTCTTCAAATAAAAAGAGATAAAGTTTAAAAACTACCACTAAACTTTTTCCAGCTCTCAGCCAACGGATTTGATTATGCAGAAGGAAGTTACCCTATTCTGCATCAAGTTCATCTAAAAATGTTTTGAATTTTCTTTGCTTAAGGGCGCAATTTCTGCTGCTATCTAAATTAGTTATTTTCATTGCCTTGTCCATTGTATTCACTACTCCCAAGAAAGACCCACATAATGCTTGTAGGTGTACAATGCAATGTAACATTTCAGATTTTATTCCATTTCTTTTCAGTCAGAAGCGAAATATGGTTTTTTCTTCATTTGTAGGCCATAAAATTTCATTCCGCGGGCCACCACTTGGACAGCACTGATCTATCTGTATATGGCATTAATACTGTGCTCTATAGGAAACAATATTTAAAATTTTAACAATAGCACATCTTCTCTTCCAAAAATGTATGTTTGTGCTGTATGTCTTTTGCTCAAATGAAATGTATTGCAACAAAATGACTTCTCACTTATGACATTTGCATCAATTTACTATTTCTTATACACTGAGATGCCAGTTTATTAGGTACACCTGCCCTTGTCACATAGATGACTCACTCCAACACTTCAGATTTCACATGAGCACGATGTGAAGTATAATTCAGGCAGACCAGCTCATTGAACATCAGTTCGCATTGGATTGAAGTCATAATAACATGCTTGCCAACTCTTCCGGATTTTCCGGAAGTTTTCCGATTTTTTATAGTCTTTCGGTTTTTTGGCTGGAAGAACTTTTCTTCCAGATTTTAAAATTCTCTGTATTTTTTGCTAAAAATATCCCTATAAATAAAATATATAACAGAGATGGGAATTCTGCGTCATTGTGCACCAAAACCTCCGTGCCCGTCGTCATCGTTGGGACTTTGGCACAGTAAATTTTCCGTGCACGCCGTTCTGCTTGACGCTGAATAAGATCATGCGGTGGGGAAAAAAATTCAGAGACTCCAAGTACTTCGGATTTTATGTAGTTACTATAGAAATCATCAGTCCTCTACAGACAATGGAAAACATTGAATATGATATGAAAATCGTTAGTCCGTTATGGACCATGGAAACCATCTAGTGTGCTATGGAAACTGTCGGTCCGCTGCGGACTATGGAAATGTCGAGTGTGCTTTGGAAATCGTTGGTCCGCTGCGGATGACAGAAAATGTCAAGTGGGCTATGAAAATCGTCAGTCAGCTGCGAACGACAGAAATCATCGAGTATGGTATGGAAATCGAAAATCTCAGTGAAATAATGTTATTAAACATCTGTGTAAAGTTTATTTTCATGTTTTCAAGATCCTAACACTTGTTAATGGGTTCTAAAGACCACTGTGAGCTATTCCCAGTCTGTGTATGCACTTATTACATTTACTGCAGGATTCCTACTGGTGTTTGAGGAAAACTAGAAAAAGGAAAAAAATGTTAGCTCCACTTAGTGTTTCTCAACTTCGGAAACAGGTCTGTGTCCCTGATAACGTTAAATAAAGCAGAAGAAATCAGTATAGGTTTGAAAAGAAAAAAATGTGGACATTGAAAGTGTCCAGCTACTTCTTAAGAAATCAAAAACAAAAAATGCCCGATATGCAAGCGTGTAGGGGGGGGGCAAAAAGGACAAAGAGCAGCAAGAAAAAAAGACGAAATTCTGTGTAGGTATCCAAAAGGGTAGAATAATTTTTTTTTGCTGACTTGTATAGATGGAATGTTTCAAAATATAGTAAGTTATTCATAATGGACTTCTTTATTAATCTTTACCTTGTTTTGTTGAAGTGTATATAAAAATTTGTGTGTAACTATTGCAAAACAAGATATACAGCTTTAGCTTTGTCTGGACATTTTATGTTGTACACTCACGGACAATGAAATTTGCGCACCTAGAGGAAAACATGCTACAACTACGAAATTTTGCAAATAGCTAGAGTGCGTGCTGCTATGCAAAGGATCAACGTTTGGTGCGAGTGTGCATGACCGCACACACTGTGGGGGCGCTCCTAGCACGAACCCGCAGCCTTATAAACCGGTGTGTAGTCGATGCCCTATGAAAGTGAAAAGCATCGGCCGATGCAAGCAAGAGTACAGAGTGACAAGAATGCCGGGTAGATGCCGGAGATGTCCATTTACGGAACTTGAGAGAGGCCTGATCATCGGGCTGAAAACCGCAGGGTGGTCGGCATGCCGTATAGCCTACCAGGTGAATCGTTCTGACCATACCGTCCGACTGTGTTGGGAGCAGTGGACACATGACGGCACTGCCACATTGCGGAATGGCTTTGGACGGACCAGGAGGACCACCGGTAGAGAGCATCGACAGATCGTGCACCAGGCACGAACGGATCCCACAGGGACCCGGTCCACTATACAGGCAGATGTAGCGGCTCGTGGGTGCCCACGAACCATTTCCAGACACCTCGCAGAAGCGAATCTGCGATCCCAGTGCCCCTTGCATGTGCTGCCATTAACACCGGAACATCGCCGGCTCCGTGTGCAGTGAGTGGTGCTAGGCCAGAGCAACGTAGAATGTCACAGACTGGCACTGTGTGGTGTTTAGCGATGAGTGCTGCTTCGGTTTGGGGGCAGACGATCATCGTGTTTGGGTGTGGAGGTTCCCGGGTCAACGGCACAATCCCAATCTCGCTATCGAGTGCCACACCTTTCCCACTGCAGGCATTATGGTCTGGGTAGCCATTGTCTACAATAGCCAATCAGCTCTAGTAGTGGTGCATGGATCATTGACAGGCCAGCAGTATGAGAATGAGATCCTACGGCCCCATGTGCTCCCATTCCTGGCCGGGATTCTAGGTAGGGTGTGCTATACCAACAGGATAATCCCCGCCCACACAGGGCTCGGGTTGCCCAGGACTGCCTACATAATTTCCAGACACTTCCATGGCCTGCCTGCTCCCAGGACATGTCCCCTATCGAGCATGGGTGGGGCCAGTTGAAATGCCGGCTGCTGCCGTGTTGCACTATCCGAGATTTGGAGCACACCATCCAACATGTGTGGGCCAGTCTGCTGGAGGACAACATCGGGCATCTGTTCGCCTCCATGCCAGACTGTATTGCCGCACGAGGCAGTGCGACGCGCTACTGAAGATGACCGGACTGCGTGCCACAGATCCCTCTGTAATTGTCCTGCAGCTCTGTTTTTGCTATCATGTGTATCATTTATCTGTATCATTACGTCCATAAAATTTCAGTTCAATCCAACGCTTCCTTCTTGGTACGCAAATTTCATTGTCCATGAGTGTACATAAAAACTAATGTCAGAAAAATCTTCCTGATTATTATGTAATCTTGTGGATTTTTTTTTTTTTTTTTTTTTTGGCAATCTTCTGGTTTTTCATTAAATTTAGTTGGCAGCTATGCAATGAGAAAAATGAGTGAACTGAGTGACTTTGAGCATGGCATGATGGTTGGTGCCAGTCATGCCAGTTAGATTATCTCATAAACTGCCATCCTTCTGGGCTCTTCACACACAACTGTAGCTAGGGTTTGCAATGATTGGTGCAAATCATTTCTAGCAATCGGCAATCTTATGGGCAAAAACAGCTGGTGAATTAAGGGGTCAAAAGGGACTCGCAAGAATCATGCAAACAAACAGATGGATAACTCTGTTAAATCACTACTGAATTCAGCATCAGTGTTCCAAAGGTCATCTCCAAAGCCACCACGTGTCAGACCATGTCACAAATGGGTTACAACAGCCAACGACCCTGTCGAGTGCCACTGTTGTCAGCACAGAACATGAAAGCTTGCATCCCATGGGGGTGAAAGCATGCACTGGACCATTGAGGACTGGGAAAAGGGAGCCTGGACAAACGAATCGAGGTTTCTTCCACGTTGTGTGGATGGCAGTATCTGAATTTGGCACAAGTAACATGAGGCTGTTGGAGCCACCCTATCAGGTGTCAACAGTACAGACAGATCGGTGCTGGTGTTTAGAACACTTTCCTGGCTTGCAATTGACCCCCAATACCAGTGAAAAGACATCTAAGTGCCACAGGGTATCAGCACATCATTGTTGCCCAAAGTAGTCATCCCTTCATGGCTACTGTTTACCCTCAAGCAGTTGGACACATTCAGAAGGATAATGCACCTGCTCACAAGGCTTGTATAATTATTGAATGGCTTCAGGAACATGCTGACGAGTTTTCCTTGCTTAAGTTGCCTTTCGCAGTCCCCAAATCAGAACCCCATCGCACATCTGTGGAATGAGGTTCACCATGAGCTGTCCAAATTGTAGCAAATATGCAATCCATTCATTTCCACATGCTACAACATTCCTGCACGATGCTTCTGGCATCTGGTATGTTCCATGCCCTGAAAAATTCAGGCTGATCTGCAGGCTGAGGGTAGTTCAACACACTGCTAAGTAGGTGTATCTAATAAACTGGCATCTCAATGCGATGTATTCTTTAAATTTTAAATTAAAATGCTTTGCTTTTTTAGACATTAATATTTCAATAGTTGTACAGCTGTACAGTAATAATTACTGTTGCATAATATATTAGTACTAACTGGAATTTATTGAGAGGTTTTTGGAGAATGTTAGGTCAGGAGGTGAAATGTGATGTTTGTTTTTTGTATGTGTGTAGTACACAGGAGGTTGTTTATGTGTTATAGGAAAAACCTCTTTGGAGGCAGAAAAGTGTTGGCTTCAACAAGAAGCTGAAAGATGGGGTCTTAGCTTTAATTTAGAAGGTAAGAAATGATGATAAACTGAATTCATTACATTTCATAACTGACAGGTGTTGCAAATATTAGCATGATCAGAATAAAATGTAATACTTTGTTATGTTTAACTTCCAGACCAGATCTTTTGTTTGTGTTGTAACTGTTGTCTCCTCCTGATCACAGTGAATCCATCTGCCCTTCCAGTGATAAAAAAAAAAAAAAAAATGGTGTAGCCAAAACTTGTGCACTAATAGAATAGAATAGAATTATTGATAAAGAGCAGGTGGACATCATTTTTTTTTAATATTTTTTATATAGAGAAAGGAAATCTCAGGCCTATTTGTCATCCTGGTGTAGCCCAGAATACCGGGTTTTTGTAATATTCTAAACACAGAAATCTGGGTTTTCAAGTTTTGTGTAGAAATTTAGGAATCCTTAATATGTCATTTCTGAAAATGCTATGTGGTGGTAATCAATTAAAAGTGCCTTTCCAGATTCAAAACTGGTTGAGCATGCTGAAAGGAAGGCTACTCCTATCATTTGGCAGATGTATCTATACGAAGTAATTTCGTTACTTAAGATTCAATGAATCCAATGAGCTAATTGCAGAATTGACAAAAATCACTGTAGAATGTAGAATATCACTGTAGCAGGACTTAAGCAACCAGAGCTGAATTGATCTCCATTACAATCATCTCCAAATTATGGGCTTTTTCTAAGGAATAAAAGGAAATAAAATGTTAAATTTTCGGGTAGCACCCCTTCCTATTTTTCGGTGTACTATAACTGTAGTCATGAGGAAGGGTGCTTCCTCATGACTAGAGTTATAGTAGGTGTTGCCATTTGTGAGATAAATTCCAACCTTTCTTTAGAGAAGGTGGACATGCATAGGTGGATAAATTCCAACCTTTCTAATTTCCATAAATATATTGGGTTGGTGCAAATGAAATGTCTGGCAAAGAACCAGCACACTTGGATGGCGAGAATGGAAAAGTAGGACAACTTACCTAGGCAAAATAAGGATGCACTTTAGAGTTCGGCCCCTGCTGCCTGCTTCAACCAATGTGCTCCTAGAATCACGGGAGAAACGTTTCATGATAGGTGGCGCTGCAGCTGTGTCGGCGTTGTTTGCTCCTTCACTGCCTGCATTATGTAATCGGTGTGTGGTGTGTGCTGGACGACTGTTAAGGATGGGAAAATGTGGCGTGAGTTAGTTTTTAAAGGAATGGGTTTATTTGGTAATATGGCTGGCCCTGAACAGGGCCTTTATGGAATGTGAGTAGTTCAGGTGTTAAATATTTATAACGATGGAAAAGAAGTGTTTCCTCCTCATTGAGAACCTGCCTATCTAGTACGAATATTTCACTGGAAAGAATTACGTACTAGGGAAGAACTGTTTCATGATGCCAATCATCACCTCAAAGCAGTGTTCAAGGAAAGACTGCAATTTCCTCAAAATAAATATTCCAGAATGTGGTCTTTGTGAATTCCATTAGATAGTGTGCATTTGAGGGGACGCCAATTGCTCTCAACACCTTGAGTATGCGCCCCAGTAGTCGGATCAACGAAATTGAGTGAGTGGTTAACTGATAGATGTTGGAAACCACAGGATACAATGCACGCTAGAAGAAACACAAGCCACGTAGCGCTTAAAACAGGGCAAACAGAAGTAAGTGAAGGGGGCTCACGCGCTGAGCAAAGAGCGATTATGTAACGCAGCGTGGGTACAAAAACTGATTACGAGGAAGCAGCGGCAGTGCCACCTATTGCTACACGTGTCATTACCTGTGATTCCAGGAGCACGTTGGTTGAAGCAGACGACGGGGGCCGAACTCTAAAGTCTACCCCAAAATAATCCCCCTCGGCATCAACACATTGTTTCCATCTGTCCGGCAAGGCCGTGATTCTGGAACGAAAAAAGTCTTGTGGCTGGGACCCGAAGAAGTCATCAACTGCACGTTGAACCTCGTTGTCTGTTGTGAACTGTTTCCCGGACAGGAAGTGATCCAGGCGATGAAACAGGAGATAGTCTGTCGGAGACAAGTCCGGGGAATAGGCAGGATGAGGCAGTGCTTCATAGCCCTAGGCACTTATTAGTGTCAGCATCGCTCATTGTGCGACATGAGAACGGGTGTTGTCGTGGAGCAGAAGAACACCATGTCTGTTGATTAAAGCCAGTTGTTTCTGCAGCAATTTCCGGTGCATGTGGTGTAATTCAGCACAAAAACATTCTGCAGTGATGGTTTGGCCTCTTGCCAAGAAACTCCAATGAATTATCCTGGCTGTAGACCACCAGACAAGGAGCATCATCTTCTTGGTGTGAAGGGGTGTCTTAGGATGCCAACCAGCAGGCTGTGCCTTGCTTAACTATTGTGCAGATAGTTTCCGATTATCATAAAGGACCCACTTCTCATCGCAGGTGATGATTTCATGCAGTAGAAGTTCCTCCTGTTTATTCCTGGCAAGCAGCGACGTGATGCCTTGTCTTGTTGGCAGTTGTCAACTCATGCGGCAGCCACATGTCCAGCTTTTCGACCTTACCCAGCACAGCCAGACGCCGAACTGTCGTGTGGTAGGCACCTACCTCTACCGCTATCTCACACGTTTTTCGGGGGTCCGCTTTAACCACACGTAACAGAACATAGTCAGAAAAAGGTCAGTGACCACGTGTTTCGTTTTGCAAGTCCGTATCTCCGCTTCGAAACTTCACAAACCACCGCAAAATGGTTCGTTCGTTGGCTGTGTTCTCCCCAAACGCTTTGTTAACGTTTCGAGCGGCAATTCCTGCAGAATGGCCCAGTTTAAATTCATACAAGAAGATGACTCTCAAATCCGGCGTCTGCATGTTTCTTTTGCAAGCCACGCTACGTCCAAACAAACCATGCTTGAACCTTGTTCTTCACACACATGCCAGCTATTTTTATAGTAAGTCTTTGACGTAATACCTGCAACACCTGTGGGTGGTTCCATTCTGCTGTGGTGGGGGGCCTGTCTCCACTGCTCTTTCACGTCGGACATTTCATTCACACCAACAAAATAATAGGTGGACATATATTTATTGGAAATAAGAAAGGTTGGAATTTATCTCACAAATGGCAACACCTACTATAACTGTAGTCCTGAGGAAGGGTAGGGATGCTACCCGAAAATTCAACATATTTCCTTTTATTCCTTAGAAAAAGCACATAATTAGGAGATGCCTGTACTGCATTAAGTCTAGGAATAGCCATGTCATCAATTATTACCAAGTTTGATCTTCATAGTTTGCGTAAATGTTTCGAAGTGCAAAATTTGACTTGAAGTTGAATTTCACAATTTCTGAGAGATTTCTAACATCACTAATAAAGTTCGAAAATGTAATTTTTGGAAGATTCCTAACATTTGGTTAAAAAAAGGTGTGAAGTTAAACTGCAGAGGCACTAGGGGTTATGTTGTGTACCTAATTAGTATAATGTTTATGTAATATATAAACAATGTGTACCTGTATTGTACATTACATAAGTATAATTTATAAATAATATGCATTATTTATATATGTAGCATTGAGATCAGGGTTCAGGGGTTTTTGTTTCATCTCACAATCACCCATCACCCCTGAAATCTGAATAGGCTTATAAAACTGGTTGGTTCCAGGGCTAGTACCATAAAACACTCAACAGACCCTTCAGGTATAGGACCTGGTTAGAAATTTTTTACTTTGCATGGATCTATTTGGTATATGTAGTCTTGCTTGACACAATTTATATAGCTCAGCAGTCAGGCTTCTAAAGTAAATGAATTAATGAATTAGCTTACTCTCTCTCTCTAAATCTCTAAAGTAAGTAAACTTTTTTTTTTTTTTTTTAAGAAAACTGATTTTATATTAGGTCAAGTAAAATAATTTTTTAGTTTTAATGAACATTAAACGTTTTGCTCTTGAAACTTTGTGGCCATGTGACGTACTTGGACCTAGTTCAATCCTGCCCTATTTAATTTTCCACACTGCATTTTCCATAACATGTGTCAGGTTTGAATGCAATATTTTATTCAGTATACAAAAACTTCTTACCAAAGCTATGTGTGCCACAGTACATGTGAGAACATCTCTGTCATGACAACTTCAAAATTTTCAGAGTTTAGTAAATTTAATGAGATTTTTGTCCATTTAATGAAATGCTGCTTATGGAATCCAGCACATGTCATAAAACTTGTATGTGTGCAGTGAGGGTAAAAACTCAAATAGGGAGTAAATAATCTGTTTCCAGGTGTGTCATGTAACCTAAAACTTTAAAGTATGCAGTGTTCTTTCTAGTTGTAAATTTAGTTTTATTTGGCTTGCCACTTCTAAAAGCAATATTTAAAAAAATAATTTCCTTCTTTTTAGTCCAGTATGTTTCTTATGTATTTATGATTTGCAGTTTTCTTATTTTGGCTTAAAATGGGCTATTGAATATTTTGAAATGCTATATATTTAATACCTTTACATCAGAGCCAAAATAATGGTTGAAGTTTTGGCTGTTGTGTTTATATTTTATCGTGTCTACATAAGACATTTGTTATATTGGGATATAAGTTTTTGTATCCCCTTATCGAAGAACTCTGCTGTCAATGTGTTGAGCCAGTCTTACATGGCTGTCTTCACTTGAGAACAGACCATGCATGATGGATCAAGTGCCTCATGTTGTCTGTGCCAAATACATATATGACCATCCACAGAGTAAAGTAAAAAACCTGACTCGTCAGACCTGCACACCTTTATCCAGTGACGTCCAACTTACCTGATCTTTGCACCAGGCGAGTCTTGTGTACCAATGAACTGTGGTTAGGAGAGGATGTCATCGGGGTCGTCTGCTATTCTAGCCCGTATGTGCGAGCGTGCAATGCATGGTCATGACAGATACTATTCCGGGTTGATTTCTGTTGTGATTGGGTAGTCGACTGTTGAACAGTGCTGCGTCTGTTGGCCTGTATGAGTCGTCTGACCCAGCGCTGACTTCTCACATCAACCTTTAACTGTCCTGTGCAGTTTTGCCTTCGGGTTGTTGTTTGACCATTTTCATGCCAGTCCTGATACATTTTGACTATGGTGGCTCGCAAACAACCCCCGGTTCAGCCATTTGGGAACATGAGACACTTGCTCTCCGAGCTCCTACAATCTATCAGTTCTCAAAGTCCAATAAATCCTTTTGCTTACCCATCATGCTCTGAATTTTACTACCTACTGCTCTATTCACACCTTGTGTATGCTACATCAGTTGACTAATCACTTCCTCTCTGAAATCACGTGGTCAACGGGTCGCACCCACTTTTGATAGGGGTGGTCATAATTCAGTGATCACTCTGTGTATGTATATACACAAATTCAATAATCTTTTCTGAGTATTTTCATCAACTTGTTAATACACTCATTGTCATAAAAATCTGCGCACCAAGAAAAAACCGTGCGATTAATGCGAAACTCAGCGAATAGCTACAGGGAGGGCAGACATGCAAATGATTAAAGTTTCGTGTGATTCCGCATACCTGCGCATCCAAGACCGACGCTGCAGTCGCAATCCTTGGGGTTTATAAGGCGCCGCGCAGGTGACTCCACATTTGTGCCGAAGTGCATGGTAAGAGTCGGGTGAGATCCCTGAGTGATAGACATGCTGAGGAGCCGCCGTAGATGAGCGTACGGGCAACTGACAGAGTTTGAATGTGGCTGTAATGTCGGGATGAGAGCGGCAGCGTGGCCACCATGCCGAATAGGCCGCCATTTTGGCCGGTCGGACAGTACGGTGCGATCGTGTTAGGAGCAATGGACACGGTGGACTGGCTCTGGACGACCCAGACACACCACCAGCAGAGAGTACCGTCGGAGCGGCACGCACAGATGCAATGGCGTCCTTGTCCAATGTCCAGAGACATGTGGCAGCTGTACAAGAGACTCCTGTGTCTGCCAGAACCATTTCCAGATGCCTGGCAGAAGCGAATCTGTGCTCTCGACGGCCCTTAAATTTTCTGCCATTAACACCTGACCATTGTCGACGTTGATTGCAGTGGTGTCAGCAGCGAGCAGTGTGGAATGCTACGGACTGACGACATACAGTGTTCAGCAACGAATCCCACTTCTGTATTGGGAATGGACGACCACTGTGTCAGAGTATGGAGGACCGCAGGTGAGTGCTGCAATCCCAACCTCACTGTAGAGCGGCACACGTCTCGAACTACAGGTGTGATGGCCTGGGGAGCCATTGCGTATGACAGCCGGACTTCCCTCGCAGTGATCCGAGGGACGTTGACAGCCCAGTGATCCGAGGGACGTACAAAAGATCCTGCGGCCCCATGCACTGCCTTTCCTGGCGGGGCGGTCCAGAGCCATTTTCCAACAAGATAATGCCCATCCACACACAGATCTGGTTTCCCAGGACTGTCTACGTCATGCTTCGACACTTCTGCAGCTTACCAGATCACATGATCTCTCCCCTATCGAGCACATGTGGAACCAGATAAGACGCCAGCGGTCTCCATGTCCCAGTGTTCGTGATTTAGAGAGTCAGTTGCAAGAAGTGTGGACCAATCTGTCCCAGGATAACATACGGCGTCTCTTTGACTCCATACTGGACCGTATCACCGCATGTATCAGAGCACGAGATGGTCCGACGCAGTACTATTGCTGACCGGAATGTGTACTGTATGTCCGTGGGAAATCGTCCTGCTGCTGTGATATTGCAATCACTTCTGTTCTTGGTATGTACCATTTTACTACTAAAATCTCACTTCAATCCGACGCTTCCTTCTTGGTGCGTGGATTTTTATGACAATGAGTGTATAAATATATGTATAGTAGAACAGTTTAAAAACTTTGGCTCACATTTTAAAAGGATGCCATTTAACGAATGAGTAAGAACAGGTTGGAATCAATGATAGATGTCAGGGACAATGTGTGCCAAAAAAGACCTCGTCAAAGAGAAATCAAAAATATACAGGACAACTATAAGACTTTCTCTTTTATATGGATTTGAAACTTGGGAAGTCAGAACAAGAATGACTGGAAAGGGCAGAAATGGATATACTTAGACAAATGAAAAGCTTATGAAGAAGAGAATTGGAAACGTTGGTGAAAAATTAAAAGAAAATCATCTAAGGTGGACTGGTACATGGAAAGAAAACTCAGTATGAAAAGTAATGGAAGTGAAGGTGCTAGGAAATAGGGGAGTAAGAAGACCAAGAAATATATGGTGGCAAACTTAGTAGAAAATGTGAAGGAAGTCAAAGCTAAAAAAAGGGAGAACGCACATCACAGAGAAAAAAAAAAAAAAAAAGGAATGGAGTCTATTTGTTTAAGTGGCAGATCTCAGGACTGTATGGAATGTTTTAAACCTGCCAAAAAGAAGAATTACAATATAGAATAAGGACTCAAAAACGAGTTGGAAAACTTTTCTTAAATTTTCTTTTGTGAACTTTGGTAAGCCTTGCATGAAGTAGCAAGTCTTGCTGACATTTTTGCAAATGGGTGCCTTTTAACAAAGATTAATGTCAATGGTTAATGGAGATTTCTTCTTCTTTTTTTTTAATATGAATTTATTTCACTTGTATTGCTATAGAATTCATAGTTGGTTGTCAGCATTATTTTGTGAGTCATGGCTGAATGTTTTCTCATTCCACTTGTGTTCAAGATCCTTTACAGCTAATAATAATTTGTGCACATTTTATTTATATATACACTACTGTTTGTGAAAATTGCTAAAGCATGAAGGACTGCTGGTATTAGCCTGAAACTTACAGGATATGTACAACAGGTTGGGGCCGCCCCGGTGGCGCAGTGGTCTAAGTGCTGGTTTATGATCATTCGTCCGTGAAGGGTCCGGGTTCGAATCCTGGTGAGGCATGGATGTTGTGTTTGTCTTACGACACTGGCTCTCTTCCTTCCCTGGAACCAGTGACCCTAAATTAGGGACGAGCGACTACTGCTTATAGCCCATTGAGTTGCTCACAGTGGTCGTTAAACCTTCAGTAAAAAAAACAGGTTGGGATGTGCAAATGATTAAAATGTCAGTGAAAATGTGCCTGTGGTTTTAAGGCAGCGCCCTCTGAACTGTTTGGTCTTGGGTATAAAGAACTGGCTCAAACGAGATATTGCAGTCGGTGAGCAGCGGACATTGAGTCGAAAGAGTGTTTCTTGTGTTTCACTAAGCACTATCGCTGAAGAAGGTCGCATTATGAACACTTGATGGACTTTGAGTGAGGAATGATTGTTTGGATGAGAGAAGCTGGATTTTCCTACCGTGAAATTACAACTTGTAAAGGATGAAACCCCAGTACAGTGAAGCAAACTTGGCATCAGTGGACAGATGAGGCTTGGACACAGAGAAATCCACGAAATAGACCACGATATCGCATTGCAGACACCTCTATCTCATGTCAGTTATTGATCATACAGCAACATCCACAGGGTTAGTGCAGCATTGTCACAGGTCAGGCTTTGTCCTCCAAAACAGTTCGACGTCATCTGCTGAACAGAGGACTGGTTGCAAGTAGTGCTGTCAAAAACCGGATATGCTGAAATCCGGATTGCCACATGAAATCCGAATTTCAAAATTCTGATATCTGGCTAGTGCAATCAAAAACTGGATATTTTGAAATCCGGATTTCGGAATATCCGAAATATCATAAATCTAAAATCCGGATTGCCGCATGAGTTTGTTACAGGATAAAACACTGCAATTTTATTTATTATCCCTTCACTTAGTACAATATTAATGTCACAAAAGATCACTTTGTCAAATCAAATGGACATCGTGCAGCAAAATAACGCACGTTCGCAAACTGCTTTGTTAAGGTTTCAACAATCTGAGGCATACAGTCTTTTATGGCCAGATCTATGTTGTTGAGATGTCTGAATATTCAGTATTCTAAGTCCAGATATCCGAAGTTCGAAATCCGGATATCTGCATTTCTAACTATTCGAATGCCAAAATCCAGTTTTCAGATAGTAAAATATCCGGAAATCCAAAATCCGTGAACAGCACTTCCGAAGTTCGAAATCCGGATATCCGGAGTTCGAACTATTCGAATGCTAAAAATCCGTTTTTCAGATACTGAAATATCCTAATATCCAAAAATCCGAAATCCATGAACAACACTAGTTGCTAGCAGCCCATTGCCATGCATTTCTTTGACCCTCTACCACAGACACCTCAGGCTGCAATGGGGTCTTGAACACAGACTCTGGCACGCTGATTGGCAACAGGTCAGGTTTTCTGACAAGTCATAATTCAACTTGATGCATCATGATGGTTACATACATGTTCAAAGACACTGTGAGGAACATCACCTTCCAGCCCAACACCAAGTTTTGCGGTTTAAGGGGCCATTGGGTTCACGATCTCACCTGATGCAAATTGAAGGAACCTTTAACAGCCAATGACCTATCAGGGATATTTTAGAGGCAGAGGTGATACCCTTCCTTCAGAGTTGTCCTGGCACTATATTCCAGCAGGACAATGCTCGACTACATGTGGCTCGGAATGTCCAAGACCTGTTCCATGCATGGCAGATACCACTTCTTCCCTAGCCTGCACGTTCGCCGAATATGTTCCTTATTGAACGTGTCTGGGACATGGTAGCTGAGCAACTGGCCCGTGAAGCGCCTCCGCCAGTCACAACAAATGAACTCTGGTCTCTCAAAGAAGCAGCCTGGCAGGATATTCCCCAGGACGATATCAAAAACCTCTCCCATTCAATGCCACATACTGTTGTTCGAGGTGGCTTCACACAATACTGAGTTTTAAAGTGAAAGAATCTTTTATAGCTCTACGAATGTAATCAGTTATCTCCTGTAACATAAGGAATGTGTGATATAAATGATATAAATTTCATTTGAGTAGTGCAATTCTTTCTTGGTGTTGCAATTTTCACAAACAGTAGTGTATATATAATTTTAAACACTTAGCATTGCCTTCAGTTTCTGTTTTGAAAAAATATTGCTGTATCCTAGCCCCCTACGTAATTCAGTCTTGCATAAAATATAAACATGTTAAAAGGTTAAAGAACACAGACCCAAATGAATCAATTTATTTAATAAATATGCAGGTTAATGTAAAGTTTTTTATTTTGTATGTGCATGAACAAACTCCTGAAATGTGACCCATAGAGATAAAGGACCAGAAGAGTAAACACCCTGTTGTGAAGTTGTCTGGGAATCAGTAACTCATAAGAGGGTGCTTGCTGCATAGGAGTGACATGAGCACAAGTTACCAAAATCAGATAATTTTTGACTAAGCAATGTCGTGGGTGCCCCCTTGCTCTCCCCCTAGTGGCAGTGTTGATTCTTAAAGTCTAAAATCTATATGGTGCATGTTATAGTAGTTTCCTTTTCTACCTCGTTAATTTTTTCTCCCTTTAGCCGCATATTGTTTGTGTTGTGAACAGTGAAGTTGGAGAAAGGTTTTATTGGAGTTTGAGTTCCTTGTAAGATGTTTCATATTCCTAAAAATTTTGTACCATATACATACATTTTTGAAAGCAAATGAAGAGTTTCAAATTTAATCTGAAAATAATTATATTTATTTTGCTTGATATTTTTAGCTATATCTTCCCAGGAAGAATGCCAAAGTACACCTGCTTTAATTCATGCCAGTGAGCCAATGGTACAAGTTGAAGGACCTCCCATCAGTGGCAGTTTAACTAATCTTGGTGAAGCATACACAAGACTTAGTGTTTCTTTGGAAGAAAATGGCTTGTTCAAAGTTAGTGAGGTGATTTCATTTCTATGTGTTGTAAACTATATTTTAGTATGATATGTAATGTCTTGCCTAAACAAAAGTTTGTGATGAAGGGTTTAACACTGCTTGGCAGAAATGTTCCTTCCAATACATGTTGTTACTTTTGACTTTTCATGCATGCTTTAGAGCAGTATTTTAACTACCATCAGTTGCAGTTGGGGACAAAAAAGAAATGTGTTTTTACATCTTTACTATGTTTGTTTAGTCCATGTTGAAAAATGGGAAATTTGTCAAGCAGATATGCCTGAATTGCTAGTTTTAGTGTTCAATATGTGACATCATCACTTCAGAAAACTTGAAAATTAAATGCTTAATTAAACTTCTAATATGTTTTTTTTTCTAGGAATTTTTAAAAAATTGCATTGCAAATTTAAAAAAAAAACTGTTTTATCAGGCAGTCACTTGTCACTCTTTTTTTATTGTCACTATTGTGGTTATGGTTAACCAGAGTTGTATAAAACTAAAATGTATCCACGTACACAACCACTGAAACAGAAAACTTGCTGCAGACCCGCAAAACGCTAACCACAATAACAATAGAATAAGATAATTTAAAGAAAAAATAGTAAAACAATAAATAATTATTAGACCATTATAGATTCCAGTGAGGACAAAAAATATTGTAAATACATTACAATTGAATGTGCAGCAATGTGTGTGAAATGGACCTTTATGACAAATTATTAAAATATTGTACTTATGAGCCTCATAAAAACAAGAGACCAAAGAAAGTTTTTATATCCAGAAAAGCAGTTCCATCAATGAACTTTTAAGAATTATAAATAGCATTTTCAACAGCTTAATTCCAAAATAGTAGACTTACAAAGTACATAAGGAAAATATTTTAATTTAATAACTGACAACTGCAAGATGGAACCTGGCAATAAAATTTAAATTCTTTCTGTGTAAATAAAACTTTTGATACAGTTCTTATGTATTCAGAACAGGCCTTGATAAAATCTAGAGGCCAGAAACGTCTGTAAAAACAAAAGAACTCAAAATAAGTGAAAGTTCAAGTTAAAATAGAATTAAGTATATTAATCTGAGTAAAGCCTTGAGTGAGTGTTTTAATTGCTGTAAATAATGTTTCAGTTGTTGTTGTTTTTAATCTATAAGCAAAAACTATCTGCAAAATCTGCTAATAATTTGAAAGCTATCCCCATACAGCGTATGTCTACATTCTGCAACTCTGCGGTTAACCTTGACCGTTACAGTTCTTTTTCATCAAATCTTGCCAGACTGATGTTAGGCGGTGACAAATCTCTGCGGTCAGTGATGGTGGAATTTGATTCTTTTCAATTTCTATTCCTTCTCTTAATTTAAAACTGTAATTGTTGGTACAAATATGCTGTATTTTCACTGTTTCCATGTAGCCACTCCTTCAGAAAACTTGAAAATTAGATTGCTGTGGAACTGGAAATGAACCCGCATCTCCTGATATCCACTCAAGCATGCTGTCTAATTTTGCTCCAACTGAAATCGGGAGATGCAAGTTAGTTTCCCCGCTCCAGAGCAATGTAATTTTCAAGTTTTCTGAAGGAGTGGCTACATGGAAATACTGCATATTTGTGCCAACAATTATATAGTTGTGCCTTCTATGTATTTGTGAAGAATTATTTCATCATGGAAATTTGTTTCTCACTTATCTATGATTACCAAGTAAATTAACATGTGAAATACACCTATACTCACACTACAATCATTGTAGGACTAACACTATTTTTATAGCACCTTTTTTTGTTTTGCCGATTTGTGGTATGAACCACGTGTACTTCGTTTTTGTTTGATATAAAAAAATAAAGGATCAAATGGTAATACTTTATTATATTGTAATCAACATAATATTTGGTTTATGGAAAATACGACGATTATGGGCAAAACACGTAACAATATTAACAAATAAAGGTAACTTGATCACGCTAGTTACGTTAACTGAAACTTTTATAAAAGTTCGTAAGTTGGAAGCTTTCGACCTTATCTTAGGTCTTCATCACGCCAATGGAGGACTAAGATTGTTGCCAGATTCTACATTTGAATTTTTCTTATTTTTGTTGCCAAAACTTAGAATTGATCTCCAGATCAACGGAATGTAGAGAGGAGATTCGGAGTTGCAAGTCATTGAGTTGAACATAATTTCTATGCTTTCACGGTAACGGAGGGCAAAGCGATTGTCAAAAGAAGCAATTCGTTTTGCTTCTTTCCAGTGGGGAACTGCAGAAGTGTCTTCCATTGTCAAAATAGACAAGGCAGTATTGGGATTGGCTTTCGAAACATCTTTTCTATGTTCTAAAATTCTATGGCTAATGCTCCTGTATGTGCTTCCAATGTATAAGTTATCCCCAGTAGAAGAAGAGATAGGAATGCAGTAAACTCCTGGGAGGTTCAGGCTTTCAACTTTGTCCCTATCCCTTTGTAGAAGTTTCAAGATGTTTGGGGTAGATTTAATGGCAAGATGGTAACCAAAACTTCTAAAAAGAATCTGTAACTTATAAGCATAGGAAGGATGGTAAGGAACAGAACCACAGAATTTCAGTATAATAAAATATTTCTATTTGATCCTTCTAGATATTCATTTTTTAATATCAAACAAAGACAAAGTACATGTGGTTCATTATCGCAAATCAGCAAAAAAAAAAAAAAAAAAAACTTGCCATAAAAATAGTGTTAATTTTACAATGATTGTAGTGTGAGTATATGTGTATTTCACATATTAATTTACTTGCTAATGTTAAATTCCTTTCAGCACATTATAATTGCCTCTAAACTGTTTTTAGGTGTCTTTGACTTTGCATCATCGAGTCAAAGACACCAATCACGAGCTTCTCTTAATTTTCGTTTTAGAAAGTTGCTTTGAAAACTGATTACTTTAAAGGAATTAGAGTCCATGTTGTGACCAGTTTCTCTAACATGCCTATCTAAATCTGTTTTGTTGGAGCAATCCCTGGAGCAGAAACAAAATTCCATGGTGAAGTAATTTTCAAGTCACTCATTGAACAGTAAAACTAGCGATTCAGGCATATCTGATTTCTAAAATCCTGACTTTGTTCTACGTAATTAGTAAAGAATATTTCTTCCATGGAATCCATACCTGAGATACTGGTGATGTAATTAATTATGCTATGAGGAAGCAGAATTGGCTTTGACTGGAAAAATCTGAAGATGTTTGGATTCATCTTACTCATATACTTGGAACTTTGTTGTCCTGGGCAGTGTAATGGATAGCATGCTTGAGCGAAAATCAGGAAATGCGGGTTTGGTTCCTTCTCCAGGACGATGTAATTTTCAAGTTTTCTAAAGTGATGATGTCATGTATTGAACAGTAAAACTAGTGATTCAGGCATAACTGATTGCTAAAATCCTTACCTTATTGTACGTAATTAGTGAAGAATATTTCTTCCACAGAATCCAAGGAAATTTTGTTGTTTCAGTCTTTGTGGCTTTTTTAATTCATTAAGCCTAAAGGAGGAAGAAAGTGTGAATCTCGGAGAGTCATATGTATAAATGCTAACCTCTAATAGTTGCTTCCAGTGATAAACATGATTTTTTTTTTTAGGCGGGGAAGGTCAGTAATCCAGCGCACAGTGACAGATTGGGGTATATAGCAAGGCAACAAATTCCAGTCTGTCGCAACAATTATTACAGCAAAAAGAAAATACATACTAGGGTTGTACCAAAAATAATGCAAAAGTGAGCATAACCTAAAGCAACTTTTATGGGAATTTTACTAGGAAATTTTTTCATTAATAGCAAATTTTCGGAGAAAACTCTTCTCCTTCTTCAGGCTGTCTTGTTGTTGTCACTTTTTACTTGTCACTATCACGGGTACGGTTTACCTTGACGGTTTACGTTATTTTTCAACAAATCCTGCCAGATGTTAGGCAGGGAAAATCCTTTGCAGTCATTGATGATGGAATTTTGATTTTTCTCAATCTCTATTCCTTCTTTCAGTTTTCTTTTTTGGAAATTGCTTTGGAAACTGATTACTTTAAGGGAATTCCAATCCATGCTGTGCCCAGTTTCTCTAACATGCCTATCTAATCCAGTCTTGTTGGAGCAATTTTTTATAGCTGCTTTATGCTCAGCTATACGAGTTTCTAGTCTGCGACCTGTTTCACCTATGTAAGATAGTCCACAACTACAATTTACTTCATAAACTACTCCTTGCATTTTTAAAATATCTTCTTCTCTTTGAACTATTTTAGGGAAATTTTTTTAACTTTGTTCTCTAAACTTGGAGCTAGCCTAATATTGTATTTCTTACTAATTCTCTCTAAAGACTCAAATAAACCTTTGTGATAAGAAATTTTTCTAGTGAATTTTACTTGTTGCTTTTGCGGGTTCTTCGTACCATTAAAATTCAGAAGCTTCTCAATTTCTTCTTTAGGATAGTTATTCTCTGCAAGTATGACTTTAAGCTCTTCTTTATGGGCTTCTTTTTTATCTGCAGTAGAAACTATTTTATTAATTTTTCTAAAAACTGACTTGCTACATTAACTGACAGAGGTCGTTCAAATTACACATGTTGGTAGAGTAACTCTTTCTCTATACAAAGGTACTACTCAGCATAGTCTCCATCACAAGCGATGCATTTGCACCATCGTTGAACCCAACTCTCAAATCCTCTTTCAAAAAATTCAGGTGTGGACTGTTGTACCCAATTCTTCACCACCACTTATACACCTCATCTATGCCATCAAATTGTTGTCCTCAGAGACTGTCCTTCATTGGACCCAACAGGTGGAAGTCAAAGGGTGCCAGATCTGGGTAGTACAGTGGATGGGGGACCACCGACCAGCCTAATTTGCTGATCACCTGATTTGTTGCCAAAGATATGTGTGGTCTCGCATTGTCATGGTGAATGTGGATCCTTTTCAGATTCTTGTTCGTTCTCTTCCTTCTTATGGCTTCTGTAAGCTTCTTGAGTGTCTCAATGTATTGCTCGCTGGTCACGTTATGGCCACATTCTAGAAAATCAAGGAGAATGACACCCCTGTCATCCCAGAAAACAGTCGCCATGACTTCCTGTGCTGATTGCTGGCTCTTAAAACTTCTTAGGCCTTGGTGAAGAGGTGTTGCACCATTCCATGGATTGATTCTTCATTTCCGGATCGTAAAGATACTCCCATGTTTCATCCCCTGTCACCAGATCAGAAAAAACATGTCTTCATTGGCTTCAAACGCTTCCAGCAGATCAGAGCAGACTTCCGCCCTTCTCTTCTTCAAATCGGGTGTCAACTGCCGAGGTACCAACTTTGCACACACTTTCCGATACCCTAAATCTTCCATCTTTTGTATGGCATTGTGACCACAGTCCAGTTGTGCAACAAGCTCACAGATTGTGACTGGTCTCTCCACATGAATCAGTTCATCCACTCGCTGATGATTCGTATCAGTGGTCGCAGATGACGGTCTTGCACTGCATGGTTTGTGTTCAATGCTGATTTCCCCTTCTTTAAACTTCTTTATCCATCTGTGTACATGTCAATGGTGTCATCTCTGTAAACATTCTGTAGCTTTCTGTGGATGTCAGACAGCCTGCACCCCCTTCCTTTGTCAAAAACTGAATGACAGCACATTGCTTTTGCTTGGAATCCATTATTTACCTGCAGTGAAGAAGAAGGGTTACTGTAGAGGAAGAGTTGAAGAGTACTCTACCAACATGTGCAATTTGAACGACCTCTGTCAGTTAATAAAAAAATTATCTCCACTTTTGCATTACTTTCGGTACAACCCTCATGTGTGTGTGTATAAATAGTATACAAATAAAACAAAAAAAATATAACACAAAAAGAAATTGGGCAAAAAAGGCTAATACCATGAGAAGCGCCGAAGGCAGCTAAACCTAATGTAGTAGCATATATAGAATAGAAACATTACAGAACAAAAATACAAAATTTAAAAAAAGGAACTTCAAAACAACTGAAAACAAAAAACAGGTTGCCGTCATCAGGAGAGCATCAACCTGTGGGAATGGCCTTTCTAGTAACAACAAACAACAAGGTGAGCCAAAATTGTCGGTTGGTCATGCTCCCTAGGCCACCAGACCAAATTCCAGAACAAGCACAAGAATTCCAAGAATCAAATTTATACAACTACAAAATAAAAAATAAAAATTAAAAAGCTTACCGGCAGAACAAAACCACCATGACAAGACAACTAACAGAACTGAACAGAACACCCACAAGAACCCAAATATATACACTGATATAAAAGGTGGTAGCGGTTAATCAACTACCTGGTAAGCCAAAAAATGTGTGAATTGACAAGATGCAAAACTGTGTATGTAGATAAGATCTTCAGCTATTAGGGACCCACCAAATAGCACTTTATGTTGCTTATATACTTAAAATTGTTAGGTCCTAGGTTAATAAAGCATGTCAATGTGCAATTTGAAACTCTTGGAACCTGAATTAAAGTTCAAAATTAAATGTTTAAAATGGTGTTTTAAGAAATTTTTAGGAAAATTGTTAGATTGCAGTTTAGAAAGACGAGCTTTCAGATTTTTTACAAGCTAGGACTGTGTAGAGCAAATTTTAGCTATTCTATGAAACCGAGAGATGAGTAGATTGTGATGTATAACTTTAGAAATGTTGGAGGCCAGTGAGTGTAGTGAATGATATCAAATTCAAAGGAGTTTCTTTTATCAAATAAGTTCACTACACCTCTTCCCTCCTCGTCCACCTGTACCTCTAAATCGAGGTAACAAACACAAGTAGACGATCTGTTAGAATTTTCTAGGATGAGGTCGTCAGGATACAAGTCAGTGGCGCAATGCAAAAAGTCCGGAATGTTAATGACAATGATGTCATCAACATATCTTAGAGCAATTCCAGTTAAAGGATGATTGGCAACATATCTATCCTCAGAGAAATGTAGAGATTAGCCAAACTGCTAGAAAGCGACTGCCCCACCAGGATAACACGAGTTTGGAGGTATAGCCCCTCGCCCACAGAAACGAAATTGTTATTGATACAGAAATCCAGTAGGAAGTGCCAATACTGTTCTGTAGTCCCGGGCTCGAACTTCGTATGTATGTTTAAGGCCACCTGCGACAAACCCTTCAATGAAATTGAAGTGAAGAGGTATTTAAAATCGTAAGTATCCATAGATGTGACAGTCACCGAGCCAAGTGCCTCCAAGACTCTGTCATTGCTCCCAATAATCCAAGTCGAACCCAGCTTGTGAAGCGCCATGAACAAGTATCTCTGAAGCAACCCACCCGCTTTACTATTATAACAGTGCATCCACTAGTAATGAAATGGAAGGAAACAGGCTCCTTATGAAACTTTGGGATAGCATAAATAAAAGGAAAGTTTAAGTTAGACACATTAAGCTTAATCCTTTTATGCAGAGCAATTATTTTTTAACAATGTCTTTATGGTTTTGAGAAACCGGAGTGTAAGTATCCGTGGTGTTCCTCTCCTGTATTAGGAGATCCTGATAGAACTGTATACAAAAGAAGGCAAAGTTATTATCAGCTTTATCCACTGGAGAAATAGTGAATAAATATTTGAAGTTCATGAATTTGTGAATTAATCAGAACAAGATTATGTGGCTGCCAGGCACAAACCCCAGAGCTCTTTAACTTGCTGAGCTCATGACAAATGTCACATAACACGGAATCCAGCCATTCGTTAAAGGCTTCGAGGGGCAAGCCAAACTCATAAGAAAGCTTTAGTGCGCACTGTAAAAAATTACTGCATAGAATGGAGACACATTTCTTTGTTTTGAATCTGAGGGCTTATATATATATATCATCATTGTCAACCATTATCAATCCACTGCTGGACGAAGGTCTCCCCAAGTTTCTTCCACAACGATCTGTCTTGTGCCAGTCTCCTCCATGTTACTCCTGCATACTTTCGAATTGCATCCACCCATCTCCCATGTGGTCTTCTTCTGGGTCTTTTCCTGTTCCTTGGAATCCAATCTAAAATTTCGGCTGTCCATCGATGGGCTGTCCTTCTGGCAGTATGTCCAGCCCATTGCCATTTCAGGGATTTAACTCTGATCATGATGTCTTCCACTCTTGTCATTTTTCGGATCCACGTGTTCCTCTTCTTATCTCTCCTGGTTACACCAAGCATGCACCTCTCCATGCTTTTTTGAGTTGCCTGCAGCCTTTGTATGTCTCTTTTAGTTAACTTGCTCTTTTAGTTAAGGTCCACGTCTCTGCACCATACGTAAGCACTGGAAGGATGCATTGATCAAACACTTTTCTTTTAAGACATAATGGCATATTGCTCTTGAAAATTATGCTGTTTCTTCCAAAAGTTCTCCAGGCAAGTTTTGTACGCCGATTAATTTCTTCATCAATGTGACCATCATTTGATATCTGCTGTCCAAGATAAACATATGTGTCTGTTAATCTCCAGCTTTTCTCCATCAATCGATAAATCTTCATTTCTTGTAAAAGCATTGAACATCACTTTTGTCTTCTGAAAGTTCATTTTTAATCCCACTTCTTTACTCTTGTCAGCAAGTTCCTGGATCATACTCTGCAGCTCTGATGGGGTAGTTGCAAAAATGACTACATCATCAGCAAAACAAAGGTGGGTTAGATAATCTCCATTAATCTTCATCCCTTTGTTTTCCCAGTTCAGTGATTGAAAGAGACATTTTCCAATGTGGCATTAAAGAGCTTCGGAGATATGGTGTCACCTTGTCTCACTCCCTTTCCAATTTTTATGTGTGTTGTATTTTCAAACAGCCAAATCTTTGCACTTGCATTTTCATATATGTTATTAATAATATTAATGTATGCATCTTCAATACCGCAGGATTTCAGAGCCATTGTAACTGCTGATGGTTTCACCGAATCAAAGGCTTTTTCATAATCGATAAAAGCCATGCACAATGGAAGTTCATATTCCCTCGCTCTTTCAATTAGTTCTCTCAGTACGTGGATATGATCTATTGTGCTGTAGCCACTCCTGAATCCAGCTTGTTCTCTCGGTTGAGCCATGTCCAGTGTTACCTTCAAGCGGTGTGAAGGAACTTTAGTGAAGATTTTATAAACCACTGATAGGAGGCTGATAGGTCTGTAGTTCCTGAGATCCCCAATGTCACCTTTTTTATGTAGCAAGATCATTGTAGGGTTGTTCCAATCCTCAGGAATTTTCCCTTCATTAAGGCATCGAGTCAAAATTTGGGCGAGTACTGTTTCAATCTCCACTTGCTTCTTGTATGATGTCTACAGTAATTCCATCTTCTCCTGGAGCTTTTCCTCACTTCATGTTCTTGATTGCATGTGCAACTTCTGCTGGGAGGACTGGAAGAACTCTGGTACTGGTACCTTTCATGATGTCTGGAGTACATGTATCATCCCTTTCATATAATTTGGAGTAGAAATCTTTCACTGTTGTCAAAATTTCGCCTTTATTTCTTGTTACAGAACCATCTTCTTTTCTCAGTGCCATAATCTGTTTTCTTCCCTTACTGAGCTGTCCCTTTGCTATCTTTAGGCTTTGGTTGTTTTCAATTGCTTTCCTCACTAGTTCACAGTTGAATTTCCTTACGTCTTCAGTGATACTTTTTCGTACTGTCTTGCATAGCTCTATATATTCTACTTTGGAAGTCACATCTTCTTTAGTTGTCCTCATCTCTCTTCTTTTTTGCATCAACCTTTTGGTTTTTCCTAATAATTTGTTCACATGCAACTTGTTCTTAGACCCAGCTAATTTTGGTGCTGTTTCCATAAGAGCTTTGGTTACTTTTCTGTTAACTTCAGAAATATCCACTTCTTCCGATGTTAGGCCTTCTAAAGCAGAGAATCTGTTCTTCAGTTCCAACTTGAAGGTGTTATGGTGTTTTTTAAGGTTGGTTATGTCAATACATTTTGTTTGTCTTATGAGCTTGCCACGTTCAAGTTTAGTGTTGAAGTGCATCTTACATCTCGCCAATCTATGGTCACTACTTGTGTTGAACTTGTTTAGCACACTGCAGTCTTCTATGACGAATTTTTTGTTACACATAATAAAATCAATTTCACTTGTCACCCCATTTGGATGTCTCCATGTCCATTTCCTGTGTGGCTTTTTCTTGAAAAAGGAGTTCAAGATGAAAAACCCTTCTGCCTCTGCAAACTCTACGAGAGTATTTCCACGCTGGTTTCTGTTGCCGTGACCGAATTTACCTACTGAAGTTTCATTCTGTTGCCGTTGCCCTATTATTGCATTGAAATCTCCCATAATTATCTTCAAGTGCTGCTTACCTTTATTATTTAGATGACGGATTTCCTTATAAAATTCTTCAATTTCTTCTTCAGGAGGACTTGTGGTGGGTGCATAAGTTTGAAATATATATATATAAGCCCTCAGTTTTGGCAGAGTTAAAATCAACTTCTCCTAAGTAACCCATTTTACTAAAAAAACTGAACTGTGATAGACTTTACCACGTGTTTTAGATTTGTAGTTCACAGTTTGTATAGCCGAAAAGATTTCGATGTTCATTTTTCCTGATGTGTTGACCGATTTCATCCATTACGCTGAAAGAACTTTCAGCCTGAGGACCATGAACATATAATAAAAAAGCTTTCACTGATTTAGATAAATGGTGTAACTTTGAGAATATGAATACTTTTGAACACTATGCATAAATTCTTACAAATTTTCTAACTTCGTCACGTTCATTTTTGGAAAATTTTCCCTCCCTAACCAAGCTGAAATGCAAACATTTATGGGTAAAAAAAAAAAAATTAACAGCGATACTGGACAGTGAAAACTTCAAAAAAAAAAAAAAAAAAAGAAAGGAAAGTAAAAAACGGAAGTAAATCCAGGCTCTATCTGATTTTCGTCTTCAGAAATTATTCCTCCATGTTCTGAAATACAAATAATTATGAAATAAGATGATATTTAACAGCAATAGAGGGCAGAAGGAACATTACAAGAAACCGAATTTACAAATTACGGAGACATTTTCACTTTATTGATGCGTTTTGGAGACTGTTGCTTATATTTTCAAGCTGAAATACAAACATTTATGCAACAAAATTATATTAGACAGAGGCAGCATCGCCAGTAAAAAACAAACAAACTGTGATTACAGGAGAAATCTTCAGTCCGTCTAACTTCCTTTTTCAAAAGTTTTGAAAGATGGAATTCTGTCCAGCGACGAAAAACGACCCCCAACTAATCTTTCCAAATTCCATACAGTGTAGCATCGATCTCGCAAAGAAACCAAATGGTGATGAAAAAGGAGGTTTTTGCAGAAGAATGCCATATCAAATGGCGATTTTCCGTAATTTCATCGTGTCAATGCTGCTGTAATTCCAACCAAAAATTTGCAATATTATGGAAAATCTTTGCTGATTGGCATCTATCACATTATATCAAATAAAAATTGGTGTAGAAATTAGAAAATGATATGAAGAAAGATTAAGTTGTGTAAATTAGAAAGGGTGGTTCTATCAGTTTGACTTCACATCAATCATTGCCTTGGAATTAGCTCTGAAGGTAGAATAAGTTAAAGCCTAAAAATTAATGCTGTAAATTCCATATTTTTCTATATATAATCTGTGGTAGCATATAATCCACAGACCTTGAAATTCTTACAAAAGGAAAAAAATATTTTCTTTTGTGTAATCCACAGACCATGAAAATTAGAAAAAAAAAATTGCTGTATAATCCTATTGTATAATTGCACGTGTGATGTTGATCATGAATCATAATTTCTGACAGGAAAGTTGCAATTAAATTGTATTTTAACTTGAAGAGACTTTTAAATATTATTCATATTTTTTGACTTCTCAGAAGATAAGAGTATTTGAAAGATCTTCAAGGTAAAATACAATTTAATTATTTTAATCTGAGTAAAGTCTGTGAGTTAGTTTTTTTTTTTTTTACAGTTGAGATTCACAACTTTAAAAACACTAACTAAGTGTATGATCTAAAAGTCCAGAGAAGTAAGAAAAAAAAATGATCTTATTAAATAAAGATGTAGGCAAAAATCCATAGTTTTTTTATTTATTTATTTATTTATTTTGCTTGAATAAAAAACAAAGATCCATAGTTTTTTTAACATGGAATAAAGAGCAAAAATTCCTAGATTTTCAGCATTGCCATAATTCTGAAACTGCAGAGAATCTGTGGTACTCCGAAAATGTTTAAGTATCTGTGAAAATGTTTCAACTGGAGAGAGAACAAAAGCCTTAACTAATGCAGTTAGTTCAGCAAAAATTGATGAATGAGATTCACACAACAAATGAGAACAACAGTAATTGCATGCTGTGGGGTAGCGTGGGTGCTGCTGAGCTTCCCACATCATGAAATCTTCCATTGTGGCATATTTTCTGTCAAAATGCTGAAATGCTCGTAAGTAAAAAAATAAAATGGAAATTTCTTTCCAACTCTCTGCAGATTTCTATCTTCATATTGCATTGCACCTTTTCTATTGTTAATGCATTTTTGGTACTTTTCCAACTATATAACACCTTTGCTACATAATTACCATGCAGAATTTTTAAAAAGCAAAATGCTGGAAAAATGTTTTTTGTTTTTGAAGAAAGCTTCGTGCTATCCGCAGAACTTATATTTATTACTTTTTAAACAGACAATCCGTTGATTATATGATGGAAATTACAGTAATTGTTGTAATCTTCATGAATATTTTGATTATTCGTATTCTGAATAATCATGACTAAATTATTTATGTGGTTGGTAATTGGTGAATATGAATTAGGCTGTCAGCTAGCTCTAATTTGGATCACACTGAACTGAGGAAGAATATTGCAGTTTAAGTTGGACAGTTAATACCTGCTGCCACGAGGAACTTCCAAATTTTCACAAATTTACCACAGTGTAGAAATTTTAGATTGGATTCCAAGGGACAGGAAAAGACCCAGAAGAAGACCACATGGAAGATGGGTGGATGAAATTCGAAAGTATGCGGGAGTGACATGGAGGAGACTGGCACAAGACAGACCGTTGTGGAGGAAACTTGGGGAGACCTTCGTCCAGCAGTGGATTGATAATGGTTGACAATGATGATGATGAGTTCCATAATAAAACACTTAATAAATGGAAGTTGCAATGGATTGAGTACTTTCCTGGCCAGAAACTTCTTTCAGAGTGAGAAATGTAAGGTTTATGTGATATACACTGTAAAACTTCTTTCAGAGTGAGAAAGTAAGATAAATACATATGTGATATACACTATGTGATCAAAACTATCTGGACACCCCTATTCAGTAGTGGATTTGCCCATATCCAACACAGCTGTGGCCCATACAGGTACGAAAAGATGCACATTGCCTGGCATGCGGTATAGACTAACATGAACAGTAGAATGGACTCTATGGCAGAGCTGAGTGACTTTTAGCATGGTACCATTATAAGAGGACATTTTAGCAATAAGTCTGTTCAGGAAATTTCTGCCCTGCTGAAGCTTTACTGTCAACTGTAAGTGGTGTTAATGTGAAGTGGGAACACCTAGAAGTAAAAACAGCTCAATCTTGAAAAATAGCAGAGTGCTAAAACAGTTGACGTGACAGAAATCCTGCCCTAAACAAAATAGATACCTCTCTTCAAGTGCCAAAGGTTTTAGGAAGAGAAGTATTAAGCCACAATTACGATGCCGTTCGGCGGCACCTGAGCTAAGTATTGTATGATGCCATTCGGTGTCACGTGGCAGTGAAAGAGTGTTAACCAGCCTCACTTGGTGGATACCAGCAATGCAGAATCCTGAAATCCAGAAGTACCAAAAATCCGAATTTTATTCCAAAAGGATATTTGTTTAAAAAAAAAAATAGTGAAATAAAAAAAATAAATCTCGAATTTTTTTTTTTTCCCGGGAAATTTTTAAGTACTGCATTTTTAGACACATATTTTATGTTTCTTAGTGTTTTTGTTTATTTGTATTCACTGTTTTAACATAACAACAAGAACAACAACAAAAAAAAAAAAAAAAAAAAAGAGAGACTAAAAAAAAAAAAAATTGCATCCCAAGTATATTCACATGCAAACCACAAATCCCAGATTACCTCGACATTGGAATACCTATACTAGAAGTGAAATGCTTTAAAGCAAGCTTGTGTAAATAAGGTATGTATTGTTCCCTTAATATGGGAGGTTAGCAAGGGTTATGTATTCTTTCTGAAGACTGGTGCCAGTGTTAAAAGTCCTACTAGCTTCCAGCTGTGAAGGAACTCAGTAAACCATCCTGTTTATTTGAAAGGAAGAAAATGAGCTTAAAAGGGGAGAATCTCCCTCCCACTTTTAGCTTGTGTGTCTTTTTGTAGTGAGCAGCAAAGCCTGGATCCATCTCAGTGAGGGCAAAGGGGAACCCCTGCTGTGTTATCTGCCTATCTTTCTTAAATTCCCTGCCTCTGTTAGGGGAGGCGGTGCCACACTGCAAAACCTCTAAAAAAAAATTTTTTTTTAAGTGTGGAGTACTTACATTCTGAATCTCACACTTTTTTGGGAAACTATTTTAGTCATTAACATAAGTTGTTAAGGCTACTATTTAGGCTACTATTTTTACCATTAGTGGCTACTAAAGCAACTATTTTCTTGGGTGTGATAGGCTGGCAGCCCTGCATACTGTATTATCTTGTAAGAGAAATGTAACTCTTATAGTACCTGCATAAGGAGAAACATAGGGTCCATGACATCATCCCTATATCATTGAGCATTCATGGTTTCTCTTGGAAGCACCTAGAGGTCTGTGCATCCACCTAATGATATGCCACCCCAAACCAGCATGCTACCACCACAAGTGTCTTTCCCACAAGTCAGAGAGCCGCCCCGGTGGCGCAGTAGTCTAAGCGATGGCCTCTGATCATTCGTCCGAACGGGGTCTGGGTTCGAATACCGGTGAGACATGGATGTTGTGTTTGTCTTACGGCACTGGCTCTCTCCCTTCCCTAGAACCAGTGACCTTAAATTAGGGACGGGCGACTGCTTATAGCCCATTGAGTTGCTCACGGTGGTCGTTAAACCTCCAATCAAAAAAAAAAAAAAAAGTCAGAGAAGGGTGGTGGTGTGTCCCTATTTCTCTCCAGATTCCAGCACAGCTGGAATTTCTTAGCAAAGCAAATCTGGACTCATTTGTGAAGAGTACTGACCTCCATTTGTTTTCAGTCCAATTGATGTGAAGTCTTGCCCAATTCAAACGTTCTCCCTGTGACGGAGGGTAAGGGACATGCAGGTTCTGGTCACCAAGCATTAAGACCTCCTTTGTGAAGCCTTCTGTACATAGTGGAAGCAGATACCACTGTTCCCATAGCCACAGCAAGGAAGATCACAGTTGTGTCAGGGTAGCCATCATGTTCCTCCTTGCAGTTAATCAGAGTATATCTATCAATCATCCATGGATGTTGTAGCCTTAGACCTTCATTCAATGTGCCTTCGGGAAGCTGATTGCATATTTTCAAATTGGATGCAGTCTATGGACCACAGAATTCACATGCAGCCATCGTGCCACTTCCACCTGATTTTGGCCTGCCTTTTGTCTTCTGATCATTCTCCACCTTAGTTCATCTTTAACCCTTAAAGATTGATCCCGTCAATATGACAGGTTGAGGTATTGATACCCATTTCCTGCACCCATGATATTGCCGGGCTGAAGCGTTAAAGACATTACATATCGAATAGTGCAAACACAACTGATTTATTCTCCCTGTAACACTAGATAGAAACACTAGCATGTAGCCTTTGTGTTTTATTATAGAGAATATCTCTGTGATTGTCGGCAGATTTTTGTATTTTGTTTGCGAAAGACACATTTGTTGGTTTGTGAAAAAGGTTTGCTGTTTTTTCTGTTTGTACACGTTATGGAATCGGATGAAGCAAGCGGTTTGGATGATGATGTTAGTATTAATGAATGCAGCAGTGATACTGAAGTAAGTGAATTTTATGATAGTACTGAATCTAATGACAGCAGTGATGGAGACATATTATTACCTGGATGTGAATGGCACGAAATTTTACCTGTTGTGTTAGATCGTGCTGCCCCGCATTTTAAAATGTTTGGGACACCTAAAGTGAATGTCAGTTTTGACCCAAGTTTGGTCCTAGTTGTAAATGCATTTATGGCACCTCTATTCATAGTGATTGTGGAATAACTTTTTTACGGGTCTTTTAGAGGTTATTTTTAATGAAAGTTGGTTGTCAAATTTTCGAACTAAAGCCTAGTTCGTCATCAGGACTATGTCACTGGAGTAGTTGCTGCCACTCAATTGGAAGAGACCATCCGCAATTATCGTTAATTGTGGTACTTCTTCTTCTTGCTATTTCGATCCCTTCTTCTAGTTTTCTCTTTACTAAGTATTACAATAAAATGGAAGCTGAATTGAGCAAGCCTTATTATGAAGAACTCAATGGTAATCCTATAGATCAAACTGTAAAAAATCTTAAGAAATTAATCAGCTCTTTAAGAAATAAAAAACAGCTTAATGAGCTCTTCAAAAACTTCTCAAAAATCCAGTCAAGAATTCCACAGATCTATGGTACGATAAAAGTTCACAAAGAAGGCCATCCAATAAGACCTATAATAGACACTAGAAATTCGCCACTCTCCAACATTAATTATTATTTACTTGGTCACCTCAGAGATATTTTCCCTTCTCCTCCCTACCTACTAAAAAATTCCATGCAGCTAAAAAGAAAACTGGACAACTTGCCAGAATTAATTCATCCAGTAATGGCAAGCCTGGATGTAGTCTCTATGTATACCAACATTAACCTGGACCTCCTACTGGAATTCATTGCAGATGACCTTGCGGAAAAAATAGTATTCCATAATCACAATAGAGAAATACTACTTGGCATATATGAACTGCTCTTATTTTCCTTCAAGAATAATTTCTTCCAGTTTGGAAAGAAATATTACAGGCAAACTTCAGGACTTGCAATGGGTTCTCCACTAGCACCTCTGCTAGCAAATTATTATATAAGTAAACTAGAGGCAAAAATCCTTATACAACCCTCCTTGTTTGCTCTCTATGTAAGGTACATGGATGATGTCCTAATTATAGTAGATACTGTGGACCAATCTCTACCCTCTCAGATTCTGGAAGAATTTAACTTACTAGAGAATACCTTGAAGTACACCCTGGAACAGGAAAAAGACCATAGCATCAATTACCTGGATTTAACCTTGACCTCAAGAGAAGGGAAAATATTCACTCAGCTTTTTAGAAAACCCACCAACACAGGGAAGATGTTAGACTTCTGCTCATTCCACCCTGATTATATTAAATCGAATACAGCGAGACAATTTTTGGAAAAAATTGAAATCCTGGTCTCTTCAGCTTCTCAAAAAGATCTTCACAAAGAAGAATTAAAGGAAATGTTGGCAGAAAACAATTACCCCTCCCCATATGTTGAGAAAATATTTAAACAAGTGCCAAAAAAGAAGCAGGAAAAAACCAACTTCAAATTCACCAGCAAAATTACGTACCACAAGGGACTTTTCGAGAAACTGAAAAGGATCGGAGCAAAATATAATATCAGGCTAGCTCCAGATCTTGATAACAAAATAAAGAAATTCCTGCCAGCTTTAAAGCAGAAAGAATTGGACATCCAATTGCAGGAAGGAGTAATTTACAGCATCGACTGTAACTGCGGACTCAGCTATATAGGAGAAACAGGGAGAAGTATTAAGGTCCGAATGAAAGAACACCAAGCAGCTATTAGGAACATTGGGAACAAAACAGGGCTAGACAGACATGTACAAGCAAGTGGACACTTCATAAATTGGGACTCAGTGAAAATAATCGCCCACCAGTCAAACTTAGTAAAGAGAAAACTAGAAGAAGGGATCGAAATAGCAAGAAGAAGAAGTACCACAATTAACGATAATTGCGGATGGTCTCTTCCAATTGAGTGGCAGCAACTACTCCAGTGACATAGTCCTGATGACGAACTAGGCTTTAGTTCGAAAATTTGACAACCAACTTTCATTAAAAATAACCTCTAAAAGACCCGTAAAAAAAGTTATTCCACAACCAAGTTTGGTGTTATGCAAGATTTTGAGCATTTTGTGAATGATGACTTGATCAATCTCATTGTTTCCCAAACTAACCGATATGCTGAACAATGTCATAAAGCTCCACGATTTCGCTTTTTAAAAGGTAGAAAAGCTTGGATACCAGTTACTAAGAATGAAATAATGATATTCCTGAGTATTATAATTTTACAAGGTATCATAAAAAAAAAACAGAAATTAAAATGTATTGGAGCAAAAAACATTGCATTTGAACTCCTTTTTTCCCTAGCGCTATGACTCACAATAAATTTTATGAAATATGTAAGTACAGGGTGCCCCACTCGCTACTGAACCCGGCATTTCTTTAATAATATTAACACCAATGAAGATATTGCAACGAAATTTGAAGTGGACTTACCTCATTTCATGCGAAATGTGATGACATCGCGACATATGCTGGAAGTGGCCATCATTTGCATCCAGACAGCATTGAACCATTCGCTGTCCGCCAGCCAGCCGAAGTGCTCCTTAGCGGCAGACACATTCCTAAGTGTGGCGCCTCAGAGGATCAGTACGCCAGCCAGCTGGACACTCCTCTCTGCTGCTTTGTTATGCCATTTCGCTGAGCATGTGTACACAGTACAGTTGTTGATAGTGAATGTTTGTGCTCGTGGCTGTTCGCGTATGTGTGAAAATATATCGGTAGACTCTAGAGGAGTAAGTTTTTATTGTTCGCACTTATTGGAAAACAGAATCGATAAAGTCTTATCAACAGCAATTCCTGGAGAGATTTGCAGATAGACATCCGCCGAGCAAGTCCACCATTTGGGCATCATTGAAGAAATTGGAAACCAAGGGGACTTTATTAGATGACCATGCAGGAGGTTGTCCACAAATGTCCAAGGAAACCATCCAGAATGTAAAGGGCCGACTACTTGCGTCTCCCAGGAAATCACTTCGCTGACTCGCAGGAAACAGGGTGGTCCAACAGCATTTGTCAACATGCTGTGAAAAAAGTGAAGCTTCATGTTTACCGTATCTCCGTGGTCCACGAACTAAAAGAGCCTGACCACGTGAAATGAGTGACATACTGTCGATGGTTTCAGACATTTCTTCAGGAAAATCTGGGCATTGTGGACTACACCTGTTCGGATACACCAATTCTCAAAATTCTCGTATTTGGGCCTGTGAAAATCCCAATGCGATACATGAAGAACCCCTTCATTCGCAGAAAATTGGTGTTTGGTGTGGGATGACCTGGCGCCATATAGTTGGTCCCATCTTCTTCGATGCAACCACCACAACAGCTGCATATATATCGAAATCTTCAACAACTTTGTAAATCAATTGGACGACAAAGGACTCTCCATCGGATATTACCAGCATCATGGAGTGACATCACACACTAGTATGGCCGAAATTCAGTCCTTTTTCGGCGGCCGTGTCATTTCGAAGGGTTGTTGGCCACCGTGCTTGCCCAATCTGATGCCTCCTGATTACTTTTTATGGGGATATATAAAAGGGAGAGTTTGCCAAAAGAAACCGTGAACCGTAGATGCCTTGAAAACAAACATCACCGAAGAAATTCAGGCAGTGACCGCGGACGTACTGGCACTGGCAAGGACTTTCCACGATATGGTGTGCCGGGTTCAATGCTATCTGGATGCAAATGGTGGCCAGTTCCAGCACATGTTGTGATGTCATCACATTTCGCACGAAATGAGGTAAGTCCACTTCAAATTTCGTTGCAATATCTTCATTGGTGTTAATATTATTAAAGAAATGCTGTGTACTTCCGTAGCGAGTAGGTCACCCTGTATCTTCATTTTGTTAATGAAACTCATGGTCCTAATAATAATTCAGTTCATAAACTGATTTGTTCTGTGTTAGAACATCTAAACAATCTTTTCTGACAAGCTATAACTCCAGAGTGTGAAATAACAATTGATGAAATATTGATGCTCTGCAAAGATCATTTGGCATGGCAACAGTAGGTATATTCCCCTGTAAACCTCATGTTCTGGAATGAAATCTTATACTGTATGTTGTTTGAATCAACCTCAGGATGTATATGGTCACAAATGATGTACACCGAGTACCATATTTGACCAGAAATACAAAGCTGTGCCTCAGTTGATTCTAAGTGGTCATGTCACTTATAAAACCATTGTTGAACTAAGGATATTGCCTTACAACAGACAATTTCTGTACATCTCTGCAATTGGCAGATATGCTTCTTACATATCAAATGGTTATATATATATATAGGACAGTGAAACAAAATCAAAAAGAAATTCTGCCAGAACTGATGAAAAAGGAACTGGGAAAAGGTAAAACTATTGCTTATCGTTGAGGGAAAGTCCTTGGTAGATGCTCTTCTAGAAACACATCGCTTATCTGACACTATTTCGAAAAGGCCATCCCGGCTGTGAAGCCAACCCCAACCGCTTGATAGAATGATATTTTGTAAAACAAATACCTACCTCAGATAAGAAGAAACCTTCTAGGGAATGCAAAATTTGTCGCTCGAAAAGAGATGAAAATAGTAGGAGGTGTTGAAGAGAGACTCAGTACTTCTGTCCTGATTGTAATGTTGGACTTTGCATTCCATGATTTGAAATATATCAGACACAATTTTTTTTAAACCTAATCGATATTTTCCCTAACAATATTTCTTGATATATTATCTCTATAAATTTCAAAACCAATAAAAATGTTAAAAAGCAGCCTCCTCTTCAGTGTTCTCCCTAGAGCCTTTTTACAGGGTGGCCCGCCCACTTAATTTTGTATGCCATATCACTAAGCTGCTCTCTGAGATTCAGAGGTGTTAGCTCCAAAAAGAAATACAAACTTCCAGATATTTTTATTTATTGTTGTCGTATCAAACTTTTCCATTTACAGCGATCTTGACGTACCACTCGTGCTGTGGGCTAATCCCCCACACTGATGTACTTACCTGATTAAAAAGACAAAAAGAAATATTTGTGTGCCACCCGTCTATATTTCCTTTAACGAATGTTTTCACATTGCATATAATAGTAAGAATGGAAAACTTATTCCCTCTTACACCATCAGTGTTGATGAAAACTGGCTGAAATCTGTGTCACCACCCTGGTGGCGCAGTGGTCTAAGACCCGGCTTATAACCATTTGTCTGAGCAGGGTCCAGGTTCAAATCCCGGTGAGGCATGGATGTTGTGTTTGTCTTACAGCACTAGTTCTTTCTCTACCCTGGAACCAGTGGCCCTAAATTAAGGGTGGGCAACTGCTTATAGTCTAATTGAGTTTAAAACTCGGGCTTCACGTGACAATAACACATAAACATATAAAACGAGCGAAACACACAGTCGCGTACAGTAAAAGGTTCGTTTAGCGGTAGCTTTGGGTCATCCTACGACCTTGATCATCCGCGATCGACTGGAAGGGCTAGTTGCCAGAACTACAATTTGAAGTTGGGGTGTTGGAAATGTTGCCAGATTTTAGAAGAGAGATCCAAATAAATGGGATTTGGTGAGGGGTCTCTGAATTGCAGTTTTTGGTGAACCAAATTTCAATGCTTTCTTGGAAACACAGAGATGCCTTGTTGATGAAAGGGGCAACTTTTTTGGTTTCTTTCTAAATGGGAACTGCAGAGGTGTCTTCACGGGTTAGTGCAGATAAAGCTGTCTTTGGAAGACCATTGGAAACACCTTTTTTTGTGTTCACCAAGTCTTGTTTTCATGCTTCGGTATGTGCTTCCAATATACACTGAGAGACCAGAGGAAGTTGAAATAGGAATAGCATAAGCTCCAGGGGTGTCCAAGGGTGTTTCCAATGGTCTTCCAAAGACAGCTTTATCTGCACTAACCCTTGAAGACACCTCTGCAGTTCCCATTTGGAAAGAAACCAAAAAAGTTGCCCCTTTCATCAACAAGGCATCTCTGCATTTCCAAGAGAGCATTGAAATTTTGTTCACCAAAAACTGCAATTCAGAGACCCCTCACCAAATCCTATTTATTTGGATCTCTCTTTTAAAATCTGGCAACATTTCTGACACCCCAACTTCAAATTGTAGTTCTGGCAACCAGCCCATCCAGTCGATCGCAGGTGATCAAGGTCGTAGGATGACCGAAAGCTACCGCTAAACGAACCTTTTACCGTATGTGACCCTGTGTGTTTCGCTCGTTTTATATGTTTATGTCTAATTGAGTTGCTTACAGTGATTATTAAACCTTCAATCTATAAAAAAAAAAAATGTGTTGAATATGATATTTTTTTGTACAATTTTCTGTTTATCATGTTATGTTACATTAATGCCTACCACATTGCTAACGATGTTTGATAAGCATAATAATGGCCGCCGCGGTGGCTCAGTGGCCTAAGCGATAGCTTCTGATCATTCATCCGATATGGGTCCGGGTTCAAATCCCGGTGACGCATGGGTGTTGTGTTTGTCTTACGGCACTGGCTCTCTCCCTTCCCTGGAGTTAGTGTCCCTATATTAGGGGACGGGCGACTGCTTGTAGCCCATTGAGTTGCTCACGGTGGCCGTTAAACCTCCAATAAAAAAATAGGTATAATAATGTTAAGGACATTTTTTTTTTCGATTGGAGAAGGAGTCGTTAAAAGTTCCACCCAGCTAAAATTTGTTGCCTCCTGGCTGTAAAAAAATTCTAGGGAGAACACTGACCTTTCTTTACATTAATTTGTATATCGAACAACCAACATTTAGGTGCCAAATCCCTTCATGTTGGCTTTTCCGTGAGATTTAATATCTTTCTATAACAGCTTAAAATTTTGTCCAAAAATTAAAAATCATTGTATATTTCATTTAGAAACTCAGTAACTGTTAAATTTTGTGAATAAAAAAATAGGTACTTTTGTGATGGTTTTCATAAATATCAAGCAATGCTTAAGGGGTTAAATGATGTCTCGTAGCTGTTACAACAAATCCGTGTCTCAAAATCCTTTCTTTACACTCCTCAAATGATGTGATGCATACCTCCGCAACAGCCCTTTTTATTCTGCGTCTCATTTGTATCAGCTGATATCATCGCCACTCATTTATGTACAATATCCTGGCTCCTCATTACATTACATTACATTTCAGGTCATGTATCCAAGTGTTGTGGCGGAAATCTCAACCACGTTATATATTTATTAAATAGGTAGCCAAAATTAAATCTGAAGGGAAATTTTGAATTTCGACTAAAATTTAACTTTGGGAGATGGGTAGATGCATTTTGAAACAACCAAAAATTAAGCTTATAAGAAGAAACTTTGAGATGTCATATTTGTCATAGCACAACTGAGTTTTCACCTGTGTTAGTGTTTCTGTGAGTTTTGTTTCAACCGAGGAATAACTACAGCCCTGTGTTTTTGGTACATGTGTAACATATGTGTCAACTCAAAGAGACCGTGTTTATGAACTCGTGTTTGTAAGCATGAGGAAAAAAATAGACCGTAACTATTTTACTTACTAGGACATTATCATTATGTAAACAACAACCAAGGGACTTCCTAGCCAACGTCAGAGCGTTGGGTGATGAGTGCCATTGCTCAGAAATTTAAGAGACAGCAAGAAAACTGGCCAATTCTTATTAAAATTTTGTTTTTGAAAGGCTAATGCCTATATTTATTTGTAAAACAATAACAACATGGTATCAAAAAAAAAAAAGAATATTTGAAGAACAAACTGTACTGATAGTGTTGCGAGATCACAACCTTTTTCTTATGTCATAACAATTCCTGTTGATACATTTTTGCCTGTTTTCGTAGATTTGGCTTCACATGCCTCTACCATTTTCATGGATTTTTGAGGCCATTACAAATCATGAGTGATTTTTAATAAGAATTTTTTTCGTGTTAAAACAATAACATTAGTAACGGTCAGCTACAGCCCTCCCCTTCAATAGTGCTTCGATTAGTAAATTTTTCAGCTCATTTATACTTCCCCTTATCCAAAAAAAAAAAAAAAAAGAAACCTTTAACCATATTATGAGAAAGAAAAGCAATAAAAGACAACTTACATAATTAAGCTCGAGGACCTGTTGTCTCACGTTTCACCTGTTTCCGTTTTCCCTTTTTTTTTTTTTTTTTCTGTCCCGCCGCTCTTAGTTGAATTACCGTACTTCTCTTTGTGGACATATCATCAGCAGGCCTGTCTGAAGTGGCTCCTTCAATATCTTTCTTATTTTCGGACTGGTATGTTAGGTGGTCCACACTATCTTCTTGCTCCTCAATCTTGTGTTGTTTTTCTCTTTCCTGGTTGAGGATGGCACCGAGTACGGAGGGGAGACTGTTATGAGGCGATTTGATCACTCCCTCGTAGCAAAGTGGATAACCTGGTCTCCATTCAATTTTTGTTTTTTTTTTTCCACCTCGGCCACATCGGTGGGTCGGCTGCCACTAGTCGCCCAGGGCTCTCCTCACAGCTAGGGATAGCTGTTTAAAAAAAAAAGAAACGAACTTAGAGCTGTTGTTCTCGGAGAGGCATCATAATGCGTGGGGTTTTTCCTTATCTTTTCTCACTGGGGCTGCAGTTCCAAGTAGGTAGCCTATGTTAAAAAATTTTGAGCTTCCCAGGAGGAGGATAACCTCCTAACCTCACTCTGGGCTTCTCAAAGACAATCTGCCTCATTTTCTTTACACCTATCAGCCCGCAATCAATTTTTTTTTTTTTTTTTAGTCCTCTCTCTAGCAGTTCATTTTTGCAACCTCTCTCTACAATCAAAATGGACGCACAGAGCTCTTCTCCCCTTCAATACTTCAAGCGACCAATTGCATCAGGCCATGAAGACGCCTCCATCCCATTGGCTGCTTCTAGCCAAGAACACGTGAAATGCACGTGTTCGACAGCTGAATGCTTCGCAAGGGTCCACATTTCGAAAACAACCTCATAAATTTTGATGCGAGGGACTGCTGCTTCCCACTTTCAATCGGCCAACCACTTCCCCTTTCATAGTGCCTTACACGGGTATCTATTTCAGTTCGCTAAGCCCCTTCTCAGCTAGGGAGATTTACCAGACCTCGGGGAAAAGAATGTTGGTAACTCCTGGTGGTCTTTTCCCAGGAAAGAAAACCTCTGAAAGGGATCGAAAGAATTTTCTGCCTTCCAGCCCTTTTCTGGGAAACTTGGATCATTAACCGCTATCTGTTAAAGGAGGGAGGCTGTATCTGGCTTACAAAATGTTTTAACATGTTACCTCATACACTGAACAAAGCAAGAAATACAAAATATATTTTTTTCTTTATTATTATTATTATTATTTTTTTTTTTTTTTTTTTTATGAGCATACCCCAGGTTTATTCTCATGAATGTTGCGACATCGCACCTTTTGGTACTGCGTCGTATGAATGCTACATTTTGTTCATACACATAGAGAAAAAAATTATTAACACTGCTCTTATTTTAATTCTGCTGAGTATGTTTTTCCTTTTCTCCTGCTGGGCTGAGTAATCCAAAAACAAAAGGACAGCATTGTGACTGCCAGTCCACACTATATACATTTTTTCTTTTCTTTCTTTCGTGGATAAAAAAAAAAGCGAACACCTTTCTTTCCGGCCTCGCAGAACAAAGAAGGGAAAAAAACAAACAAATGAGAAATAGAATTTCTGTAACTTTTTCTTGACTTTTCTCTCTAGATCCAAAAATCGAACCCAGGGGAGGTGAAATCTAAATTTACGAAAAGTTTAACAGCAAATCACTCCAGGGAAGAATCGTCACCCTTTCCTGAACTGACCACTATTATCCCTTCGATTTATTTATTTTTCTTTCAAGAAAAACGTGGATAATGTTGATGAAAATCTGAAAACATTGATCAGGTGTACACAGATTTTCAGCAACATATCACAAGCATCATGCATTTCCAACTTTTCTTTCACAATTAATCGTGATTTTTGTTTTTTTCCTTAATTTATGGAAACCAGTGTAGTTTGATCAGGATCAGAAGCCCAACCCCCTCCCCTCCCCCAAAAGAAAAGGGGACCTATTCATTATTAATTATTTAGTACTTAAGAAGCATGCATAACAGTTAGTCATCTTTACATTGCGACATGCACATCATTTACTAAATGTGGAAGTCAGTTTTTTGTACCAGAAGTACAAAATAAATCCTTTCTTGATTTTTTTATCAGTTTTCCTACCATCACATTAGCTTTGTTTGATTATCCAGCATATCTAAGCACCTTGCAAAAATATATTCTAATGGTCCCACCTGCAAATTAAGTGGAATAAAAATGCAAAATTGGTAATTGCAATTTTTAAGTGCTTATTGTTTCTAGAATGTGTTCTAAGATAAAGAACTTGTGAACTTTGGGGTCACCATGTCACAGGAGGTTAAAAGCTTTTCACCATTGCTCATTGCAGTTTCCTGGCATGCTGTCTTCCAGCTAAGCGCCAAACCCCATGAGTAAGGAAATTCATCGTCTTGGGATAAGCTGATTTAAACAATGGCGACTTGTGCTAAAAGCTTTTAGCCATAAAGATTCCCATTCATAAGTGGGTAAAGCTTTTGTTTTACAATCCTGCATTCTGTTTGAAACAAAGAAACAGTTCAGCAAATTGAGGTTAGTTTCAGAAGAGAGTTGCTGTAAAATGCATTTTTTTGTCAACTGTCTCAGACAGGCATAAAATACCATACAGCCCTGCAAGTTTCTAGCTGATAATTGGTAAACCAGAGAGGAAGCTGAGGATAGCTGGTCTGCCACAGAGTCATAGCCAAACAAATAAAAAGGAACGAGCAAAAAAGATGGTCAGCAAAATTTCTCTCTTCACCTAAAACCAGGAAGCATGCCTAACAATGAAGACTTCAGCAAAAACCAATCATCAAAGAGGAAATGTGTCACACAGTTGACCTAAACAAGCAGTTTTTAATTGTGTGAAATACGGAGGCCAGTGACAGCCTCACTACTCTGCATTGTTCTTAAAGCATAAACCCAGAAAGAGAGAAAGTGCTTAGTAGCTCTTCTGCATCCCCTTTTCCCTCCACCACAGGAGGAAACAAGAAGGAAGTGTTGATCAGCTCTCTCTCTCTCTCTCTCTCTCTCTCTCTCTCTCTCTCTCTCTCTCTCTCTCTCTCTCTCTCTCTCTCTCTCTCTCTCTCTCTCTCTGAGAGGGTGCTGCATTTCTGTGAAGGATATTTCTAACGGTCACCTGCATAAACAGCAGTAGTGAAAGTGGGCAGGGAACAGTGGAAAAAACAGTGTTAGAATTAGAAATAAATCTTCTAGTTGTAAATGCATTTATGGCACCTCTATTCATAGTGATTGTGGAATAACTTTTTACGGGTCTTTTAGAGGTTATTTTTAATGAAAGTTGGTTGTCAAATTTTCGAACTAAAGCCTAGTTCGTCATCAGGACTATGTCACTGGAGTAGTTGCTGCCACTCAATTGGAAGAGACCATCCGCAATTATCGTTAATTGTGATACTTCTTCTTCTTGCTATTTCGATCCCTTCTTCTAGTTTTCTCTTTACTAAGTTTGACTGGTGGGCGATTATTTTCACTGAGTCCCAATTTATGGAGTGTCCACTTGCTTGTACATGTCTGTCTAGCCCTGTTTTGTTCCCAATGTTCCTAATAGCTGCTTGGTGTTCTTTCATTCGGACCTTAATACTTCTCCCTGTTTCTCCTATATAGCTGAGTCCGCAGTTACAGTCGATGCAGTAAATTACTCCTTCCTGCAATTGGATGTCCAATTCTTTCTGCTTTAAAGCTGGCAGGAATTTCTTTATTTTGTTAATAAGATCTGGAGCTAGCCTGATATTATATTTTGCTCCGATCCTTTTCAGTTTCTCGAAAAGTCCCTTGTGGTACGTAATTTTGCTGGTGAATTTGAAGTTGGTTTTTCCTGCTTCTTTTTGGCACTTGTTTAAATATTTTCTCAACATATGGGGAGGGGTAATTGTTTTCTGCCAACATTTCCTTTAATTCTTCTTTGTGAAGATCTTTTTGAGAAGCTGAAGAGACCAGGATTTCAATTTTTTCCAAAAATTGTCTCGCTGTATTCGATTTAATATAATCAGGGTGGAATGAGCAGAAGTCTAACATCTTCCCTGTGTTGGTGGGTTTTCTAAAAAGCTGAGTGAATATTTTCCCTTCTCTTGAGGTCAAGGTTAAATCCAGGTAATTGATGCTATGGTCTTTTTCCTGTTCCAGGGTGTACTTCAAGGTATTCTCTAGTAAGTTAAATTCTTCCAGAATCTGAGAGGGTAGAGATTGGTCCACAGTATCTACTATAATTAGGACATCATCCATGTACCTTACATAGAGAGCAAACAAGGAGGGTTGTATAAGGATTTTTGCCTCTAGTTTACTTATATAATAATTTGCTAGCAGAGGTGCTAGTGGAGAACCCATTGCAAGTCCTGAAGTTTGCCTGTAATATTTCTTTCCAAACTGGAAGAAATTATTCTTGAAGGAAAATAGGAGCAGTTCATATATGCCAAGTAGTATTTCTCTATTGTGATTATGGAATACTATTTTTTCCGCAAGGTCATCTGCAATGAATTCCAGTAGGAGGTCCAGGTTAATGTTGGTATACATAGAGACTATATCCAGGCTTGCCATTACTGGATGAATTAATTCTGGCAAGTTGTCCAGTTTTCTTTTTAGCTGCATGGAATTTTTTAGTAGGTAGGGAGGAGAAGGGAAAATATCTCTGAGGTGACCAAGTAAATAATAATTAATGTTGGAGAGTGGCGAATTTCTAGAGTCTATTATAGGTCTTATTGGATGGCCTTCTTTGTGAACTTTTATCGTACCATAGATCTGTGGAATTCTTGACCGGATTTTGGAGAAGTTTTTGAAGAGCTCATTAAGCTGTTTTTTATTTCTTAAAGAGCTGATTAATTTCTTAAGATTTTTTACAGTTTGATCTATAGGATTACCATTGAGTTCTTCATAATAAGGCTTGCTCAATTCAGCTTCCATTTTATTGTAATACTTCTCTTTTTCTACCAATACCAAAACTTTGCTCTTATCTGCTCTCAGTGCTACTACTTTATCATTGGCTTTGAATTTTTTAAGGTCAGTAATGGCACTTCTATTAAAATTGTAATCAACTTTTACTGGCTTTTTTACAAATTTTGAGACGCAGTCTGAGAATTCTTTCCTTAAAGTAACTGCTGTATTTTCATCTTCTCTTTCTACCTTACTACAGATGCTTTCTAAATCAATCAGTATACGTTTTTATCAAGTGTTGCGGAGGAAAGGTTGTAATTATATCCCTTATTGAGGAGATTAATCAGGTTTTCATCTACTCCTTCTTCCGTCAGATCCATGACATGCTTGTTAGTGGTGGATGGTATTAACTGTGGGCCAGGTGCTGTAGACATTAACTTTGGACTTAACCATTTATTTTCTTTAATTTTCAATTTTTCCTTAAACTTTTTGTTTTTATCTCTCACTGCTTTAGCTAACCAATTATCAATATTTTTCTTTTCTGCTTCCGGAATTTCACCTAATGAAGAGGTCCAAATACGAGTTTCTATTCGTTCGCATTGCTCAATAGTTTTGAATTTATTACGAATCGCGCCATTCACCGTTTTTAGTTCTATTTTTCTAATAAAATTTCTTGACAGATTTTCCGCGATGTTTTTCGTGAGTCTCAAAGAAGGTGGAACAAAATTAGCTCTTTTACATTTCTTAAGAAAATACAGTTGTGACTTACATTTGTCGCTTTTGCACTTACTCCTTTCTATCTTTCTGATGTTTCGCCATATATCCAGCCCGTATGTGGTTTTAATCCTAGTTGTAAATGCATTTATGGCACCTCTTTTCATAGTGATTGTGGAATAACTTTTTTACTTAGTAAAGAGAAAACTAGAAGAAGGGATCGAAATAGCAAGAAGAAGAAGTACCACAATTAACGATAATTGCGGATGGTCTCTTCCAATTGAGTGGCAGCAACTACTCCAGTGACATAGTCCTGATGACGAACTAGGCTTTAGTTCGAAAATTTGACAACCAACTTTCATTAAAAATAACCTCTAAAAGACCCGTAAAAAAAGTTATTCCACAATCACTATGAATAGAGGTGCCATAAATGCATTTACAACTAGGATTAAAACCACATACGGGCTGGATATATGGCGAAACATCAGAAAGATAGAAAGGAGTAAGTGCAAAAGCGACAAATGTAAGTCACAACTGTATTTTCTTAAGAAATGTAAAAGAGCTAATTTTGTTCCACCTTCTTTGAGACTCACGAAAAACATCGCGGAAAATCTGTCAAGAAATTTTATTAGAAAAATAGAACTAAAAACGGTGAATGGCGCGATTCGTAATAAATTCAAAACTATTGAGCAATGCGAACGAATAGAAACTCGTATTTGGACCTCTTCATTAGGTGAAATTCCGGAAGCAGAAAAGAAAAATATTGATAATTGGTTAGCTAAAGCAGTGAGAGATAAAAACAAAAAGTTTAAGGAAAAATTGAAAATTAAAGAAAATAAATGGTTAAGTCCAAAGTTAATGTCTACAGCACCTGGCCCACAGTTAATACCATCCACCACTAACAAGCATGTCATGGATCTGACGGAAGAAGGAGTAGATGAAAACCTGATTAATCTCCTCAATAAGGGATATAATTACAACCTTTCCTCCGCAACACTTGATAAAAACGTATACTGATTGATTTAGAAAGCATCTGTAGTAAGGTAGAAAGAGAAGATGAAAATACAGCAGTTACTTTAAGGAAAGAATTCTCAGACTGCGTCTCAAAATTTGTAAAAAAGCCAGTAAAAGTTGATTACAATTTTAATAGAAGTGCCATTACTGACCTTAAAAAATTCAAAGCCAATGATAAAGTAGTAGCACTGAGAGCAGAAAGAGCAAAGTTTTGGTATTGGTAGAAAAAGAGAAGTATTACAATAAAATGGAAGCTGAATTGAGCAAGCCTTATTATGAAGAACTCAATGGTAATCCTATAGATCAAACTGTAAAAAATCTTAAGAAATTAATCAGCTCTTTAAGAAATAAAAAACAGCTTAATGAGCTCTTCAAAAACTTCTCCAAAATCCGGTCAAGAATTCCACAGATCTATGGTACGATAAAAGTTCACAAAGAAGGCCATCCAATAAGACCTATAATAGACTCTAGAAATTCGCCACTCTCCAACATTAATTATTATTTACTTGGTCACCTCAGAGATATTTTCCCTTCTCCTCCCTACCTACTAAAAAAATTCCATGCAGCTAAAAAGAAAACTGGACAACTTGCCAGAATTAATTCATCCAGTAATGGCAAGCCTGGATATAGTCTCTATGTATACCAACATTAACCTGGACCTCCTACTGGAATTCATTGCAGAGGACCTTGCGGAAAAAATAGTATTCCATAATCACAATAGAGAAATACTACTTGGCATATATGAACTGCTCCTATTTTCCTTCAAGAATAATTTCTTCCAGTTTGGAAAGAAATATTACAGGCAAACTTCAGGACTTGCAATGGGTTCTCCACTAGCACCTCTGCTAGCAAATTATTATATAAGTAAACTAGAGGCGAAAATCCTTATACAACCCTCCTTGTTTGCTCTCTATGTAAGGTACATGGATGATGTCCTAATTATAGTAGATACTGTGGACCAATCTCTACCCTCTCAGATTCTGGAAGAATTTAACTTACTAGAGAATACCTTGAAGTACACCCTGGAACAGGAAAAAGACCATAGCATCAATTACCTGGATTTAACCTTGACCTCAAGAGAAGGGAAAATATTCACTCAGCTTTTTAGAAAACCCACCAACACAGGGAAGATGTTAGACTTCTGCTCATTCCACCCTGATTATATTAAATCGAATACAGCGAGACAATTTTTGGAAAAAATTGAAATCCTGGTCTCTTCAGCTTCTCAAAAGATCTTCACAAAGAAGAATTAAAGGAAATGTTGGCAGAAAACAATTACCCCTCCCCATATGTTGAGAAAATATTTAAACAAGTGCCAAAAAAGAAGCAGAAAAAACCAACTTCAAATTCACCAGCAAAATTACGTACCACAAGGGACTTTTCGAGAAACTGAAAAGGATCGGAGCAAAATATAATATCAGGCTAGCTCCAGATCTTATTAACAAAATAAAGAAATTCCTGCCAGCTTTAAAGCAGAAAGAATTGGACATCCAATTGCAGGAAGGAGTAATTTACTGCATCGACTGTAACTGCGGACTCAGCTATATAGGAGAAACAGGGAGAAGTATTAAGGTCCGAATGAAAGAACACCAAGCAGCTATTAGGAACATTGGGAACAAAACAGGGCTAGACAGACATGTACAAGCAAGTGGACACTCCATAAATTGGGACTCAGTGAAAATAATCGCCCACCAGTCAAACTTAGTAAAGAGAAAACTAGAAGAAGGGATCGAAATAGCAAGAAGAAGAAGTACCACAATTAACGATAATTGCGGATGGTCTCTTCCAATTGAGTGGCAGCAACTACTCCAGTGACATAGTCCTGATGACGAACTAGGCTTTAGTTCGAAAATTTGACAACCAACTTTCATTAAAAATAACCTCTAAAAGACCCGTAAAAAGTTATTCCACAATAAATCTTCTATTGGCGCAGCGGACTACCAAAATTTGCAAACCACTGGTCCGTAAAAAAAAAAAAAATAATAATAATAATTTAAAGACATTTGCAATATATGTAGAAAATAATGTATGATTTCAATGGAATTATCTCCAATATTTGTTTTTAAATCTATCATTAGTTTGCAGCCTAAAAATAAAACTATACAGCAAGGTAAAAGAAATAGAAATTCATTTTTAACTTGTGATAAATTAGAAAAAAAAAATTACTGGCCATCCAGGCCCGTACAAAAGTTCAGTGGCACGACGGAAGTTTTACTGGCTAATGGCCAGTGGACCTCTGGGTAATTCAAACTCTGAACGGTGTTCCCTTAAGAAATTGGTACGGGAATGGCATTCCCTTAAATAGTGGTGAACAAAAGTACATAATATTTGAATAAAAAAAGTGGTGCAGAATTATGCCTAGGAAATTTTGGCTTGCAGTTTATATCTATGAATTATATTTTTAATTTGTGTAAGATCTGTACGTTTGAAAATTTTGTCTCTGATTTTGCAGTTTTCAGAGCTTTTGACCTGTGGCAATAAATTTTGTCTTTTGGACTCGTAGCTAAAGGCCTGTAGCCAGAGGTGATGCTCGCATTCAACTGTTTTGCTTTTGTATCATTTAGTACTTTATCCTGCAGGGTGGAATGTTGAACTAGTAACAATGTTGCAGGATTGATTTAGAACAAGGTTGAAATAGAGTATCTGAATCTTGGTTTTGGAATACCAAACTAAAATTCATTCAGAGTAACAATTCGGTACATAACAGCTGACCAAGGCCGCACCAGCTTCAGGAAGAGACGGCATGCTCTAGTTGTTAAAGTGGTGTCTAATGGCAGCGGTTTCTTTGGTAACTTTAACTTAGGAATTAACACTCTTGGAGGTGTTCCTCTCTAAGTTTAAATTACCGGAGTGTGTAATTTTTTGTCAAAAACTACACACTCCGGTAATTATTTAACTTACCCAAAACCAGTAAATTAAATTACTGGAGTGTGTCCTTTTGATACTGCATAATGTCGATAAACGGAATATGCTAATTTGTTATGATAATTACTATGTACAATTAGGTATGAAAACAATTAGTGAATTCCAAATGTTTTCACTATTTTTCAGCTGCGCCTTTAAGAAAAACAAAACTCCTTCGGCTGACGCATAACCTGCTCTTTGTGATACAGACATGTTTAGCTGAATTATAAATTTATTAGGGTTAAGTTTTTATTTATTGTAATATTTTTTTTATTTGTGTGCATATAAAAGAACACAGACGTATAAAATGCGTGTGTGTGTGCATGTGTAAGAGAGAGAGATAATCCACCAAGACTTTAAACACTAAACATTGCGTTCCCCAAAAGCAAACTGTCTACTTTTACCACTGATAAACAGTAAGTGGTTATAAACATAAACAGTAGTAAACAATTGGATGTAGACAGCATCCAATTTGTTTGTGGCTACAGAAACTGCTGACTGTCATAACCAACAGTTAACTTCCATAATTGCATCCACAGCTGTGGTATAACTGGCAAAAAGTCACACAACTGTCATTTAGTTTACAGACCAAAATCAAAAAAGTAGCTGGGCTTTTTTACCAAACGTATTGTGGGTACTGATAAAATAATAAGTGATGGAACAAGTCTCAATCAGTTAAAAAACAAACAATATGATATTAGATGTGCTGCACTTCACTAAAAAGTGCTGTGTATTCGTAATTACGTGGCATATTGTAAATAAGGTAAATAATGGTCATTAATGATATTATTTTTAGCACGTCTTTTGTGAAAAAGTGGATGCTTATGTTATCGGTTTGTCCGTGCGTCCGATTTGAAAAATTCTTTTTGCATTGGGAAGCTTGAAATATGCGAATGATGATCCTTCATTTCGTTTTCTTTTACGATGTACACTTTCGCCACTAGAGGGCGTAAATGCAGATGATGTCGAATTCAAAAATACGTTTTATTCCACATATTTGCTTCTAAACATCCGATTGAAAAAATTATTTTATCTTTCGATTCCATTTATGTCTAAGAGTATTTTAGATATAGTTACTTTTTCAAATTACGCATAGATTTTCCGCTTGGGGGCATAAAAGTAAATTATGTTTTCCCCGATAACTCTTCTTTTAAAACTCCGATTTGAAAAATGTTTTCTTCAGCGAATGCAGCTCCTGATGGAAAATTGTTTGCATATAATTTCTAATTTTTGGTAAAGAATACTTTGGCCACCAGGGGGCATAAGTGTTAATTTTTGCTTCTGATGTTTTTGCCATAAAATCTGAGCTTCTAAAATCTCAATTGAAAAAAATTCTTTCGTGAACTGATGTGACTCACTTTTTTTTTTTTTTTTTTTTTTTTTTTTGATTGGAGGTTTAGCGACCACCGTGAGCAACTCAATGGGCTATAAGCAGTCGCCCGTCCCTAATTTAGGGTCACTGGTTCCAGGGAAGGGAGAGAGCCAGTGCCGTAAGACAAACACAATATCCATGCCTGACCGGGATTCGAACCCGGACCCCTTCGGACGAATGATCAGAGGCCAACGCCTTAGACCACTGCGCCACCGGGGCGGCTCACTCACTTTGATAAACTTTTTCAGAATATTTTGGCCGCCCCGGTGGCGCAGTGGTCTAAGGCGTTGGCCTCTGATCATTCGTCCGAAAGGGGTCCGGGTTCGAATCCCGGTGAGGCATGGATGTTGTGTTTGTCTTACGGCACTGGCTCTCTCCCTTCCCTGGAACCAGTGACCCTAAATTAGGGACGGGCGACTGCTTGTAGCCCATTGAGTTGCTCACGGTGGTCGTTAAACCTCCAATAAAAAAAAATAAAAAAAATATTTTGTTTTTAAAATATTCCATGGTTTCTCTGCCAGGTGGCGTAGATGTATATCTTATTTTTATCAGTATCTCTACTTCTAGGAGTCCGATTTGAAAAATTCCTTCTTTGTTGGATAGTGATTTCAGTGTGACATGTTTTTCCTACAATTTAAAAATTTTCAAGTAATTAATAGACTTTCCGCTAGGGGTCGTAAAGGTAAATTGCTTTTACCCGATTATCTCTGCTTCTAAATCTCCGATTTGAAAAATTCTTTCTGCACCGGATACAGCTCCTGATGGGAAATCCTTTGCACATAATTTTTAATTTTTGTAAAAAATGGTTTGGCCACCAGGTGGCGTAAGTCTTAATTTCCACTTCTGATGTATTTGCAGCAAAATATGAGCTTCTAAAATGTCGATTAAAAAAAAAAGTTGTTTGTAGATCAATACTACTCATGTTGACAAACCTTTTAGGAACATTTTCTTCTTAAAATAATGCATGGTTTCTACGCCAGGGAGCGTAGATGTATATCTTATTTTTGTCAATATCTCTACTTCTAGGAGTCCAATTTGAAAAATTCCTTCTTTGTTGGATAGTGTTTCCGATGCAAAATGTTTTTCCTATAAATTCAAAATTTTCAAGTAAATCATAGACTTTCCGCTAGGGGGCACAAAGGTAAATTGTGTTTTCTGCGTTATTTCTGCTTTTAAAACTCCAATTTTAAAAATTCTTCCTGTATCACATACAACACCTAATGGAAAATATTTTTCATATAATTTCTAATGTTTGCTAAAGAATGGTTTGGCCACTAAGGGGCATAAGTGTTAATTTCTGCTTCTGATGTATTTGTAGCAAAATCTGGGCTCCTGAAAACTCGACTGAATTTTTTTTTTTCTTTTTTCTTGGACCGATACCGCTCATATTAAAAAACCTTTTGAGAATACTTTCTTCCTAAAATAATGGAAGGGTTTCGCAGCAGGGGGCATAAAGTCACATCTTATTTTTGTCGATATCTCTGTTTCTAAGAGTCCGGTTTGAAAAATTCTTTGTGTTGGAGAGCGTTTCCTGTGCGAAATGTTTCTCACACAAATTCATATTTTTCTTAACGCACAAGTCTGCAACCAGAGTGCGTAAGCCCACGATTCTGTTTACAGCAATATCTGAGGGATTAAAAACCCGACTGAAAAACTTTTCTTCCATCAGATACTATTGTTTTCCATACCGGTTCCATTGACTTTGAAAAGCTTTGATAAATTGAATTTGCGTCAGAATGGATTCAAAAGACGTGCTTATTACACCCGAAAATTCGGTGTCATCTTTCTTGTTTAAATTCTGTTCAACACGTTTTATACTAAGTTTTATGTAGAAGGAAAAGTCACATACCTTAGTCGAGAATAATCCCTTGTGATGAGTTTTGGACAATATGTTCTACAAAAACACGTAAAAAAAAAACTGTCTAGGATATATGAAGAGGCTATGAACCATAAACACGATAAAATCAATACATAGAAATGAATAAAGCAGTCAAGATTCAACGAAGTTTAAAGTTTAAAATACTGATGATACTGCTAAGAATTCATTGGTATTTTAAACTTTCAACTTTGTTGAATCTTGACTGTTTTATTCTTTTCTATGTATTGATTTTATCGTGTTTATGGTTCATGGTTTCCTTAAGCCTCTTCATATATCCTAGACAGTTTTTTATGCGTTTTTGTAGAACATATTGTCCAAGACTCATCACAAGGGATTATTCAACTAAGGTATGTGACTTTTCCTTCTGCATTAGACTTAGTGTAAAACGCGTTGAACATAATTTACAAAATAATATCATTAATGACCATTATTTACCTTATAAACAATATGATAGTCTTGTGACCTTTCACCAGTTACATCACTTCTACCACCCACCCTTCACCTCTGGGCAGAGCTACGGATGGCAACTGCTGCATATAATAGTCATGGTTTTGGTAGTTGTAATCAGAAGAATGCAGCATAGTTGTACAAATATAAAACTGAATATTGGCTTTCCTGCTGGGTATGTCGCACACATGTTGGTGTATATACGCTGGCGGAAAGTGAAAAAGAACACCAAGAAGGAATTGGCGGACGGTCATGAAATTTACATATGTTAATGGGGTCGAGTTTACGTAGGTGGGATGTTAATTTCGAGACCAACCGGTGAGCGCTTACGCCACAGCACGGCATAATATGTAAATTATCGTCGGTGGTATTTAAGGAGTACGGCGAAGTGAATGTAATCAGTCGTCGGCGTACGGACACGTGCGAAGACCCTGAAGAAGCTGCAATGCCTGGACATGGAAGACGTGTACGATTTCAGCAGTTATCGGACTTTGAGCGAGGTTGTCTAGTTGGACTCCGCGAGGCCGGGTGGTCGTATTGCGGAGCGAATTGGAAGGGAAGTATCGGTGGTAGTACGATGATGGCGTAGATGGTCCAAGGAACATTCCCACGCGAGAAGATGTGGAACCGGGAGTCACAGACGAACTGATGAGCGGACCAATCGACGCATAAGAAGAGCGGCGTTGTCAAGCAGAACATCCACTGTGACGCAAATCCGAGCTGTCGTTGCACCTGAGGTGACTGTGCGAACAATCCGCAACCGTCTACTGGATGCAGGACTACGTGTGCCTCTGGCGTGTGTACCTCTGACTCCAGCCCACTGTCAGGAACGGCTGCAGTGGTGTTGCCAATGTCTGCACTGGAGAATGCAATGGTGATCTGGCGTGTTCAGCGATGAAAGCAGATTCTGCTTGGGAGCCTCCGATGGCCGTACGCGTTTTCGCAGACGCACAGGGGAGCGTCTCCACCCTTCTTGCATCCGCCAGCGACACACAGGGCCTACACCTGGTCTCCTGGTGTGGGGAGCGATCAGCTATCACTCCCGTACACAACTAGTGTTTGTACCGGGTACGTTAAACAGCACCTCCTACATCAATAACATCATTCAGCTCGTTGTTGTGCCATTTGTAAAGTCGGTCCATCGTGGTGTTTTCCAGCAAGATAACGCACGCCCACACACGGCACGTGCAACGCAACATGCACTTCAGGGTGTGAGACAACTTCCATGGCCTGCACGTTCACCGGATTTGTCCCCCATTGAGCACGTGTGGGGTTTTATGGGACAACGACTTATCCGGTCTCCACGGCCAGCCACGACCATCCTCGACTTACGCGTCCAGGTTGAGGATGCTTGGAACTCAATACCCCAATTTTACATCCAACATCTGTACGACAGACTCCATGCCAGAATTGCACAGTCTGACGCAGTTCATGGCGGTTCAACCTCGTTCTAACCATGTTACATGGAAATGTTATTTTTCAGTTTACCAGCAAATACAGCTGTATTTTGCCATAATGTTTTGATCACGTTATCCTCTGTATTCCGTTCTTATGCTGTATAAATTTTGTTGGTATCAGACGTCTCCTTCTTGGTGTTCTTTTTTCACTTTCCGCCAGTGTATATAACGAATTCATATGCATACATACGTATCACTAAGCTGTTCTCTGAGATTCAGAGGTTAGCTCCACAAAGAAATACAAACTACCAGATAAAGTTTTAACTGATTAGTTAGCTTACTGTTGTCAAATCAAACTTCTCCATTTGCAGCAATCTTGAAATACAACTTGGGCTTCACTGACATTCATCACATGACGCACCCAAGACTTCCTACACTTCATACTCATAATCTTTTTCTCATGCAGACACTCTTGAATCTGATCCCCCCATGACTTCCTTGGCCTTCCTCTGGCTTTCCTTCCTGCCACTTGGGTTAAAAATTTTCCTTAGTAATCATCTCGTCACTCATTCTTTCAACATGGCCCAACCACCAAAAAATATTAGTCTCTGCTTTGCGAACAACATTTTGCTTCACATTACACAACTGCAACAACTCTTCACATGATCAAAACGTGTCTTACCACAACCCCCCCCCCCCCCCCCATAAGTAATGCATTTCTCCAGTGCACAAACGACTCCTATGTCTCTTCTGTAGTACCCAGGTTTCACTGCTATACATCAGAGTAGCAACAATTACACTTTCATACACAGCCATGTAGGACTCTCTTGAGAACCCATTATTCCTGTGAAAACCTCCCAATGCAGCTATGACTTTTAATGAATTTACTCGCCTACTAATTTCATCATCTAATTTGTTCTGTCTGTAAAACATGCTTCCTAAATACACAAACTCATTTACCTGCTCAATCACTGTGCCATTTAGATTTATATTACATTCAGTACTAACAGTTCCGTGCTCAAAAACCATAACTTTGGTTTTTCCATTATTTATACTCAGTTTGAATTTCATGCAAACTTCGTACATCCGGGACAACATACTCTGTAACTCACTTTTGCTCTCTGCCAACAGGATAGTGTCATCAGCATACAGCAATCTGCACACATGGATATTACCAAGACATAAACCGGTATTGTAAGTCTTGGGATCATGCATGCACACACGACTTCATATGAATAAAGAGAAAAACCTGTGAAACACAATTTGTCCAAAAAACAAAACGTGCAATTCCAGGAAGTAGAGTTGCAAATGCTGTGAAATTTACTGGATACGCAAGATGATAGTTTCGTAAGAAATGATAACTGTCAGGTAAAAAAAAAAAAAAAAACAGTAGATTCCAATTAATATGGACACATTGGGGCTTAGAACACTTTGGCCCAATTAAGCGGCTGCTCTAATTGTGCAAAGCTTTATCCCAAAGAGCTAATTTGGGATGTTCTTCAAGAATTGTCCCAAATAAATGGTTACCCTGATTAACCGATGGCCCAATTAACTGGAATCTTACTGTATAAGCAATTCATTTAGCCATCCACCATGGAATAGTTATGCAGACAATCTTATAGATCACTGTAACCATCACTCTTCATTGCAATGGTGTTGCAGGACATCTGTTATTTTTAGTAATGGTTGACTCAGACTATGGAAGTGTCACCCTAGCATGTCCCAGATGTATTGTATTGGTGACAAATGTGGGGATCGTGCTGTCCAAGGTCGCATGTTAACAGCTCATAGTCATTGCCTTGTCAATAGATTTGCAATATGAGGGTAAGCATTATTTTGTTGAAACAGTGTATTGCATGACCTTGCCATGAAGAATATCACAATGTGTTTGAAGATTTCCTCGACATGTCATGTGTTTTTCTGTAATAATAATAATATTGGGCATATAAATAAGTTTTGAGGGATTTGAGGTGAACAAAACACGTTGTTGGAGAACAGAAAAAAATATTTTAATATTAATCGAAGTATGCTCCCTCTGAAGCTACAACTTTACCCCATCTTTCGGGCAGTGAACGTATGCCCCGAAGGAAGAATTCTGGTTCCTTGGAAGAGATCCAGTTGTCCAGCCAATTTTTGATGTCTTCATAAGAACTAAACCATTCTCCAGAAGGTGCTGACTGCATTGACCAGAACAAATGGTAATCCGATGATGCAATATCTGGCGAATATGGCGGGTGGGGTAGAACTTTCTAGTCGGATCCTTCTAAGTACTTTTTCACAGGTCGAGAAACATGTGGTCTTGCGTTTTCATGCTGTAAGATGACTTTGTTGCGTCTGTTCTCCCATTCCGGCCGTTTTTGCATGAGAGCTCGTTTTAAACGCATTAATTGGGTTCGATGCCAATCACCAGTAATAGTTTCTGACGGTTTCAGCAGTTCATAGTGGATCACACCCTTCTGGTCCCACCAGATGCACAGCATTACCTTTGAACCATGGAATTGCGTTTTGGCGTTGATGGACCTGGTTCACCTGGCTTCAACCATGCTTTCTGCCATTTAGGGTTATTGTACCATATCCATTTCTCGTCAGCAATAATAATACGATGCAAAAAAACTTTTCTTTTTGCCTTTGAAGCAGCAATTCGCAAATGGTTTTTCGACGTTCAAGGTCTCTTTCCCACAAAACACGTGGAGCCCAATTCCCTTCTTTTTGCACCATTCCCATGGCAGCTAAACGTTGTGAAATGCATGGTTGACTAACATTTAATGCTGCTGCTAGTTCTTTTTGGGTCTGGCACAGATCCTTGTCAAGTAAAGCTCCCAATTCGGCATCAGCAATTTTTCAGGGTGGTCCAGAACGTTCTTTATCCCTGACATCAAAATTGTTCCTTTTGAATCGTCTGAAGCAATACTCGCATGTTTTTATGGATGGGGAATGTTCACCGTAGATTTCTGACATTAAGCGATAGTTGTCGGCAGCACTTTTCTTGACAATAAAGTAATGCACTAACACTTCCCGCAAATGCTGTTTTTTTTTTCATCGGGACGAAAGTTGCCATTTTCCATCGAGTAAAACAAAATACGTCTTCGCACCTCGATCGAATGTTGTATACCAACTCTGACAGCTGGCTCTCGTACTGCGATATCGTAGTGTTGCCACCTTAAAATACATGCGAGTAGTAATAAGTACGACACCGAATGGAAATCCCTCAAAACTTATTTATATACCCAATATAAAAAAAAAACATTGACGAATGAATCAAACCATAATGCTTGCTGTTCAGATGGTTTATCTTTCAATGACCATTTACTGGATTGTTGCATTGACCACATCTGCTGCACACGTGTATCCAGCAATTGGCTGGTTGAAGGTAGAAGCAAGATTCTTTGCTGTACACTACACAATTCCATTTTTCAATCCAGATTTCTCAGGAGCAGCGCCACTCCAAGCACTAATGATGGTACATGACGCGATGGACACCATGCAAGCTAGCCTGCTTCCAGTAGGCAGTTTGAAATTTTAAAAAGAATGCTAATCGGGTGACTGAGGTTTGACATCAGTGCTTTCTCATGGTAGAGAGCAGAGCTGTCAATTCTGTAAGGAACTGTCAGTGAATCAAACGGTATCTTCATCCTGTAGTTGCTCTAAATAGTGTGTCCTCTTTCAAAGTTAATTTGATGATAGTCACAGTTTCAATGGGATCTTTTGGCGTACGACCTGAGATGGTTTTCCTCCAGTAGTCACTTTTCAGAATTTGTGACAATATTACTAGGAAAGACACTTCAATTTCTTATGCATGGGTAACTGCATTCATGCTGCCATTAATATAACAGCTTCAGCTTTTACCTGATGGTTTCAATAGTAGTATTCATGCTGCCATTAATATAACAGCTTCAGCTTTTACCTGATGGTTTCAATAGTAGTATTCATGCTGCCATTAATATAACAGCTTCAGCTTTTACCTGATGGTTTCAATAGTAGTATTCATGCTGCCATTAATATAACAGCTTCAGCTTTTACCTGATGGTTTCAATAGCACATCTGCATGTTACAGTCTTGCCTGCCAGTTTAAATGCAAATCTCATTACTCCTTCCTGGTGCTGTAATTTTATTTATATTTATTTGACATTATATTAATTCCATTGCACAAAATTGAAAAAAAAAGCATCTGATATCATCATAAAAATACATTCTCTTAAAAAAGAAATGTGTAAAACAAATGTGTCCTACTTGTAAATATTTACCAATCTTTTACTTTTCTTGCCTATACGTATAATATTATAAAGCCAACAGAAACTATTCTTGAAATGTGGATTGCACTTCATTCTTGAATAAAAGAAGTGATCTCAGTTTTCCAGATGTCTTAAAAGGACTTAGAGGCTTTAATAAGAATAATGAGTATCACATTTAATCTTCTCATTATCAAAACATATTTACAAATAAGTTTAATATTTTCAGGTTAGTCACATGAACTCACCTACTTAACATACACAGTCATATCAGAATAATATGACCACTTACCTAATAATAAGAATAACCACCCTTGGCCTGGATGACAGCTGTGCGTGGCATGGATGCAATGAGGCCCTGGAAAGTTGCCTGAGACACACATGTCCATTTGGACTGCAGTAGAGCATGGAGGTCCCAGAAATGATGTAATTGTGGGTCGGCACGTCGAACCTGTTGATCCAAATAGTCCCACAAGCGCTCTATGGGATTGAAGTCTGGCGATTTCGCCGGCCAGTGGAAAACGGAGACATCACTGTATTGTTCCTGGAAGCAGTCACACTCTCCCGTAGTGACGTGGTACAGCGCATTGTCCTGCTGGTAGACACCATCGCCACCAGGGTAAACGTCCAACATGAGGGGATGCATGTGGTCAGCGAGGATGGACGCGTAGCCATTGGCATTCAGGAACCTATCCATTGGTACCAACGGTCCCAGGTCATACCAGGAAAACATCCTCCAGACATGCACACTGCCGGCCTGTACTGGACCAACAAGCGTGTCCAGGTGTTGATTCTTGTGTGTCTGACGCCGTATCTGCCACTGTATGTCACTTTTGTGGAGTAGAAACCTCGCTTCATCAGAGAAGGCAGCCTTTTTCCACTGCCCAATGATGGTAGTCTCATACGAACTGCAGGCGTCATTGCCGATGGACCTGGGTTAACATGGGCGCCTTGACTCAGCGTCGACTCCGGAGACCCATGTGTAACAGGGTTCGCTCTAATGTTATCGGGGAGACGTACCTGGGTGCCCCAGCATTCATTTGTCGCATGTCGATTGCCCTTTGCCAGTTGACGGAAGCGACGTTCTACTCTGGGGTCGATGGCCTTTTGGGGCTTTACAGTTATGACGTCGGGAGGTACTCTGTGTGCTGGCAGCCCATTCTTGGTACACAACAGCTCACGAAGTCTGTTGTTTCTCAGATGCTTTCACCCTAGGCACGGTATGTAATGATAATTTTTTTTTAGCGTCTTCCAAATCACTACCTTCGCCCTTTGTGCTCATATGGCACACTATGGCTCATCTGTCCTGGCTGGTCGCTATGTCTCCGTGTGAAATAAGCTGAGCTTATTTCGAGCGTTTTTAGATGTTCTGTATGCTCAAAATAAGCTCACTTCTCTTTGGGGTGTTAACCTCTTGCTGAAGTCTGCCTGAAGATAGAGGCTGGTGCCTCTGAAAGCACTTGCAGCAGCGCTATGTACCAGGTTTGAGTTTCGACCATTCCCTTAGTTAATAATGCAACTTAGAGTTAGTTGGATAGCATAGTCTTTTAAATTTAGTAGTGCATTAACTTATGGTTCCTTTTTATTGTGAAAAGTTTAAGCGTTGCTGCATGCTTTACTCCTATTTTAAGATGAAAATATTGTGTCTGTTACTGAGGGTGTGGTCAACTCAAACAGAAGGATGTACTAAATATATGTTAAGTAGGGTGAGTTTATGTGACTAACCTGAAAATGTTAAATGTATCGGACTTAGAGGGATAAAATATACTTATCAATTATTTTGTGACACACAAAGATGAAATTTTTTTTCCATCTCAGCTACAACAGTGTGATGCACATTTTCAGCTGTCTATAATGGCCACATTAAAAAAAAGAAAAGCTGATTTTTTTGTTGTGTCCAGTATGTTTACTTTCCTAAGAGAATATATTTGCACTCGTACAGTAAAAGAATTTCCTGTACACAAAAATTTTGATGGTATGAAAAGAGACCATAAAGGAAGCACTCTGAATTTATCTGTAGGTTAAAGGCATTCAGCAGGTGGAAGATTTGGCTATCATCCAACATGCTGTCAAAATGTAATCCCCCTGCTTTTCCATGCATTTAGTTTAGTAAGTTGATATTTGCTCTTCATAGCCATTGAGATTTTTATTTTCTTCCATATGCATTCATTGAAAATGAGTAAAACTGTTTTTCTGGGGTAAAGGTCAGTGTGATGTGTAAATATATGTAATGGATTAGCAGTTCCTGTTTTTTCATCTCCCTTCCCCCATCTGTACACTCAATGCTGTCTCTCATGTTTACCATATTATTAACATGTAAAGAACAAGCAGCTCTTGGTACTCAATATTTGTAATGGTCTGATAGTTCAGTATATATTTGAACCAGCTTAAGATGTATGTTCTATGACCAAAAAATCAAAGCACCCTGATAAAATAGTCCATCACCCTCATAATTAGGCATTCAAATACCTCCTTGCCAGGCATATGGGTAATTAGAAATTTGACACCAACAAACCTAGAGAGAGGTCCCAGCACATTAGGGAAACATATATCCCGGGAGGACGTATGTAAAGGAGTGTTGCTCGTTTTTATTGACCAGTCTGACCACTGTTGCAGTTGCATTGACGTCAATAACTGACAAGGATGCAGCGACGATGCACCTGATGACCGTACCAGCAACTCGGTGAGTTTGGGAGGGGGTGCATCATGAGCCTGAAAGAAGCCTGTTGGTCATGTTGATGTATCGGCTGGCATCTGGGTCAGAATGATGCTGGCCAGTGTAGGATGATGTTGGCAGCAATGGATCCTGAGGGCACACACACCTGCAATGAATGCACCGGCTGACCCGGGTAAACAATTACGTGGGAGGATTGCACAATAATGAGGGAAGCTGGAAAGACATTGACGACATCGCTATCTATGATTCAAAGACACATAGCATTGTCCTCTACAGAGCATGCAGTATAAAGATTCACCATTGAAAGATGACTGTTAGTGGCAGGATTACATTAACTCTGCCCGTTATGGCAGCTATTACTAACCACGGAACATTAGCCGCACCGTCTGGAGTGGTGTTATGCTCAGAAAGCATGGACTGCACCTGAATAGTGTGTAGTGTTAATTGATGAATCCCACTTTTGTCTGGAAGCAGATGACAAATGTATACATGTCTGGTGGAGGTTGAGACAGTGCTCCAATCCTGCCAGCATTGTGAAGCATCACACAACCATTTCACCTGGTGTTGCAATCTGTGAAGTCGTCATCTATGACAGCTGGTCCCCCTAGTAGTGCTGAGTGGTACCTTAACAGAACAGCAGTTCATTGATGACATCCTGTGTCATGTTACCTTTGCTGTCACGTCTCCTGGTGGCCATTATTTACCAGTACAACAATGCTGGGCTGCACACAGCTCACTTCTCCTGGGAATGTCTCTGTAGTTTTGAAACCCTCCCATGGCCAACCACATCTCCAGATCTTTTGTCAATTGAGCATATACAGGACATGCTGGAATGTGATGTGGCCATCCTGGAATGTCGATTAATTAACCCAGCAATTAGAGCACACTTGGCTGAATCTGCCACAGGATAACAACTGACTGTTGTTTGAATCAGTGCCAGGCTTGATATTAACATGTATCACCTCCAGAGGTGGCTGTATTATTTACTAACCTATTACACTTATAGGCCGCCCCGGTGGCACAGTGGTCTAAGTGATGGCCTCTGATCATTCGTCCGAAAGGGGTCCGGGTTCGAATCCCGGTGAGGCATGGATGTCGTGTTTGTCTTACGGCACTGGCTCTTTCCCTTCCCTGGAACCAGTGACCCTAAATTAGGGACGGGCGACTGCTTATAGCCCATTGAGTTGCTCATGGTGGTCGTTAAACCTCCAATCAAAAAAAAAAAAAAAAAAGAATACACTTATAGAGCTATTGTGCAATAAAGTGCCCAATTGCTTCTGAAATTGTAGTAATTTCTTTATCTTTAAACCCTCATTAGCACATGCAAAGTTTCAACATGTTCAGACACTTGCTTTGTTGTGCTTCTATTTTTATGTTATTTTTTAGTCACAGAGTGTATTAAGAATTCGAGTGTTTTCAAGTTTAGATGTGCAATATGGTTTCTGTTTGAAGAAAATAATTTGTAAATAAAAATTGGGTCTTCTTCCAACCCTGGCCTGTTCTGCTCAATACAGTGATAACAGATTAGCTGATAGATGGCAGCATATCAGCTATCTATCGATCTTGTTTCGTTTTGTCGTAGAAGTGCCTTAAAAGTAACTGTATGATTTTGGCTGGCCCTTAAAAGGACCTTTCCTTTAGAAATGTTAATTGTCTCCCTACTCTGAAAAATTTTATTCTGATGGAAAACTTTTGTTTCCTCGTGAATGTGAAGCTGTCAATGTAGCAGAATAAAATGAATGAAGAAAATGGTTGCCAGTGGTGAAATATAATGATATATCATTATAATATGTTATTTATTACAATAATATATCATCATTATTATTATAATAATTATAATGACATAGTATAAAAAATCATGTTATAATAATATAATGATATATATTTCTTGTCTATATTCTAAGGTTCTAATATGCAGAAGTCCAGAAAAAAAAAAAAAAAACCATGTTTAAACTTACTGTCTCCCACTACAAAACACACCTCAGCTAACAGTTATGACTTCAGATGAGATGAGAGGAGTAAGTGCTGACATACTGCCATCTGTTAGCTAATTTGTAATCACTATATTGAAAAGAGTGGGCCAAGGATGGAAGAAGACCTTAAAACTAATCTGATAAATAAACTTCGGTAATTGTGCATATGTCCTACACATAATTTGTACATTTTCAGTGGAAAATTGCTGTAAACCAAAATTAATTTGACATGTATTGACATTATATTTTAATTTTCATATACTTCTTTAAACCATTTTAGTGGTTAAATCAATGAATTAGAATTTATTTGTTTGTAACAAATCAATGTTGGTGCACTTTATAAACCACTTACATAATATCTAATCAGCCATCTTTATTTGTATAAAATTACAGGCAGCCATGGCCTGGTAGTAGATGATGTAAACAAATTATTTATGCACAATTACCTAACGCCTATTTCATTTTATGTGGCTCAAATCCAGTTTGACATTTGTATTGAATTGAGGCATAGTATTTCTGCATGCTTGACTTACGTTTTTTATCTTTGAGATTTCTTACCTGATATATATAAAATTAGTCTTCTGGATTTTTCCTTTGAAGCATTCTAAGGTATCATTTTATATTGTTAACAAAATGCTGTGATGTCTTACCAGGCTGCATCACCAACTCCTTTTGGGCTTACCCCAGATGAGCTAAAAGCTGTAAATCGTTACGCAGAGAGTACCAAGTCATTATCCTTTCTGCCTCAGGTTCATGAGCGTCAGACTGCTCGTATGCGAACACGGTCAGAATGGTTTCTTAATCCATCACCTTGTCCTTCTCCAACTCCTGTATCAATTCCTGCTGAAATCATAGAAGTTGAGGAAATTGCTTCGAAGGTACTGTACTTTATTGTACTTGGCTATCAGAACTTACACTTATTTAGAGTAGTTATGTGAGTGGCAAAACAACACCAAGCATTTAAAAAGGTGTAAACATAGTTTTAAATAACTGAAATAAAAATATATTGTTTGATGTGAAGTAATTGCAAATCCATCATTGTGTGTGAATGTCCCATATATGACAATTTAAAGGACACCATATTAAAAAAAAAAGTTAATTTTGTTGTGTTTGCTTTAGAAGTTTCTACTATTTCTTCAATAACTGATTTTTTATATCTCTTGTGTGAAATCAGCAGGATAACTAAACATTTTATTATTTTAGCTATTTTGATCAGACTGCTTACATCAGAAATCTATGAAGTTGCCTTATCCAGAGTAAACAGTGAGTAATTCTTCATAAGAAATGATAAACCAAATATTCCATAAGTTCTGGGCTGTTTCTTCATATCATCATCCATTATCAATCCACTGCTGGATAAAGGTCTCCCCAAGTTTCTTCCACTACGGTCTGTCTTGCACCAGTCTCCTCCATGTAACTCCTGCATGCTTTCGAATTTTATCCACCCATCTCCCACGTGGTCTTCTTCTTAATCTTTTCCTGTCCCTTGAAATTCAGTCTAGAATTTTGGTTGTCCATCGGTGGTCCGTTCTTCTGGCAATATGTCCAGCCCATTGCCATTTCAGGAATTTATATATATCATCATCATCATCATCATCATTGTCAACCATTATCAATCCACTGCTGGATGAAGGTCTCCCCAAGTTTCCTCCACAACGGTCTGTCTTGTGCCAGTCTCCTCCATGTCACCCCTGCATACTTTCGAATTTCATCCACCCATCTCCCATGTGGTCTTCTTCTGGGCCTTTTCCTGTCCCTTGGAATCCAATCTAAAATTTCGGCTGTCCATCGATGATCTGTTCTTCTGGCAGTATGTCCAGCCCATTGCCATTTCAGGGATTTAACTCTGATCATGATGTCTTCGACTCTTGTCATTTTTCGAATCCACGAGTTCCTCTTCTTATCTCTCCTGGTTACACCAAGTATGCCCCTCTCCATGTTTTCTTTGAGTTGTCTGCAGCCTTTGTATGTCTCTTTTAGTTAAGGTCCACGTCTCTGCACCATACGTAAGCACTGGAAGGATGCATTGATCAAACACTTTTCTTTTAAGACATAATGGCATATTGCTCTTGAAAATTATGCTGTTTCTTCCAAAAGCTCTCCAGGCAAGTTTTGTACGCCGATTAATTTCTTCATCAATGCGACCCTCACTTGATATCTGCTGTCCAAGATAAACGTACGTATCTGTTATCTCCAGCTTTTCTCCATCAATCGATAAATCTTCATTTCTTGTAAAAGCATTGAACATCACTTTTGTCTTCTGAAAGTTCATTTTTAATTCCACTTCTTTACTCTTGTCAGCAAGTTCCTCGATCATACTCTGCAGCTCTGATGGGCTAGTTGCAAAAATGACTACGTCATCAGCAAAACGAAGGTGGGTTAGATAATCTCCATTAATCTTTATCCCCTTGTTTTCCCAGCTCAGTGACTGAAAAACACCCTCCAATGTGGCATTAAAGAGCTTCGGAGATATGGTGTCACCTTGTCTCACTCCCTTTCCAATTTTTATGTGTGTTGTATTTTCAAACAGCCTAATCTTTGCACTTGCATTTTCATAGATGTTATTAATAATATTAATGTATGCATCTTCAATACCGCAGGTTTTCAGAGCCATTGTAACTGCTGATGGTTTCACCGAATCAAAGGCTTTTTCATAATCGATAAAAGCCATGCACAATGGAAGTTCATATTCCCTCACTCTTTCAATTAGTTCTCTCAGCACATGGATATGATCTATTGTGCTGTAGCCACTCCCGAATCCAGCTTGTTCTCTCGGTTGAGCCATGTCCAGTGTTACCTTCAAGCGGTGTGAAAGAACTTTAGTGAAGATTTTATAAACTACTGATAGGAGGCTGATAGGTCTGTAGTTTCCGAGATCCTCAATGTCACCTTTCTTATGTAGCAGGATCATTGTAGCGTTGTTCCAATCCTCAGGAATCTTTCCTTCATTAAGGCATCGAGTGAAAATTTGGGCGAGTACTGTTTCGATTTCTCCACTTGCTTCTTGTATGATGTCTACAGTAATTCCATCTTCTCCTGGAGCTTTTCCCCGCTTCATGTTCTTGATTGCATGTGCAACTTCTGCTGGGAGGACTGGAAGAACTCTGGTACTGGTACCTTTCATGATGTCTGGAGTACATGTATCATCCCTTTCATATAATTTGGAGTAGAAATCTTTCACTCCTGTCAAAATTTTGCCTCTATTTCTTGTTACAGAACCATCTTCTTTTCTCAGTGCCATAATCTGTTTTCTTCCCTTAATGAGATGTCCCTTTGCTATCTTTAGGCTTTGGTTGTTTTCAGTTGCTTTCCTTACTAGTTCACAGTTGAATTTCCTTACGTCTTCAGTGATACTTTTTCGTACTGTCTTGCATAGCTCTATATATTCCACTTTGGAAGTCACATCTTCTTTAGTTGTCCTCATCTCTCTTATTTTTTTTTGCATCAACATTTTGGTTTTTCCTGATAATTTGTTCACATGCAACTTGTTCTTAGACCCAGCTAATTTTGTTGCTGTTTCCATAAGAGCTTTGGTTACTTTTCTGTTAACTTCAGAAATATCCACTTCTTCTGATGTTAGGCCTTCTAAAGCAGAGAATCTGTTCTTCAGTTCCAACTTGAAGGTATTATGGTGTTTTTTAAGGTTGGTTATGTCAATACATTTTGTTTGTCTTATGAGCTTGCTACGTTCGAGTTTAGTGTTGAGGTGCATCTTACATCTCACCAATCTATGGTCACTACCTGTGTTGAACTTGTTTAGCACACTGCAGTCTTCTATGACGAATTTTTTGTTACACATAATAAAATCAATTTCATTTGTCGTCCCATTTGGATGTCTCCATGTCCATTTCCTGTGTGGCTTTTTCTTGAAGAAGGAGTTCAAGATGAAAAACCCTTCTGCCTCTGCAAACTCTACGAGAGTATTTCCACGCTGGTTTCTGTTGCTGTGACCGAATTTACCTACTGAAGTTTCATTCTGTTGCCGTTGCCCTATTTTTGCATTGAAATCTCCCATAATTATCTTCAAGTGCTGCTTACCTTTATTATTTAGATGACGAATTTCCTCATAAAATTCTTCAATTTCTTCTTCAGGATGACTTGTGGTGGGTGCATAAGTTTGAATAATCTGAGCCTGGTATCTTCTTGAGAGTTGGATAACGAGTCGTGTAGCTCTGTCAGAGGAACTTTCAACTTCTACAACTTTATCCTTCAGTTTCTTGTTTATTATAAATCCAACACCACTAGTTCTGCCAGTATCAGTCCCACGATAGTAGAAGAGCTGTCCACTTTTCAGTTCAACGAGATCTTCTCCTTTTCTTGTCACCTCACTTAGCCCGACGATGTTTTACTTGATCCTTTGTAGTTCTTCCAATTCAAGGAGCCTTGAATCAGAAAATTAGGAAGCGTCCATTATACATAGCCAAGGTCAGCATCAGATGGCAGCCTAGTCCGGTCCTCCGGGGATTCTTAGCTCCCTCTGCCTTCATGTCGCACTGGCCGCTGCCTTGGCCAGGTACATTCCAGCTGCCGGAGACTGAGGGCCAAGATTTAAGTTGTTGAGTCATTTTGGAGGGGTTTGGCCATAACTCACCACGCTAGCCAAGCGGGTTGGTGAGTGTGGGATAGCATTTCCTCTAATCCCGATGGTATAGTTATACCGCTATTGGCGGTCGTCAGAGCCCTTTTAGTGGGAACAGGATGTACCACGAGAAGACGGGGTTGACATTTGTCAAGGAGAGGCTGTGATGTTACGCATCACCTGACCTTATATATATATATGTAAAGAAACAGCCCAGAACTTGAGGAATATCTGGTTTATCATTTCTTATGATGAATTACTTACTGCTTACATCATATGTGTATATGATTAATATTAGCATGAGTTTTAACTATGCATTTTTAGTAGTATTTGTCCTAAATTGAAAATGGTTTGCAGATGCATTTTTATTGTTCAACTTTTACTTTTACTATAAACATTAGCAGTCTTTATCATTCGAGTTAACTGTTCCTGCATGATGGGTAATGAATTAAAAAGTACTTTGTATTTTTTTGAACTGCGATCCCATTTGTTCCTGAAACATTTTTACTTAGTAATACTGATTTAATGGATGAATATGGGTCATTTGTTTGTTTCATAAATATGTTAAAATATGTAATAGAAAACTGATATTTTTTGTAAAATTTATGTTGGATCCAAGAAATGGCATAATCATTAGTTCAATGTTCTCAGTGTCCAACAAATCACAGGAGACTGCTAGATAAAGTGGGTGCTACAGAAATGTTTCTGAATCCAGTGCTTAACAAGGTGGAGTGGGAAATTAAGTATAGTAGTAGCCTTTATCTTGATTGGTTGAACATTAGTAGGTCAGGGTACCATTTTAGGATGTCCAGTCATTAAAATTAATAGTTTCCAAAAACGAAATTGCTGTCTTAAGAGAAAACTGTGTGGGCTAGGACCACAGTCTTACTATGCTCCCTGTACTCCTGTTTGCCTTTATCTCCTAAAACTGCATAAGGTAATGCTTATCAACACCAGCCTCAGCAGTACTGAAACTCTGAAAGAAGATATCAGCTGTTCTTTCTGGATTCCTGTTGTGTGTACCAGCTTTGAAAGTCTCTAGAATCATTGTTTAAGTCCCTTTTTAAGGCCAGAATTAATAAGTTACAATCTCAGGATTCAGTTGGACAAAAACTGGGGTCAATGTATTTCAAAATAAATGAAGAGTTCTCTCCTACAGTAACTTGCCTTTTCTTATTTGTATCTCTCCTTTTAATTAACTGTTTTACAAATCATTCCAGAAGTAAGTGCTGGCTGACAGTGGTTGGAGGTACTCTCAGCTGTTGTATCATAGATGTACATGGAATAATATTTGCATATGTTGATGGCAGCTGTGCTGTTATGGTAGACTATATTTAGCTATGAACACATCTCACACTGTCATTGTGGAAAAGAATGTTTGTAATGAAAAGTGGAAGTTGACAAAACCTACAGTTAGCATGTTAGGCTGTACAATTTTAAGAGGTAAATACTGCACAGGCATGGAGAAACATCACTCTTGTCTATGCAAAAAACCTTTTTTGTCAGAAATAACCTGCCATCATACTAGTTTGAAAAATTATTATTTGGTGATTACAGCCTGTTAGCTAACAAACACTCCAATTAAGTACAGTGTTAAAACTGTTTTAAACCAGTAATGAAGAATTTTAGTTGGACAATGCCCCTGTGCCAATGCCTACCATATGAGGGCTGGAAAGTAGGGCAGCTTTTTTACTTTACTTCTAAAGAAGTTACAGTTGTCCAATTTAAATATAGAAGATTAACTAAAAATATTAATTTTCAATTTACTTCCGATATTGGAGGTTATATTATTTAACGTGCATTAATGCATTTGCATTTTTGAACTTCACTTTTAGTTGGTTAAGTTCGATGAACACTTACCGCACGTGGGGCTTGGCTTTCAATTCCTATTTCCGTTATGTGGATGCCGCACGGGGTTTTCATTTGGCCACGGGTCCGCTTCTTTTTTTTCCCATTGGAATTTATTTTGTCTCATCACCAAATGAGTTTTCCTTTGCTGCATCCTCATTTACTTCAATATTTATTCATACCGAGTACTTTCAGTAAAATTCCTTTACCGTCTTCGAGGGGACGTTTTGCTCCGACTAGCACGGACCGTGTCAGCTGGGCATTTCGGTGGTTCTCGCGGGCTGATAGCCGATGACAGAAGCAGCCCGCGAGAACCACCGAAATGCCCAGCTGACACGGTCCGTGCTAGTCGGAGCAAAACGTCCCTCGAAGACGGTAAAGGAATTTTACTGAAAGTACTCGGGTATGAATAAATATTGAAGTAAATGAGGATGCAGCAAAGGAAAACTCATTTGGTGATGAGACAAAATAAATTCCAATGGGAAAAAAAGAAGCGGACCCGTGGCCAAATGAAAACCCCCGTGCGGCATCCACATAACGGAAATAGGAATTGAAAGCCAAGCCCCACGTGCGGTAAGTGTTCATCGAACTTAACCAACTAAAAGTGAAGTTCAAAAATGCATAAAAATATTAATGAATGATAACAAGAACATGAATGTTTTTACATTGATGAGCCAGTACAGTATGACCACCTACCTAATAAGCTGTAGGACTCCTTTTAGCCCGCAAAACAGCAGCCACTCGGCGAGGCATCAATTCAATGAGGTGGCGATAGGTATCCTGGGGTATCTGGTACCATAATGTCAACAGCAGGTCTTCCAGTTCCCATACATTCCGGGGTGGTGGTGATTTAGCGCAAACCCGCTTGTCCAAGATGAACCACAAATGTTCAGTTGGGTTCGTGTCAGGTGAATTTGGAATTTACAGAAAGTCACCAGCATGTTCCTCGAACCACTCCTTGACGATTCTGACTGTGTGGCCTGGCACGTTATCCTGTTGGTAATGCCATCGCCAGCGGGAAACACATTTGCCACGAATGGGTGAACTTAATCCGCAACGATGTTCAGATACCTGACGGCTGTCGGGGATTGTGCTATTGGGATAATGGGGCCTAAAGTGTTCCAAGAAAACATCGTAACGCCGCTGCTGGCCTGTTTCCGCCCAGCAGTTCATCCAGGTGCCATAGCCTCTGTTGGTAATTGGCGTATCCATGCTCAGGTGTCTACATGACGCACCAGGAATCTTGATTGATCAGACCAGGCCTCTTTCTCCTAATCATCCACGGTCCAATCTCAATTATCTTGGGCCCATTTCATGCGTTGTTGGCGATGACGTGCAGTGAGCATGGGGACCCGGCTGGGTCTTTGGCTTCGCAGGCCCCTGCGATGAACGGTGTGCTGTGACACATTGCCCTGATCAGCACTGCTGTTAGCTGTGGGGGATTTGGCGCACTGTGGCCCTGCGGTCGCTGTGAACAATGTGCTACAGTCTCCGCTCCCCTCTGGCACCAGAGACCTGCGGACGACACACAGCTGGATGCCAGTTTGTTGTTTGGCCATCTGTACACCACTTTTGATACATACTCACTACAGCAGCACGTGAACAGCACACAAGCCATGCCATTTTCGAGATCGTAGTTCTGAGGCGTTGTGCCATCACAATTTGTCCTTTATCAAACTCCAATAAATCGAAAGCTTTTCGCATTCTGACTCTGAGCACTACTAACCGAAAGCTGGTCCTCGAGTTGTATATATACTGCTCTATGAACTTCACCTGCGCTGCTGTTCGGTCTCCAGGTGCGCTCATTTCTCTAGGCTGGGGGCGGTCATAATGGAGTGGCTCATTGGTCTATATATTCCTTTTAATTTTGAAGGTTTCGCAATTTTTCTTGCAAACTGAAAAAACACCAGATTGGAAAGCTGTTTGGGTTTTACTTAGAATTATTTTTAAATTAACATTGTAAAATTTAGGAGAAAACTTTTCCTTCTTCAAGCAGTTATTTGTTACCACTCTTTTGTCCGAAATTTCACAAATTTAATTTAAAATTAATTCTTAGTAAAACCCATACAGCTTTCCAGTTTAGTTTTTAATATAATGAACTAGGAAGCTAGTGTTTGGGCCGCCCCGGTGGCGCAGTGGTCTAAGGCGTTGGCCTCTGATCATTCGTCCGAACGGGGTCCGGGTTCGAATCCCGGTGAGGCATGGATGTTGTGTTTGTCTTATGGCACTGGCTCTCTTCCTTCCCTGGAACCAGTGACCCTAAATTAGGGACGGGCGACTGCTTATAGCCCATTGAGTTGCTCACAGTGGTCGTTATACCTCCAATAAAAAAAAAAAATGAAGCTAGTGTTTGGAAATGAGCTCTATTTACAGAAAGACAAAACACTTTGAAGTAAGAGTACTGGCGTTGCATGATGTTTTCATGCCTTGGTTGTTTGTGGAGAGTTGCAGGTCGTAGATTAGAAACTGGTTAAGACCTTTAATCATTGCCACCTCAAAGGCTACTTTTCAATGTGATGAAAAGTACTTGCACTTGTATGTAGATGCAAAGTGAACTTGTCTAATAAAACATATATTGAAGTACACATGTTGCAAATCACTAACACTTGAATAACAAAAAAAAAAAGTTCAGGAATAACAAAATCAATTGAAGTAAAAACTCCATATTATATATGTGTCATCCAAATGAAACATAAACTCGGGTAGACCTGGGTGGCATTGCAGTAACCACACATAAAAGAGAAATGCAGTATGTGAAGCATATAGTTGGTGCAACACATTGGATGTGAGTAATATCAAATGAACGTAAATGACCTGTCTCATGGAAACTTCCAAGTGGACACAGCGAGCCGTGATCCAGTTTGACAGTAATCTTAACGACACATGCAGGTGGTTTACAGGAATGCATGCTTTGCATTCAGTCTTGAAATGGCACAAAAAGTTTTAGGGAACCAAGACCTGGCCAAGCCTACGGTGTCATCACATCGCACACAATCACAGCAGTGGATGAACTCGTGAAAGTTAACCGCAGAATAACAGCAAGTTTGCAGCTTTGATAAGTATCAGCAAGGACTCCATAGGCACAATCTTGCACCAGGAACTAAGATATTCGAAAGTGCGTTTGCAATGGGTTCCAAAGCACCTGACAGGATCCATAAAGTTATTGACCGATGGAACACCTGCCTAAATGTTAGGGGAGCCTAGTCTTGTGCTGTAATAAAGTATTATTAACTCTGACAGTCAGTCTTATGCAGAGTTAGAATTAGAAATAAATCTTCTACAGGCCTAGTGAACCACTCGAATTTCCAAATCACTGGTCCACCAAATTGCCAACTGGCCAATGGAAAAAAACAAGAACACTTGCATATTTACAGTATATGTAGAAAATTACATATCATTTCACTGGAGCTGTGTATCGCAAATTTAGAACAGAATATGCACATGTACTTGTGCAAATACACTGCCTGACAGAGAAAATGCCACACCATAAAGGAATGCTCAAAAACAGACCAAACTGCACACACAGATAACCAAGTAGGTCCTGAACAAATTATTTAATTGTCACATACAGACTAGGCTCCAGTGGCCAATTATACAGGACAATCAATAAGGAGTGTGGCCCCCATTTTGTGCGATACGGCGTTGAATCTGACGTGGCATCGAGGCAATGAGAGTCCCAATAGAGTCCTGGAGTATGGTGGACCATGTGGTGTTGATCTGAGTCCACAGTTCATCTATATTTTGCGGGACTGGGAGGGTACTCAACCGACGTCCAACCGTGTCCGACAGATGCTCAATGGGCGAGAGGACGGGGATCATGCTGGCCATGGAAGCACCCGCACACCATGCAAAGCATTCAGGCTGATCCGAGTGGTACGCAGCCGGGCATTATCCTGTTGAAACACGGCATTTGGGATGCCCTGCAGACACTGTAGTGCCACGGGCCACAGCACCTCGTCAACATAGCGACGTGCCATTCAATGTGCCCGTAGTGTGTACCAGCGGTGAGCGGCTGTTGGCGCTGATGGCACTGTGCACCATGATTCCGCGTTGCCATGCCGTGTGGCGCTCCACAATGGCAAAGGAATCTGCCCGTTGACCATGTCGCCTCCAGACTGTCGCACGGCGATCATCCGTGGTGAGGCAGAACCGCAATTCGTCGCTGAACGCCACCCTGCTCCATTCTGCACCCTGCACAGCTCTGGAGTGACACCATGCCAATGCGGTGACAATGATGGCTCGCTGTTAAGTCACAACAGGCAACTGGACAGCAAACCAGACGCAGCCAATTGGCGCAAAACTGTCCCCGTAGATATCGGAGCATCCAAGCGTCCCTGTACACTACGCAAAATGTTTGCCCGTTGTAGCTTGTGTGTCCGCTATGGCACGACATCGGATGCGACGATCTGTGCGCTCGGACGTACGTCTCCGTACTCTGCCACCACCACGTTGCCCAGGTCCTCCTTCCTAAGACCACTGTCTCCAAATGCGACCGACGGTTGTAGCATCATGTTGCATTTCTTCCTCAATACGACGCAAGGTCCATCCGACAGTAGAAAGGCGTACGATGACACCTCTTGTGAACTCATGCATTTGACAAAATTGCATGCGACGGCGTCTTTACTGCATTGGCACCCCTTGTTCGCTCTGCAGACATGGTTACAGCAGAACCATGCACATCTCGCGGCTGTGAGGATGTCTCGACTGATGGCCTGACTGGCTGGTTGTGTGCTTATATCCTGCTCCGTTCGTGCAATTGGCCTGCAAATGCAATCATTTGCATAACTTGTGCGTGTGCACCCGCCCTGCAATTTGCATGGCACTGCGTTCACATCTTCGTGGTGTGGCATTTTCTATGTCAGGCAGTGTAGTACTAATATATAAAACATGAAACATACTACGCAGTAGTTGAACTTTGGAAGAGAAAAAAAAAAAACTTCCCTGGTCTGCAGGACCAGTAAATACCAGAAGTTGGTAGTTCATTCATTTTCACTAGACCAGAAATGGTACAAAGATTAATACATTTTGTATGCACTTGGTGCCAGTGTGCAGGATGGTACACTGATTATAACAGCTCTAATAATGAAGCACTATGAAGTGCACTGATTATGAAGTACTTTGCAACATACCAAAAGCAACCTTCATGAAATACCTTGCTTCAGTGTGAATGGCAGGAAGTTTTACCATGTGGACAGAAAGACAGTTGGGCAAAGCTAGAGCATAAATGGCAACTTCCAGATGGGAAACTTTATAAAAGATCCAGACTCTGTGGTCACTACTTGTGCAAAAAATGGCGCTATCTTAATCCAAATATTCTGAGTCGGAGACCTCGGTTTCCTACAGTCCAAAATTTTTGTTAATTTTTAAATATGGTTTGCAAATTCGATATTGCCGCCCCGGTGGCGCAGTGGTCTAAGCGATGGCCTCTGATCATTCGTCCGAACGGGGTCCGGGTTTGAATCCCGGTGAGGCATGGATGTTGTGTTTGTCTTACGGCACTGGCTCTCTCCCTTCCCTGGAACCAGTGACCCTAAATTAGGGACGGGCGACTGCTTATAGCCCATTGAGTTGCTCACGGTGGTCGTTAATCCTCCAATCAAAAAAAAAAAAAAAAAAAAATTCGATATTCAGGTTTTGAGTAGTAAATATCTGAATTTCAAAAAATCCATAGTGAAACCTGGATTATTTTTTAAAAACTGCCATAGCGAAACGTATATATTTTAAAATCTGGTTCAATTCTTTATAAACTTACAAATTCCAAAACAAACTGAGGGGGAAAAAAACTTACTGGCTGGCCACCCTGGCCTGTAACATAAATCTTTCAGAGGTCCAATGGAATTTTTACTAGCCAATTACCAGTGGACCACCAGGTAATTAGAACGCTGGTTGGTCTTAGATTTCATTTGGATGACCGGTATATTTACGTGATTTCAGTAGCACAGTAGTCTACTTGGCCAGAAGGGCTCTGTGGAAATCCCAGCTTGTTAGTGGAAGAAACAGCCATCCAACTTGGATGTCTTCGAACAGTAACCATTATCTCTTAGCAGTAAGAAAAGGGTTCAGGTTTAATTCGTGGCTCCCACATGAAGAACATCAAACTGCATGCAATTAATCAGCGTCTGTGTTTTGTTGCAAAGTTGTCCACATGATGAGCCATTTTTTAACTCTATTATTGCCAAGGATGAAAACTGCATCTTTTGCCATAATGTGAAGAATAGAAGGCAGTGGTCTGACCGGAGTAGTTCATTGCCTACACAAGCCTCAGGTGGGATTCTTCACTTCGAGTTTTTACCACCAAATGAAAAAAAAAATTCTGAGATTTTTTTGTTTTCATCTGTTCAACCATTTAAAGGCTACATTTAAGTGTAATCCTGTTCATATAGTGAAGAAGTACAAACCAAAAAAAAATCAAGGACAAGAAAATGTTATACAAAAAACTCAAGAACTTAGGTTGGAGACTAATTATGCCCCAGCAACTAACTGTATTTGATGTATCTTACCCCATTGCACTTTCAGTTATCGTAGGTGTTGCAGCAACATACATTTTGATGGTGAAGCTTTTCAGCATGTTGAAGCAGTGGCATAACTAGCACAACGTGCACCCCCGCCCCACCCCACCTGTAAGATTTACTTCAGCACCCCCTAAGCACAGTAATTTTTTCCAGGATTTCGAATATGAGGGAGGATGCATTTTTCGCTGTGTGTTTGTGGTGGTTAAGAAGTCAGGGAGAGTGTCTGCAAAAGTAATGGTGGTACCTAGAGCCCTGTAGTTTTAAACTTTTTAAGTACCGTAATTTTTGTCATATAATCCGTGGATTATCTGCTAAAAAAGTTAAAAATATAGGTTCTGCAGATTATATGCCGATGCAGATAATACACAGATTTAAAAAATAAAAAAAATATGACCCTTCGATTTTTAAAAAAATCCAACATCTATGATGTGCGGATTATACAGTGTTTTTTTCCCTGAATGTCACAGTCAGAGGATTATACGAAGGAAAATTTTTTATGTGAATTTCGCGGTCTGCGGATTATACGCCAGTGCAAATAATACGACGAAAATTATGGTAATAGATTTGACAATACATGTAATTGCTTTGTCCAAAGCTAAAATAAATCACTTGAAAAAAATCACCCTCTCACATGTGGCAGATCTGCGGCTGCTGTGAATAAATGTTGGCTCCTCTCGTGCACATAATCCTAGGTAACTGACTGTTTTCCCTCATCCTCCACGGGGAATCCCACTGTAGCCTCGTGCTTTTCCTCAGCAATGCAGAGATAGGGTGATTAGAGAGCGATCGTATTATTTACAACTCATTGCAGAACAATCGTATTACAACGCGAAGTCAAAGAGCCGAACATTTTCAATCTGTAGGACATTATGTTTTAAAAGTGAAACTAGGCATTTATTTAGCCAAAGCTAAATATATCTTAAAGCAAAACATGAATCTTTGGGTTAATTATTGTGCATGTTCGAAATTTTTCATAAAACTATGACTGGCAGCTGCAGTACGCCCCTTCGTTGCCTGCGGGGGTGGTAGTTATGCCACTCAGTTGAAGGCCTTCAGGATGGCACCCATTAAGTTTCCTCCTCCAGAACTGCAATTTTTAATTGAGTGGGAATTGAAAATTTGTTAGGAAGGTGGCAAAATGTCATGAATTCAATGGTGCATACCTTGTCAGTTAAATATTATTTGTGTGTTTTTTATGCCATGGTGTTTGCAGTTTGAAAACAGCAATTTTGTAGAATGTCTGATATATTACATCTGCATGAAATAGTGTGAATTTTCACAAGTTCAAGTAAAAATCACAGTTATTCTAAAACATTGTAGCTTAACCTAACTGAAATCTAAGAGGACTTCATAAATTTAGTTATCGGACAATATTTTAAAAGTGATCTCACTCTGGAAAATCCAGAAATTGATTGTAGTTCAGTCATTAAATTTTGGCCGCCCCGGTGGCGCAGTGGTCTAAGCGATGGCATCTGATCATTCGTCCGTAAGGGGTCCGGGTTCGAATCCCGGTGAGGCATGGATGTTGTGTTTGTCTTACGGCACTGGCTCTCTCCCTTTTCTGGAACCAGTGACCCTAAATTAGGGACGGGCGACTGCTTATAGCCCATAGTTGCTCACGGTGGTCGTTAAACCTCCAATAAAAAAAAAAATTAAATTAAATTTTGTTGGTCATTGATTTTTTTTAAGTATTTCAGTAAACATGTGTCTGATTTTCTGAATGGCTCTCTACTCCTCGTAATATTCTTTTCTCCCCCCTGTTTTAAATAAATATAGGGTTTAGTCCAGTGTCTCATTATTTTTTAAATGTTTTCCTCTCATGTTCATTTTAACTACCAGTTTTCTGCTCAAAGTTATTTTGATTGATCTTGATTTATTTGATAAGACTGTGTAATTTTTTTTATGTGAAACTCATTCTGATTTCAGGATTTGTTCAGAAACATTACATCTGGTTTAGTACTGAATCAGATTATCAGAAAACAACATTAGGTGTACAGTTAAGTTTTAAAGCGTTTTTTGTGTGATATATACTGCTAATTTACATATACAACATTCCCTCCGCATTGTTGTCATGTGACCGTAATTGGTCCAGAGTATAAAATGTGACACAGAAGTTTGCCCAACAGTCAAACGCACTTGCACACTGGTAAGTGAAAGATGGCAAGCGATACTGCATTTATTTGACACTGCATTCGTTACGAATTTCATCAAGGAAAAACTGCTGCAAAAGCATGTGCATCAATCTGTTCTGTTCTGGGGGAGAATATTGTATCGAAAAGCACGTGTGAGTTTTGGTTTAGACAGTTTAAAGCAGGTGATTTTGATGTTAGCGATCAAGAACATAGCGGCACCCCGCAGAAGGTTGCACATGAGGAACTGCAAGCATTGCTGGATGAAGATTCATCTCAAACGCAAAAAGAACTATTTTTTTTTTAATTTGGTTGACATTAAATGTCTGTAAATACTGTTTCCCACGTTATGCAAGTTCAGCTATCGGGAGATTGCAAAAGGATGTTAACATAGTATTGGCAATTGAAGTCAAGTATAATAATAATAATAAGTATCTGTACTTACAATATTCATAGTGGCTGTCGGGGCTTCATATGTGCGTCATCAAAGAATGTGAGTTCTTTCAATTGTGAGGTTAAAATTCATGATATTGTAAAATCTGCACCAGATAAAATTAAACAAGATGAATTTTTACAATGCAAAAAAAAAATCCTTTAACATCGATGAAATAAGAAACTGAATTAAAATTAAAACCTTGTTGAATTTTTTTTTTTTTTTTCAGTTTCTTATTTCATCGATGTTAAAGGATTTTCTTTTGCATTGTAAAAATTCATCTTGTTTAATTTTATCTGGTGCAGATTTTACAATATCATGAATTTTAACCTCACAATTGAAAGAATTCACATTCTTTGATGACGCACATATGAAGCCCCGACAGCCACTATGAATATTGTAAGTACAGATACTTATTATTATTATTATACTTGACTTCAATTGCCAATACTATGTTAACATCCTTTTGCAATCTCCCGATAGCTGAACTTGCATAACGTGTGAAACAGTATTTACAGACATTTAATGTCAACCAAATTAAAATATCGTTGCCACGTAAAAAGTATGTTCATCGCAAATTGGCGAAAATTGAGCAATGATATATGCAAAAAGAACTAGCTGAACAACTGAAAGTAACTCAACATCAAGCCATTTCCAATCATTTACACACAATGGGTAAGATTCAGAAGGAAGGAAACTGGGTGCCACATGACCCGAGCTAGAGGAACAAGAATAAGCGTGTCATGAAGTGTTTGAATCTGTTGAATAAACAACACAGAAAGTATTTCCTGTGGAAAATTGTTACGGGTCGATGAAAAGTGGATAAGGTACGACAATCCCAAATGTAAAAATCACTGGGTAGACCCCGGTGAAGCAACGACTTCGACACCAAAATGCGGTATTCACTCCAAGAAAGTTCTGCTGTGCATCTGGTGGAATATGAAGGGTGTGCTCTATTATGAACTATTGGAACAGGGTCAAACTGTTACTGCTGATCGCTACAAGCAACAATTGCTGCAATTGAACCAGGAAATCTAAAACTACTCTTATGAGAATTCTTACTAGGAAATTTTTTTATTTTAATTGCAAATTTTTGTAGAAAACTCTTCTTCTTCTTCAGGCTATCTTTTGTTGTCACGTATTCCCATCACTATTGCGGTTACGGTTATTTTTCAACAAATCCTGCCAGATGTTAGGCAGGATTTCCAAGAAATCTGTCGGAAACGTCCATTCACGAGCAAAGCATTGCGTCCCGTGAAATTACTGCACGACAACCCTAGGCCGCATGTCACGAAATCTGTCAAGGAAACGTTATTTACGCTTGGCTGGGAAGTTTTGGAGCACCTGGAGTATAGTCCCAACATAACCCCTTCAGACTATCATTTGTTGTGATCGAGGCAGCATGGTTCGTCTGTTTCTGTATGGTTCCGGACATGTGACGAAGTGCAAAAATGGGTTGACGACTTCATTGCGTCACACGACAAAGTATTCTTCATAACTGGAATCCATCAGCTTCCGAACCGATGGCGGAAGGTGATAAATAATGACGGCGCATATTTTGATTCGTAAAGGTATTGTTGTTTTCTCTCAAATTACATGTCTTAAAATGCTTTAAAACTTATTTGTACACCTAAAACTTATTCCTGTAATCCCTCTTAACATTATTACCAAATTTAGTCAAAATCAGATTACTATTTAATTGTGTTTCAATTTTCATATCTGTTATTATACATATAAAGAATGTCAATTTAGTATATAGTAAGTTGTCAGCTATATCAATGATCATGCCTGTTAAGTTTGTTTTACTGGTAATTTAATAGGTAACCAAATGTTTTACCATTATTTGTTTCTGTTGTGCTCATTTTGGATAATGATAATTAACACAGCAATCATACACCTGAAACTGACTGTATTTTTACCATTCTCACGTAATATCAATTACTCAGAAAACTTGAAAATTTCGTCGCCTTGGAACGGGTGATGAAATTTTCAAGTATTCAAGTTCTTCCACACTACAGGGTGTCCGAGAATTATTGGACACATTACAAAATTATGTACAAAAAAAAAAACTATGAGCATTGTCTGTTTTTCTATGTCACATATTACTAACACGGTTTCTATATTTTTGTTTTGCAGAATTGTTATTCCCAGAATCCGATAAATGGCGCTAGGTGTGGTCTGATGAGGAATGTATGAGAAATGCGCAATCAGTAGTTATGTCATCCGTACAGCAGAAGGTGATGTGTGTGTGTGTTATGGCTTGCGGAATTAAAGTCTGTCATTAAAGTTAAAAGACGGTATCGTTTAGAGTATGGTTGTAATCCTCCATCAACGAATTCAATTAAGCGGTGGATGAAACAGTTTAAAGAAACTGGCAATGTGGAAATTTAACTCCATTGGATTATTTCATGTGGGGTTATGTGAAGGATCGTGTCTATCGGACGCCTTGTACTGATTTGCAGGAACTGAAGCAGCAGCTATTTATTCCACAGCAGCTATTTATTCCATAATTCCTCAGGTGCTTGCCAATACATGGCATGGAATCGAGTATCGCTTGGACATACTATGAGCAACCAAGGGATCTCACGTCGAAATTTATAAACTTGTGTAGTTACATTGTAAGTTAGTACTGTCAGTTTCTTTCTATCTGCTTAATGTTTTGTTTTATATAATTTTGTAATGTGTCTAATAATTCTCGGACACCCTGTATAGAATCATTTAGAATAAGTTAAACTGTAGTTTACTATCACCATAAGTTCAAGAAACCTAAAGAGAGGTGAAGTTAAATGGTAAAAACATTTGATAAGAGCAAAAATATTTCATTCACAGATTAAGCAAAATGTTGATAAGATTTGTTAATAATTGATGGCATGGCTATTCCTAGACTCAAAATTATGGGGTTTTTCTAAGGAATAGAAAGATATTTATATGTCCAATTTTCAGGTAGTACCCTTACCCTTCACCAGGACTACAGTTATCTTATAAAAATGTTGTGAATCCAGTCCTGGTACACCTTTCATACAGTAGTATGGGAGCAGCCAACAAGTGTGGCTATTTCCAAAATACAGGCACCTGCCCTCCGAACCCCAGCTATCTGGCCATGGTCAAATTAACTTAAAGTTGCCACGTTTGCCCATTACTGGCAAACGTTTACTGATTACTTACAGAGGATAGGTATCAGTGGCATATATCCGAGGCTAGCTGCAAAGCCCGGAGAATGCACAAATAAAAGTCAATTATCAACGGTATAAAGATATGTCGATGCTTTCGGTGCAAAAGAAACACAAGTGGATTTGCTTCTTTTGATTATGAGAATCAGTCTGGTGAGCAGTCCAACAGCATAATGCAAGCACGTCTTCAAAAGTCTTCACTGTTCTGATGCGAAGAACTTCGATGCAATCTCCTGCTAGCGTTTCCATGACAACATGAATGAGCCAGTGGAGGTGAATGGGCCATTTCTTTGCGCAATGGTTTGCTCAGAAAAGAGAAGACTTCGGACTACCTCAGTCCCTCCATGTTTCCACCTTTAACAGCGCATGTTTCGCGAGAGTTGTTTCAGTTTGTGTGAAGTATCAATTAATTAAAATCAGCGATATTATATCTTAAATTCGTGGCTTTGTTGGATTCAAACTGTTTTCATAAATTTTGTGAAAACTTCCCCGAACATCTACTATCAGAGCTTAAAGAACTCTATGCTTCAAATTTTGATACAGCTCGATTAAAAAATGAACTGAAGGCATTTTATTCCCTTGATGAATACAAAACAAATCAGTAAGAAACATTACTTGTTACATAAAGTTGAATAATTGGACATAGTGTTTATTGAGTAGTACAAATTAGCAGATCTAATATTAAACTTTCCATCAGCAACTGCCAAAAGAAGTTTTTTTCTGCATTAAAAAGAATCAAGATATATCTTAGAGCCACACAAGGACATGTACATTCGAGCAATTTTAAATATGAAAAAGTACTCAGAAGAAACATTTTTGTGAAAATGTAAAACTCAAGTTCACACAAAAGAAAAATAGAATGGAGTTCATGTACAAATAAGTGTTCAAATCCTAATCCTCATAAATTATTTGGTATCATGTTAGCAATAGCTTTTGCCATAAATGGCAAAAAAGTACTTGAAAAATACTTTCTTTTCTTAACTGGCTGTGCGAAATCAAGAGATTATGATGTGCTTAGAACTTCTGTTGCTGGTTAGCCATGTTAATGACGTCAGCTGAAAGAACATGGGAGACCACGGAGGCAGTGTGAAATATATACTTTGCTGAAAAATGTGAAGAATCGTGGGCTAAATTAAGCACATCCAGCAGATTCCACCCAACAAAACCCATTACCACCTCTTGGTGCTGATATTTCACTGTGTTCCCCCTTTTTGTATATGCAAATAACAGTTATTCAGTTGTAGTGCAAGAAAATTAAGTGCAAAATTGAAATCTTGAGCACATAATTTTTACTATAGTTCTACAATTTAAACCATGGGAGGACTATGCAGAATTCAAATTTGAACTCATAACTTTAACTATGGTTTTACAATTTACATCATACTCTTTATCGCATATGTGATTAATCTCTTAGATAGGGGAACTGATTTGACCAGCAGAGCTGTGTTCAAAATTGTAAGAATTTTAATTTATTGCATCTCCAAGTTTAAATTTTATGGAAAATTGTTGCAAACTTCATCAGCATACTTCAGTTTGCATAGTTAAGTCATGTGTAAAAGTATATTTGTGCACATGTCATTGTTGCATGTGCAGTTGGCAAGGTCCTTAAGAAATCTTGGAGCGTGCTTCAAAATCCTTATTTTTTGTGGGAGGAAAAAGAGTGGAAACCCTATACTTATAACAGTATTTTACCTGATTTTTATAACCTAAAGGTATGTCTTTGTTGATTATAATATGCATGTTTTCATATCAATCCTTCACTTGGCAACTCAATTCTTTTTAGGTAATGAAAACTGAAGATTCAAAGCGTGTATCCAATGCGTCATCCATTTCTTCAAGCTCAACTATTGGTACTTCAGGTGGTAGTGAAAGACATTTAGTGAGGCGAACATCAAGCAAGGAGAAGAGACTAGTGCGCCGCTCGTCTAGTAAGAGCAAAAGGGACAAAGAAAATGGCAGTGGCTGTGGCAGTAAGATTCTTGGTTGCTCAAGTGCATCCTCTGGTTGCATTCCATCATCTTCAGAAAATCCATCAGATGGTAAAATACCATTGGCTACTGCTATGGTACCAGTTTTGAGTAGCCCTGTGAAATTAAATTCAGAAGGATCTGGCCTGGTACTTCCACAGTCCCACCGTTCAGCAAATCCTCATAATATTACCGAACAAGATTGCACAGAAATAGATGTACAAACATTTCATGTCACCCTCACATATAAGCCTCGCATATGAGTCCCAGCTGATTTGCTCTTCACCAAATGCACATGTGTAAATATGTTATTATAAGTATTTTAGTAATAACCCTAGTTAAATGTCTGAAAGGATCATGAAAGCAAACATAATTGTTGATAATTTTGCTTGTTACTATGTATCTGGATTTTAAATTGCCATGTGATACATGTTCAGGCTAAAGACACTTCTATTTTAAGTGAACTTTTTCCTACATATTGTTTCGTCGAACTGTTTACAATTATGGTAAATCTACTACTGTTCTGTCATGAAATACTTTTTGAGTAGTAATCACACTCTGCACTGCTTTGCTTGTTTTAAATTGATGCGTTAAAAAAAAAAAAAACAGTTTCTACTAGTGATTTGCACCAAATATGATCAATTTTGTATATCTTGTTGCTTTTAGATGTTTTTTTCTGTTGTTGTTTCGTTGTAATCGTAAAACTAATTTAAAAAAAAAATTTACTCTTTGTTAAACTTGCTTTTAGATGTGGCTGTGTTTCAAAATACTCCATTTTTATTACAAGGGAATAAAAGCTGTTGAGTTAGTTCATCTGTTTTGCTGGGGCCAACTGTTACATTCATTGACAGGTTTTAAAGACCAGTGTGTTTACATAACCAAATATGTTTTTCATCCACAAAGCCTACAGAAGTCACTTTTGAAGCTTTGTTATACCAGCTGAAATAGTTTTTCAATGTTTTCTGTGGTACTCGTGAGTGTGAACATAATTTTTAATGTCAAACTTGTAAATGTATGGTTGGACATATTTTGAGTATGTTCTGACACACTTTTTATGTAGCCCATTTTGTCAAGACAGATGTAGAAAATAGTCTTTGCTGATTTGATGTTAACAAACCAAAGATACCACCAATACAACAGTTATCAATGTGTATTGAATATTCTCCAGTCTGTGTGACTTTGGATGATTAAGGTGTGTTCAATGTAGTTGTAAGTGTTATGTGTACTGTCAAATGTTTTAAAGATTAAGTGCCATAAAGAAATGAAAGTCAGTGCCATTAAATGTTGATGTTTCAATTAATTATTTCAAGCTTGTTACCTTTATGGCACTACTTTTAATGGGCAGCTATAAATCATTCTCACCATTCACTGATGTCATTTTGACTGTAATGAATTCATCAATCCCCACCCCTGGAGAAGATGATGAAGAGTTTATCAGGTAGCTTTTTTCTCTGTGCATCATGGTTGGATGGTTTCGTAATAGGATGATTCAAGTTATGCAGTAGTATGCATTTTTTTTTTTTTTACTTCTTCTAGGAGGGGGAAAATAATGTACCCTTTGAAGAGGAAAATATGCTAGCAATTCACACAGTGAGTAGTTATTTTTGCATAGTCAAGTCTGAAGATTGGTGCTTGTAATCTAGATCAATGTTTTGTAACATTTCTGATGCCATGGCCTCCTTCAGTAAAACAGATTTCATGTGGTGGACCACGAACATCTTTAAAACTTTTTGGTGTTATTGAAGTAGTAAAGGTTGCATTGTGCACTAATGAGAGAAATTTTGTGGTGTGTTAAAGTTATAAGAACTTCAGTTCATAAACACATTTGATTTTTTTTTTTTTTTACCAAAATTTGATCAGAAATGATATTTCCTTTTAGTCTACCAAATGAATATGAGAAGTTAATTATTATGAATAAGCATTTTCATGAAGTCAGGCAGGTATTGAATGAAAAGGTATGTGTTTTGTATAAATGTTTTAAAAAAAACCTATCATTTTTCAAGTTAACTTATTTTGATATATTTACATTTATATGCCAAAATGAAACCACAGTATTAGTGGTGTGTTTTCTTTATGGTATGTGTATGTTTGAGAAAGTATGTAATTTGTCTTGAAAAATGCACTTGAGTGTCCAAATTCACAAAGCATGTGCATATTTTCATGTTCCACATAGTTGTTCTTTCTGTTAATTGTAATCCCTTAGCTTGTAATTATGAACATTTTTTTTTACCTCTGCATTTTATAGGATGGAATTCTTATAATGAATTGTGCTAAAGTGTATTTTAAAGTTTTATTCTCTCTTGCTGTAAAGTATCCTGCTTTCACAGGTTGACAGAAGAGATTTGCAGGTAATTCTGAACATATATTTTTTTACCTCTGTGTTTTATCAGATGGAATCATTATAATGAATTGTGCTAAAGTGTATTTTAAAGTTTTATTCTCTCTCACTGTAAAGTATCCTGCTTTCACAGGTTGACAGAAGAGATTTGCAGGTGCTGTAATTACTCATAAAACATTTTCAGTGGTGACTCATATCATGCTGTTCTTTTATAACTCTTTTAGGCTTGCAATGAATGCAATATTGTTCATTCAGTCCTCCAGTTTGGAGGAAGGTTTGAATTCCATTTTCAGAAAACATATTCCTCACATGTAAAAATCATTTTTAAGAGCCTGTGTCGAAAGGTATCTCCAATATGCGTGGTTGTTATCAAGAAGAGTAATCTCAATATTTTTGAGTTTGTTTCCACTGAAAGTTTGGTTCTTTCATAATCCTGGCAAATTTGCACACACATCTCAAATTTTAGACCTTGTCATGTCACACTTTTAATACACTAGTGCCCAGAATTAAAGCAGCAAACCAGAAATGAAGGTAAATACACACCAGTTAACAAAATGAAATGAAAATGGTACATGAATGCAGATTATGTGCCTCCACAACTGGATGTAATGGAATGTGGCCCAAACCATCACTTCACCACCCCCATATTTGTTCCTTTCCCGGTTGAAGTGGTACGAAACATTGTTCCATATGAATGTCTGCCGAGAATCAGTTCTCAAGCAGAATTTTGACACATCAATGAAAAGCACATTAGCATTAGCCTCTTCTGGAAGATGGAGCAATGTCTATGTTTATTGGTCCATGCATTTGTGCATGCGACAGTATTTTGGGTGATTTTTTTGTACCGCCTCTGTGGAAATTTAATTTTTGTGCTTGTTGCTTTAATTTTGAGCCCCAGTGTACAGGGTAATTCAAAATGATTCATCCGATTTAAAATGACAGTATTTTATGTGTTTCTAAATACGCAGTGATTAAATGTATGTAGAATACAGAAAAACTGTCCAAATTTTGTTTTCGTACCTTATAAATGTTGTGTGACTTCCGTTGGTCACATGAACTATGTGTCAAGGTGATAATCAAATTCCTGCCATACGTGATCAAACATGTCTGTTGTCAACGACTTCAGAGCACTATAAATGCAAACATTAAGTTCATGTAGCATTTTGGGCAATAGTGTTACATACTCATTATCCTTAACATACCCCCATAAGAAAAAGTCGCAAGGGGTCAGGTCCAGGGCCCCTGAGAGCGCCTTCTCGTAGTGTCCATAGTGACCAATTCAGTGGTTAGGAAGCTGTTTGTTAAGGTAACTGCAAACATCCAGATGTCAATGTGGCAGCACTCCATCGAGCTGAAAGATGTAGTTGCATGAATCTTCATTTAATTGCGGAAATAGTCATATCTCCAACATATTTAAATATGAGTGTCCTGTTACTGGTTTGTTCCTGTAAAAAGAAAGGGCCATAAACTTTTGCACGAGAAACGCACAGAACAATGACAGCCTTTCACCTAGGTGCCAGTACATGGGTTACATTGCGCCATCTAGTGGTTACATTCGTTAACTTGGTGCATTTCTCTTCATTTTAATGTGTAGTATGCTATTATGACCTTGATTTTTACAGAGCTATGATCTAATGAAATCAGATGAATCATTTTGAATTACCCTGTATTTTTCAAGCCCCGCCCCCCATTTTTCACACTTATTTAGCACCGAGTGATTCATAAAAGAATATTTTTATTTAAATTTCAAATCGAAAAAGAAGTTCAAATTTATATTTATACAAAATCAAAGCTAGAAAGTTAAGTTTTGTGGTGTCAAATCAAAGTTGAGGTTTATTTATATTTTTGTTCAATAAAAACCTTTTCTTTTATAGAACTTGGTCAGAGTTCAACTCTTTAAGAACAACATGCAATACAAACTTACTTTCATGAAAAAGAAAAGAAAAAGATATATTTGCCTTTTGTGAAAGACAAATCACAGCGAACCATTGTTTGGATGTTAGATTTTTAATTGTTTTTAGAAGTGCAGGAAAAATTAGCGCAGTTAATTAGACCAGTTTGACTTCATTGTGTATTTATGTTTATGGTCTTGACTAAGAGGCATTTTGCAAATCTTTAGACATATATATCATACTACAGAGTAAATTAATGTGAAACTAGAAAAACTATTTTGAAAATATAGAAAACAGGTGAGTAATTTGATGAATCTGTCCTAAAATGCAATGTGTGTAAATTGTCTAAAATTAAAATGCAATTTCTAAAGCATATGATGATTTCATAATGTTCTTTCTCTCTCCCCCTCTTTTTCTTTTGGTATAAGAATGCCATCATAAGCTGTTATGATGTTCCACAGTGTTTCTGTTAGAACTACAGATAATTTTTGACCTGGGTTCCAGTTATCAGAATAGGTTCCCTTCTTTGAGTATGCACATACCATGACTAGCATACTGTCAGTGTTGCTTACATTAAAATCTTTCGGCCGAACATTCACATGGTGGATCTTGTTCTCTTTGCAGGCAATGTTGAAACAAGAAGACATTCATTTTTAAGCCCAAACTGCGGCCCATTATGCTAACATCTTCATAAATTGATGAACAACATAATCTTCATTATTTCTAGTACCATCAAATTCCTCCTGAATCAAAAACAAATACCAACCAAAATTTCTTAGGTGTGCAAGTTACGTGGTACAAAACAAAGCCTATAAAAAACAAAAAAAAAAAAACAAAAAAACACTGCTGCATCAAACATTATACATTTTTCTACACCAATGAGCTATTACATTATGACCACCTACCTAATAAGCTGTAGGACCCCCTTTAGCTCGCAAAACAGCAGTCACTCGGCGAGGCTTTGATTTGATGAGGTGGCGATAGGAATCCTGGGGTATCTGGTACCATAATGTCAACAGCAGGTCCTCCAGTTCCTCTACATTTCGGGGGGGGGGGGTGAGATTTAGCGCGAAGCTGCTTTTCTAAGTCGAGCCTCAAATGTTCAATTGGATTCATGCCAGCTGAATTTGGAGGCCAGGACATTAACAGAAAGTCACCAGCATGTTCCTTGAACTACTCCTTGACGATTCTGGCATTGTGACATGGCGCATTATCCTGTTGATAATGACCATCACCATCAGGTAACACAGTTGCCATGAATGGGTGAACAAGGTCTGCAACGATGTTCAGATACCTAACAGATGTCAGAGATTGTGCTATTGGGTTAATGGGGCCTAAAGAGTCCCAAGAAAACATTGCCCACAGCATAACACTGCCCCCGCCATCCTGTTTCCACCCAACATTGCATCCAGGTAGGTGCCATGGCTTCCGTTGGTAATCAGTGTATCTGCGCTCGGCCATCTACATGATGCACCAGGAATCTTGATTTGTCAGACCAGGCCAATTTCTTCCAAACATCCACGGTCCAATCTCGATGATCTTGGGCCCATTTCATGCATTGTTGACGATGATGTGCAGTGAGCATGGGGACCCAGCTATGTCTTCGGCTACCCATGTGCAGAAGACTGCAATGAACTGTGTGCTGTGACACATTGCCTTGATCACCATTGTTGCAGCTGCGGGTGATTTGTCACATTGTGGCCCTGCGGTCGGTGTGAAGAATGCGCGACATTCTCCACTCCCCTCTGGCATCAATCGGCTGTGGATGGCGGTTCGTCATTTGGCCATCTGTGCACCACTTTTGATACGTACCCACTACAGTGGCACGTGAACGACCCACAAGCTGCGCTGTTTCTGAGATTGTAGTTCCAAGGTGTTGTGCCATCACAATTTGTTCTTTATCAAACTCCGATAAATCGGCAGCTTTTCCCTTTCTGTTTCCGAACACTCTGCTAACCAAAAGCCGGTCCTCAGGTTGTATATATACTGCTCTTTGAACTTCACCTGTGCCACCGTTTGGTCTCCAGGCACGCTCATTTATGTAGGCTGGGGGTGGTCATAATGTAATGGCTCATCGGTATATATATATATATATATAAAGCAAAGTGGGAAAAATGTGAATGTTTCCGTCCGCAAATTGTTCGGCCACTTCTAAATGACCTAGAGATCTGAAAATTGGTATGCTGATAGGTTCTAACTTCCGTATACTTAGTAAAGTCCGACCCCCCCCCCCCCAAATAATAATAAATAATGATAAAGGCAGCTTTGGAACACACAGCCTGCTTGAATTTTTCTACCACATCTACACCTAGAAAAATCTGAAAATAAAAAAATTCAAAAGGGTGGCTTAGCTTTACTGTTCAAAATGCTGCTAGGTTTAAAGATAATTATGCCAGAAACATTGAAATGCTGTGAAAATACCATGAAATTTTGATTTAAAATAATGGTGCGCCAAAACCTGCTACTGTTTTACGTCAAACCATATGCATTAATGTCACAACCTTGTTGTGAATCGTAAAACAGTGTTACAGATCTTAAACTTTCCCTTAATTATTTTTCCCTTTCTTTGATTTTATGTTCAAAAAATGATTTTATAGATTCACCATTTGGAGAACGGGCATGGCCGCTAATACTCTAATACTGCCTGTTCCTACCAATTTCCTGTTTTAAAATCATTCATGTTTCATGCCAATGTGATTTACAGTTATCACCTTTCTTTACAAAAAGATTACACTGAAGTAGCAAATTATTAGGAACAACTAACTAATGATGTCTTGGGCTGCCTTTAGCCTTCAAAACAGCCTCGATTTGATGTAGTGTGAATTCAACGAGGTGCTGATATTGTTATACAGGTATGTTCTGCCAAGTGGATGTGATGGCATCTGTCAATTGCGAAATGATTGCTGGAGGAGAATCTCTTTTATGAATGGCTTTCTCAATCTCATCCCACAGGTGTTTAATTGGGTTAAGATCTGGGGACTAGAGGCCATTTCATCATTTCCAAGTCACTATCGTGCTCCTGGAACTACTGTGTGATGATCCGATTCTCGTGGCATGGTGCATTATCCTGCTGGAAGTAGCCTTCTCAATTAGGAAACAACATTCACATGCACTGGTGTGCCTGGTCCACAGTGATGCTAATGTACCTTGCAGCATCCTGCTGTTCCAGAGGTATTAAGGAACCCACAATGCTTGCGATGAAAACAGACCCCAGACCATTACACCACCTCCACCAGCTTGTACAGTTAATGCTAGGCAGCTGGGATCCATCAACTTGTGCTGTTGACACTGTATTCTACCCCATCCATCAGTGTGTATTAACTGAAAATGTGATACATCATACAAAGTGACCTTTTTCCAGTCCAGTTTTGGCTCTCACTGCAGGTGAATTTGTCAGTATTTAGCAGCGATGAGTGGCTTACAAAGAGGATGTCTGCTGTTATAACTCATTCATGGCAATGCGTGGTGGGCTGCGTATGCTGAAACTCTCCTCTCAATGGCGCTGCTGTATTGTGTTGTTGCTTGACACAATGGAGCTCCTCTGTTACCTTGTACAATCCTCTCCGGTCACCGTTGCCACCGAACAGGAATTTCCACCCACTGGAAGACCACTAACTGCTTGTTTTGTTGTTTGTGCACCAGTCATTGTACACCCTCAAAACATTTGTTCTTGTATTGCCGAGAAGGTTTGCTGTTTCTGAGATGCTTGCACTTGCTCTCACCTAGCACCCACTATCATACCTCTTTGCAAAGTCACATTACGAATTTTTCCCATATTGCTGCTATGTACACTTCGTACACATCTGAGTCCTTCACAGTGAGCTGTTTGTACACCCACCTGAACATGTTTGTAAGGGAGGATGACATGTTTCTGATTGCTGTTGGGTGTTCCTCATAATTTGCTACTTCAGTATAGCTGTACAGCATCTTTATCCACCCGAAAGGTTTAAGCATATGTACGAGGGTAGGCTGATCAGTAATGCACATGGTCAAATATCCAGAAAAAGGAACGAAACAAAAACCGAAATGAAAGTACAATATGGTAGGTACAAATTGACATACCTATTTTTCTAAGTAGTCTCCTTGTCATTCAATACATTTTCCCAGCGCAAGACAAGTTTATGCATGCCGTCAGTGCAGAATTCAGGGCTTCTTTGTTTGATGCATGATGTAACAGCTTGCTTCACTTCATCATCTGAGGTGAAATGAGTCCCCTTGAGATCCCTTTTCCAATTTGGAAAGAAATGAAAATCACACGGCCCCAAATCCAGGCTGTAGGGAAGATGGGAGAGAACCTCAAATTTCAGCTCTGGAGAACATCAAGTGGAGTCCCAAAAACAGTCAAAAGAGCCTTGCTGGCAGATGGCACTGTTTTGAATTTTTTGGAACGAGGAGAAGAAGCGTGTCGGCATTCCATGCTCTGTCGTTTCAAGGGCAAAGTGATGGACCCATAACTCATACCCAGGAACAATATTCAACAGAAATTGATCGCTTTCTTCATGATAATACTTCAAAAGTTTTTCACAATACACAAGACGCTTCTGTTTGTTTTCTGGCATCAACATGCGTGGCACCTGTCGAGAACGGTATGTGTGTGTGTGTGTGTGTGTGTGTGTAGCCAAGTGAAGCAATGACATGTCCCACTTTCTCTTTTGAGATTCTGAGCCTTTGCTGCGATCCACTTTTGGGTGATACGGCAGTCATTTTAGATGAATTAATCAACTGCCCTTCGGTGACTGATGAAAGTCACCGAAACTGCTCTTCCACGGCGGGGTTGATCAACAAGATTGGCATGTCCCAGTTCACATTAACAAAACTTAATGGCCCAACAATTTGCTGTACTTCTGTTTTTCATGATACACAGCATTTAAACGGCGATGAATTTTAGTTGGTGTTACATTTTAAGCACTTAAAAATTCAATCACTGTGCATTGTTTGAACTTCGTTGACATATTCTTATCACATGACTCCATGTTAACAATCCTTGATTCACAACCGCTGTAAGGAAAGGAATGAAACGTTTGTGGCTGAAGGTTGTGGCTACAAGGTCACTCTGCAGGCATGTGCATTACTTATCAGCTGTCCCATGTATAAAAGAAAATTGAAGCAAACTAAAGCTTTACCTTTCTCTCCACTAGAAGAATTCTTGATATCGTCATATCACACATAAGTTACATTGAAAATTATAAGCAGGACGTTTCGGTAGCGACTTCTACCTTCATCAGCCACGGAATGAGACACGTGGTAAAAGCATCAGTTGTTGCTAGATTTCAAAATCGCTTTCCAAATGATAGGGATGTTGAAAGGGTGCGTCTGTATTGCAGGTGTTAGGGGTAAGGTAGATTTCAATGCTTTCACAGTACCTAAGGGCTTTCCAGTTGCTGAATGGGGCGATCCGCTTAACTTTTTGCCAATCGGGAATCGCGAACGTATCGCTGATGGTTAAAATTTAAAGGGAGGTGGAAGTGCCGCCCAATTGCCGATTTTATTCTGCAGTAAGTACTACCAATATAGTGGGCAACACCTGTGGAAGTGTTGATAGGGATAGAGTAGACGCCTTGTAACTCTAGGGGTTTATTGGGATCTCTGTCTTTAAGGATAAGGTTGAGAAGATGTGGAGGTGATTTGACTGCAATCCTGTAGCCAAAAGACTTGAAAATAGAGCAAACTTTATTAGTAAAGGGCAGGCTAAAGGGCAAAGTGCCAACAAACTGTTGGGTGGTGGAAGGTTTAGGCAGTAAACTAGTAGAACTGTGATTCTAATCTCTTAATTAGTCCATGTACTAAGAGGGGTGGAAAGCCATGCAATTTGCCAATGTTGATGATGTTCTGATATTATTTTTGAAGAGCAGAATTTCTGTTGCAAATAATGTTGGCTCTGTGTGTGTGTGTACGACTTTAGAGCAGCCAATTTGTATTTTTCAAAGGTGCGAGAATGGTAAGGGATGATATTATGGGTGGTAGAAGATTTCCTGTAAACAGAGCGGCCAAGTGAAAAGTCTGGGTTGATGTTAACATCCAGAAAACTAATATTGTTGTCGACCTGTTCTTGAGAAGAGAATTTTATATGCGGAAATTTTGAAGTTATGGAGGACATGAGTTCGAACAGTAGTGTTTCTGGTGTGGCCAAATAATGAAGATGTCATCCACATACCATAACCAAATAATGGGTTTTAAGAGGGATGGGGCAACAATTAATTTTTCAAGATTCTGCAAATAAATTTCAGCAAGTAAGGGGGAAAGAGGAGAGCCCATTGGTATGCCTTGTTTTTGTTGGTAGTAGATACTATTGTATACAAAACAGGAATACTTTTCCAATAAATCAAAACAGTCATAAAGATCTTTGATGAGTTTGCCAGGAAGTTCTTGGTGCTCCATTAGTTTTTTGACCATGAGCAATGTAGGCATAAAAAAAAGGAACTAAAGGAAATAATGAATCCACGTCAAAGGTGTACAGGAAATCTTGAGGATTGATGGAAGAAGAGAGTTTCTGGATTGATGAATGAAGGGAGTTCTTTTCATTCCATGGCTGATGAAGGTAGAAGTCGCTACCGAAATGTCCCGCTTATAATTTTCAACGTAACTGATGCATGATACGATGATATCAAGAATTCTTCTAATATTTTGTGTGTTACAAGTTTCCCTGCCAATTCTTCTCACCTTTCTCTCCACCTGCTGCCCTACCTTTAAAATTTCCTGGTTCCATTCCTTATCATTCATCCTTAACCTGCAAACAGTTAAAAAACTTCAAGAATTTCAGGTTCAAATTAGCTATCAAAATTATCCTCCTCCAACTACTACCCAAAAAACAGATATTTACTGAACCCCTTAGTCTGGCCTGATGTGTACTGCATCTTCATGAGATAAATGTTTATATTGGCAGCTTGTTGTGGTCAATCCACTCCTGAAGTCTCTCTGCAGTTCTTCCTTATTCACCCATTGAAGATATTTCAGCTACACCAAACTCTGTGAAAGAATGTAAATGGATTGTTCTGTGCTTCAGAGAAAGTGTAGAAATACTTTTTAAACATTGACTCTTGTAATTTGGTCACACAGCATGTCAATCATTTGGAAATCTTTACTGTCAACAGACAAGTGAACAAGGTCCATCACTTGAAATCCTGCTGTTATTATTTATCAGTGTGACAAAGGCTGATGTTTAACTGAAAGATTTTACTGTAAGTTAAATATTATAAGTAATAAATGGGAGACATGAAAAGATCTATATAATTCTGAATTCAGTGTCATGTTCATTGACATTCATGCATATTTCAGTTGCCTGAAAATGCATTGTATCATGTAGTGTAATATTATTGGATGGAAATCTAGAGATGTGGATTTATTCATGCTCCTGTTTTTAATTTTTGTGAGGTGTTAGTCATATGGATGATATCTGATGTCATTTCTATGTAGAAAACAAAGTTCTTTTTTTTTTTCTTTGTTATAGCTCGGTAATCTGCTAGTTGAAGGTGTGAAGTTACATGTACTTGATTCTGTACTGTGATACTGGGACCATGTATTCCTTCCACCTGGTAAGCTTTTAGAGTATATAGGTTTTGCTGACTTAAAACCAGAATGTGCCTTTTACAGAGGTGGTCATGCTCAGATGGAACTTTTAATGCAATCTTAAAAAGTTTGAAGAAGCCAGTACATTTTTCAATTTCATTGAGATGTTAAAAGTATTGTGCTTTCTTCATTCCTTTTTAAGAATTTGATTGAGATAATCATGATTACTGAGTGAATTACAATTTATTTTGTTTTTGGTTCTTTATTTCAAATGTAACACAGGAGAAAGTAGTGTTTCTCAGAATGTAAAGGAAATGTTGCCACATATTAAACGACCAGTGTTCTTCAGCTTACAGGTAATAAGTGCAAATCATTTATATATGTCTGTGTGTGCACAAGCAATTCTTTAAGAGGTGAATTATCGCAAGAAGGTACTTTCTACTGTATTATTGAATTGCATTTTTGAAATTATTATACTCAGTTATGCCAGTAAGACTGATAACAGAAAAAAAGTAGTACTAACTCTGACTACATATGTTAGTTGTGTGTGTGCGTCTAGAAATGTTCATCTTCATTTTAAAAAGATACTGAAGTTAATGCTTTCAGATCTTCTGAATTGCATGCAGTTTTCAATATGTATGTAGGTTGATTAAAAATGTTAATCTGCAAGGACTGTATTTTGTAGTGGTATATTTAATACTTTGAATAGAATGTACAAATTAAAATGGCCATTCATGTACTTTTTCTGCATTGACACAAAAACATGTAGGCATTTGTCCCTATTTGTGATGAACTCGTTTATTCCCTCATAAACTTGTTCCTGTTGCTATACTGCAAACATTTTAATTTCTTCATCTGTGGTAAAATCATGTCCTTTCAAGTGATCTTTCAACAGTGGTGAAAGATTTCAATTTGTGCTGTGTTGGTTTCCATTGAGTAGCTGTTGAATGCTCACAGTGATTACTATCTGTTGCAGGATCCTTACCAGCTGCACACTATTAAGCTGTCTATGGATATCAGCAGTTTTCAAGTTTTTTAACATGATTCCTGCATGTTCATTTGGTTTACATTGGAAGTAATTCTTTAATATAAATGAACATACATGAATACACCCAAAGATTATTTTAACACTCTCATGTTTCAGCCCTGGTTCATCTTGTTTCGACAAGTGCAATATTGGTTAAAGTGTTTTTATTGAAATATTGTCAATATTAAATTATGAAATTATATCATAATTATGAAATTATATCATAATTATGAAATAAAAGACAGACTTGCTTGGGTTTGTCCTCTGTGTGTGTGTGTGTGTGTGTGTGTATCATCATTGTTGACCATTATCAGTCCACTGCTGGATGAAGGTCCCCCAGAGTTTCTTCCACAACATTCTGTCTTGAACCAGTCTCCATGTCACTCCTGCATGCTTATCTATCTATCTCACTCCTGCATGCTTATCTATATATATATATATATATATATATATATATATATATATATATATATATATATATATATTCTATAAAGAAGATACCTAAGCAAAAAAATACATATATAATTTTGACTCACACCTAGTACAACATAGAAAAGGTTATGTATCTACCTGTGTGATCAAAAGGAAAAATAAAAAATAAAATAAAACAACTGAATGTAGAAGGTGTCGAGAATACTGAGCCTTGGCTTTATCAAGGACCAGCAAAAACTCTGCATTTTCTCACTTCCACAAAGACCCTAGTTGGAAATGGGTTTCTGCAAGGCCATAGATGCAAGTAACATTCCCACCTAAAATAGTTTAAAAAATATATATATAAGTCATGTCCTCCTTAGAGTTGCATGACCTAGCACTAGTTAACAATTTCGCTTGCATCCATTAACCTTCCTGGCCCGACCCATGCTCTTCATCTGTTACTATTAAACAGAGAGAAGAAGATTAAAGAGAACTCAAGCTGTGAGAGTGACATAATAATTAGAAATGATTTTCAGCCATAACGAAATTCCAAGTTCGTTTGAGAGAGAATTTAAACCTGAAAAACAATGCAAAAGAAATCCAAATTTTACATTGCAATTAAAAAAAGGAAATGTTAATTTATAACGAACAGATTTTTGAAAGAAAACTTGAGTCTAAAACCCCTACTCTACAACTTATGACAGCACGAAAACGAGAATAAGTTAAAGATAATAATTAACTAAAGAAAACTTTGTGAAAGTTATATACCTTAAACAGTTAGTTGCAATATGTACAAAGTATTTCAGCAGTGCTTTAAGTGCATAATTAATTAGTTATTAAGAACTTAACTACTTTGAAAAAACAGCGCATAGACAGCGCATAGAAAAGGAGAAACTAAGCCATCTTCTGTTCCTAGGTACCCCAAAAGACGCTCAAAGTTACAAAGAAAAGAAAGAGTTAAAACCCGCAAAAATGTTAACAGACAAACCAATGCCTAAAAGCTGAAAAGCTAAAAAACGACAGAGAAAAGGTACATGAAGTACAAACATTGAACTTATAAAACCTAGAACCCAAAAACAAGGAAGAGAGCTTACCTCTTGTGTTACAAAAACTTTTCTCCTCACAAGAGAAGAACATGGCTGACCTCTTCCGCCACTCCCTAGACGCTGGGGGGCAGTGAGGGTGGGGCTAATGGCCTCCTCATACAGCAAGAACCCAACGCGCGGAGATTTTAACCAGAGAAAAAATATATATAAACTTAAGACTGTGGATCTGTATGATCAGAAAGAGCAGAATTAACTCTCCAGAATACATGAGAAATATTATAAAATACACGAGCAGTTTATTTAATAATCTTTGCATGTATTAAATCACCTTAGTGAGCTTCTATAGATTAATCAGAATCTTATTAATTTTAATGTTGGTTTTACTATTTTTAGTATAGCTATCCTAGTGATGAATAACTAGTTTTCTTTTTTATTTGTTTTTATTTTCTTTTATAAACAGATTTTTAAGCTTTTTTGTGATTTTGTTTATATTATTTAATTTTTTGTTTTAATAGGACCGTCATATCCATAGCACTAAGGTTCCTTTAGGTAGTTAATAGGCATCCTCTAGCCAACTTCCTTACGGCTTTGATTGGTCAGAATCATATTATTAACTGTGTAGAAAATTAAAGCAGATCTGCCAACCTTACTCTATTATTCAGAATAATTTTTCTTAAAGTTCTTTTGATGAAAGAAGAAGGGATTTCGTTCTCTAGAAAACTTTCTAATAGTATATTAATGTGGTAATTGAAGTCCAAATTGTTGCTGCAAATTCTTGAAATTCTTAGGACCTGAGAAATTAGTACATTCTCAATTACTTTGGTTGAAATGTTATTATTCCAGTGTAGATATTTAATTACTTTGAAAGGAAAATTAACTCTTTTATCATAGAGGCTAATAGATGGGTTACCTCTGTTGAGCTTAATGCTTAAGTCTAGGAACTCAAGTTCCTGATTACTGTGGTTGGTTTTACATAAGTTAAGAGAGCTAGGATAGATATTATCAAAATCACTCTCTATAACTTCTGAATTATTGATACACAGCAGATCATCAATATATCTAAAAGTGTAAAGGTAGTTATCTGAGCAGGTGGGGTGATTTTTAATGAATTTATATTCCTTAAAGAACAGGAATAGATTAGCGATATGCGTGGACGTTGATGTTCCCATTGGAATACCGTTCACTTGCTTATAGAGAGTATTATTATATAAGATATGGTTATTTATTATGCAGCAATTGAGATAAGAGTTCCAAGTTCCTACATCAACAGATTGGTTAAGTTTAAATTCTGCATACAGCTCTTTAAAGGTAGTGATTATATCTGATAGAGGCAGATTAGTATATAGGTTTTCAAAATCATAACTATTAATATCTAGGGGACAAACTTTGAGTATAGTAGAAATTACTTCTGCATTATTATTAATTATCCAAAAATCTCTGTACATCAAGTTAGAACAGTTTCTAATGTGTTTCAAAACCTTCTTTAAGACATCTTCAAAAGCAAGATCTATTTTCTTTTTATGACTCCTTACTCCACTAGCTATGAACCTGAACTTCACAGGATCCTTATGAAACTTAACCGTTGCAAAAAGAAATGGAAATTCAGGCTCATATCTTGTTAACTAGTGCTAGGTCATGCAACTCTGCGGAGGACATGACATATATATATATTTTAAAACTATTTTAGGTGGGAATGTTACTTGCATCTATGGCCTTGCAGAAACCCATTTCCAACTAGGTCTTTGTGGAAGTGAGAAAATGCAGAGTTTTTGCTGGTCCTTGATAAAGCCAAGGCTCAGTATTCTCGACACCTTCTACATTCAGTTGTTTTATTTTATTTTTTATCTTTTCTCCTTTTACTCACACAGGTAGATACATAACCTTTTTCTATGTTGTACTTGGTGTGAGTCAAAATTATATATGTATTTTTTTGCTTAGGTATCTTCTTAATAGAATATATATATATATGCTCTTTAGTTATATATATATATATATAGATGAGAATCAAACGAAAGGTATATATATACCTTTCGTTTGATAATGTTTCGATGCATGCATTGAAACATTGCCCTTGAATTAGATAATACGGACTGACAAAATTATTATGGACTAGACACTTACCTCTAATTCTTCGTTGGATCTCCTTGGTCAGGGATTACAGCTGGAGCTTGACAGGGCAGAATTTGAGACCATTTTAGATGGAGATCTCCAGAATGATTTTCAGGGGCAGCAAGCTGTTCTCATGCCTAGTACTTTGTTGTCCTTCTGCCAGTTTGTCCACCTGCTTTTGATTAATAACTTGGCTCTCGGGTGCCATTTGGGATACGTATAAAATTTTGTGGATGGCTTTCAAGAACCGGGACAGTGAATGTCCATTCACCCATACATACATATCTGGCTTATGTTTTCGATTAATGTCTCAGGAGCAGTTTGAGATGAAGACTTAAAATTTTCTGGATAGCATTTAGTGACCTAACATAACTCTCACTCCATGTAACCATTTTAGGTGAAAGTCATCATGTTCATAATTCATAAAGAAGTGTATTAATAAAATGAGTATTTTTCACAATACAAAATCCAATCTCTCTGACTTTTTTTCACATTTTACCCAACACTTTGTAACATACATATTCAACTTTGCAGTTATTATTTTATGGTGATCCAATTCTGTTGATGTGCTACTGTTGAGTTGTACTTAGTAACATCAAGCTATGAAGCAATTCCTATGTGAGATTACACCTTTCAAGATTAGAAATCTTCATGGGTGGTGTTATAAGTTTGAAATTTTGGTTCTTTTTGGGTTTGATGTTAGGTTTAGTGCCTTGAGTTTCAGTCTCAAATCAATTTCGATAAACACCTTCAAATATATTCACAGTGCCAGTTGAAGTTAACAAGTTAGTAAAATCATGCAATGCATTGATTAGGATATGCTTTCCAACATGCCAGAAATTGCGTGCAGACAAACCCTCCTCCCTACTCTGACTATTGATTCGTTCAGTATACCTCCGGAACAACATACTAAAGTTTTGTCGCAATAGAAGCATTTTTACTCAAGTTATGAGGATAATGGCTGTGGAGTAAATCTCGCACCTGTGCCCTGACCTTTGACCCCATTTCGATGATATTAAACAGAATTGGTTCAGTATACCTCCGAAACAACATGATAAAGTTTTGTCGCAGTCGAAGCATTTTTACGTAAGTTATGATGCATAAGGTCGATGGAATGAATCCCGCTCCTATGTCCTGACCTTTGACCCCATTTTGCCCATTTTCAATAGGGCTTCTTCCCAGATTGTCCCCTACCACATACTAAAATTTCATCGAAATCAAACCATTTTTGTGTGAGTTATTGTGCAGACAGAACGAACAAAGCTGGAGCATATACGCTTCTTCAGCCTACGGTTGAAAGGCGTAAAAAATGGAAGTTGGGTTTTAAAGTAAGATAAGGATAATAACTCAAAGTTTTAAAAAGATTGTAAAACACTTTACACTCAAAGAAGTTTTGTTGAGCCAAGCTATCCTCGGATAAGGCTGATGCATTTCAGATGTATTTCCTTTGTATCCAATTTCAGGGTTGTGTTGGACCACACCTATTGACTAGTCGGTCTTCGTGTATCTGAAATCTCTGTAGTGAGTGCAGTTTCATCAAACATCTGTGATTGGCTGCATTCTGGACCTTCAGCGCTTGTGGCATCATCTATCATTAGCTAACCCCAAACCAGGGTTGAAACATAAAGAGTTAAAATAATCTTTGGGTATTCATGAATGTGCATTTATATTGATAAATTACTTCTAAAGTAATCCCAACAGATACCAGCAGGTCAAACTTTCTCAGCCTGCAAAACTTTAACCTCTTTGCAAGACCAATGTTCAAGCCTAATCACCATTTGAACTGTTAAAACCCAGCTGTAATGTGTGCACACATCTTCAGGCTACTCATGTACACTACTGTCTGTAATACAGTTGTTGCCCTTCCTTATAAGTGTTTTTGTGAAATGATCACTCTTGTAACCTTATTTTTTAATCAACCCTTGTATTGAGCCACATTGGTAAGCTACAGAAAGCTGGTAATATATATTGTTTCTAGTGGTGCATATTAGAAATAACTGCACTTATTCATTTTCCAAATAACTAATTCTGGAAAGTATTAAAGCAAAGCAAACTGAATCAGTTGCTTGGAACTTCACTGTCCTGGGTGGTGTAATGGTTAGCATACTCGACCGTTAATCGGGAGATGCGGGGTTCGATTCCCACTCCAGGACGATGGTATTTTCAAGTTTTCTGAGAAGGTTACATGGATGACCAGTAAGGGGTACAAGCAAATTCAGTTTGCTTTGCTTGAATATCCTGTGAATTTTCTATGTATTATGAAGAATATTTCATTGAATTCTAGAAAGTGTGTTTGAAGAGAAGGAAATGTGGATAACGTACTAAATGTGCACCTACAGTTATCCTCTCAGTATTTAAATGGAATTCAATGTTACACAGGGTAGCTTCACTGCCAGAATGATGTGCTTCCCTGATTTGAATAAAAAAGAAGTTGAATGTTATGTGTGAGGTTAACCCTTTTCAGTCAGTTTTCATCTCCTGGGTGACATAAATTTACTTCATGCAGGAATATTTATCATTAGTTCTCCCCGTAAGTAAGTTACTGATGCTGTTTTGGCTTAAAGAAGGATAAAAAAGGAAGGCCAGACAGAGGAAGAATTAGTGTCACATTAAGTTGGCTGGAAAGGATTATATCACTGAGTGTATATTATTATGTGGCATTTCTACTAGGTTTGATGTAAAACTAATGTTATATAGCTCACATACCAAGGAAAAGCATTAATTCAATGCTCATTTTCTGTAGACTTATTTGTTACAGTCAATTATGTTTAAAAAATGTAAAGTCTGGTCTATTAACATGTTACAGTCTACTAACTCGTGTCACACTTCCCAGAAATGCTATATTTAGTGTTTTTTGTATTATATACCTACGTATGTTATTTTAATCAATTTAGTTGTCAGAATATTGAGTATTTTATTTTGATGTCAACATAGAGCATACATTTCATAAATATATTTTGTTTTGATTATGATTAAATTCTGTAAATATTTTCTGAAATGCATTTGATGTATACATAACTAAATTTTTTCATATACTGTTTTGATTGATGGATGTTGCTGTTTGTAGCAGTTTAGTCATGTTGTTTTTTTCTTTCATTGCTTACATTTTGCATGTGTTTTTAAGGTGATTCCACCTAAAAACTCTGCCTTACATTTCCAACGATAAAGACTTCTGTAGACATTTTCTGCACAATTAATGTATTCCCATGGATGACAATTTTTTCACATAACTTTACATTACAGCATAGCATATTTAATATTTGCTAAAATTTATATATAATTATATTAAAATTATATATAATTATATATATTTTTTCCTTGGGTAATGTTGAAACCTACTAATAGATGGTGCCATGTGTACATTGAGAACATCAGTAGACAAACAAATGTTTAATGGCTTATTTCAGAATTAGAAATGAGTAGTACCTACAGTACTGCTCATTACATGACGATTATGGGCAAAACACGTAACAATATTAACAAAGAAAGGTGACTTGATCACGCTAGTTACGTTAACTAAAACTTTTACAACAAAAATAGGAAAAATTCAAATGTAGAATCTGGCAACAATCTTAGTCCTCCATTGGCGTGATGAAGACCTAAGATAAGGTCGAAAGCTTCCAACTTACGAACTTTTTGTAAAAGTTTTAGTTAACGTAACTAGCGTGATCAAGTCACCTTTCTTTGTGAGTACTGCTCATTTTTCAATAATTTTGTTATTTTTTGGAATTGAATCAATATTTGAGTCTGTCCTTGTGATAGTCTGGAATTTTAGCATGGTTTGAGCCCCCCCCCCTCTCTTTGTTGCTCGGTTGGAGCATCGTGACCCCAATTCACATCCTCTCGGCAGTCAAGGTTCCCATTTCTGTCTATTCTCCACAGTTCTCATGATTTCTGCAGCTGAAAGATTTGCGAGAGTTTTTATTTGATCGAGGAATCTGTCTGGAGGACGTCCTCTCGTTCTTTTGCCGTCGACTTTCCCTGAATACAAAGGTTTTCTAAACCATCGCACCGGATAGTGTGGCCGAAGAAGGTTAGTAAATGTCGTTGGATTGTCGGAAGAAGTCACTTGTGCGCGTCTGCACCAAGCTCTCTCAAGATTGATGCATTACTCCTATGCACAACCCAGGATATTCTCAGCATGCATCTGTAGCAGATCATTTCATACGTCTCAATTCTTATATAAAGAGTGGAAGAAATATGCTTCTCATAATACGTGGCAAATACGTCATAATTAACACAGCAATCGGACATCGCTGAATTGGCTGTAATCACTGTTTCACACGTGAATCAAATCACATCAGAAAACTTTGAAAATTTCATCGCCGTGGAGCGGTAATCAAACCCGCATCTCCCGATTTAGCATGCTTGAACAGTAATCGGGAGATGCGGGCTTGATTCCCGCTCCACAGCAATGAAATATTCAAGTTTTCTGATGTGATTTGATTCACGTGAGACAGCAATTACAGTTAATTCAGTGATGTCTGATTGCTTTGTTAATTATCATGGCCTCAATTCTTCTGTGACGTGTTGTGTTTAAGGTCCATGTTTCAGAACCATAAGTCGTGATGTGGAACATCAGGGCCTTGATTGGCCTCAGCTTGGTAGTTTTGCTGATGTGGTGGTCCCTCCAGATTTTCGTAAGCCCTGCCAGGGCAGATTTGGCCATTCCGATCCTCCTTTTGATCTCGCCTTCAAAATTGCCATTGTTGGTTATGCTGGCACCCAGATATGACTTCTGATTTTTGGGTAATATTGGGTGTCTGTTTTAAGTTTTGAGGAAGCACTCTGGCCTTGTCAACTGATTTGAGGCACTTATATTAAATGTTGTAACAATAACTTAGCTGAAAATGTCAACAGAACTGTTGGGTCCTGCTGGTTTCGAATCCCAAAATAAACCATCAAACATTTGTCTGTCCACTGATGTCATCAATGTACAGGTTATGCCATCTATTAGCAGGTCTCAACAGTACCCAAGGAAAATTTATTTTTAATGTAATTATGGTTAAGTTTTAACAAATATTAAATATGCCATGCTGTTATGTAGTTATTTTTATCGATATGCAAATTTTCTTCCTAGGGAGTACATTAAATGCAAAGAAAATGTCTACAGAAGTTTTTACCATTGGAAACATAGGGCAGAGTTTTTAGGTGGAACCACCTTAATAAATACACTGCGTGTGGGGGAGGGGAGGGGGGCAATTTGTTATATAAGTACAGTGGAACCTCAGTTATATGTTTTCTGGTTAGTGTTTTTCTCATTTATGGGTAATTCTGCACTAGTCCTTATATTTTACTGTAGTTTTGATCAGTTTTTCAGTTTGGTTATATGAAATTTATTCATAAACTTTTTGTGATTATATGTTAAACTTTGAATTTTGGATTATCAAAAATACATGCTTATTTTATTCTTTTAGTTATAACCTAGTAGTTACAACTTTGAAAGAATTGAGACAGAATGTTTTTTTTTTTTTTCGGACCTGAAATACATGATGCAACAAAAAATTATTTTTACTCGGCACTAGGGCTAAATCAGATAGTGGATTAACTGCTTTGAGGAGAGCAATACTTATGAGTAAAGAATGTGTAATAGGGCTGTTGAATGTAAGAAAAATTGTATTTGGATGCACTACCTAGTATTTCAAAGGTAAAGATTTTTTTTCCATGTATTGAAAATATGAAATCATGCAGGATTTCTTAACCTAGTTTTTAATAATAAAATTAGGATAAAAAATTAATACGAAAGTCAAAATAGAAATAGCGAAACAAATACTCATCTAGTATGTCGCACATTTGAAATAAGCGTACAAGGTGTGATAAAAAAATATCCAGACTGGATTTACTAAATAAAAGTACAAGACCTGCAGATTTGAAACTTAATCGCCTTCGAAGTAGTCCACTTCCGAAGCTATGCACTTAGCCCAGAGCTGTTTCCACTGCTCGAAGCATTTTTTGAAGTCATCTTCTGAAATAGGGAACAGCTGCATTCTGTTGTATCTCCTCAATATCTTGAAATATTTTCCCTTTCAAGTGGCATTTGATTTTTTGGAAGAGAAAAAGTCACAGGGAGCAAGAACTGGTGAATAGGGTGGCTGTCAGACCTGTGCAATATGGTGCTTAGCAAGAAACTGCTGCACGAGTTGTGATGCATGGGCAGGAGCGTTGTCATGGTGGAGTTGCCACTCGTGCAGTTCCAGCCTTTTGCAATGAACTGCGTCCCACAGACACTGTAAAACTTGACAGTAGTACTTCCTTGTTAATTGTCTGGCCTGATGGAGTGTATTCATGATGCACAATTCCCTCATGATTGAAAAAAACAGTTAGCATCATCTTGACAGTAGTACTCCTTGTTGATTGTCTGGCCTGATGGAGCGTATTCATGATGCACAATTCCCTCATGATTGAAAAAAACAGCATCGTCTTAACATTGCTGTGGCTCCGTCATGCTTTTTTGGGTCTGGGAGAGTTTGGGGTCTTTCACTGTGAAGACTGGGCCTTAGTTTTGGGGTCATGCCCTTAAACCCACAATTCATCACCAGTTATGATAGCGAAATATGTAATTCATGAGGCAACCTTAAGGGTTGTCTTATCCTATAAACGTGATTTTGGTTAATTATACATAATATTCTAAGGTATTCTTTACCTGATATTGTCAAAGTATTTTGCATGTTGTTGCTCTGTGAGGCACGTGCTCCCGGCCCGAGAGGTCTCAATGTTACGGGTTTTTGGTTAGTTATAAAAAAAAATTTGAAATGAAGCAATTAGGGTATATATTTTCAGTTCTACATTCATTCTTTCGTACAATCAAACGTTTTAAATTTAATATTAATCAAAAGATTTTAGTAGAAAGAGTTATACTCATCGGGTCAGGAGACCTCTCACAAGGGACATAAAACCCGCAAAACTTTCCCTTCATTTTCCCGACAAGCAACTCCAGCAGCTACACACACACAAGGAAACCCTCGTGTAGATGTAGAAGGCCTGACGATGACACACCGACCGCGTCGAAAGCGCTCGCCGTAACGTGGTGATGACGAACCTCTTGTGAGAGGTCTCCTGACCCGATGAGTATAACTCTTTCTACTAAAATATTTTAATTAATAGTAAATTTAAAAAGTTTGATTGTTCGAATGAATGAATGTAGAACTGAAAATATATAACCTAATTGTTTTATTTCAATTTTTTTTATAACTAACCAAAAACTCGTAACATTAAGACCTCTCGGGCCGGGAGCACGTGCCTCACAGAGCAACAATGTGCAAAATACTTTGACAATATCAGGTAAACAATACCTTAGATATTATGTATAACAGTTATGATAGTTTTTAAAAAGTTATCCTCATTTTCGACGCACTCAAGCAGGTCACTAGCAGCTGAAACACGGACTTTCCTCAGCTGAAAGCAAGTTTTGCACAAATTTGGCTAAGACATGTGTCATACCCAAATTGTCTATAAGAATAGACTTAACTGAACCAAAACTAATGTTGAAGTCTTCAGATAACTCACAAATAGTGATTCGGTGACTTTCCTGCACAGCCATGCGCACAAGTTTGACATGTTTTCACTTTTGCTGGTTGCAGGCCTCAGAGACCATTCTTCACTCTCAACGATTTCATGACCAACTTACGTTCAGATAGTTCATCTAACGAACTAATTGAACCATTAATACGTGGCTTTGTTATTCTATAGTGTCTGTCACCAATATAATCGTGATGGACGGAGTACTGTTTCACACGTTATAACGTGTTAAACAGTACTCTGTTCGTCACGATTGTATTGGTGACACACTATAGAATAACCTTCATGACCATCTTTACAATGTTTATACTACTCATAAACTTGTGAACGACTCATAATACTTCCCATAGACTTTCTGTAACTTTACGTACGTGTCTTTGCAAATTTCGCCAAGTTTTTGGCAAATCGGATGCAAATTTGTTTATCAAATTTTTCCGACATGACAAATGCAATTAATAGTTTCACACATGTAAGAACAAGGCACTACTGTAAAAAAACTGGATAAGCAGGGGAGATGTGACTCACTGTACACGTGTAGTAGATTCCAAGGTCAACCTGTGCCATACCACTTCCTGCTGTGGCACACTATTCCAAATTTATGCATCCAGTTTGGATACTTTTTCATCACACCTCGTATGCTTTTTGAGGCCATCACCTAAAAAACGTATAACCGAAGTTCCACTGTGTTTTGGATCTTGTGGCACTGAAGCTGTATGTGAAACTTTATCACTGTCACAATGAAAAATGTCGTATTGTTATTTATTCTGTTCTAATATCTGTGTTTGGGCCATATGCCATATCATTTTCATTGCAAATAATAAATAGTACAAGGCAGCTATAGAGAGCACGTAATTTTTTACTTCAACTTTTGTAAAATAGTTTTACAGTGGTTTTGCTATGGAAACTGCAGTTTGTCATAGAACATTTTTGTTCAAATAACAATAATATTTTTACAAATTTCATTAGATGCATCTGTTGTTACCCGTATATATATAGTGTTTTCAAACATAATCATGTCTTGTGTATTGCATGTTTTCTAGAAGGAATAGTGAAACGCGAGGTATTCATTGTACTTGAATGTTTTTACCGTTAGGGCAGTGTTTGTTGACTGGAAGTTTTCTTTGATTCAAAAACTTAACCATTTGCTAGGTCATGATGGAAGCAAGTAAATATGTAATGAATTAAATAAAATAATTCCATAAGTAATGTAATTGCATAATTTACCTAAAAGCTTGTAAGAATAACTATGTAATGATTAAATGGTGAAGTATGTCGATTAGTTTTCCATGTTGTATTAATTGTTACTGATCTCATAAAATCAGTATATTGGTAATGATCTCATAACTAATTTATTTATAGGTGTGATGTTGAACTTAATTTTCTATATTATGTCAGTATCCAGATTCATGGTTGATCATACGTAGGTAATCCATTTGTTACAATTTTCCAGGATAGTACCAACCAGTTGCTGCCGGTGACTACATGCGACTGTGCTGTAGCATGCTAAAAAATTTTGAATTGAGATACGTATTGTTTATTGTAGCTGAAAGTGCATGCATATGATTTGCTACCAGCACATAATCTGATTTTTAGATGTGCCGTGATCAAGGTTCCTGTTCGCTTTTTGGTCTGTGTCATCGGTTACCACGGGCATAACAGTGTGGTTCTGCTACGTGTTCAGTCTTTTGTGCTGTGCACCAAACAGCACAGCTCTAAGAGTGTGTCATTCCTGCTGCCTACACCCCACTGCTCTTAAGGCCTCAAGCCGGCTACAAGGGTTTTCCAGTGTGCTGAATTTCTCTGAGCACGATATAGGATAGCCAGCAGCAGTTGGCACTGAGAACCCCCCCTCCCCTTTTTCTCCTATGGAAACTGGGCCAGTGCAAAGTTTTACCCACAATTCTTACTGGATGCGGTAGTTGGTCAAAACAGAAGGAAAAGCTTATTTGATTGTTACCGTGCTCTCGAGTAATTTGCATGATCAATCAGTTAAATTCTTTTTGCGCACTTCTGTGTTTTGTTCTCTGTAGTGAAATTTTCATAATCTGTTAATTTCTTGAATGGCAGCTGCAATTAATTCAGTGGATTCTTTGTTGTAACAATATTTTCTTCAAGAACTTTAGATTGAAAAATTGAAGTAAAATCCTTAGGATTTGTAATTTTTGGGGAAGGCCTAAAAATGAAGTATGATCCAAGCATAATTATTTATACTTTTTTGCATTTCATAAACTATATATAGTATAATACATAGAGTAAGTTAGTTAATTCATATTTAAGCTCTTCAGGAGTGCATTGAAAATCACAAATAATAAGATTGCAAGGTTGATTGTACATTGAACAAAGACACAGGTAAAATATTTTCTATTACAAATATGGAAATGAATAAAAATGTATTTTTCAAAAAATTTGAGTAAATAAATAAATTTTTTAAATGATCCACAGATGAATGTTTTCTCGGCAACTGAAGTTGTTGCAGGTTAATAAATCTGTATGTTCTTCAAAATATTAGGCTTAATATTTTATCGAATATATGGTTTTAATTTAACCGCTAACACTAAAAAGGTGATTAATGTAATTTCTGATGCTATAAAGGTTGAAGAAAATGAACAATTCATATAAATTTGTATATAATTACAGAAAACATCTGGAGTTACCTTTAATTTTCCTTTATTAACATTTTTTTTATATGGCAGATGGTGAGGCTAAGCCCATTGAATCCCAATTCCAAGGTCTTTTCTGGAAAGGGAAGGGGCTAAGTCATAGCACGCATATTTTCAGTGGCACAAGCTGCCGTTGGTCCCAACAAATGTGGTTCAGACTCCAAATGTCTTGCACCTTTCCAAGTCAAAAGAATAACATTTCTTATGGCACTTTCAAACATTTTAGATTTCCCATGGGGGCAAACTCACCTACAACATAATAAAGTTGCCAGAATCAAATGATTCGGTCAAATGTATTTTCTGTTGAATGGATTTGTTGTGAACCGATGAGAAAAACCATGTTTAATTGGGCACTGTCAAATCAGTTTTGATTGTTTAACTTTATTTCAAGGCTGTGTTGTATTCAGAGTTTGTTGATTTTATATCCAAAGACCAAAAGCTTGTAGAGAAAATCCATTTTTCAACTAAATTTAAATATGATGCAAAGTGAGCAGTGGTTAGAGAGAGAGAAAAAAAACAAAAAAACCTGTAGTAGGTAAGGCAGCCATCAACAGTGAAGTATAGCTAAGGAGGGAGGATGTTGAAATCAGTAATAATAAAGTGTGGACTGAGACTAGAAAGGATATGCAAAGAAAAATCGATGAGTGAATTGAGTATATGTGTTTAAGTAACAGAATCCTAGTTCTTATTTTATTAATTATTTATTTATTGTATCTGTATGTAGTAATTTTGTTATGAATTGTCTCATCCTTATAATATTACTAAATTACTGTGTTTTTTCATTGAATGATAGTTAAAACTTTTGCCTTCTATCTCCATTTACTTCTGTTAAATGTCCCAGCTTTGGGCTTTTAAAAAATCGGATCCCTAATTGTGAAAGTACATGTATATAATGCCGAAAAATGCCTAATATAAAACTGGACAGTCCTGACAATGAATTAGGTTGTAGTTCAAAAAATTTGACCACCAAATGTATTAAAATTTACCTCTATATAACCCATAATTAAACATTTTTTTCACTGTCACTGTGTGATATCATGTGTAAAAAATAAATAAATAAATAACTGTAATCTTATAGATCCTTGTTTTGAGTTATACAGAATTTTTCTAAGCAGTATGTCAGTTCATTTCTTTCTGTGGTATACCAAGATCTAAGGTGAGAGAAGCATATGGTCCTCTAAGATTATTATTTTGTGCTTACAAAAGCCTATCCGCTCATATCCATGTTGTGAACTCATCAAAAGGAAAAATCAGATACTGAAAAATCACTGTCACCATTACCACCAGTGACAAATAGTAACAGTTCCAAAGTTACTGATAAGAATGTCACCATCAGCTGTGTCTGAGCAATGCTTGGGGTCCAAGGTTACCATGTCACCATGTTGTTTCTGTTGAAACATCACAGAGGTCACTAGTGATGCCAGCTTTCTTCAGAAGAAACCAGTTTTTCATGCTCGTCTTTTCACGAGGTCTTTAGGAATGGACGTGAACGTTAATAAAGTGTTAATGCTGTTCAGCATTCAACATAATAGAATGCCTGATGCCAAGCATAGAAAAACCAGTGAGATGTGGAATTACTTCACCGTTTTGATGAAAATTTTGCTTCGTGTGATATTTGTAAGCAAAAGCTTTCTTTATAAAATATCTCAGTAGAACCACAAAAGTTTTGTTTCGGGTCTACGTTGATAACTCTCGCCGAAAGTTCATAGTATCAATTATATATGCACTAATAGATTAAGTACTATTATGTACCTCTAATCCTCAGTTTCTATGATTCACATTGTTGGTGTGTCATTTTTCTTGCTTGTGGATTCATTGACGATTCTCAACACATGTCGCGATATTTCAATGATAATTCCTTGGGAGTTGAAACTTTTTGGTTTTAATATTTTCTTTTATGTACACTATTGCACACAAAAGAGCTGGAACCATAGTGCAATAGTGTACATAAAAGAAAATATTAAAACCAAAAAGTTTCAACTCCCAAGGAATTATCATTGAAATATCGCGACATGTGTTGAGAATCATCAATGAATCCACAAGCAAGAAAAATGACACACCAACAATGTGAATCATATAAACTAAGGATTAGAGCTACGTAATAGTACTTAATCTATTAGTGCATATATAATTGTCACTAAAAGCTTTTTTACGAAAATTCAACTTGCTGTTCCGTTACCTCTGCTGTAAACAGTGATTTTGTCATCGATTCTAGTAAGACAGTGGCTTGCCATCTGTCATTCCTGTCATAAACGGGGAATTTTGTAGTTGTTTAAAGTCACCATTACTTCCGTGGAACTGTCACCATTGTCACTGTGACAGGAAAATCACTGTTAAGCCCATCTCTACCTTGGAGGATACTCGTTCCATACCAAAAGAACGTGCCTCACGTCATGACATGACCTCCAGAACCTTGAGTTGTGGTTACAAGGCAGGCTGGGTCCATTGCTTAATTCTACCTGTTGTCAGTACAGAACAAAGTGTACCATGACTCGTCTGACCACGACTTTTTCCAGTGTCCAGTCACGCCTGACACCACTGTAGATGAACTTTCCCATTCTTCACAGAAATCAGTGGTTTCTGTATAGGACTCGTTGGACCACATGACTTTTTCCCAGTGTCCAGTCACTGTGTTCCTGACACCACTGTAGACAAAGTTTCCAGTTCTTCACAGAACTCAGTGGTTTCCATATAGGACTCGTCGAACCACATGACTTTTTACCAGTGTCTAGTCACAGTATTCTTGAAACCACTGTAGACGGACTGTCCGGTTCTTCACAGAAATCAGTGGTTTCCGTATAGGCATGTGCAGGGGTCAGAGTTGTCTTGAAGTTCCCGATTTTTATTTTTTTGTCCTGAAATGTCCTTATTTTTTGCTTTATATCTTGAAAATTTGAATGCAATCCTGAAATTTTAAGAATAAACTGTAAACCTTTGTATAGTGATTCATCATCCAGTGTTTACAAGTACCACATACATTTTTTTTAAAAATGGAATGAGAGTGAGAGAGCTCTTGAGTGACGTCATCTCCAAGAACTGTCACTCCTGTAATCTACGGTGCACCATGTGAATGTGTTTTTGCTTTTGTGAGATTACCCAAGCATCTGCCGTGAACTGGTCTCGGCGCAACAAGGTTCCTGAGGATCAAATGGAAGTCACGTGATCCTTATCCCGGCATTCAAACCTCACTTTGCCTTTGCTGTTGTCTTTGCGCCATGGTGGCTCAAGCAATACGGCACCGCTTATCTGATGGCTTATCCCACCATTCAGCAACCTCACTTTGCTGTCTTTGTGTGACCCTTCAGAGGTCCTCTGCCCTTCTGATTCTTCAAAATAGTAACGCCATTAGTAGAAATGCCAAGTACTATGGATCCTCCGTAGTTTCTACGAATATCATGTTCAAATACAAATTTACGGAGAAGGTGTGAAAAACTACGGATTTTTCCAAAAATCTCTGATATTTCTGGAAAACTTAATTTTAAAAAAAAGTAGTAGAGCATAGTCAAATATATTGATTTTTGCTTCTTTGTCCTTATCATATTTGTCTTCAAAATTAAATATTGTAATGAATTAATATTGATTCTTTCTAGATTATACTTTATTTAACATTGTAAAAGTGTTGTGTATTCCTTCAACTTTTATGTCATGAACCTTTAAAAAAATGTGTTTTATGTTTACGCCTTAATTGTGCAATTGTTCTAAACAGCCTTATTTTGCTTTTGATGCATATATTTCTATTTGTCAAATTTTGATGTAACGGTTTTTCTGACGCTTCAAAGCGTTGTTCGTTGCGAAACACCTGCTTGTGTTTCCCTTTCTTCCTCCTGACTGTTACTACTGCACGTGCGCGCCAGATATGACATATTTTCTCACGCTCCTTGCTGTCCACAGCAAGCTTTTGTTTATGTTACTCCAACATATTTGTGAAGTGCGCTTTTTTTCTCTTGTAAAAATGTTCTGCTAAACAGAGGGGTGTTTTATTTTATCTTGTCAGATTCACAAGAACTTTCTTTCTTCCTTAATAGCTTGTTTTAAAGATTGTTTTCCCCAGATCATTCTTTGTTGGGAATCTTTTAATTTCAGTTTTAATTTTTTTGTTTTTTATTTGATGATTTTATTTTCATTACTCACTTGCGTATTAAGTTGTGACATTTTATTTCCCCGCATCTTAGCAGAAAACTTCTATTGTGTTAATGAAACGTTGCATGGATTTTTATTGTAATTTATTTTATTTGAATTGCCTTTTTATTTTATCCCTTTTTCAGAATTGATTTATTTATGCAATTTAAAATATCTTTTTGATTAGTTTTTTCATATCATAAGCATTTAATTCTAATTTTCTATTTATCCACATAATAAAGCTATGAAACCTTTCAAAGTTAATTGTTCTGTACGTCGTTGGTCTTTGCTCCTATCGTGTTTGTGGTGCGCGAATTTACTTGCAATAGCATCAGGTAAACGGCCACTTGCCTCTACAACTATTCTTGGATCCAAAAAGCAAAAAAGTTGTCAAAAATTCAAGGAGAGTTATTCGCAAGAATTTCTGTGTCTAAAATCGTCTCGGGTATCCGAAAACCATGGGTTTTGTTCCTTGTGTGCTGTTGTTTTTTCAATTGCACACGGAGGAAAAGACTATTGCGGTTGACATTTTCACTTGTGGTATCACACACTTATGACATAACATATTTATTAATCCTAGTTGTAAATGCATTTATGGCACCTCTATTCATAGTGATTGTGGAATAACTTTTTTTACGGGTCTTTTAGAGGTTATTTTTAATGAAAGTTGGTTGTCAAATTTTCGAACTAAAGCCTAGTTCGTCATCAGGACTATGTCACTGGAGTAGTTGCTGCCATAATCACAATAGAGAAATACTACTTGGCATATATGAACTGCTCCTATTTTCCTTCAAGAATAATTTCTTCCAGTTTGGAAAGAAATATTACAGGCAAACTTCAGGACTTGCAATGGGTTCTCCACTAGCACCTCTGCTAGCAAATTATTATATAAGTAAACTAGAGGCAAAAATCCTTATACAACCCTCCTTGTTTGCTCTCTATGTAAGGTACATGGATGATGTCCTAATTATAGTAGATACTGTGGACCAATCTCTACCCTCTCAGATTCTGGAAGAATTTAACTTACTAGAGAATACCTTGAAGTACACCCTGGAACAGGAAAAAGACCATAGCATCAATTACCTGGATTTAACCTTGACCTCAAGAGAAGGGAAAATATTCACTCAGCTTTTTAGAAAACCCACCAACACAGGGAAGATGTTAGACTTCTGCTCATTCCACCCTGATTATATTAAATCGAATACAGCGAGACAATTTTTGGAAAAAATTGAAATCCTGGTCTCTTCAGCTTCTCAAAAAGATCTTCACAAAGAAGAATTAAAGGAAATGTTGGCAGAAAACAATTACCCCTCCCCATATGTTGAGAAAATATTTAAACAAGTGCCAAAAAAGAAGCAGGAAAAAACCAACTTCAAATTCACCAGCAAAATTACGTACCACAAGGGACTTTTCGAGAAACTGAAAAGGATCGGAGCAAAATATAATATCAGGCTAGCTCCAGATCTTAATAACAAAATAAAGAAATTCCTGCCAGCTTTAAAGCAGAAAGAATTGGACATCCAATTGCAAGAAGGAGTAATTTACTGCATCGACTGTACCTGCGGACTCAGCTATATAGGAGAAACAGGGAGAAGTATTAAGGTCCGAATGAAAGAACACCAAGCAGCTATTAGGAACATTGGGAACAAAACAGGGCTAGACAGACATGTACAAGCAAGTGGACACTCCATAAATTGGGACTCAGTGAAAATAATCGCCCACCAGTCAAACTTAGTAAAGAGAAAACTAGAAGAAGGGATCGAAATAGCAAGAAGAAGAAGTACCACAATTAACGATAATTGCGGATGGTCTCTTCCAATTGAGTGGCAGCAACTACTCCAGTGACATAGTCCTGATGACGAACTAGGCTTTAGTTCGAAAATTTGACAACCAACTTTCATTAAAAATAACCTCTAAAAGACCCGTAAAAAAAAAAAAAAAAAAAAAAAAGTTATTCCACAATATTTATTAATATAACATATTAAAAGGTAGAGTTGAAATGGTGTGTATTTTTTTCGTATTTACTCTGTTTTTGTTTTGTTTTTTCCATTTTAAGGGTGCTTAGGTATGTTGCAAAATTTATCCAAGTATTGTCCCTCATCCAGATTAAAATGTTGTCTGGACTACTGATGATTTCCATCCAGATTAAAATGTTGTACTCTGGGAAATACTCATGCTACCCTGCAAATTTTAAGGTGGGAACTTGACTTGACTACGGAAAAACAATGAGCGCCACGACTACTGATTATTTCCTTCAGATGTTGGTATCTCTGCATTAGCAAAATTCGATTGTTCTTGGCATTTTGCCACAAAAAAAATATTCTCAGCATTTGCCGTAAAAAAAAGAAAAATTCTCGGCATTTTGCCTTAAAAAAATGGAATAAAGTCAGAATAAGATCAGAAGAAAATCAAATAAAAAATAAGCAATGAATCATTTAGATTCCAGATAGGCTTTCATTGTTCACACATGCACCCCCTCCGTCACACTAAATGCGTTTCAGCTGCTGAAACCACAGCCTTCATCAGTAGTCGGCAATGTATTTGCCTTAACTGCCAAGTCATCAATGCCTTGTTGAGGGGGAGATGACACAATGGCTTATGACATAGCAGTTGCACCCCTGTGGGTGGTATTTACACAAATGAGCTACTCTGGTGGCGCAGTGTAAGTGATGGCTTATGACCATTCGTCCCAGAGGGTCCAGGTTCGAATCCTAGTAAGGCATGTATGTTGTGTTTGTCTTATGGCACTGGCTTTTTCCTTTCCCTGGAACCAGTGGCCCTACATTAGGGTTGGGCGACTGCTTATAGCCCATTGAGTTGCTCACAGTGGTCGTTAAACCTTCAGTAAAAAAAAAACTGCATAAAAATAATTTTTTTTTTTTGTATAGCCTTCGCAGAAAAAAAGTTGCGCAGTTATGAAAATCTAAATGTTGTTGAGGTGTTATCTGCCTCATAGTTGTTGTTGTAATACATTTCTGTCTTTCCAAATTACTTCTTTTGGCTTTAGTTCAGTACACATATATTCAGAAATTTTTGTTCCAAAAAATAAATCAAACAAGAGTCTTAATGCTTAATATACAGTGAAACCCCAGTTACATGTTTTTCTTGGGGATCGCCTTAAACAACGAAATTTCAAAATGTTAAATGCTATTGTAAAATTTAGGCTTCAAAGGAGTATAAAATGTTCTTCAATAATGATTTATTTAAAGTTAAATTGGCTGCAAAAGGAAACAAGTTAGTAAAATCATGCAATGCATTGATTATGATACACTTTCCAACATACCAGAAATCATTACTCAAGTTATGAGGATAATGGCTCTGTCTATACACTTTCCAACATACCAGAAATCATTACTCAAGTTATGAGGATAATATCTGTGCCCTGACCTTTGACCCCATTGTGATGATATTCAACAGAACCGGTTAAGTATACCTCTGCAACAACATGATAAAGTTTTGTCGCAATTGAAGCATTTTTACTTAAGTTATGACACATAAAAGCAATGGAATGGATCCCACTCCTATGTCCTGACCTTTGACCCCATTTCACCCATTTTCAATAGGGTGCGTCCCCAGGTGATCCCCTACCACATACTAAAATGTCATCGAATTCAAACCATTTTTACGCGAGTTATCGTGCGGACAGACAGACAAGCAGACAGACAAAGCTGGAGCATATACGCTTCTTCAACCTACAGTCGGAAAGCGTAAAAAAGGCGTTACAAATTATAATATATTTTATCGCATTGCAAAAATCATAAAGTGTATGAAAATCAAACTTCTCGTTTAATGACTCTGACTATAAAAATCCTAATTCTAGATTAAGTGAAATACTCACAACTAAGAATCTAAGACCAGTGCTTCAATATAGAAGTATTGAATTAACAGCCTTTTTTTTTTTTTTTTTTTCTGCAGATCCTGAGTGCATTCATTTGAAACCAGAATGTTGAGGATATATGTAGGATTCTATTCTACTACACCACGAAATAGTGAAGCCACAAAGTTATGTCCCAGAGATTTATCAATTCTTAATAGCACATATGTGCATGAGTCATGAAATGTAAAACCAATTTTTCACCCAAACTGAAAGTAAAGTAAACCTGAGGATCAACAGTGTTATTCTGACTTACTCAGTGAATGACTGAAGGAGCTGAAGTCTTGTGAGAGGGATGCAGAAAAGAAGTGGGAATATTTTAAGAACTGTGTTGTCACTGCTGCTGAAGAGGTCTGTGGCACCACAATAGTGGGTAGCAATAGTGGTGATGCTTTGTGGAATAGTGAGATTGAAGAGGCAGTAAAGAGAAAGAAGGAAGCCTATTTGGGGATGTTGCAAAGTAGAGTTTCTGTGGATGAATATCACTGTTAGAAATGTGAAGCAGCAAAGCTGGTTCACCAGAGTAAGGCAAAAGATAGGAAAGAGAAAGTGGAAAGGCATGAATTGGCTTTTTGGAAAGATAGAAAGACTTTCTGGAAGTACATAAGACTCAGGAAAAATAAGGGAAACGAAGTTGTAAGTTGTGTGTAGAATAGGACCAGGAAACGATATGGGAACCCAGTGAGTTAAGTGAAAGATGGGGTAAATACTTCTGTTAGTTATTAGATCAAGAAAGCAAAGGTGATTCTGAGGCAGAAGCAGATGATGTCACAGTGAAGGATGAAAGCACAGGAGGGATCTCAAGAGAATAGGTGTGTAAAGCTCTAAAATCTCTCCAGAACGGCAAGGCTCTGGGAATTGATATAATAACTGCCGAGATGTTGAAATATGGTGGTGACTCTGCAATTGACTGGTTAACTGAAATTTGCCAGTTGTGCTGGGAGTTAAAAATGGTCCCTCAGGGTTGGAAGGATGCTATCATTGTTCCCTTGTATTAGGGAAAAGGTGATCAGACTGACTGCAAGAACTATCGTGGTATTTGCCTACTGAGTGTGCCAGGGAAAGTGTTTGGTAAGGTCGTTATTGAAAAAATACGGGGTCTTACATCAGAGAAAGTGTGGGATGTTCAGAGTGGTTTTATGCCTGGTAAAGGCTGCACTAACCAGATTTTTGCATTACGCATGATGATTGAAAAGTATCTGGCTGTTGGGAAGAAAGTTTTTACTGCCTTCATAGATTTAGAGAACGCTTACGACCGAGTGAAAAGGACACTCTTGTGGAAGGTATTGAATGAATATGGTGTTACTGGGAATCTACTTAATAGTGTAAAAGCCATGTATGCTGGTAGTACAGCTTGTGTACGAGTGAATGGTGTTTTATCAAAATGGTTTTCTATTGGTGCAGGAGTCACACAAGGTTGTGTAATGTCACCGATGCATGATGACAAAATAGATAATACTGGTTTAGGTCTTGGTGATATCCGTGTGTGCAGATTGCTGTATGCTGATGACACTGTCCTGTTGGCAGAAAGCAAAGTAAGTTGTAGAGTATGTTGTCCCGGATGTACGAAGTTTGCATGAAATTCAAACTGAGTATAAATAAGGGAAAAACCAAAGTTATGGTTTCTGAGAGAGGAACTGGTAATACTGAATGTAATATAAGTCTAAATGGCACAGTGATTGACCAGGTGAATGAGTTTTTGTATTTAGGAAGCATGTTTGGCAGAGAGAACAAATTGGATGGTGAAATTAGTAGGCCAGTGGGTTCTTCATTGAAAGTCATGGCTGCTTTGGGAGGTTTTCACAGGAATGATGGGTTCTTGAGAGAGTCCTGCATGGCTGTGTATGAAAGTGCAATTGTTCCTACTCTGATGTATGGCAGTGAAACCTAGGTACTACAGAAAAAGCATAGGAGTCATTTGTGTGCTGGAGAAATGCGTTACTTATGGGGGGTTTGTGGCAAGACACGTTCTGATTGTGTGAGGAATGAAGATGTGTTGCAGTTGTGTAATGTGAAGCAAAATGGTGTTATCAAGGTGGAGACTAATATTTAGGTGGTTTGGAGATGCTTACTAAGAAAATTGTTTTAGCCCAAGTGGCAAGAAGGAAAGATAGAGGAAGGCCAAGGAAGTCATGGGAAGATCCGATTCAGGAGTGCCTGAATGAGACAAAGATTATGAGTATGAAGTATACAAGATCTTGTGTACAGCGTGTGATGGATGTCAGTGAAGCTCGAGTTGTATGTCAAGATCGCTGTAAATGGAGAAGTTTGATACGGCAAGAGTAAGTAAAAATTATCTGGTAGTTTTTATTTCTTTGTGGAGCTAACCTCAGAATCTCAGAGAACAGCTTAGTGATGATGATGATTGAAAGTAAACAACATACCCAGTGGCGTACAGTGACATAAATTTTATTCGGGGCTAAATACAGTTGAGTCTCTATTAACAAAGTCCCATCGTTCCACTTTAAAACTTCATTATAAAGAAAATTTGCTAAATAAAAATTAACTTAAATTGTAAAAACTTAATCAAATAAGATGAAAAATGCCGTAAAAATATAATAGCAATTTTGAAAAATATATTTGGTTCTTAAATTTTGTTTCACACATCAAAATTCTTCATTTTTGACTATGGAAGACAGTGTGCACAATTATGTAAGGGAGTTGTTTTTTTTTAAATCACTTATGTCAATAATGCGAAAATGTTAACTCACCTTCGTTCTTCGTGCTAGCTGCTTGATGTTCTCTCAATATATATTGCCTATTAGATGATATTGGCATAAGTCGGACGAACCTGCATCCCTTATTCAGTGAATTAGTATGAACCAGAATGAAGTAAAAACCCTTAAAATTCAAATAAAATTTAGAACAAAAATTCGAACATAATCGGAATGAAATCTGAATAACATTATGATAAAAAACCGAACAAAAAACGGCAATGACGAACCCTCCAAAAACCCTTCAGATATGCTTAGTTGCTCACACACACCTTCCCAGTCATTCCATACGTATTTCAAGTGCCAAAGTCACAGTCTTCGTCAGCGGTCGGCATTGTTCTTACCTCAACTGCCTAGTCATCTATGCCACGTCAATTTCTTGTCAAGACATGTTCTGTTCCCACGTCGTAGTCGTCATTTCACATGTCGTGTTGCTCGCCATCTGTTGGTGTTTTGTTGTATGAATCCGTTTGGTCTTCCCTATCATTTTTTCCTTTTTCTTTTGTTGTTTTTCTTCTTGGTCAATTAGAAATTTCCATGCATATGAAAGGTCATATGGACTATTATTATTACAATTGGTTTTTTTCTATCATAATGGCCTCAGAAATGAGGATCTGTTTCCATGCTATGAGATATGAGATGTTTTATATTAACCCAGTCAGGCTCGGTATTATTTTCCATACAGTATTGAATCAATGATGTTTTTGCCTGTTTTTTATTCCAATTGTCCAGATGTTCTTTTAATCTGATATTTGAATTTCTTTTTGTACTTCTGATGTATAACTTATTGTCATAATTACCCTCTTTTGATGGTGCAACTGGTATTTTGTAAACTTCAGCTCTGTCTAGAATTGATATTGGATCTCTGTTTTGGGTTATCATTTGTGCAGTATCTTTAACTGTATCAGCAATTCTAAGGTTATCTTGTCGGCATTCGATTTTTTAAGATTCCTGTTATATTGGGGTGGTATGGTAGTTTCCCACAGTATCTTAATTATTCGTACTTAGTTTTTTTTTTTTTTTTTTTAATATTGCTTGTCAGTAGTTTACATTTGTTGTATAGTCTGTTTATGAGTTTCACGTCATAACCAAATTCCACAGCAATGCCTTTAATCCAATCTAGTTCCTTCATTTCTGAACATTGACTAGAGGAATGTGTAAATGCTCTTTGTATGTAGTACATAAATGCAGATATTTTATCCTTCCAAGGGTGATGTGACTCATTTGGAATGATAGCTGGCATGAAGGAGGGTTTTCTGTAAACTTCATATTCTATGGTGGACATATTTTTTAATAAAATGCCTAAGAATGGAAGCTGTTTATTATTTTCATATTCTGCAGTTAATTTAATAGTTGGGTATAAAATCTCTGTATCTACTTATAAAATCTTCTTTAAAGCGTCGACATACATCAGACATAGTTCAGGTTTTTTAATGTCTGTATCTTGCAATGCATCCTTCCAGTGCTTACGTATGGTGCAGAGACGTGGACCTTAGCTAAAAGAGACATACAAAGGCTGCAGACAACTCAAAGAAGCATGGAGAGGTGCATGCTTGGTGTAACCAGGAGAGATAAGAAGAGGAACACGTGGATCCGAAAAATGACAAGAGTGGAAGACATCATGATCAGAGTTAAATCCCTGAAATGGCAATGGGCTGGACATACTGCCAGAAGAACAGACCATCGATGGACAGCCGAAATTTTAGATTGGATTCCAAGGGACAGGAAAAGACCCAGAAGAAGACCACATGGAAGATGGGTGGATGAAATTCGAAATTATGCGGGAGTGACATGGAGGAGACTGGCACAAGACAGACCGTTGTGGAGGAAACTTGGGGAGACCTTCGTCCAGCAGTGGATTGATAATGGTTGACAATGATGATGATGATATCTTGTAGAACTACCTCTGCCATCAGACCTGATAATGGAGAACCAATTGGGGCACCTGTTATTTGCTGATAAATATTTTTATTGCATTGAAAATAATTATTGCTGTTCATGAACTCCAACGTTGCAGTTATACTGTTAATCTCATTTTGTGCAACATCATATTCTTTCAGTTTATTTTCAATAATAAGTATTGATTTTTCCATTGGGGTATTCGGATATAAGGATACAATATCCAAGCTGATCATTGTAGTGTCTTCTTAAATTTTCGTAATGTTTTATCATATTGATGGCTTCATTTGAATTTTTAGCACAAAATTTATGGTCATTAAAATATTGTTTTAAATGTTAATATAGTGCTGTCTCTAAATTAATAGTTGGTGATAAGTTTTTGGACATTATTGGGTTGTCTTTTTTGTGCATGTTGATTTTCCCACACAGTCTTGACACAGTTGCACCTATTGGTGAATATGCTTTATTTTTTATGGTATGAGGAAGATCACTGTGGGTTTTTTTTTAATTTTAGCTAGTTGTCTAATTATTTTCTCAGTAGCGTCTTTGTTAATCTGGGTAATGTTAAGTTCTGCTATAGTTTTACTCATTTTGTAAATCCAATAGTGTGTGTCTTTCATATTTTATTATATTCTTTTTAGCCTTTTGATGTTTCTTGCCACTTTATATCTTGTAGGTTTTTGTCTTGGTTTTGGTAGTTGTCTAATTATATCTTCTATTTTGGGGTATTATTACCTCAGTTTTTGGTATTCGATACTTAATGCATATTTTAAACTCTTATTAAGTGCTGTGTCTTTCATTGCTGTTATGTATCTCATTGGTAGATTTATTTATATAGCAAGGCCTAGTATTTGTTGTACTTTTTTGGCTGTTTCGATTCTTGTGTTTTATTTTTTGAAGCAATGGGGTTTTCAACTTTATACTAATGTTTATTCCTGTATCAACATTGTTCTCTCTCATTTATGGCAAATATTTTAATCATTTCTTCATTAACCTTTGGTTCTTCTAAGTATTGCACTAAGTTCTGATAAGCTCTATATGATTATCTGCTTAGGTGATCAACCCATGCACGCCTTCCTCTTATCTGTGCTGCTAATCTTTTTTGTTCAGCAATCTTCATTATACGATCGTCAGCCTTGCTGATTCTTCTGTTGTTTGTCTGTAGGTATCTCGGAATCACATCGTTACCCTTACAAGTTGTAAGGAAGCTTAGATGTTCGACTTCCCTACTAAGCTTAATCCAACATCGTTTAAAGTTCGTTATGTTATCTCGTATTCATGTGGTCAACATGTCTGTTGTAAAATTAGTTCTAATAAACTTGGCATGATGTAGAAATAAATCAACAAATATGTGGCATTGATATTCCAAATCTCCAGATACCAAAGATTTTGATATAGCTCAAGCTGTTAAGCCTGTTGCTGGACTACGTGGCAAAAATTGTTAATAGCAATTTTGAAAAATATATTTCGTTCTTCTTAAACTTTCTGTTTCACACGTTAAAATTCTTCATTTGTGACTATGGAAGGCAGTGTGCACAATTATGTAAGGGAGTTTTTTTTAAAAACAATCACTTATGTCAATGTGAAAATGTTACTCACCTTCGTTCTTCGTGGACTTCATGCTAGCTGCTTGTTTCTGGTTCGTACTAATTCATTGAATAAGGGATATTGTTTCATCTGGCTTATGCCAGTATCATCTAATAGGCAATATATATGGCAGGAACTTCAAGCAGCTGGCCCCCTTGTTCATTCGTCCAGTAAGTTTCTCCACTATAGTGTGTCGATCGGCCCTCACGCACTTTCCGCAGCCGACGTTCACTTCTCAGATCCAATGGCACGTGGTGCTCCACAGTTTCCACATCGCTTATTCGCAATGGTGCCATTTCTCCAATCACGATACACATTAACCACAGCAGCACGCGAACAGTTCACAAACCGCACTGTTTCAGAAATACTGCCACCCTTGTCCCGAAAGCCGATGATCATCCCTTTCTGCAAATCTGATAAATCACTCCTTTCATCCATGACAGCAACGAGTGATATGTTTTCAAAATGCCTAAAGCACACCTTATGTGTCCTCCAAGCCAACTCACGACACACGCCTTCTTTCATTGGCTACACTCTGTTGACGTCAAAAGTAGGAGGTGGTCACAATAATGTGACTCGATTGTGTATAATTTCAGTGAATTGTGTGAGGTTTCCAAACACCACCTGCTGAAATCACACTTAACCACATAGAATGAGATAGGAATTTTATTTTTAAATATGCAGTGCTGTGTAACATAAAATAAAAATTTAGGTTCTTGCATTACTTCACTTATAAAGGAACAGAGTTCTGTTTTTTTTTTTTTTTTTTTTTTTTGCTCATCAAACTTCTGGATGACTTTCGCTTTGAAATTGTCAATTTCTGAAATAAACTTTTCCTCAACAGATAAAATAGTTAAGGCATTTAACCGTTCTTTCTCCATTGTATTATGTAAGCAAGTTTTCACATGCTTCAAAGTAGATTTCTGAACTGATTCTTATGTTTTTGCACCAAGCAAATATTTAGCCGATGTGGGCCCAAATCTTTAATGTTTATTAAATCACTTACTCAAGGCTTTACCCAGATATATTTATTTGGTTCTAGTTCCAGTTTAAAAAATTTCTTTAATCTTCCATCCCTTCTGGGTTGGTTTTTTTTTTAACCCAGAGGGAAGAAAGATTAAATACCCAGAGAAAAGAACCCAGAGGAAAGGAAGATTAAACAAAATTTCTTAAACTGGAACTAGAAATAAATCTTTAACATTTTTTATTTCTTCATTGCTTAATAAATTAAAAGGTTGTTCCAATAAAATGTCCACTTTGTTCATTTCATTTACTCAAGCAAACCTAACAGTTTAACTCCACAAACAAAAATCAGCTGCTCACTGTGGGACGACGTGAAAGCAAAATTGCTGCTGTTAAACAGAAAGGCGACCAGCCTTGAAAGACAGTTTTACGCATGTGCGGTTCAGCTCACATCTGCTCATTTGTTATTGTTCTCAGAATCTTCGACAAGACCACAAGTTAACCGGAGTTGCTTCTCCCGAGCACGCGGTATATGGCCGTGGTTGCAATTCTGCACGCTCTAGTAAATGGATATGGAAGACTGTAATATGTTGCCCAATTACTCAACAATCGTAATGGCTCAAATTTGCATTCAGAAAATCTGGGGAGTGGCTACTAATACCGATTTTCTTTCAAAATTTAAAAGAAGAAACAGTTTTCTTTTCATTTTCATGCGGGGCTTTGCCCATAATGACCCAATGCCACTGAACATACCCTTCTCTGATGGGATCAATGCTCAACTTTGGCTGCACCTAGAAGGAACACAACGCTGTCTCGATTCTTTCAAAATTGTAACATACCGAGTTATGTACAAAAGAACCATTATATGACGATTATGGGCAAAACACGTAACAATATTAACAAAGAAAGGTGACTTGATCACGCTAGTTACGTTAACTAAAACTTTTACAAACAGTTCGTAAGTTGGAAGCTTTCGACCTTATCTTAGGTCTTCATCACGCCAATGGAGGACTAAGATTGTTGCCAGATTCTACATTTGAATTTTTCCTATTTTTGTTGCCAAAACTTAGAATTGATCTCCAGATTAACGGAATGTAAAGAGGAGATTCGGAGTTGCAAGTTTTGGCAACAAAAATAGGAAAATTCAAATGTAGAATCTGGCAACAATCTTAGTCCTCCATTGGCGTGATGAAGACCTAAGATAAGGTCGAAAGCTTCCAACTTACGAACTGTTTGTAAAAGTTTTAGTTAACGTAACTAGCGTGATCAAGTCACCTTTCTTTGTGAACCATTATAATCTGAAATTTGGGTTCTAAGGTATAATCGCAAAAGCGTATAAATGAATTACGTATAACCGAGTCAGAAAAACATTGGAAATTACAGTAAAATATCGGGACTAACAGAATTACATATAAAAGTGAAAACGTGTAAATGAGGTTCCACTGTAGCAGTGGAAAAAATTTAAACACCATAGTAACCAAATTTAAGCAACATTTCACTACTTCGCATTTACTGGAGATTTCTATCAAGTAAAGTATTAGTTTCCATAAAATTCTTAAAAGTAAAAATCTTGGATGAGGTAAACAGGAAAGCTGTCCACCTCATCCAAGATTTTTACTTAGTGGGAATTTTTTGTATTTAAAGTACACTGGTTTCTTTAAATTAAGCAACAAACAAAAAAATTTATTAATTGGACGAAATATAGTTAAGTTGCATGAAATTTGCATATGTTATGGGCGAAGGCATACAGCATCGATGTACGGAAGACAAATGAGTGGCTCTCAGTGCTTTATGCAAATGCACAAGAGCTTAAAACCAGCTGTTTTGGAGGGAGTTGCCAATTCGTGTGCTGCGGTGAATGACAAGATTTTGAGATAGTGACTTTGTTAACACGGCTTCGAGATGTCATTTATCAGCGGAGTTATGCTACAGAGCGATAGGCAGACTTGAAGCAGGGCAAGGGCAGGCGAATGTCGCACGATGGCTCAATGTCGATCGTTCTATGGGCAGCAGTTCCAGGCCACGGGTGCAGCTTCCCGAAGGTACAACGAAGGTAGGCCAAGAGCAACGACCTCCGTGGATACCCGCTACATGCAGCTTTTGGCACTGCGGAACAGGACTGCTACACCGACTCATCTCATATCTGTGCTTGCGGCAGCCACTGGACGGACAGTATCAGCTTCGATGGTACGCAGGAGGTTACGTGCAGGAGCACTGTATGCTTGGCGACCAGTATTATACGTGCCCCTCACTCCCCACCCCTCACCTCACCAGAGGGAACGCTTAAATTGGGCACGAATGCATGTGAACTGGACTTAAAATCAGTGGAGGTCTGTTCTGTTTACTGATGAGTCGTGATACTGTTTACAGAGTGATTCTTGCAGAGTTTACATCTGGAGAGAGGCCAGTACTTTGCTATCTTCCCTCTAATATCCAGGAAAGGAATACCTATGGTGGTGGTAGTGTTCTGGTGTGAGCAGCCATATCGTTGGGCAGCTGTACGGACCTCTATATGTTGCCACATGGAAACCTCAATGCTCAGAGTGGTAGAGATCGCATCCTGGACCCTATTGTTCGTCCGTATGCAGCCATAATTGGTGATACATTTGTACTGCAGGTGGATAAAGCCCGCCCTCACACAACTCTCCTTGCGCACCAGTACCTGTAACAGGAGACTAGTCCGTATGGAGTGGCCAGCACGCTCTCACCATCTGAATCCCATTGAGCATGTCTGGGATGCTCTCTGGAGGCATGTTGGTGGCCTCCAACACCCTCCCCGAACCGTGCAAGGGCTCCGTACTGCTTTGCTCGAGCAATGGATGCAGCTACCCACAGAACTGCTCAACACCATAATTAACAGCATGGAGCATCACTGTCGGATCTCTGTTGCTGTTCAGGGCAACCACACTCCATATTGAAGTACCTTTTCCTATTTGATCTTGATGCCTATATCTCTGTATTTTCATATTTGCGTCACTCATACAAAATGTAAATGCTTTGTATCACATGTTTTTATGTAGTTGTTTTCTTTTTTTTTTCTCTTTTGCATTTGGTCTGATAAAGCTTACCACCAAATTTCATCTGAATCGTTTGCATACTTTTTGAGTTATCACTATTTTTCCATTTGTTGCTTAATTTATGGAAACCAGTGTAGTAAATAAGATGCCTCAAAATGATTAAGAATTTGTAAATGTAACATTTCGACACACATTGGCAAGAAGTAATGATGTAAAAACAGAAACAGAAGAATGAGATTTGAAAACCATATTTTCCCACACTTCAATGGCTGCCATGTTATGGTTTATTCCCTCTGAGCATTTCACCTCTGAGTAGGGCATCTCTAGAAATCTTATTATAACCTCCTTCTCCTTTCTATGTACAGAAATATTCCGCTCAGCACCATGTGGAGGTTTGTTATGACAATGGGAAAACAGAACCCACTTTTAAAATCAGAAAAGTGGGTTGTTTTCCCATTGTCCTAACAAAATAAAAATACACTATATTGACAAAAGTCACCATACACCCCTCCAAAAGCAAATGAACGAATCCGCTGCGTTGTTAAGATGCGCAGTACAGTTGCAAACAGTATAAAAACAAGCCTGCTGCTGACCGCGATCATATCGCACTGTGAGGTTGAGTGAAAATGCTGCGGCAGGTTGTCCATAAGAGAAACCGAAAGGCGTTTCATCATACCCAAGTCAACTGTTTTGGATGTACTGAATAAATGGAAGACACATGGCGTGCCTGAAGCAGCAAAACATACAGGCAGACCAAAGAAAATCGGTGATAGAGGACGTCGAAGCCTCAGGAGAGTCGTTACAGCTAATCGATGGAGTACTACTGCACAAGACCTCAGTGTATAGGTGAGTAAAAATGCTGGAACCTCGGTATGTACATGTACCATTCGCAGAGAACTTCATTCCATGAGTTACCGAGGTCGTGTGGCTGCTCATAAGCCTTTCATCTCCACTCGGAATGCTACTCGTCGTTTAGCATGGTGTAAAGAACATTTATCGTGGACTGTAGATCAATGGGAACAGGTTCTATGGACTGATGAATCCACATGATCCATCAGTCTGATGGCCATGTGTGGCTATGGTGGCAGCCGGGGGAATGTTGTTTACCACAGTGTACTGTTTCTACAGTCAAGTTTGGAGCTGGCAATGTACTCATGTGGGGGTGTTTTTCATGGTATTGTCCCGGCCCATTGGTTATCTTGGACAAACTTGTTAACCAGCACGTCTACCTCGATATTCTGGACAATTATGCCCTACCAACTGTGTGACAATACTATGGAACCGAGCCTTGTTGGTACCAGCAGGATAATGAACTGAGCCATAAAGCAAGGACTGTTACAGCGTAGTTTGACGATAATTCCGTAGCATGTGTGGACTGGCCAGCACAGAGCCCTGATCTTAATCCCATAGAGCACCTATGGGATGAATTAGAATGCCGCATAAGAAGTTTGGAACCAAGGCCTATTACTACGCAACAGTTAGCAGCAGCATTATATACTGAATGGAAGCGCATACCTATCGCTGTGTTCCAAAACCTTGTCGAAAGCATGTCTCGAAGCGTCAGTGCATGCATTAAGGCCAAATGTGGGCGGACACCGTACTAATGTATGTCAATAAATGCTATGTTGTGTTTCTCTTCTAGGTGTCCGGTGACTTTTGTCAATATAGTGTATATAAAATCAAAATAATTTTATTTTAAATGAGGGGCTAGGAAACAGTACTAACTGGTATCATGGTTTTATCCACTTGGGCCCAGGCAGATTACCCATTGCCCCTGAATATTTGGTAATTTGCTTGGCCAGTCTTACACAATGACACACTGTGTAAGTCAACATCCAGTACAAATCATCTTGGTGCTCTGCTAAAGCAATGTTACTACTTTAAGAAGTTGCATACTTTTTTTATTGTTTATCACTCCCACAAGGTTTGAGTCCCACTCCCTAACACTCTGAATATTTTTATTAATATTTTTATTGGCTCTCATTCCAGCAAATGTGATTAGTTCTGAGTAATTTCTTTGCTTTATCTTCTTTGAGGGGAATACGAGAAATTTTGTATTATCTGCATGATTATTTTTAGAAACATGCTTGCTGTAAAGTGTATCTCTCTTAGTAATTCATGATATTATAGCACCTCTAATTATTAATCTAGTGTAAAAAATTTAATTACAGGTTTTATAGACATGATTTCAATATATTTGGTGGTTGAATTTTCGAACTAGAACCTAGTTCATCATCAGGGCTACGCTACTGGAGTAGTGTTCACTTGCTTGTACATGTCTGTCCAGTACAAGCAAGTGGGCACTCCATATAATGGGACTCAATAAAAATAATTACCTGCCAATCACTTTTAGTAAAGAGGAAACTTGAAGAATGGATATAAATAGCAAGAAGAAGTACCATGCTTAATGATAATTGCAATGGGGCACTCTAGTTCGAATGACAACAGCTACTCCAATGATGTTGTCCTGACAATGAACTTAGTTCTAGTTTGAATATTTAACCACCAAAAATATTAAAAAATACCTCTATAAAACTCATAATTAAATTTTTCACAGTGTTTTTCTCATTAAATCTACATTAAAAAGGAGGAAATGGCTGTGGATGATGTATAATAGTTTTAGATACTGTGTTTATACAGGGTGATTCACTCTGGACTGAACACTTATTTTTTTAATTAACTCACAATTACAAAGGCACATTTGATTGAAATTATTGCAAAACATACCTTGATCCATGACAAAAAGGAATGTCTCATAGAAGATGCTGGAAGTGCCCACTGCCAGCGTCCAGGCACATATTCACCCGACGCTCCATATTAGTGAATGTGCTATGTAGTGTAGCGACATCAATGGCAGTAATTTCACATGTGATGTTGTCTTTCAGTTTTTCAATCGACCTTGGCATGTTGGCATAAACCTTGCTTTTTAAAAGTTCCCAGAGAAAGTCTCTTGGGAGAGCCGCCAAATAGATTTTCGTGGGGATGCCAATAGCCACTGCTTCACATCCTCTTTTGTGTCCTCCACCATCTGAGGTTCTCCGCCCACATGCGGAATCCACCAAGTTCCCATTCTCTTCAGCTTCTTTGCTGATTTCAAAATGGTGGCTCTGGTGGGTGGTTTACGCCCACAAAATTTCTTCAGAAACTTCTGACATTGTTTGAAGGAACTGGCTACCCAGTATGGATGCACATTGAACACGTGCTCTTTTATTGAGTACGCCATCTGCATTCGACCTCCTCGCTTAAACTGTCTGCGGAGATACACTATTCCTCCATACAGATTGCGCATCAGTGCAGCAACACCCAGCTGCCAGGGAGACATTTTATTCACAGGTATCGCATGTTGACTGCTTCGTCAAAGGAATGAAGAACCACTCCATTCGGGTTTCACGCTCATCATATATTCCCCCATCTCATATATTCCACGTAATAAGTGTTCAGTCCCAAGTGAATCACCCTGTGTGACTCGTGATAAGTGGAAAAGCTTAATTAAAATTCTTACTAAACTAAAAGTGTTCTTCAGAAAAAGTTTCTTTAACAGATTGTTTACTTTTCAAACATTTTTTCTCCCAATTTTGAGAAGAAAAAGATGCAATTTATTCTGCAAAAGCTCAGTGAAAATAGTTAGTGAATATAGAAGCAGATTCATCCAGAAACATGCAGTATACATTTACCAAATGAAACAAAAGGTTTAGTAGAAGAACAATGAGTACATTTATTATTGTTGTGTAAAAATATCTTACCCACTTGTATCTTAGTCACCTGATTGTATGTCAAATAAAAATAGTTTGGTTTGTGCTCATGTTTTATTGATCTGGAAGTTTTCTAGCTTCCGGGTGTTCAAGATCTAAGGCAGTTCAAATATCTGTATTATGATAAATTATGTTTTTGTGACAATCATTGTTATGTGTGCACTGTAAACTGTAGAGCTGCACTCTGAAGTAATGAACTTTTTTTTTTTTTTTTTTTGTCACTGCTTTCTGCATATCAGTCTGAGCTTGCTTTGTTGTAGAATAATATCTTTGTAGTATTGTAGATCACTTAGTTTTGTGTGCCTTTGTTGCACAGAAGTTTAGAGCAATATGTTTTGGTTGCTCCATTTGTAATAAGCTACAATAATTTTTCAATAAACTTCCACTTAAACACCTAGGGCAATAAAATGTGTGTGTTATCGGCAATGTGCGAAAGGCAGGCATTGTACAGAATGCCTAGGAAATCTATAGAATGCATGACTTTTTTTAGGCAAAGCATGAAATATTTGTTATTGTAATATTGTATATACTTTTCCTAGGCATTTTATATAAATCGTAGGGATTATATAAAATGACAGGGACTATTTAGGCAAAGTATGAAAGTACAATCATGAAAAGGCTTTTATTGAAAAGACATGAAAATCAAGGAAGAAATACAAAGTAAAGTATATGACTTTCTTACTCAAAGAACAAGAGAAAAAGACTAGCACTGACCTACTTGTTTCAACAAGGAAGGCTAGAATGGCATTTTGAATTACATTGTCCTTTTCACACAAGAGTACTTCATATTTTGGCACTTGGTCTTGCACATACACCTCACGAATCCTTCATTACTTCCTGTGGACTGAGTGGTAGCAGCTGATCTAATAAGAATTTCGTGTTCGGGAACGTCTTTAAATCTGAGTAAGTCCTTTGGGCATAAAGTGAATCGTAACCTGGCATAGAGTTGGTTCCAAAATTCCTCTAGTAGTTCCAAGTCAGTAAAAACCATCTTCTGTCATACTCATAGTAATTGCCAACAGATTGTGCGAGTCACCCCGTCTCTTATCAACACCGGGAATAGGGGCTCGGACAGTGGCCCCCAAAGACGCAGGAGGAATTTTTTTTTCGGTCCATTTTCATTTTTTGGCCTGTATTTCCAGATTCAATTTTATTTTCGACAGCATTCTGAATTTTGAAGCAAAGAGTGCACAAAATATTAACCCCATAACCTTCCACTTTCTCATCTCCATCATCTTTAATGGTATGCCCACTGGCGTAATTTATACTTTGCTGATTTGCCTTTTTGCATTGCATAGAATGCCTAGGAAATGTGTGAAATGTTAAGCGTTTCATACTTTGGCATCCCATTTTCGGCTTTCTGTACAATGCCTAATTTCAGACATTGCCGGTAACATATGCATTATGTTATTGTATTATTATTCAATAAATATTCTCAGAGATGGGGATGACTTGCAGTATAAATGTTGAAGATTTTTTAATTATCATTTGTTATGAGGCTGGACATTTTTTTATACTTCCAGCCAATGTGTCATTCGTTATTTCAAATCATCTCTTTAATTAGTGAATAGGATGTTAAGAATGTTAAAAAACTGAATACTGTAAATTTTGTGTGTTTCACTTTCTAATATTTATGTAGCAACTGCAGGTTAATTTATGATGATTTTCTGAAACTGTCATTATATATTATTTCATTTCTGGCTTATTTTCTCTGTGCCATCAATTTTGTCATCGGATGGATTCCTGAGGTTGAATTGTAATGTCATGAAGTGGCAGTCACATTGATAGCACTGTTCTCTTCTTGACTGTCTCTGATCCTGTGTATAGGCTTGTCTGCTCTGGTACCATCCTGTGCATGGTATGGCAAAGTAAGTTCCTGCACATGATGGCCACGAGAAATGCAACAATGTGTTAATTGAAAACATGAAGCCAGTCAAAAAATGAACTACAATAAATAATAATTTTTTTTTAAATTAATATGTGCATGAATCTCAACCCTAGATTCAAAGTACAGTAGTGCAGCTATTGTATATATTATTCTTTGCCGGAAGATTCATGGTAAATTTTGTAATTGTATGATACAGCTCTTCCATAATTTCTTTTGTTTGATATTCTATGCAACAGTTTTCTATTCTAGCTCAGCATTGTGTGCCAAATTTTTATGCAGCTGAATTTGGAGGATATTTGTTGTATGCTAATTTTCTTTACATTGCATTCAAATGAGTAAATTTGTTTGAATTTCTGTCCTTATTCAATTATTTGTAAAATTTGTTTACTTTCACATGTCTTATTCTTAACATTATGAGGCAGCTCATTGCATAAATGTACTTTTAAGATCAAAATATGAGTAGTTAATAATTTGCTCAAGAAATGCAAGTTTAATGAATTCTCTAGTTTGAAGAATACATTGGTGATTTCAAAATGTGGTATTTTTGGTAAAGCTAAGGAACAGTCTCTAGAAATATTAGTTTCTCTGTTACTCATTGTATATTTAAATAACTTTAGGAAACAGTTTGGAATATCTCTCTCTCTCTCTCTCTCTCTCTATATATATATATATATATATATATATATATATATAGACAACTCAAAGAAGCATGGAGAGGTGCATGCTTGGTGTAACCAGGAGAGACAAAGAATAGGAACTTGTGGATCCGAAAAATGACAAGAGTGGAAGACATCATGATCTGAGTTAAATCCCTGAAATGGCAATGGGCTGGACATACTGCCAGAAGAACAGACCATCGATGGACAGCCGAAATTTTAGATTGGATTCCAAGGGACAGGAAAAGACCCAGAAGAAGACCACATGGAAGATGGGTGGATGAAATTCGAAAGTATGCGGGAGTGACATGGAAGAGACTGGCACAAGACAGACCGTTGTGGAGGAAACTTGGGGAGACCTTCGTCCAGCAGTGGATTGATAATGGTTGACAATGATGATGATGATTCTGAATTATTCATAACTGCTGTGTTGCACGTCATGATCTTCAGGTTTTTTGTTGGTTTTTTTAGCAAATTTAGTTTTAAATTCTTAGGTAAAAAATTTTTCTTTGACTCTGCTCTTGGGTATATATATACTATTACATTTAATTTAAACAAAAGAATTAGCATTAAAGTAAATTAAATAAAACAGGTTGCTGTCATCGGGAGAGCATCTACCTGTAGGAGTGGCTTTTCTGAAGCCAGCAAACGACAGGAAAAACCCAAATGTTGGCTGGCCATGCTCCTGAAGCTACACAACCGAACCTAAAACAAATGTCAGAAAACCAAAATAAGTAAATAGTAACTTACCGTCGAAATTCAATCAAATGCAATCAAAGAATGACACTAAAGTGTAAGAGAATCATGTGTCCAACGTGTATCCAAGTCGCAAAAGAAGTAGTTTGGGTTAAAAACTCGATCCTAACCAGCCGAAAACTGTGTGATCAGCAAGGTGCGAGACTGTGTTGTGTATCGTCTTCAGCCACCAGGTGGTACTTAGTCTTTCCTGCCAATATTAATTTTGTTAGGTCCTGGGTTAGTAAAGCATGTCAATGTGCAATTTGAAACTTCGCAAAACGAAATTTCGTCCGAACGGGGTCCGGGTTCGAATCCTGGTGAGGCATGGATGTTGTGTTTGTCTTACGGCACTGGCTCTCTCCCTTCCCTGGAACCAGTGACCCTAAATTAGGGACGGGCGACTGCTTATAGCCCATTGAGTTGCTCACGGTGGTCGTTAAACCTCCAATCAAAAAAAAAAAAAAAAAAAACGAGATTAAAATTTAAGATCAGATGTTTAAGGTAATGTCTAATAAAATGTGAAGGAATTTTTTTTATTTTTTATTTTTTTTTTATAAAATCTTTGAGATTTTTAACTGCATAAGCTTGTGTAGAACATATTTTTAGAATTCTATGAAACTGAGAAATGATTAAGTTATGAAATATTTTAGCGGAAACATTTGAAGACCACTGAATATAATATAATATCATTAGGTTTTTTTTCCAAAGTGAGGTCATCAGGATACAGATCAGCACTAAAATTTAAAAAAAAATCAGGAATATTGAGGACAATAATGTTGTCAACATATCGTGAAACCACGCAGGGCAGAGGGCCAGCAGCAAAATAAGCCTTTCCTCAAAATGATGTAAATAAAGGTTAGCAAGGCTACTGGAGAAACGACTGCCCATGGGAATACCACGAGCCCATTGCCCACAACAGCAAAGTTGTTGTTAATACAAAAATCAACAAGGTGCTTCCAATATTGTATTAAAATATCACCTTCAACTCCCGCAAACAAGTCCAAGGCCACCCGCAACAGACTCCACAACGAGATGGAAGTAAAGAGATTCTTAAAATCATAAGTATCAATAGACAAGACTGAAATCAAAAAGAGTTCAAAATCTCTAGAACTCTGGCATTGTTACCAATGATCCAGGTTGAATCAAATTTACGTAAGATATTCGAAAGATATTTCTGAAAAAGCCCGCCCGCTCTACTGCTATAACAGTTACGGTCACTGGTAATAAAACGGAAGGCAACAGGCTGTTTATGGAATTTTGGGACTCCATAAGCCAAAGGAAAATTACTATTTGAAACAGGAAGCCTAAGACATTTATGCAAAGCAATAATTTTCTTGATAAATAACTTTGCGACTTTTGAATATTAGAGTATTCGTTTCCGTATTGTTCATTTCTTGCAGCATAAGGTCCAGGTAAATGTTTTTGCAAATAACAGCAAAATTGTTATTGGTCTTGTCCACTGGAGTAATAGTGAACATTTTTTGAAAGGAAAGAATTTGAGAATGGATCAGAGGTAGATTCAGGAACTTTTGAGCATAAACAGCAGTACAAGTCAGTCCCTGAAGTTCACGAGGAATGTCAATAAGCACACTATCCAGTTATTCATTGAAGGCCTCGACAGGAAGATTGAACTCACAGGAGAGTTGAAGTACAAACTGCAGAAGATTACTTTTTAATATGGATGCACATTTCTTAGCACTGAAAAAAAGCGGTAACCTGTATTTTGAACCATACATAGGACATAAGCAAATGCAACTCATCGAACGGTACAATGCTGAGGTCACCAGTAATAATATGCCCATGAAACGGATCAACATATTTTTGAAACCCATCTAAATGGCGAAGACATAGACTACTTCCATCTCCAAGTGAAGTGCCAAGACCACAAACGGGTTGACTGTAGTTAAACACAAGGCGACTTAGCTGTTTATCATAACGATAAACAGTTGCAGGGTTCACTACACTTCAAAGGGGAAAAAGATCCAAATCCTTGGAAAAGATTGATTTCAAGCCAATGTGATCAAAAGACCCTATGACAAAAGTTGACCACACAGTATTTTTTTAGATGCCTTAAACTGAAAGGTAGAAAATCGGTATTTAAGAAGGTCACCGACCAAAACTAATGTGTTCACACTTGAACAGAAAACCCTGAAAAATCCGGGCAAGAACTTTAATTTTTCTATTATTCAAACCAAAAATCACAGAACAGCATTGCCTAACGAAGCCACTATCCAAGGAATTCAACTCACCCAGCAGCCCGTGAAAATCTATTGAGGTGCTTGGTTTTTTTCCTCTACCCCTCCTTCCCCCGCTGTTTATCAGAGGGGTTACAGAATGGTTTAAATTTGAAGTTTAAATACACACAATTATCCTGATTTAACTGCTTACCATTGAAGAGGTTATTAAGTCCATACGGAAACAGGGTTTCAAATTTGATGATGCATAGGTTTTCCAGTACAGACTCAACAAACAAAATTCTAATGGAAATATTATTAAAATCATGAATTTGATGAAAGTGTTGAATTTCATGATCTGACTTCCTTTTACATATTCTTATGTCAGACCTATGACCATTAATTCTGATGTGCAAAGGGTTACCACTCTGGCCAACGTAGCCACTTTGACACGTTTCACAAGTCATTAAATACACACAATTTACAGCCTTGCAGAAGACAGGTGAATGAATCCCACCGAGATTTAAAGGAGTGGGCGAAACAACACGATCACTACACTTAGAAAATTTCAATTTTGGAACAAACTGCGGAACTGAAAAATTGGAATTTTTAGAAATTTTAACATTAGTAGAAACAAATTATAATGGAGACCGTTGTAAATGAGTAACACTGGACTTAACAGAATATATCATCATCATCATCATTGTCAACCATTATCAATCCACTGCTGGACGAAGGTCTCCCCAAGTTTCCTCCACAACGGTCTGTCTTGTGCCAGTCTCCTCCATGTCACTCCTGCATACTTTCGAATTTCATCCACCCATCTCCCATGTGGTCTTCTTCTGGGTCTTTTCCTGTCCCTTGGAATCCAATCTAAAATTTCGGCTGTCCATCGATGATCTGTCCTTCTGGCAGTATGTCCAGCCCATTGCCATTTCAGGGATTTAACTCTGATCATGATGTCTTCCACTCTTGTCATTTTTCGGATCCACGAGTTCCTCTTCTTATCTCTCCTGGTTACACCAAGTATGCACCTCTCCATGCTGCTTTGAGTTGTCTGCAGCCTGTGTATGTCTCTTTTAGTTAAGGTCCACGTCTCTGCACCATACGTAAGCACTGGAAGGATGCATTGATCAAACACTTTTCTTTTAAGACATAATGGCATATTGCTCTTGAAAATTATGCTGTTTCTTCCAAAAGCTCTCCAGGCAAGTTTTGTACGCCGATTAATTTCTTCTTCAATGTGACCCTCACTTGATATCTGCTGTCCAAGATAAACGTACGTGTCTGTTATCTCCAGCTTTTCTCCATCAATCGATAAATCTTCATTTCTTGTAAAAGCATTGAACATCACTTTTGTCTTCTGAAAGTTCATTTTTAATCCCACTTCTTTACTCTTGTCAGCAAGTTCCTGGATCATACTCTGCAGCTCTGATGGGGTAGTTGCAAAAATGACTACGTCATCAGCAAAACGAAGGTGGGTTAGATAATCTCCATTAATCTTTATCCCTTTGTTTTCCCAGTTCAGTGATTGAAAGACATTTTCCAATGTGGCATTAAAGAGCTTCGGAGATATGGTGTCACCTTGCCTCACTCCCTTTCCAATTTTTACGTGTGTTGTATTTTCAAACAGCCTAATCTTTGCACTTGCATTTTCATAGATGTTATTAATAATATTAATGTATGCATCTTCAATACCGCAGGTTTTCAGAGCCATTGTAACTGCTGATGGTTTCATCGAATCAAAGGCTTTTTCATAATCGATAAAAGCCATGCACAATGGAAGTTCATATTCCCTCGCTCTTTCAATTAGTTCTCTCAGCACGTGGATATGATCTATTGTGCTGTAGCCACTCCTGAATCCAGCTTGTTCTCTCGGTTGAGCCATGTCCAGTGTTGCCTTCAAGCGGTGTGAAAGAACTTTAGTGAAGATTTTATAAACTACTGATAGGAGGCTGATAGGTCTGTAGTTTCCGAGATCCTCAATGTCACCTTTCTTATGTAGCAGGATCATTGTAGCGGTGTTCCAATCCTCAGGAATCTTTCCTTCATTAAGGCATCGAGTGAAAATTTGGGCGAGTACTGTTTCGATTTCTCCACTTGCTTCTTGTATGATGTCTACAGTAATTCCATCTTCTCCTGGAGCTTTTCCTCGCTTCATGTTCTTGATTGCATGTGCAACTTCTGCTGGAAGGACTGGAGGAACTCTGGTACTGGTATCTTTCATGATGTCTGGAGTGCATATATCATCCCTTTCATATAATTTGGAGTAGAAATCTTTCACTCTTGTCAAAATGTCGCCTCTATTTCTTGTTACAGAACCATCTTCTTTTCTCAGTGCCATAATCTGTTTTCTTCCTTTACTGAGATGTCCCTTTGCTATCTTTAGGCTTTGGTTGTTTTCAATTGCTTTCCTCACTAGTTCACAGTTGAATTTTCTACGTCTTCAGTGATACTTTTTCTTACTGTCTTGCATAGCTCTATATATTCCACTTTGGAAGTCATATCTTCTTTAGTTGTGCTCATCTCTCTTCTTTTTTGCATCAACATTTTGGTTTTTCCTGATAATTTGTTCACATGCAACTTGTTCTTAGACCCAGCTAATTTTGTTGCTGTTTCCATAAGAGCTTTGGTTACTTTTCTGTTAACTTCAGAGATGTCCACTTCTTCCGATGTTAGGCCTTCTAAAGCAGAGAACCTGTTCTTCAGTTCTAACTTGAAGGTATTATGGTGTTTTTTAAGGTTGGTTATGTCAATAGATTTTGTTTGTCTTATGAGCTTGCCACGTTCAAGTTTAGTGTTGAGGTGCATCTTACATCTCACCAATCTATGGTCACTACCTGTGTTGAACTTGTTCAGCACACTGCAGTCTTCTACGACGAATTTTTTGTTACACATAATAAAATCAATTTCTCTTGTCGTCCCATTTGGATGTCTCCATGTCCATTTCCTGTGTGGCTTTTTCTTGAAGAAAGAGTTCAAGATGAAAAACCCTTCTGCCTCTGCAAACTCAACGAGAGTATTTCCACGTTGGTTTCTGTTGCCGTGACCGAATTTACCTACTGAAGTTTCATTCTGTTGCCGTTGCCCTATTTTTGCATTGAAATCTCCCATAATTATTTTCAAGTGCTGCTTACCTTTATTATTTAGATGACAAATTTCCTCATAAAATTCTTCAATTTCTTCTTCAGGATGACTTGTGGTGGGTGCATAAGTTTGAATAATCTGAGCCTGGTATCTTTTCGAGAGTTGGATAACAAGTCGTGCAGCTCTGTCAGAGGAACTTTCAACTTCTACAACTTTATCCTTCAGTTTCTTGTTTATAATAAATCCAACACCACTAGTTCTGCCAGTATCTGTCCCACGATAGTAGAAGAGATGTCCACTTTTCAGTTCGATGAGATCTTCTCCTTTCTCCTTACCTCACTTAGCCCCACGATGTCCCACTTGATCCTTTGTAGTTCCTCTTCTAATTCAAGAAGCCTTGAATCAGAAGATAGGAGCGTCCATTGTAAGTAGCCAAGGTCAGCATCAGATGGCAGCCTAGTCCGGTCCTCCGGGATTCTTAGCACCCTCTGCCTTCATGTCGCACTGGCCGCTGCCTTGGCCAGGTACATTCCAGCTGCCGGAGACTGAGGGCCAAGATTTAAGTTGTGGAATCATTTTGGAGGGGTTTGGCCATAACTCACCACGCTGGCCAAGCGGGTTGGTGAGTGTGGGATAGAATTTCCTCTAATCCCGATGGTATAGTTATACCGCTATTGGCGGTCGTCAGAGCCCCTTTAGTGGGAACAGGATGCACCACGAGAAGGCGGGGTTGACATTTGTCAAGGAGAGGCTGTGATGTTACGCATCACCTGACCTTACATCCCTAACAGAAAACTAAGCTAACAGAATATATATATATATATATATATATATATATCCTGTTAGCTTTAAAAGTTTCATTTTCACACAATATTTTTAAAAAGAAATGTATACAACACTGTAAGCATAAATATTTGCATAATATTCAACCAAAAAGTTAATAAAATTCAGTGCCAAACTTTTTATGGTACAGAGAAAAATCTTGGTGAGTTTCCTAATTTGAATTTTAAGTCAAGATATTTATTCCTGCTTTTGGAAAATAATGCAACTTAAAAATCAATTAATAGTCATGAAAGTTACTTAGAATTGTATTTAAAAAAGTAATAGATGAACAGTAATGTAGTAAAAGTTTTAAGGGAAATATTAACATTTAAAACTTAATTAAAATATAATAACAATGACATGAAACTCAATGAGGTTTTCATGGTTGTTTTTTTCTCACTAGTTGCTTAATATTGTGATATTCTGTATGTGTGATATCAAGGAAGAAATAACACTATTCAAATGATAAGAAGTCTTTGAAAATTTAATGCCCTTTGATGTCATATCACTTACACACTCATGTCCAGTTAATGTATTTTCTGATTATAACGCTGTGGTACTGATCTTGATTTTATAAACGTGCAGCTGTGAAATTTTTATGCAGGTGCAGCTTATAACAATTTTCAGCAACATTACAAATTCCAACCGTCATTCACGATATTGAAACAAATTGTTTTGTGAATCATTTATGGCTGGCACTGAGCTACAAAGAATTTGGAGTTCTGACTTTTGGTTAGTTATTAGCATGGGAGCCTAGTAGTCATGCAAATGCAGTCTTTTTTTTTATGTATGCTCAATGGGTAAAACATTAGAGATACCTAACATCATGTTGGTCCTCCTCTAGAGCAAATAACAGCTTGTACACTGTGAGGCATTGACTCCGCCAGAGGGATTCCAGAGGTAATGCCAACCAAGCCTGTTGCAGCCTTGTCCACATCTCTGCCTGAGACTGTCCAGGATCCGTAGATCTGATGTTCTGCTCCACGGCATCCCAGAGATATTCTGCAGGGTTTTAATCCGGGAACCTTGTGGGCCACTGGATGGTTTCAAACTCAAATGAGTGTTCCTCCAGTCATGCCTGGATGGTTGCAGCCTGGTGGGGTGGTGCATTGTCCTTCTGAAACACACCATCGGGCGCAGAATGTGTGAAGGCCATGAAAGCGCGTAGGTAATCAGTCAGCACATACTGGTAGCATGCAGCAGTTAGCTACCTCTCCGGACACACTAAGAGACCTAATGTGTCCTATGAGAAGGGGTCTCAAACTATCACAGAGCCACCACTGCCTTGAACAGATCTGACCTGCACGACGGAGCCATACCCCCATCCTCCCGTCCACTCAGTACAGCTGAAAACGGGATTCGTACGACATGATGCTACTCTGCAGAAGTCCAATTTTGATATTCCTGGCACTAGGTGAGCTGTAATTCCTAATGACGCGCAGTCAACAGTGGAACACGAGTAGGATGTTGGCTTCTGTAGCCCAGGGTGTGCAGCATGTACAGTACTGTTTGCTCGATGATGTTGCTTGGGCCTCTGACATTTAACTTGAATGTGATTCACTCTGCCTTTGCCAAGCGGTCGGTCTGTACAAGCCTGGATAGTCTTCATCGACCAGGGTCATCATCCACCGCTTGCTCTTTGGGTGCTGGTACGTCCAACGGTGATATACTCACAGTACACCCTTGATAAAGTTGCCCTCAGGAACTTTAGGGTTCTTACCACTTGGATGATAGAATGACCCATCTGTCTTGTGCTGACAATGCATCCATGATCAACGTCCCTCAGATCACCACATTTACCCATGTTTGTTGATTGTGATACACTGTTGGGAAGCCCTGCTGTCAACCTATTTATCGTCTGTGCATTGTCTGTTCCACTCTGTGGCTTGGGTCTGTTCCACTCTGTGCATGGGATGCCCATGTCAACTGCCCATCATCCTTATCTTTAATGTTTTGTCTACTGAGTGTGTGTATATATAACTGCTTTAATCTTAATACCAGTTGTTACCTTTTAAGTATATTACACACATCTTGTAATAAGGGAATGTCAAACCTGTGTAATGTTTAAGCAGAGCTCTGTAAGCTACCCAAAACTTTTCATGGCCTACTTCCCAGGGATGGTATCTGCTAGTCTTAAATCCATGTAACTGCTATGGAACTTTATATTAATACAATGAAACCTCTGAATAATGGTCACCACCCAGACTGGGAAAAAGTGGCAGTTTTTTGGAGGTTAGGCCTAAATTAATATTGTTTGTAAGATGCATTTGGGCTGAGCAAATCCTAGAAGTCATTGCAGAATTAGAGACAGATGTGGTCAGCAATTAATAGTGATATGAAGATCAGAATGCAGACTGCATAATGTTAGCCTACAGAAAATTAAACTTAGTTTAAGAGCCAAAATATCCAGATTTAGAACAGTAAATACAACTTGTTGTTCACAGCTCAATTTTAGAACCAGTAAAAGCAGTTTTAAATGTAAGTTTTTCTTGTTATCTCCACCTATTGTTCTGTAGAATTGGACCATGTTCTGCTAAGTTTTAACAATTAGTTTGTAGAGGATTTTAGGAAGGCAGTGTCTATCTCTTGCTGTTAAAGAGCTCTTAGAAATAGCAAGCTAGGAGATTAGGATTAGGGTACCTATGGGGGAAAAAAAACAGAGCAATTTCAGAGACAGCAAAGTGTAAGCCCATAGTTAATTTCCTGCACATGGGAAATTAGGAACAGAACCCACAGGGTCCAAACCAAGAGACACTTCCAGGCAATAGTACCTCACCCTGCTGGCCTCTCTGGGGGACTGAGACATACATGGGAGCTGGTGCTCACCTCAAGTAATTACTGTTACATGTTGAACTAAACTTGAAGTCCATTCTTTTTGCTTAAGCACACCACTATGCTTGCTGTAATGCAGCCCATCGTGCCCAAGGCGCAGTTCCTTTAACAGCATTCTTTGTCCTCTTCTTACTCCCCCCACCAAGATACCAAAGGATCTAAGTAAAATCTTTAGGGACAAGGTGTCCAGTGTTCATTACAGCGCATGATGTCAAAAATGCCTAAAAATGAAGATAAATAAAAATAAGACAAAACTAATGGTATAGGAAAGGATCCAAAACAGGCTTTCCTTAAAATTGAAGGACAATGCATCAAACAAGTTAAACCATTTCACTATTTGGGTCAAATTATTACTGAAGATGCAAGATGTAAAAAGGAAATTAGAATGATAATGGGGATGGCAAAAATTGCTTTTAGAGAGAATCGAAGACTACTGACAGCCAAAAATATAGATCTAAAACTGAGGAAGAGAATTTTAAAGGCATATGTTTGACCAGTAGCTCTCTACGGTTCTGAGACATGGACATTGACCAAGAGGGAAGTGAAAAGGCTGGAGGCATTTGAGATGTGGAGCTATAGAAGAATGGAAAGAATAAGTTGGCTCGATAGAAAGACTAATAAGGAGGTCCTGGAGAGAGTGGGAGAACCCAGGAATCTGATCAACATGTTAAAAAGAAGAAAAATGTTATGGATGGGACACACATTGCACCATGGAGGCCTGATTCTGAATGTTTTGGAAGGGAAAATTCAAGGCAAGAGAGGAAAAAGTTTTGGCATGTCAATAATTGTGCCACAAAACCAAGGAATGGTTTTGTGGCACAATTATTGACATGCCAAGTGCTCCACTTTGAGCGGAGTTTCTCCGTTTTCAACATTTAAATCCGCGTGCTCCGCTCAAGGCTTAAAATTAAAAACTCCGGTCGTTAGAAGATTTTATTTTGGTCTTTAGAAATTTTTAATTATTTTTGTTATTATCCTTATTATTTCAGTGTTTTTTAAAGGCTTAAATTGAAAATTCTTCCAAGTGTATTAAAGTATGCCTTTCCCCCCCCTTTTTTTTTTCTCTTTCTTTAAATGCTGTTTTTCTGTGTGTGTGTGTTTGTAACTACGGAAGAATGGGATGTTTCGCTCTTCTTGGCGCTTGCCGTGTTATCAAGGCCAAGCATTCGAGCTTGTTGTTCATGGCCAATGGCATTGGAGGGCAACAGAGAGCTGAACAGGTCTTGGGAGAGAGAGTTGAGTGGGGTGGGAGGGGGCATTACTCTGAAACGGCTTTGTGCGTGGCAGGAGGAGTTATGTGAGTGACGTCATAGCGGTGTCTTTCTCGTAGGCTGCGGGAGCGTTGGCCCCGCCTTGGCTGCTGAAGAACGCTGTGCAGGGTGGGAAGCAAAGCTGATGACGGAAGTTTCTGCTTTCGGCAGTGGAATGTTGGAGCTTGCATCGTAGGTGGACATAGTTGTTTGCAGTTTTCATTGTAGTTATTTAGAACAAGGTGAATTTCTTTAATCTTATTGTGAGATATGTCGAAACGACCGCATAGTCAACGCTTTTCAGATGCTTACGAGAAACAATGGCCCGTTTTAAAGCGTTCCAAAAAATCGGAAACGCACGCTTACTGTTCCGTTTGTGACATTGATTTCACTATCGCACATGGTGGTATAAGCGACTGCAAACGCCATGTCACATGCCGCTGACATTTAGACAAAGCAAAAGTAAAGGCATTTAATCAAACCCTTACATCTTCATTTGTTTCCATTTCAGAAGATGTCCGTGTAATACGTGCGGAAACATTGTTCACAGCTTTTATTATAGAGCATAATTTACCCATCTCTGTAGCAGACCATGCCAGGCCTTTGTTTATTAAGATGTTCCCAGATTCGGACATCGCCCAAAAATATGGATGTGCGCGGACGAAAACAACAGCTATTATTTACAGAGTATGGCTGATGGTGTATTGCCCATGAAATGATAGAAATTTTGAAAACTTCAAAATTTAATTTAGCAACCGATGCTAGCAACACTAATTCTGCAGAGAAAATATTTCCTGTTGTTTCATATTTAGATACAACAGTGGGGAAAATTATTCCCAGATTATTAAGCTTACCAAAGTTGGATGGTGATGCAACAGGAGAAAATATGTTTAAGTTACTGGATACTGAACTGGGGAAAGAATCTATACTGTGGCACAATGGTATTGCATTCTCATCAGATAATGCATCTTCTACGGTAGGAAAATATAAAGGTGTCACAAAGTTTCTCAAGGAGAAAAACCAAATATGGTAATTCATGGTTGCACCTGCCATCTATTGCATTTAGCTGCAAAAAAGGGAGCTAAGGAGCTGAAAATTGATGTTGAAGATTTTGTGGTTGACATATACTATATTTTGCATAAAAGCACCAAGCGTATTGAAGATTTAAAATGTACCAAAAAGTTTGTAATCTTGAAAGTCACCAAATTATTAAATATGTGTGCACCAGATGGCTTTCATTGGATCAAGTTATTAATCGTTTTCTTGAGCAGTGGGAGTACTTGGAAAAATATTTTGGAGAGAAAAATAGTGACTACGCAAGGTTGTGAGAAATACTTTTCTATTCAGAAGAGAATTGGGTCTCCTGAGACAAAGTTGTGCCTCCTCTTTCTACAGCAAGCTTTGCCACTTTTCTGCAAGACAAATATCCTACTGCAAAATGAATCCCCAATTGTTCATCGACTACATCGTGAACTAAATTTTCTACTTAGTGAACTTATGGCACGATTCATTAAACCATCTGCTGTTGTACAGGCTGAGAATGTATTGACCGTACCAATTTCTGATAGGAAAAATCAAAAGTCAGATGAGGAACTTGTCATTGGAAGTAAAACTCGGCAGTACCTGAATAGCAGCAATTTGTCTAAAAATGAAGTAATTTCTTTCTATCGGTCTGTGAGATTATATTATCAGAAATGCTGTGAGTACATGCTTAAAAAATTTTAGTTGAATGATCTGATTTTGCTGCATGCTGAAGTGGCTGATGTAAGGCTTAGAACAAGCAGTAAATTTTGTTCTGTTAACTATATTGTTGACCTCTTTGATGATTTCTCTGATGAAAAAAAGAATCTGTTAGAAGTTGAGTTTGCACGTTTCCAAGTAGATAAGTTAAACAGTGACATTGTAAACTGTGAGCAAACTGATCAAGCATGGTCGTTAATTAAAGATTTAAAAGATCACAATGGTGTCTTAAAGTACAGAGTCTTGCCATTACTAATGCACAGAATACTCCTGATACCACACAGCAATGCTGCTTGCGAACGAGTGTTCAGCACTGTTCACAAGAATCATAACGATTTTCGTTCTAATTTGTCTGTGCACACATTTCAATCCCTACTTGTGGAAAAATCAAGAATGGCTGCCCATAATCTGAGTTGCCACCAAGCATAACTTTACCAATGAAGTGTTGATGAAAGCTAAAAAGCAACAGCTTTGGTTCTAAAAAAAGGACCAGTAAACAACAATATATATATATTTCTTTGCATTTTCATCTTTGCAGATGAATTCATTGTATTTACATTTTTATCACAGCTCCAATTTTAGTGAATTATGAACATTAATTTAACAAAATTAGACCATTAGACCTTGATGAGGAAAAACAGTTTAAATATTTTTTGTATAAACATATATATATATATATATAGAGAGAGAGAGAGAGAGAGAGAGAGAGAAGACGTGTGTGTCAACATTTTGCTAATAGACTACTGTACAAAATTTTTGTTGCCGTAGCTGGATAAAAAGAACAAGCAGAATTTTTATGTTTCAAAGAAGCAGAGGTGCTTCTAAACTTCAAAGCAATGTTTATCTGGTAAATATAATTATTGAGTAATTTATTTTTACTTTTCTTATATAATTTGCATTGCTTTTGTAAAAACATAGCCAATTGTCCACGCGAAAAAATACCCTGCCGAGTGCGCGACTCTGCTCCTGACAACCCCTTTCGAAAGTTGGCAACTCTGCAATTACTCCAAGGCACCAATTCTAGGACATACTATGACTTGAAGAGAACTGTGGAGAATAGAGAGGAATGGAGAGACAGAGTACATCTACTGAACAAACAGTCCTTGGACTGAGTAACCAAGAAGAAGAAGTGCCCAATAGAGACCTCCTTTCCTGGAAGGAGGTCTGACCACTGTTAAGAGGTTCCATTGTTTAGAGGTTATCACTAATGTTAATCTTACTGCAGCTGTTCTGCACCAACCAAAACTTGCCGTTGGTTGGAGGTTACCATTGTTCTGAGATGTCTATTAATGGAGGTTTCACTATAAAAATCTAAGAATTCCTGTAATAATGTTAACTTTGCACCTGAGCTTTTTAGATTCCTTTTGGGGTACAAACACTTGAGCTTAGTAACAATTGAAGTCATGGTCATTCCTATCATCTATCATACGAACACTTGAGTGTAAAGAAAAGTTGGGAAAATATTTTGGTTGCTGTGGTATCAAAGTTATTGCAGTGTGGGGGAGAGAAAAAGCAGAAATAACACCACACAACTCCATGACCATGAAGTGATTATAGATACACCCTGCTACATAGCTCACACAAAATGTGCAAAACATTGTTAATTAACTTTTGTATACCTTTTCTAATATGAATACATTCTGAACTAAGTATCTCCGTTTACAAAAAGTGAAAGATATGGATAAATGAAAAATTTTAAATGCAATTGTGGCAGTGCAACTCATGGCAATGTGGTTGATACATCTATACATAAATACAGAGCAGAGACAACATAGATTATTATAAATAATTTTGCTACATTATGAACTAAATATTACCTTTTATAAAAAATTAAATAAATCGATGGAGAAAACTCAAAATGAAGTAGTTGCAGTGAAACTCGTAGGGCAAAGCATAAACAGGATTTAGATGTTGACATCATTTAGATACTTTTTTTAAATGGAGTAAAAAAAGTTGTTTGCGTAGTGTGGGTTATTAATGCCTTGTAATGTTGCTGACATGAAAAGTACAGAACATCGTTAATTAACTTTTGTGCACCTTTTCTAAGGCAAATACATTCTGAACTATGAATATCTCCTTTTACAAAAATAAAAGATATGAATGAATGAAAAAAACTTGAATGCAGTTGTAGCAGTGCAACTTACAGCAATAAAGTCATTGCATTTTATAAGTAAATATAAAATAGTGGCAACATAGATAATAATAAAGAATTTTGCTTCATTCTGAACTAAATATCGCCTTTAAAAAAATGAATGATATTGATGAATGAAGAAAATTCAAGTGAAGTAGTTCCAATGGAACTTATGGCACAGTCTAAACAGCATTTAGATAGTTATTTAAATAGGGGAGAAAAGAAAGGTGGTCGCCTAGTGGCTAGAGTACCTGACTTCAGAACCACTAGTCCCCGTCAAGCACGGTGTTTCAGAGAACACCTTAGGCTGTGGCAGTCTCCGCATAAGACTCCCCATTATAAACAAGTTATGTATTCCTTGATTTAGAAGCTCCTTTGCACTTAACTTTCAGTATTTCCCAATCAGGGTGCCCTAAGCCACATCTTCAGTGCATACAGTTTCTCAAAACAAAAATCTCCTTTTGGTGTAGGAAGTCACAAGTAAACCTACCTAGTACCCAGGGAAACTTGTCTGAAAAAGGGAAGAGGAATGGCATCACATTTGTAAACCTACTTTAGGGAACTCAGAAAGAGCATTAATGACATCCTTTGTTAAGTCTACTGAACCTGACTTTTTCCACTCTCATTCCATTTGACAAGTTTTTGGAGGGGACAAAAAAAATAATCTCCCTAGGGTGAGCAATGTCGTGTATTGGTTGAACCAGGGGCACACCCAGAAATTCAGGAGGGGGTCCGGCTCTGCAAGTAAAAATGCTCATGAATGTGTACTTACGTGACATGACTGTTATAACAAATGTTTTGATCTGTGAAAGAATTTAATACATTGTATTCATGAATTATCCAGCTGCAAATGGTGTTTTCATTGTTGTTCTTACTTTTAATAAAAATACTTATTTCAGAAAAGGGGTTAACCACAAATGTAATTATTTTATCTATTGCTACATTATAGCTTCAGAGAATGTATTTTAGAACAAATTCTATGATGTGTGATTTCCGCAATTATGAAAATTAAAATTCTCCAATTAGGAAAATTGGAGAACAGTTAGAGGGTTAGGAATCTCTCGTGTTTTGTAATATGATTCCGACACTGGTGTCGGAATCATATTACAAAACACTTGGCCTCACAGGGGGAGGTCCGGACCTGGGGACCCCCCCTCCCACCTTGGGTGCGTCCCTGGGTTGAACACCATAAAATGAGTGATTTTATACTATTCTGTAGGACTTCCATTTTCCAAATTACACAGTTTGATGTACTCGTAAGATTTTTTTCATCAGAATAACAGTTTGATAATAGTGCCACTGCCAGAAGCTTTCAACTTTGACTCTTAATCACCTTTGGTTACAGCTATTTAAGTATTGCAGCTGTTCAATGGTGATTTCTTAGGCACCCATTCAACAGTGCAATCTGACTGATGGTCACTTGCTACCTTCAACATGAAGGAACCAGAAAACACACGTTGAAAATGTAGATAAAGTGCGTGTGAGACAACATGCTTAAATATTTAATTTGACCAGCCTTGACTGACTCAAACTGTGAGAAACTATGCAATTCACAGCTGTTAAAGGTTATAAGAGCACATTCAAATTACATTAGCAATACAGCTTTTTGAAGCTCACAAAAAGTGAATTGGCAATGTAATTGCAGTTGGCATTCAATTAAAAAGTTGAATAGCTATTTTCTCCAAGGAACCATGTGTTGTATACTCTAATTTAACTTTAATTTTTAGTTCCTGCCTTCTTATGTAAATTTGGTGTATTCTACATGTTTTTTAAAGCTTAACACTACTGATCCTGTCTGATGAATTTGAGTTTGGCAACCCTGACAATAGGTCAAAGTGCAATTACATAATTGAAAGCTAGAGATAAGAAGTGATGTGTTCAGTCTTTGAGAGGCAATATTACTTCCATTATCGGAAAGCAATTTTATCACAGGCAGTTTGAGTCAGGATTATATGCAATTGCATATTTTTGATTTTAGTGTGTATAAACGCATAAAGTGTACAAATGTTCAATAAAAATGCATATTTCAAGCAAAACAATTTTACAGCTTATTTGATCTTTTAACATAAATTTGCTTAAAAAGTTTACTTTAAAAATCGAAGAAACAGATTTTAATCTCCCAAGTCGTTTAAAAGCAAGCAATAACCGAAGCTCAAATAACTTCTAAGATCAGTGATAGATCAAAGGATGAGCAATCCACTGACACCATGCGAAATAAAAAATAATAAACTTCTTCACTCTATACATGGCAGCAAGAAACACGGAATCAGAAATGTTCTCTGCCTGTAGGTCTCCTTTGATGTTTGACCCCTCATGCCTGAAATTTCCTCTAATGCCCACAAAATCTAATGCAAAAAATGGAGCTATGAGCTAACACAGTGTGCTACATTTAGTTTTGTGAACTAATTTCCAAACCTAATGATCTCGTCATACCAAATGTTAGCTGTGCCAAATCAACATAGATCTCTGGGAATATGCTAATATTTTGTTTGATCTCTGAATAATTGAGTATTTTTAAAACAGTTTTGATAGTGCAATATAGCAGCCCAAAATGTCTGAAATTAAATAGAGTAAGAAAGTTTTAATCAAATCATGGATTTCCAACTTTTGTAAGGATTTAACTACTGTGCAAGAACTGTGTATTGTGCAATTTGTGAAAAAAGTGTTGCTTGTGAGAAAAAATACAAAATCAAGCAGCATGTAAAACAAAAGGGAAAATTAAGGCCCCCCTCCCCAGTACAAGTGTGTAAATAAAAAAAAATATGTAGAAATGCATATTTTACATTTTAAGTACATATTCCATGCATTTTAAGTGCAGTTTTTGCATGCTTATAATTTGGTCTGTAGTTAGCAGCAAATGTATTAGGCTATACTCTTCATGCAATGCTATTGAAGTCACACTGATGATTTGTGAAAGAATTTAATACATTGTATTCATGAATTATCCAGCTGCAAATGGTGTTTTCATTGTTGTTGAGCTTCTGTTAGCTATCTGTTTTGGTCAACCTTTGATGCTTGTTTAAATATTGATATACAATCAGTGAGCAAATGTGTCTATGTTCAAGTTGTTCAGAAGATAAATGTTCTTGAATATGGGTTAAACCACGTGTCTTGGTGAATTTGAATCAAAACCAATTTGTCAATCAATCTTTTAAAGCTGTTTTCTGAGATTCAGAGGTCAGCTCCACAAAGAAAGAAAGTCCACCAGATTATGTTTAACTCAGCATTTACTTACTGTTTCTGTACCAAATGTCTCCATTTACAGTGATCTTGGAGCACAGCTCAAGCTTCAATGACATCCATCACACGACATACACAAGACCTTCTGTACTTCTTGCTCATAATCTTTTTTTCATGCAGACACTCCTGAATCTTGGCCTTCCTCTGCCTTTCTTTCCTGCCACTTGTGCTCAAAATTTTTCTTAGTAAGCAGCTTATCACACATTCTTTCAACATGGCCAAGCCACCTAAGAATATTAGTCTCCACCTCTGACAACATTTTGTCTCACATTAAACATCTGCAACACATCTTCATTCCTCACATGATCAGGTGTGACAGTTGCACCCCTGTGGGTGTATTTGCATTAAAAAAAATATACAGCTCCTGCAGGAAAAAAAAAAAAAAAGTTCAATTAAAAAATGTGCAAAGTCCTAATTAGTCTAACAAAAAAAATCCATTGTTCTACTTTGCAAAACTTTCAGAGATATTTGCAAAGAAAAGAACGTATCATCTGAAGCCTGTTTTACGGGTGAATGGTAGCTCGTTTTGCTGCATAGCTTTGTAGCATTCAAAGTGAAGAGCTCTCGCGCATGGAGAAAATTATTGCTCCAGACGACACTATTTTTATCACAAATATCTCTGCAAGTTTTACAAGCAGAAAGATTAGGTTTTTTTTTTTTTTGACTAATTGGGACATTGCTCAACTTTTTTTTTATTATTGAACTTTCTTTTCTGCAAAAGCTGTATCATTTTTTTATGCAAAATCCACTGCACAGGGGTGCAACTGCCATGTCGTAAGTCTTTACATCATTTTGGGTATTTTTTTAACTGAAAGTATGTATCTGTGATCAACCGTTGAAGAGATAAAAACTTGTTTCAATCATTTTTAAGACACCCGGTACTGCCTTGGTTAAAAACCAATGAGTAAGCACAACTCTAACAGAACCACTTTTTTGTCTTTCTTTTTCCTTCTATGTGAAGCAGTAGATTTACCCTTAAAATTATCATGTATGTTCTAGACTATGTTGTGCTCTCCAACTGAATAATAAAGCTTAACTTTTACAATTGTTCTCTAGATAACTTAGAAGTCCAGTTATATTTTAAGAAAACAATGAGTAAGCACAACTCTAACAGAACCACTTTTTTGTCTTTCTTTTTCCTTCTATGTGAAGCAGTAGATTTACCCTTAAAATTATCATGTATGTTCTAGACTATGTTGTGCTCTCCAACTGAATAATAAAGCTTAACTTTTACAATTGTTCTCTAGATAACTTAAAAGTCCAGTTATATTTTAAGAAAACAAATTCTAAAGCTAAAATGAAATTAAAAAAAAACTGCAAATGGGCTGCTTTTAGATCATAATGTTAAAAACTGCTTGATTTTTCTCCTTTAGGAGGAAGGTTGTTATAATTTGTTTTTGAAGTTATGTGTAAAATAATTTGCACTGTTATTTATTTGAAGTGCATGGGTAAAGCAACAGAGCAAGAATATTACATAAATCATGAATTTTCAGATGTCAAATGTACATTATGTGCTTAAAATACTCTCTATATAATAGCTTTTTGCTAGGTGTACAATTTATTTTTAATTTTTATTTCCACTTAATTTATTTGTTTATGATTTGTTTCACTTATTAGCTGCTTAATATTTACAATTTAAAAATAATTTTGCCTTTTACCTATGCTCCTTAGTTTTTTAGACAGGTTTTTTAAACATCTGATGTCAATCTATTGTGTGTATGTGCCTGTGTTGAAAAGTATTTTCCAGTATTATGACCAAAGTTTCTGACAAAGGTATGCAGAGTGCAATGTGATACTTTAATTTTTTTTATGTTTTTTTTTTTTTCAAATGAGTTGAGCTCTGCAAGCTATGAGAAAATGAGTTTTGTTTTTTCTCACTTTTAATTTAAATGGCAGTTATCACCTGCCATGTTTGTGATAGATAAAAGTTTTAATGTATATGAAACACAGATTCTATTATAATAACATTTTAATCGTATTTATACATTTTGTGCATGTTTTACTTTTAAATATGAATCAATAAATTTGTATGTTTATTGTCCTTTTCATGGTATGTGATGTTATGCTGTGTTTAACATAAGCCAAATTTGTAACTCAGGAATGGTTTATGTGCAGTATTTCTTTTGCTAAATATGTTGTTCTGTAATTTTCCATTGTCAGATTTGCAAATAAAAAGAGACTTTTTGGTCATATCATCACAACAGCCAGCATTAGTTTCATTAAACAACCAACATGTGTGTGAAAACAAAACTTAATACAGGTTGTATGTAGTGACATAGTAGCATGTTCACTGAAATTACTGTTTCTCACATTATTCACATTTAGGCATGAGAGGAATATCTTTTTTTTTTTTTTATTAGAAAATTAACGACCACCGTGAGCAACTCAATGGGCTATGGAAGTCACCCGTCCCTAATTTAGGGTCACTGATTCCAGGGAAAGGAGATAGCCAGTGCTGTAAGATAAACACAACATCCATGCCTTACCGGGATTCGAACCTGGACCGCTTTCGGACGAATGATCATAGGCCTACGCTTAGACCACTGCGCCACCGGGGCAGCAGGAATATCTTAACTTGATGTTCAACAAGTAAAGAATGTCAATGTTGACTAATTAGTGTGAAAAAAGATATATTAGCTTGCCAGCATTTCATGAACAAATAAAGTTTCGTAGCTGTCCCATATAGGACCAACCCAATGTTCCAAACAATGCAACAGTCATTATATGTCACTGCATACAGTTGAACTAACCACATGTTTTTGGTTTGAAAGTTCCTTCTTTTGAGCTACGTAATACTCAATACAGGTTGTTCATGTTCATAAATTAAAGATAGATGGCAGCCCCGGTGGCGCAGTGGTCTAAGCGATGGCTTCTGATCATTCGTCCGAGATGGGTCCGCGTTCAAATCCCGATGAGGTATGGATGTTGTGTTTGTCTTACTGCACTGGCTCTCTCCCTTCCCTGGAGCCAGTGGCCCTAAATTAAGGATGGGCGACTGCTTATAGCCCACTGAGCTGCTCATGGTGGTAGTTAAACCTCCAATATAAAAAAAAAAAAAAAAAGATGAAAGGATATGTAACATTTGTGTGGCACCGCTTGGTTAGCCATAACTATTAGAAAGAATGTAAATCATGATGATAAAGTAAGGTAAATTGTCAGCACAAACTTTTGATTTCTGCTCAAAAAGGTTCTGTACGTCACATTTTGTATAGATTGTAAGCTGAAAAACTGTTTGAGGAAAAGGTTTCACATACCTGTTCTATATTATAGATTATGTCTAAGAACATACACTCCTGGTGATCACTGAATTATAACTATTATCAAAAGTGGATACAGCCTGTTGATCACGTGATTTCCCAGAGGGTGCGATTAATCGATCAACATAGCATATATAAAGGTGTGAGTGGAGCTGTAGGTAGCAAACAATGGAGCATGATAAGTAAATGGAAGGATTTAACAGACTTTGAAAAACGACAGATTGTGGGAGCTCCGAGAGTGGATGCCTCGATTTCTCAAATGGCTGAATTGGTGGGTTGTTTGCAAGCCGCTGTAGTTACAGTGCATCGGGACTGGCATGAAAATGGTCAAACAATGACCCAGAGCTAAAACTGCACAGGACAGCAAAAGGTTGATGTGAGAGTTGAGCACCGGGTCCAACAACTCGTACAGGCCAATTAGATGCAGCACTGATGAATAGTTCACTACCCAATACAACGGAGGTCAACCCGGAACAGTATCTGTCATGACCATGCATGGGCTAAAGTAGGCAACCTCAACGACATCCTCTCCTAATCCCATTTCTTTGGTGCAAAGACTCCTGGTGCAAAGATCATGCACATTGGATGACTGTAAAAAAGTCTGCTGGTGTGACAAGTGGTGTTTCTTACTCCACTCCGTGGATGGTCGTGTACAAACAACATTACTTGATCCATCCTGCATGGTCTCCATAGTGCAAGCTAGTGGAGGCAATTGTATGGTGTGGGCATGTTTACCTGGCAGAAATGTGGACCCTTTGTGGATGTAAAACAACATACGACTGATGCCCTCTATCGTGAATTGTTTGCTGACTCTGTACACCTAGCAATGTTGCACATCTTCTTGAATGATGACCATGTCTCCCAAAATGGCAATGTGCTGAGCCACAGGTCCAGTGTTGTACAGGAATGGTTTGAGGAACACAGTTCAGACTTCCAGCATATTGATTGGCCTCCGAATTCTCCCGATATCAGTCCTCTAGAGCACTTTGAAGCGGCATATCAAGCATCTGGATACACCAATCACCTCCATACCTGAATTGAACACCGCATTACACATAGCTTGGTTGGCCGTACCTCCCAACTGCTTCCACGATCTTTTTGAAATGATGCCATGTTGGATAGCTGCTGAACTAAGAGCAAAAGGAGGACCTATGAAGTATTATTAGGTAGGTAGGTGGTCATAGTTCTTTTTTTTTTTTTTCTTTTTTGATTGGAGGTTTAACGACCACCATGAGCAACTCAACGGGCTATAAGCAGTCGCCCGTCCCTAATTTAGGGTCGCTGGTTCCAGGGAAGGGAGAGAGCCAGTGCCGTAAGACAAACACAACATCCATGCCTCACCGTGATTCGAACCCGGACCCCTTGCGAACGAATGATCAGAGGCCAACGCCTTAGACCACTGCGCCGCCGGGGCGGCTGATTGGAGGTTTAACGACCACCGTGAGCAACTCAATGGGCTATAAGCAGTCGCCCGTCCCTAATTTAGGGTCGCTGGTTCCAGGAAGGGAGAGAGCCAGTGCCGTAAGACAAACACAACATCCATACCTCACCGGAATTCGAACCCGGACCCCTTACAGACCAATGATCAGAGGCCAGCGCCTTAGACCACTACGCCACCGGGGCGGCTGGTCATAGTTCAGTGATCACTTAATGTATATGTACAGTAAAAAAGTACATTGCCGCCCCGGTGGCGCAGTGGTCTAAGGCGCTGGCCTCTGATCATTCGTCAGTAAGGGGTCCGGGTTCGAATCCCGGTGAGGCATGGATGTTGTGTTTGTCTTACGGCACTGGCTCTCTCCCTTCCCTGGAACCAGTGACCCTAAATTAGGGACGGGCGACTGCTTATAGCCCATTGAGTTGCTCACGGTGATCGTTAAACCTCCAATAAAAAAAAAAAAAAGTACATTACAAAATAAATTTCGCATTCCCTTGATTCACCCTTTTCCTATGTGACAGATTAGTAGGCCGCCCCGGTGGCGCAGTGGTCTAAGGCACTGGCCTCTGATCATTCGTCCGTAAGGGGTCCGGGTTCGAATCCCGGTCAGGCATGGATGTTGTGTTTGTCTTACGGCACTGGCTCTCTCCCTTCCCTGGAACCAGTGACCCTAAATTAGGGACGGGCGACTGCTTATAGCCCATTGAGTTGCTCACGGTGGTCGTTAAACCTCCAATCAAAAAAAAAGAAAAAGAGATATTTAAGAATCCGTGGAATCGTAGACACCTGCCGCCCCGGTGGCGCAGTGGTCTAAGGCGTTGGCCTCTGATCATTCGTCCGAAAGGGGTCCGGGTTCGAATCCCGGTGAGGCATGGATGTTGTGTTTGTCTTACGGCACTGGCTCTCTCCCTTCCCTGGAACCAGTGACCCTAAATTAGGGACGGGCGACTGCTTATAGCCCATTGAGTTGCTCACGGTGGTCGTTAAACCTCCAATAAAAAAAAAAAAAAAAAAAAAAAAATCGTAGACACCGACTAGGGGGGCAGTGCCCACTCAATAATTTTTGTCCTGTTTAATTAACCCTTTAAGCGACCGATCTACGTGAAACAAATGGTGTCCATTTTCTGCTTTCCTCAAATAAAAATATCCACATCGCGGCAGCCCTCCCCCCGCCCCCAGATCACAGCAGTGCAGGCCATAGACCTGTCACGTGTGATAAGCGCTCCCATATAGTGCTTTGTTCTCTGCTTTATGACCTAAAGTATTATGGGAAAGGACTAATCTCCATGACACTGACATCCTGCAACTGTACGGTGTGAAACGCATATTTAATACACACAATTGACGTGGATTAGGAACATCAAACAGAAATCATCGCTCTTTCCACGTTTATAAGTGAGTCACGGAAAAATTCTCATCGGCCGCCACCGGGAATCGAACCCAGGGTCTTCCAGTTACGCGCCGGACATGCTACCACTGCACCACAGCGGCCTCGAATTCTTCAGAACTCACATACGACTAACTGCCTAACCACATGGCAGGTTGCTTCTTGGAGCCCCGCACAATGCTGGGGATTCACTAAAGATGGAGAGCAGCAACTGAACAAATAACTAGGAGGCGAATGAATAATTAATACACACTATTGGCGTGCATTAGGAGCATCAAAGAGAAGTCGTTGCTCTTTCCACGTTTATAATATCTGAGTCTAGAGAATTCGAGGCCAGTGTGGTGCAGTGGTAGCATGTCCGGCACATAACTGGAAGACCCTGGGTTCGATTCCCGATGATAATTTTTCCGTGACTCACTTATAAACGTGGAAAGAGCGACGACTTCTGTTTGAAACACATATTTGTCTGTGACGGAGTAAGTTGCTCTTCCAACTAAGCTACACGGACAGAATGTATCACTGCAGATTTGTCATCTTGACACGTGCTTTACATCTGTAGCACGTCACAACGGAAACAAGTGACTCAAACATGTCTCTCCTTTCTTAGTTTCGTCGTCATTGTTACAGCTCATTTAGCAGGTAATCAGTCAAAAAGGATTAGTGTCATTCATCCCCTTAAATGATCACTTTGATCCGTAGGAGTAACTAGGGTGGGGGCGCAAAAACCACTGCATACATGAGGGGGCGGAAAAACCACTGCATACATACAATCTGATTAAAATCGGAATTGAAACTTTTGCAACAGTTTTGTAACAACTTTTATTGTGCCATACTTTATCGTTTGTCCATTTCCAGAATTTACCTAAATTCGAACTCCTTCCTCAAAATGTGCAGAGGATGTAAATTGCTCACAATCAGAAATAAACAGAGCCCGACTTAAGACTAGTGGGGCCCTGGGCACAAACAACTTGGGGGCTCCCCATCCCCGGGAATGAATCGTACTCTTAATAAATTAACAACGGCACTTGCGTATTAAGGCAGCTGCTTCCCGCAATTATTCTATAATTGCGCGACAATTGTATAAAGCACAAGAAGTGCTGCCTTAATGCACAAGTACTATCTACTTTAACAAATGCAAGAAACAATAAATGTTCAAAATTGTAAATTAAAAGTAAACATTTTATCTCCATCTTTCAAATGGATATTAATAATCGATTTTTTTAAGCAACATGTCGATGCATATTTGCGCTCAGTGAAAATTAACTGCTGCACTCCACCGTCGCGGTTTTTGCTGCCCACAATAAGAAAAATTAAATGTTAGTGCTGAAATCGGGGTCCCCCCAGTCCACGGGGGCCCTGAGCACGGGCCCCAGTGTGCCCTTGCGTAAATCAGGCTCTGGAAATAAAGGCACGGTTATTTTTACGTTACAATACAGGGTAATTCAAAATGATTGTCCCAATTACAAATGATATTACCTGGTTTATGAACATAGATACAGAGATCACATTGTTGCACAATAAAGAAGGAAGTTTAGACTTTTGTTTCCATACCTTACAAATGTTCTACGTGACTCCCCTGGGTCACGCGGACAACATCTAAACAGTAATCCATTTCACGCCATACATTATGAAGAATGTCCATAGCCACTGATGCCAGTGCAAACTGAATGCGGCTCTTTAGTTCGTGCAATATTCTCGGCAAAGGTGGCACATACACATGGTCTTGACATACTCCCACAGAAAGAAGTCACAAACACACTTTTAAACTCCAGCGTATGACACTTTTCAAACTCCAGCACGCGAAACGCCTTTTCTGCTGTGGTCGCCATTTCTTCCCACTGCTTTGGCGCACGGGCAGCTCACTTTCCTATGTCACCATAGCAACACAGCAGTAGTTCCAATAAAATGCTAAACTTCTTTCTTGTGTAGGGATATCAGCTGTCTATTTATCTTCATAACACGTTATTGTCATTTGTAATCGGGGCAATAATTTTGAGTTACCGTGTATAAGGATGTCTTTCATATTTTTTAAGATTATCTGGGGGCAATTCTACCATTACTGCAAGCTACATTCGGTTCGTTTAATGTGGTACCAAAGGTCAGAACTCGGAAGCAGCTGGGAATCTCACCGCTCTCTTCACTCTTGTATTTTACAGCTCTAAATGGCGTCCCGCGTTCCGTTCGGCTTCACTATATCCAGCACATAGCAGGAGACTCAGAGGTTAATCTTCCGTAGAGACACATGGCAACAATTTGGCCGGAAAGATCTCAGTAGAACAGCACGCCAAGGGTCGAACATGGAACTAAAACGTCGAACCGTAGGAGTCTGTCCCTTTTTTTGTTGTTGTTGTTTTGTTTTTCACGAGTTTACAACACTCTCGGAGCTGCTACTTATACAGCCACTAGTACCGTATCACGTGACAGGATGGCACTAGTGGTCAACGTTCGTGACGCGGATGGCCTAGTGGTCAACGTTCGTGACTGTCACGGAGAAATCTCAGGTTTGATCCCAGCAGGTACGAAATCTCAGGTTTGATCCCAGCAGGTACGAAAGATTTGGGATAGAGTGCCCGATAGGAAAGTCATACGGAAGCGAGGTAGAAGACGCCCTTATTTACTACCGGGGGCCAATATCCGGGGTCCGACGGCTTTATGTACCCATCAGATCAGATCAGATCATATGTAGAGGATTTTAGGAAGGGAGTGTCTGACCCCAGGTCTTAAACAACCCTTAGAAATAGGAAACTAGGAGATTTGGGCTAGAGTCACCGATAGGAAAGTGACACCGAAGCGAGGTAGAAGACGCCCTTATATACTACCGGGGGCCAATACCCGGGGTCCGACGGCTTAATGTGCCCATCAGATCAGATCAGATCATATGTAGAGGATTTTAGGAAGGGAGTGTCTGACCCCAGGTCTTAAACAACCCTTAGAAATAGGAAGCTGGGAGATTTGGGCTAGAGTGCCCGATAGGAAAGTCACACGGAAGCGAGGTAGAAGACGCCCTTATTTACTACCGGGGGCCAGTACCCGGGGTCCGACGGCTTTATGTACCCATCAGATCAGATCAGATCATATGTAGAGGATTTTAGGAAGGGAGTGTCTGACCCCAGGTCTTAAACAACCCTTAGAAATAGGAAGCTAGGAGATTTGGGCTAGAGTGCCCGATAGGAAAGTGACACGGAAGCGAGGTAGAAGACGCCCTTATTTACTACCGGGGGCCAATACCCGGGGTCCGACGGCTTAATGTGCCCATCAGATCAGATCAGATCATATGTAGAGGATTATAGGAAGGGAGTGTCTGACCCCAGGTCTTAAACAACCCTTAGAAATAGGAAGCTAGGAGATTTGGGCTAGAGTGCCCGATAGGAAAGTCACACGGAAGCGAGGTAGAAGACGCCCTTATTTACTACCGGCGGCCAGTGCCCGGGGTCCGACGGATTAATGTGCCCATCAGATCAGATCAGATCATATGTAGAGGATTTTAGGAAGGGAGTGTTTGACCCCAGGTCTTAAACAACCCTTAGAAATAGGAAGCTAGGAGATTTGGGCTAGAGTGCCCGATAGGAAAGTCACACGGAAGAGAGGTAGAAGACGCCCTTATTTACTACCGGGGGGCCAGTACCCGGGGTCCGACGGCTTAATGTGCCCATCAGATCAGATCAGATCATATGTAGAGGATTTTAGGAAGGGAGTGTCTGACCCCAGGTCTTAAACAACCCTTAGAAATAGGAAGCTAGGAGATTTGGGCTAGAGTGCCCGATAGGAAAGTCACACGGAAGCGAGGTAGAAGACGCCCTTATTTACTACCGGGGGCCAGTACCCGGGGTCCGACGGCTTAATGTGCCCATCAGATCAGATCAGATCATATGTAGAGGATTTTAGGAAGGGAGTGTCTGACCCCAGGTCTTAAACAACCCTTAGAAATAGGAAGCTAGGAGATTTGGGCTAGAGTGCCCGATAGGAAAGTGACACGGAAGCGAGGTAGAAGACGCCCTTATTTACTACCGGGGGCCAGTACCCGGGGTCCGACGGCTTAATGTGCCCATCAGATCAGATCAGATCATATGCAGAGGATTTTAGGAAGGGAGTGTCTGACCCCAGGTCTTAAACAACCCTTAGAAATAGGAAGCTAGGAGATTTGGGCTAGAGTGCCCGATAGGAAAGTGACACGGAAGCGAGGTAGAAGACGCCCTTATTTACTACCGGGGGCCAATACCCGGGGTCCGACGGCTTTATGTGCCCATCAGATCAGATCAGATCATATGCAGAGGATTTTAGGAAGGGAGTGTCTGACCCCAGGTCTTAAACAACCCTTAGAAATAGGAAGCTAGGAGATTTGGGCTAGAGTGCCCGATAGGAAAGTCACACGGAAGCGAGGTAGAAGACGCCCTTATTTACTACCGGGGGCCAATACCCGGGGTCCGACGGCTTTATGTGCCCATCAGATCAGATCAGATCATATGTAGAGGATTTTAGGAAGGGAGTGCCTGACCCCAGGTCTTAAACAAACCCTTAGAAATAGGAAGCTAGGAGATTTGGGGTGGAGTGCCCGATAGGAAAGTGATACGAAAGCGAGGTAGAAGACGCCCTTATTTACTACCGGGGGCCAATACCCGGGGTCCGACGGCTTTATGTGCCCATCAGATCAGATCAGATCATATGTAGAGGATTTTAGGAAGGGAGTGTCTGACCCCAGGTTTTAAACAACCCTTAGAAATAGGAAGCTAGGAGATTTGGGCTAGAGTGCCCGATAGGAAAGTCACACGGAAGCGAGGTAGAAGACGCCCTTATTTACTACCGGGGGCCAATACCCGGGGTCCGACGGCTTTATGTGCCCATCAGATCAGATCAGATCATATGTAGAGGATTTTAGGAAGGGAGTGTCTGACCCCAGGTCTTAAACAAACCCTTAGAAATAGGAAGCTAGGAGATTTGGGCTAGAGTGCCCGATAGGAAAGTCACACGGAAGCGAGGTAGAAGACGCCCTTATTTACTACCGGGGGCCAGTACCCGGGGTCCGACGGCTTAATGTGCCCATCAGATCAGATCAGATCATATGTAGAGGATTTTAGGAAGGGAGTGTCTGACCCCAGGTCTTAAACAACCCTTAGAAATAGGAAGCTAGGAGATTTGGGCTAGAGTGCCCGATAGGAAAGTCACACGGAAGCGAGGTAGAAGACGCCCTTATTTACTACCGGGGGCCAATACCCGGGGTCCGACGGCTTTATGTGCCCATCAGATCAGATCAGATCATATGTAGAGGATTTTAGGAAGGAAGTGTCCAACCCCAGGTCTTAAACAAACCCTTAGAAATAGGAAGCTAGGAGATTTGGGCTAGAGTGCCCGATAGGAAAGTCACACGGAAGCGAGGTAGAAGACGCCCTTATTTACTACCGGGGGCCAATACCTGGGGTCCGACGGCTTTATGTACCCATCAGATCAGATCAGATCATATGTAGAGGATTTTAGGAAGGGAGTGTCTGACCCCAGGTCTTAAACAAACCCTTAGAAATAGGAAGCTAGGAGATTTGGGCTAGAGTGCCCGATAGGAAAGTCACACGGAAGCGAGGTAGAAGACGCCCTTATTTACTACCGGGGGCCAGTACCCGGGGTCCGACGGCTTTATGTGCCCATCAGATCAGATCAGATCATATGTAGAGGATTTTAGGAAGGGAGTGTCTGACCCCAGGTTTTAAACAACCCTTAGAAATAGGAAGCTAGGAGATTTGGGCTAGAGTGCCCGATAGGAAAGTCACACGGAAGCGAGGTAGAAGACGCCCTTATTTACTACCGGGGGCCAGTACCCGGGGTCCGACGGCTTAATGTGCCCATCAGATCAGATCAGATCATATGTAGTGGATTTTAGGAAGGGAGTGTCTGACCCCAGGTCTTAAACAACCCTTAGAAATAGGAAGCTAGGAGATTTGGGCTAGAGTGCCCGATAGGAAAGTGATACGGAAGCGAGGTAGAAGACGCCCTTATTTACTACCGGGGGACCAGTACCCGGGGTCCGACGGCTTAATGTGCCCATCAGATCAGATCAGATCATATGTAGAGGATTTTAGGAAGGGAGTGTCTGACCCCAGGTCTTAAACAAACCCTTAGAAATAGGAAGCTAGGAGATTTGGGCTAGAGTGCCCGATAGGAAAGTCACACGGAAGCGAGGTAGAAGACGCCCTTATTTACTACCGGGGGCCAGTACCCGGGGTCCGACGGCTTTATGTACCCATCAGATCAGATCAGATCATATGTAGAGGATTTTAGGAAGGGAGTGTCTGACCCCAGGTCTTAAACAACCCTTAGAAATAGGAAGCTAGGAGATTTGGGATAGAGTGCCCGATAGGAAAGTGATACGGAAGCGAGGTAGAAGACGCCCTTATTTACTACCGGGGGACCAGTACCCGGGGTCCGACGGCTTAATGTGCCCATCAGATCAGATCAGATCATATGTAGTGGATTTTAGGAAGGGAGTGTCTGACCCCAGGTCTTAAACAACCCTTAGAAATAGGAAGCTAGGAGATTTGGGCTAGAGTGCCCGATAGGAAAGTGATACGGAAGCGAGGTAGAAGACGCCCTTATTTACTACCGGGGGACCAGTACCCGGGGTCCGACGGCTTAATGTGCCCATCAGATCAGATCAGATCATATGTAGAGGATTTTAGGAAGGGAGTGTCTGACCCCAGGTCTTAAACAACCCTTAGAAATAGGAAGCTAGGAGATTTGGGATAGAGTGCCCGATAGGAAAGTCACACGGAAGAGAGGTAGAAGACGCCCTTATTTACTACCGGGGGGCCAATACCCGGGGTCCGACGGCTTAACGTGCCCATCAGATCAGATCAGATTATATGTTGAGGATTTTAGGAAGCGAATGTCTGACCCCAGGTCTTAAACAACCCTTAGAAATAAGAAGTTAGGAGATTTGGGCTAGAGTGCCCAATAGGAAAGTGATACGGAAGCAAGGTAGAAGACGCCCTTATTTACTACCGGGGGACCAGTACCTGGGGTCCGACGGCTTAATGTGCCCATCAGATCAGATCATATGTATAGGATTTTAGGAAAGGAGTGTCTTACCCCAGATCTTAAACAACCCTTAGAAATAGGAAGCTAAGAGATTTGGGCTAGAGTGCCCGATAGGAAAGTGACACGGAAGCGAGGTAGAAGACGCCCTTATTTACTACCGGGGGGCCAGTACCCGGGGTCCGACGGCTTAATGTGCCCATCAGATCAGATCATATGTAGAGGATTTTAGGAAGGGAGTGTCTGACCCCAGGTCTTAAACAACCCTTAGAAATAGGAAGCTAGGAGATTTGGGCTAGAGTGCCCGATAGGAAAGTGACACGGAAGCGAAGTAGAAAGGGGGAGGAAGACGCCCTTATTTATTACCGGGGCCAGTACCCGGGGTCCAACGGCTTAACGTGCCCATCCGACGTACAGCGGATATTTAGTGGATCGAGCGTTCGTACCTGCCAGGGATCGAACCTGAGGTCCTTTCCGTGCCCACTCGTCCACCCGCGGCACTGTTGGACCCCAGGTACCGGCCCCCTGGTTATAAATAAGGGCGTCTTCCTCCCACTTTCTACCTCGCTTCCGTGTCACTTTCCTATCGGGCACTCTAGCCCAAATCTCCTAGCTTCCTATTTCTAAGGGTTGTTTAAGACCTGGGGTCAGACACTCCCTTCCTAAAATCCTCTACATATGATCTGATCTGATCTGATGGGCACATTAAGCCGTCGGACCCCGGGTACTGGTCCCCCGGTAGTAAATAAGGGCGTCTTCTACCTCGCTTCCGTGTCACTTTCCTATCGGGCACTCTAGTCCAAATCTCCTAGCTTCCTATTTCTAAGGGTTGTTTAAGACCTAGGGTCAGACACTCCCTTCCTAAAATCCTCTACATATGATCTGATCTGATGGGCACATTAAGCCGTCGGACACATTAAGCCGTCGGATCACGTGACAGACGTTATTGTACTTTCATGTCCGACCACTGGGGCGCTGTCTTAAACAGGAGAGTTGTTTTGTTTTGTTTTTTTATTGGAGGTTTAACGACCACCGTGCGCAACTCAATGGGCTATAAGCAGTCACCCGTCCCTAATTTAGGATCACTGGTTCCAGGGAAGGAAAAGAGCCAGTGCCGTAAGAGAAACACAACATCCATGCCTCACCGGGATTCGAACCCGGACCCCTTTCGGACGAATGATCAGTGGCCATCGCTTAGACCACTGCGCCACCGGGGCGGCACACGAGAGTTGGACCTCTGATCTCTCTCCTCCCCTGTGATACCCAGAACATCCTTGATATAAATAAAGGTAAAAGAAATAAAAGAAATGCACGAAACCTTTCTGCTGAGTCTCCCCCCTCCCCTCCTGTTTCTTAATTTCTTCCGAGGCAATTAATAAGGGTAAAATGCAGTTCCGGTTTGAGATAAGAAATGTGATACCTAGTTCAGTAATGCCCTATATTTACAGTATCATACGGCAATAAAAACGTGAACGTGTTTTCTCCTGGAGAAACCATACATCTATTGCACAACCGTTAGTGATTATTAGTTATCAGTTAACTACACGAAAATATGATAAAAAAAAGAAAGTATAAAATTCAGTGTGGCAAAATGTCAGAAGCAACTCCCGGAAGCAGTGTTAGTTAACTATTTTGAAAAATCGTAGTTGCACATGCGTATTGTGACGTACCTGCCAGCAGGACGCACACGACATAAAGGCAGATAGCAATCGGAATGAACGTCTGCGTAGCTCAGTTGGTATAGCGACTTGTTCCGGAATAAGCGGACTCGGGTTCGAATCGGGCCCGGCGTAGACCAAAAATGAAGGAGAAATTTACTTCGTTATAATGGCGCCCGAACTATCCGGATGGCCCGAACTATCCGGATGACCCGACCGTTCAAAATCTTGCATTGGTGTGATGTTATTTTCACACCGCGAGATAGGAAAAATCAGAGAATCCCTTCTCCAGCGCCTCGAAAAACAAAAATGTATGATGTTGCATTCCACACAGCAGATTGACTGGGAGTTCTCAAGTGCACGTTCTACAGTGGATGGCTGCCTGCAACGATTCATGGTCACGGCTGACCCGTGGGCCATGCCCCCGGCCCTCTTTCGAGGTGGAGGGAGATGTGACGTACCTGCCAGCAGGGCGCACACGACATAAAGGCAGATAGCAATCGGAATGAACGTCTGCGTAGCTCAGTTGGTAGAGCGACTTGTTCCGGAATAAGCGGACTCGGGTTCGAATCCCGGCGTAGACCAAAAATGACGGAGAAATTTACTTCGTTATAGTATGGGTAGTAAACAATGCAAATCTGATCGTAATCAACACACAAGACCAGTTTTACTATCCTAAAAACTCAAGTTTTTTTGTTTTAACGACTTCGGCGGAGGGGGCGCAATATTTTGTGGTTTGCCCCAGGCGCAGAAATTACCTAGTTATGTCTCTGCTTTGAACAGTCAATCAGTCAAAAAGGATTAGTGTTAATCATCCCCTTAAGTGACCACTTTTAATAACAAAGCTAAGGGGAAAGCAACTTTTTCTGGAGCGCAGATTCACTCGTTCCAGCCGCACCCAGCCCGCGTCTTAGACAACGAATATACTCGTTCAAGCTGTTTTAAACACATTTTGGTAATCCCGAGTTTATTTAGTATTTATTTGTGAGCACATCCGAACAGATGGTATATCTAGTTACAGGAATTGCTATAGTGATACACCGATGAGCATTATAACCACCCCCAGCCTAAAGAAATGAGCGCGCCTGGAGAAAGAACGGTGGCGCAGACGAAGTTCACAGAGCAGTATATATACAACCCGAGGACCGACTTTCGGTTAGTACAGATGTTCGGAGTCAGAATGCGAAAAGCTGACGATTTATCGGATAAAGGACAAATTGTAAATGCGCGGCACCTCGGAAACGGCGCGGCTTGTGGGTTGCTCCCTTGCCGCTGTAGTGAGTACGTATAAAAAGTGGTGCACATATGGCCAAACGACGAACCGTCGTCGAGCTGTGTGTCGTCTGCAGCTCATTGATGCCAGAGGGGAGCGGAGACTGTCGTGCATTGTTCACAGCGAGCGCCACAAATAACCCTCAGCTACAACAGTGGTGATCAGCGAAATGCGTCACAGCACACAGTTCATCGCATCCTTCTGCGCATGGGCCTGCGTAGCCGAAGACCCAGGCAGGTCCTCACGCTCAGTGCACGTCATCACCAACAGCGCATGAAATGCGCCCAAGATAATCGAGATTGGACTGTGGATGATTGGAAGAAAGTGGCCTGGTCTCACGAATCAAGATTCCTGGTGCATCACGTAGACGGCCGAGCGCGGATACGCCGATTGCCAACGGAGGCTATGGCACCTGGATGCACTGTTGGGCGGAAACAGGCCGGCGGCGGCGGTGTTATGCTGTGAGCTATGTTTTCTTGGGACATTTTAGGCCCCATTATCTCAACAGCACAGTCCCTGGCAGTTGTCAGGTATCTGAACATCGTTGCGGACCAAGTTCACCCATTCATGGCAATGGGAGGTGGTCACAATCGACCTTTCCTTTATAGAATTATATTATTCTTTATCAGATGGACCAAGCTCCACCTTATGAGGCAAAAACGATTTATTTCCAAAAAATTTATAAGTAACAAAATAAGTAAACACACACTCTCTGTCTCCCTCTTTTCCCATATTCAGCATTGCTCATCTGATAAGGAACATGGTTGTCAGTACCTTATTATGTTTGACATGCTCTTTTGAACTGTGATAAATGTTTAAGACAATTATCAAAAATAAAATAAATAAATAAAAATACAAAAACGTGAAATCTCTATCACCTTTTTTTGTCTATTTATATTTTTCGCTTCTCTTTCTTCGTTTATGTAATCGCACTAATTTCTCATATATTTTTTTATGAGCATTTGGAAATAAAATCTTTGAGGATATTTTTATAAAATCACAGGCTGAATTTTATTTTTTTAAATATTAATATTCAGCAAAATAGTATTTCTGTTGCCTTGTTCATTTGCTGAGGAGCAATTACAATTGCATTTTAAAATATACGTCGAATCTTGTAGTTTATCTTTCTGCCCCCATTTTTTTTTATTTTCCTTCTGAAGTGCCCCTGCCACGTCTGATCTCTTCACACCTGCTCACCCAATAATCTGTCGGCGATCTTACGTGGCGTAGCCAAGAATTTTTTTCGGGGGGGAGAATCAAATTTCGACAAAGAGACAAAGATTGAAGCAGTGTATACTTAAGTAATGAAGTCTATTTAATGATTACATGTATTTTAAACATTGACGCCCATGGCTTGGTTCTCAGGAGGGGGGACAAACAGAAATTGTAACTAAGAATAACATATAAAAACTTCATATGCAAATTTCCCTGTGCCTTCTTGTTATCTAACAGTTTTTATCGCCCTCTCAAAGTATAAATTTCATTGGAAACCGGAGTGTAACGTATACTCTATATTCACTTTCCTTTTGATTTTACTATCTCTGGTTATTTTATTTTACTATGTAAATTATCTTCTTACTGAACGAGATGTTATTTCACCCGCTGAATGAGATCTGGCAATGAGTGTAAGTCATGACGTGGTGGTAGCCAGTATAAATAGGCGCGTTCAACGATACGTAGGGAGAGCTGTTGTTGTACGAGGAGAGCTGTTGTTGTACGAAGTGAGCTGTTGTTTATGTGTCAGAGAGCTGTTGTTGTATAGAGAGAGCGGTTGTTTATGTGCGTGAGAGCTTTGTTTCGTGTGTAAAGAGATCTTCGTTTATGTGAGAGCCAGAAGTTTACCAAATAAAAGATTGTCTTAGTAAAAAAAAAAAATAAGGGGAGATGATGTAACGTATACTCTATATTCACTTTCCTTTTGATTTTACTATCTCTGGTTATTTTATTTTACTATGTAAATTATCTTCTTACTGAACGAGATGTTATTTCACCCGCTGAATGAGATCTGGCAATGAGTGTAAGTCATGACGTGGTGGTAGCCAGTATAAATAGGCGCGTTCAACGATACGTAGGGAGAGCTGTTGTTGTACGAGGAGAGCTGTTGTTGTACGAAGTGAGCTGTTGTTTATGTGTCAGAGAGCTGTTGTTGTATAGAGAGAGCGGTTGTTTATGTGCGTGAGAGCTTTGTTTCGTGTGTAAAGAGATCTTCGTTTATGTGAGAGCCAGAAGTTTACCAAATAAAAGATTGTCTTAGTAAAAAAAAAAATAAGGGGAGATGATGTAACGTATACTCTAGATTCACTTTCCTTTTGATTTTACTATCTCTGGTTATTTTATTTTACTATGTAAATTATCTTCTTACTGAACGAAATGTTATTTCACCCGATGAATGAGATCTGGCAATGAGTGTAAGTCATGACGTGGTGGTAGCCAGTATAAATAGGCGCGTTCAACGATACGTAGGGAGAGCTGTTGTTGTACGAGGAGAGCTGTTGTTGTACGAGGAGAGCTGTTGTTGTACGAAGTGAGCTGTTGTTTATGTGTCAGAGAGCTGTTGTTGTATAGAGAGAGCGGTTGTTTATGTGCGTGAGAGCTTTGTTTCGTGTGTAATGAGATCTTCGTTTATGTGACAGCCAGAAGTTTACCAAATAAAAGATTGTCTTAGTAAAAAAAAAAATAAGGGGAGATGATGTAACGTATACTCTAGATTCACTTTCCTTTTGATTTTACTATCTCTGGTTATTTTATTTTACTATGTAAATTATCTTCTTACTGAACGAGATGTTATTTCACCCGCTGAATGAGATCTGGCAATGAGTGTAAGTCATGACGTGGTGGTAGCCAGTATAAATAGGCGCGTTCAACGATACGTAGGGAGAGCTGTTGTTGTACGAGGAGAGCTGTTGTTGTACGAAGTGAGCTGTTGTTTATGTGTCAGAGAGCTGTTGTTGTATAGAGAGAGCGGTTGTTTATGTGCGTGAGAGCTTTGTTTCGTGTGTAAAGAGATCTTCGTTTATGTGAGAGCCAGAAGTTTACCAAATAAAAGATTGTCTTAGTAAAAAAAAAAATAAGGGGAGATGATGTAACGTATACTCTATATTCACTTTCCTTTTGATTTTACTATCTCTGGTTATTTTATTTTACTATGTAAATTATCTTCTTACTGAACGAAATGTTATTTCACCCGATGAATGAGATCTGGCAATGAGTGTAAGTCATGACGTGGTGGTAGCCAGTATATATAGGCGCGTTCATCGATAGCGAAGGAGAGATTTTGTTGTTATAAGGAGAGCGTTTGTTATTGAAGGGAGAGCTTTTGTTGTTATACTAGAGGAGCGTTGTTGTTGTGAAGGAGAGAGTTTCGTTCTATGTGATTAGTTTGATTCTTCATTATTGTGAAACGAGTTGTGTGTGTGCTTTGGATGATCAAGAGTTACATAATAAAAGAGCTTTGTAGTAAGTACGTCTTTCTCAATTCATAGTTTTTGTCAGACCTCTGTCTGGCTGTTAGGTTTATGTCATTAGTTTATTACCATTAACAACCAGCGTTAAGACTTTATTCATTCTAATTACTGCCACAACATTACTACCAGTTATAAGTTTGTTCAATGCTATTACTACACTACTAGCAGGAGACTTTATTCATGTTCTTAATTAACTAGTAACAACAACCATTTGAATTCACTATTTGAAGCTTAGTACAAGCATATCATTCAGTAGCAGAAGCATTATACTTAGCTCAGTAGGAAAGCTTCATTATTATCATTAGCTAGCTGGTAGAAAGAGCTTATTCATTATAATTAGCTTAGCGGAAAGCAAATAAAGCTAATTCATTATAGGAGGACCCCAAAACTACAGGAGTTGGACAGAATGTGAGCACCACGCTCAAAGACGTGACTTTTAATGCAACTGCGTACGTCGCAATACCCAAAGGTATCCACCACTTTTTGGTTCTAATAGCTTTGTGTAGAACCTCAAGGTCCTGTTTAAGTGCATTTAAAATGTCTTGTTGCTAAATTTCTTTCAGGGTGACGACGAAATGAGCGACATAACGGACTTCGAAAGAGGGCTAATTTTTGGTGGCCAGCTACTTGGTGCCTCCGTGACAACAGTCGCCAGGGTGGTGGAGGTATCGAGAGCTACTGTGTATAGCGTCATGACAGCATACTGTGTTCGTGGCAAAACCTCGTCTGCGAAACACAAGAGCGGCCGAAAAACGACCCTGACTGATAGAGACAGGTGAGCATTAAAGTGGATTGTTACCCGTTATAAAAAAGACCACTGCGCCGAAAATTACTGCGGAGTTCAATCTCCATCTACAGACCCCAGTATCAACGAAAACAGTGCTCATAAACGAGATTTTCATGGCAGAGCTGCTATTGCAAAACTTCTGGTGACCCGGGTGGAGGCACAACAACAACGGCAGTGGTGCCAGGAGCATAAAACGTGGACTGCCGGTGCATGGAAGTGTGTAATGTAGTCGGATGAATCCACATTCACACTATTATTTCCCACCGCAGGACGTGTTTACGTGTGGAGAACACCGTCAGAAGCGTACAACTCAGGTTGTCTGCTCTCAACAGTACAGCATGGTGGTGGTTATGTCATGCTCTGGGCGGTCATATCGTGTTTTTCAGCAGGTCTCCTGATCACCTTGAAAGGACGGATGACTGGCAAAGCGTACGAAACTATTTTGGCCGACCGAGTCCATTCAATTACTCAGGCATTTTTTTCTCGCTGGGGATGCCACCTATCAATATGATAACGCCCCAGTTCACAGAGCTCGGAATGTCCAGTCATGGTTTGAGGAACATGAGGACGAACTTTCACACCTTCGTTGATGGCCTCCCCAATCACCAGACTTAAACATCATCGAGCCACTGTGGCTTGTGTTGGAAAACAGAGTAAGATTCCATTATCCTCCTCCTGCATCTCCCACGAACCTGGAGCAGTTTCTACATAAAGAAGGGTGTAACATTCCACAAAACATCATCATCTAGGATTTGTATGCATCCATTCCAAGGAGGATTCAGGCGCTTTTGAATGCCAAAGGTGGTCCCACACCCTATTAGGTACGTAAAACCTTCTTTTTCTAGGTGTTCACATTATTCTGTCCAACCCCTGCACGTAAAAAGATGGATAAATGTAATTAACAGTTTGTTAAGAAAATAAAGATATTTCATTGTCATTCTTTTGATCCTTTTGACCGCTTGTATCTCACGCGCTACGAAATCCTAGAGATCACTCAATCGTCAAGAACCGAGAATGAAAAAAAAATACTCTCAAGACAAATTTCTGGGGGAAATTCAGAGAGATCAGAGTGAATAGCTGCTGCCATGAGCGCCCATATAGAGGAGCAAGAAGAAGCATTTGCCCTCCCTGTAACGTACCAGGAGATGTGACGTACCTGCCAGAAGGACGCACACGACGTAAAGGCAGATAGTAGTCAGAACAAATGTCCGCGTAGCTCAACTGGTAGAGCAACTTATTCCGGAATGAGTGGACCCGGGTTCGAATCCTGGCGCGGATAAAAATGACGGAGAAATTCACTTCGTTATATCCCCTGAAAATCAGATCATGATCTTTCTGCTCTTGGAAGTTGTTCAGGAGTGCAGTCGAGGCCTGGCGATGCCAGATCACTTTTTTCTAAGGCCTGGTGGCCCAAGCTAATCTCTCTTTCTCTCTCTCGTTCTTTATTATTCTCTTTTCATGGTGGTTATGCATAAATCCGTAGAGTTATGTGGGTAACACACGCGTGCACACACTATATACACTCATTGTCAAAAAAATAGTTGCACCGAGAAGTCAGCAATCGACAGGAATGAAACTTGGTGGGTAGGTTTGACATCGTGAGACATGCAAATGATTCAAGTATCACGCTCGGCAGAGCATGTGACGCCAGCAAGGAGGAGTCATAGCGCTGTGTCTGACCGGCTATATAAGGTCGCCCCGTTGCGCGTGCTTGCCATTCTGACTCGTGCTGTTGTGTTGATTGCATCCTTTGCAAGTGAAGTATGCCTCGGAGAAAAGCTCGGAAACAATTCGAGCAGTTGGAGGAGTTCGAGAGAGGTCGCATCGTCGGGCTCCGGGATGGTGGATGATCTTATCGCCGTATTGCGCGCCATACCGGTTGTGTGGATATCACCATAGCAAACTGTTGGCGGCAGTGGATAGAACAAAGCACGCAGCATCGACAGGAAGGGTCTGGGAGACCTAGACGAACCTCTGAGAGAGAAGACCGACGGGTTGTCCGACATGCACGGAAGTGATTTAAAAGCCACGATTGCTGATATTCAGCAAGCAGTGGTGCCCTCCATGCATCGTCCGATTAGTGCCAGCACCACTGGCAGACGGCTGCACGACGTAGGACTACACGCAAGCAGACTGTTACGACGACTGCCCTTAACACCATTGCATCGTTGCCAAAGACTGCAAGGTGTCATGCCAGACTGTCATGGAGCCACGCAGAATGGCAGCGGGGGATCTTCAGTGAGGAGTCCCGCTTTGGTCTCAGGTCAGCGTGGTCAGCGCCATGATGAACGGTTTATTGTTGGGTGTCACACGTTCAGAAGGACTGCTGTCATGGTCTGGGGTGCAATTGCCTACGATGCCAGATCACCTCTGGTGTTCATTATAGGCACTTTGACAGTCCAACGTTACGTTAATGAGGTCCTGTAACCAGTGGCCCTACCTTTTCTGAATGCTCACTCTGGTGCGATTTTCCAACAGGACAACGCTCCTCCGCATACTGCTACTGTGGAGCTTGCCTTGAAGGCACTGACACTCTGCCATGGCCAGCCGCATCGCCAGACCTATTGCCGATTGAAAATGTGTGGGATGCTAATGGACGCGCTATCCACACTCCAGCCCTACCGCACAATCTGCAGGAAATGCTTGAAAAGATTCAAGCTGCATGGGATGGCTTATCGCAAGGCACCATTAGGTACCTGTACAACTCCATGTCGAAACGTCTGGCATGGTGTGTGTGCGAACATGGCAGCCCGACGCCATACTGAGAGACACTACTTGTTGGCGTGTAGTTCAAAAAATATTGCCCATATCTGTCTCAATGTTTATTCATTAATTGTTCCTGGTAACATTTATCTCCCTCCCGAATAGCATGCAATCCGACACGTCCTTCTGGGTGCAACTATTTTTTCGACAATGAGTGTATATATATTCCATCTGCTGAGAGCACTAATTGAAAGTACGAGGGAATATGAACATCCATGATGTATGGCTTTTATCGATTACGAAAAGGCCTTTGATTTCGTGAAATCATCACCCATTACAATTGCTTTGAAATCCTGCGGTATTGAAGATGCATACATTAGTATTATTAGCAACATCTCTGAAAATAAAAATGCAAAGGTTCGGTTATTTGAGGATACAGCACCAATAAAAATTGGAAAAGGGGTGAGACAAGGTTACACCATATCTCCCAAACTCTGTAATGCCACATTGCAGAATGTCTTTCAATCATTGAACTTTGAAAACAAAGGGATAAAGATTAATGGAGATTATTTAACTCACCTTCGTTTTGCTGATGACGTAATCATTTTTGCATCTACCCCTTCAGAGCTGCAGAGTATGATCCAGGAACTGGCTGACAAGAGTAAAGAAGTGGGATTAAAAAAAAACTCAGAAGACAAAACAGATGTACAATGCTTTTACAAGGAATGACGATGTATCGATTGATGTGGAAAAGCTGGAGATATCCGATATCTACATTTACCTTGGACAGCAGATATCAATTTTTAAGAGAAATATGCCATTATGTCTTAAAAGAAAAGTGTTTAACCATTTCAGTGCTTACGTATAGAGCAGAAACGTGGACCTTAACTAAAAAAGAGATACAAAGACTGCAGACAACTGAAAGAAGCACGGAGATTTTGCGTGCTTGGTGTAACCAGGAGAAATAAGAAGAGGAACTCGTGGATAAGGAAAATGACAAGAGTGGAAGACATCATGATCAGAGTAAAATCCCTGCAATGACAATGGGCTGGACATGTTGCCAGAAGAACAGACCACCGATGGATAACTGAAATTTTAGACTGGATACCAAGGGACAGAAAAAGACCCAGAAGAAGACCACATGGGAGATGGATGGATGAAATTCGAAAGCACGCCGGAGTGACATGGAGGAGACTGGCTTAAGACAGACCGTTGCGGGAGAAACTTGGGGAGACCTTCATCCAGTAGTTGTGTTGATAAAGGTTGACAATGGTGATGATGATAGTTATATTTATATGTATTTATAGCTATATCGACTATACAATTATTTTCAACAGAAAATTGGAGCTTGAATTTACAGTAGAAAATTAGAGAGAGAAAATTCAAATATTTATCTCCACAAACGTAGATTTTCTTACTTCGTTTACAAATCGTTATACAGCTATGAGACATAATTGCTTCCTGGTTTTAAACCAGAAATAAGTGATGAAAAGAACTGCTTTCCGTGAAAGAAGTTTATCTTTTTGTTTCAGTTATTTTCGTAATGCTTTCCCTTTTTCGAAGATTTCTATGTAGGCATAAAATTTAGCCTGGAATTCGAACCCGCTCATAAATTCCAAATTAAACAACGTTTTTCTACGTGGCGGTTTATGTAAAAGGAATTTATTAAACAGTGTGCAGAATTTTTTAAATTTTTATTCAGTAGTTAAAGACAAAACGTTTGAGCCATTAACAGGATTTTTAACTTGAAAAATATATTTTTAGCTTTATGCTAACACTGGGTTTTTATATCTATGTTGAATAAAACTGCTTAAATAGTAATTGAAAACACGATCAGGTTTTTAATAATCAGCAAGTAATGTTTTCGGGCGTTAACGCGAGAGGGAAAGAGAAGTTATTGCTCTCCGCCACGACGGCAAAAGTACTTGATATCACTTTTGCAACCCCAGCTCCGATCCACGTAAGCTAAATGAAGTCAGCCCCATAAAATCCTGCTCAAGCAGAAAGCACGAAAAAGCCAGGTGTTCACACAATCATTCATAGATGCATCATATCACACACAGCAAACACTTCGCTCATTCTCCGTAAAAGACGACTACGGAATAGCATTACGTTTTCTTATCGCTCTTGCGGCAATCGAGAACAGATTTTCGTATCTCTTGAGATTTCAAGAAACCGAAAAGATACAAAATGGAAGAGGCTCCTGTGGAAAATCCTGAAGTTGCAAGCCAGCAAAAAGTACCTCCTGTGAATGAAGAAAACATGGATGAATTCATTAGCAATTTGACGAGGCTTACCATGGAGTATCTGCAAGGTGGGAAGTCGCCTTTTGATTATCAGATGATGCTCTTAGCCGGCTTTTTGCTTGTACCTATCAGCTTACTAGGTAAGCGTACCGCTATCAATAATTTGTTAATAATCTTAATCCATCAATGCAGTTATTTATTCCAGCGAATTCTTTCAACCATCTCCAATTACTCCTCGTCAGTCTTAGATTCACTAAGACTTGCGTTTTAAGAAAAATTAAAAATCCGTTCCATTTTGGGGAAACTTCTTACGGTATTTATGCATTTCTTCAGGGGTGCAGTCGCACCAGACAATTTTTTTCAAGGCCTGGCGGGGGCAGGCTACTTTTTACGTAACTGAATTGAACTTTTTTTTAATTTATTTATTCAGTCGTCGCCCATGGAAAACAACATTTTTTTACCACAAATAATCTTAACCGAGTTTTTTTCTCTTTCTCCACCTCAGATACAGGCCGTGAAGTGGGTATTAGATATATATTACGCATTGATATATATATTATTTATTTATATATATAAGATAACCCTTCAACAAATTCAAACTCGAAAACTCAAAAACGAACCAATGTTCGGAACGAAACACCCTAGGTACATCCAACCCGAAAGACAGCATAGGTTCAAACTAAATCACAAAACGAATGAACCTGTAAACAAGCTGAAGTAATGTCCAGCAATGATTTAATTCAGGAACTTTTACAAACAACTACAAACAGGGTAACCCCGCCCCTGGAAAAAAATCAAATGCCCACCCAAATCTCACAGAGCAAAGCAAAAACCTCTTAAAATAGGATATACCTACAAAGGTTACCACAACACTCAGAACAGGAAACAAAACCAACGTGTCGTACTCATCAGGGGAACACCAACACGTAAGGAGTGGCTTTTTGTACATGGCAAAAGGTCGCGAATCGCCAAGAAACCCGCCCTCGTGTTTCCTAAGCCACTGGAAATGAAGACAATCAAACTACACAAATAGATCTGAAAGTGTAGTCCTAGGCAAACCCGCTCTCAGAACGAGAACACGGTCGTCACAGGAAGCTTGAGCACATTGAACCTCGAATAAAAAACGGAAGGCATCTGGCATAGAGACAGTTAAAGTTAGTAGAACTGAGAAATATAGGGTGTGTGAAAAAAGGGGCGGGTACGTGAATGTTAATAGGAGTGGCTACAAGAGATCCGCCGAGTAGCACTTAGCAGGCTAATCTATTAATAGTGTAGGATCTGGGGTAAGTTAAGTCTGAAATGTATATGTATTTAGATAGAAGCCGATTAGTATATGCATGATGAAGTAATTGCTGAAAAGATTTTTTAAGGAAACGAAATGGATAGTCTTTTTTTTTTTTTTTTTTATTGGAGGTTTAACGACCACCGTGAGCAACTCAATGGGCTATAAGCAGTCGCCCGTCCCTAATTTAGGGTCACTGGTTCCAGGGAAGGGAGAGAGCCAGTGCCGTAAGACAAACACAACATCCATGCCTCACCGGGATTCGAACCCGGACCCCTTACGGACGAATGATCAGAGGCCAGCGCCTTAGACCACTGCGCCACTGGGGCGGCGATAGTCTTTTGAAAGAAGTGTTTTGAATAACCAAGTAATGGCAGACAATTGAAAATCATGTCTATTACAAATGCTTAGACATCTGAAAAATTGACTGATAATTATACCTCTAAAGACTACTAGAAATATTGGAGTGCCAATCAGTTAAAAAAATAATGTCAAAATCGAAATTTCTTCGTTTATCATAGATATTAGTGCAGATGAAGTCCTCTTGTAATATAACAGTAATGTCCAGATAGTTGATTTCTGACGTTAGAACTCCTAGAGCGGGAATCTGTTCCTCAGTTCCAATTTGAAAGTTAATAATGATGCTTTTTATAGTTGATCATGTCAATACATTTTGTTTGTTTTATGAGCTTGCCACGTTCGAGATCTATCTATCTATCTTCATCGTCATTGTCAACCATTATCAATCCACTGCTGGATGAAGGTCTCCCAAAGTTTCTTCGACAACGGTATATATATATATATATATATATGGGATGTGGGATGTAAGGTCAGGTGATGCATAACATCACAGCCTCTCCTTGACAAATGTCAATCCCGCCTTCTCGTGGTGCATCCTGTTCCCACTAAAGGGGCTCTGACGACCACCCATAGCGGTATAACTATACCATCGGGATTAGAGGAAATTCTATCCCACACTCACCAACCCGCTTGGCCAGCGTGGTGAGTTATGGCCAAACCCCTCCAAAATGATTCCACAACTTAAATCTTGGCCCTCAGTCTCCGGCAGCTGGAATGTACCTGGCCAAGGCAGCGGCCAGTGCGACATGAAGGCAGAGGGTGCTAAGAATCCCCGGAGGACCGGACTAGGCTGCCATCTGATGCTGACCTTGGCTACTTACAATGGACGCTCCCTATCTTCTGATTCAAGGCTTCTTGAATTGGAAGAGGAACTACAAAGGATCAAGTGGGACATCGTGGGGCTAAGTGAGGTAAGGAGAAAAGGAGAAGATCTCATCGAACTGAAAAGTGGACATCTCTTCTACTATCGTGGGACAGATACTGGCAGAACTAGTGGTGTTGGATTTATAATAAACAAGAAACTGAAGGATAAAGTTGTAGAAGTTGAAAGTTCCTCTGACAGAGCTGCACGGCTTGTTATCCAACTCTCGAAAAGATACCAGGCTCAGATTATTCAAACTTATGCACCCACCACAAGTCATCCTGAAAAAGAAATTGAAGAATTTTATGAGGAAATTTGTCATCTAAATAATAAAGGTAAGCAGCACTTGAAAATAATTATGGGAGATTTCAATGCAAAAATAGGGCAACGGCAACAGAATGAAACTTTAGTAGGTAAATTCGGTCACGGCAACAGAAACCAGCGTGGAAATACTCTCGTTGAGTTTGCAGAGGCAGAAGGGTTTTTCATCTTGAACTCCTTCTTCAAGAAAAAGCCACACAGGAAATGGACATGGAGACATCCAAATGGGACGACAAGTGAAATTGATTTTATTATGTGTAACAAAAAATTCGTCATGGAAGACTGCAGTGTGCTAAACAAGTTCAACACAGGTAGTGACCATAGATTGGTGAGATGTAAGATGCACCTCAACACTAAACTTGAACGTGGCAAGCTCATAAGACAAACAAAATCTATTGACATAACCAACCTTAAAAAACACCATAATACCTTCAAGTTAGAACTGAAGAACAGGTTCTCTGCTTTAGAAGGCCTAACATCGGAAGAAATGGACATCTCTGAAGTTAACAGAAAAGTAACCAAAGCTCTTATGGAAACAGCAACAAAATTATCTGGGTCTAAGAACAAGTTGCATGTGAACAAATTATCAGGAAAAACCAAAATGTTGATGCAAAAAAGAAGAGAGATGAGGACAACTAAAGAAGATGTGACTTCCAAAGTGGAATATATAGAGCTATGCAAGACAGTAAGAAAAAGTATCACTGAAGACGTAAGGAAATTCAACTGTGAACTAGTGAGAAAAGCAATTGAAAACAACCAAAGCCTAAAGATAGCAAAGGGACATCTCAGTAAGGGAAGAAAACAGATTATGGCACTGAGAAAAGAAGATGGTTCTGTAACAAGAAATAGAGGCGAAATTTTGACAAGAGTGAAAGATTTCTACTCCAAATTATATGAAAGGGATGATACATGCACTCCAGACATCATGAAAGATACCAGTACCAGAGTTCCTCCAGTCCTTCCAGCAGAAGTTGCACATGCAATCAAGAACATGAAGCGAGGAAAAGCTCCAGGAGAAGATGGAATTACTGTAGACATCATACAAGAAGCAAGTGGAGAAATCGAAACAGTACTCGCCCAAATTTTCACTCGATGCCTTAATGAAGGAAAGATTCCTGAGGATTGGAACACCGCTACAATGATCCTGCTACATAAGAAAGGTGACATTGAGGATCTCGGAAACTACAGACCTATCAGCCTCCTATCAGTAGTTTATAAAATCTTCACTAAAGTTCTTTCACACCGCTTGAAGGTAACACTGGACATGGCTCAACCGAGAGAACAAGCTGGATTCAGGAGTGGCTACAGCACAATAGATCATATCCACGTGCTGAGAGAACTAATTGAAAGAGCGAGGGAATATGAACTTCCATTGTGCATGGCTTTTATCGATTATGAAAAAGCCTTTGATTCGGTGAAACCATCAGCAGTTACAATGGCTCTGAAAACCTGCGGTATTGAAGATGCATACATTAATATTATTAATAACATCTATGAAAATGCAAGTGCAAAGATTAGGCTGTTTGAAAATACAACACACGTAAAAATTGGAAAGGGAGTGAGACAAGGTGACACCATATCTCCGAAGCTCTTTAATGCCACATTGGAGGGTGTTTTTCAGTCGCTGAGCTGGGAAAACAAGGGGATAAAGATTAATGGAGATTATCTAACCCACCTTCGTTTTGCTGATGACGTAGTCATTTTTGCAACTACCCCATCAGAGCTGCAGAGTATGATCCAGGAACTTGCTGACAAGAGTAAAGAAGTGGGATTAAAAATGAACTTTCAGAAGACAAAAGTGATGTACAATGCTTTTACATGGAATGAAGATTTATCGATTGATGGGGGAAAGCCTGAGGTAACCGATATCTACATTTGTCTTGGACAACAGATATCAAACAAGGGTCACATTGATGAGGAAATTAATTGGTGTATACAACTTGGCTGGAGAGATTGTGGAAGAAACAGTACAATTTTTAAGAGCAATATGCCATTATGTCTTAAAAGAAAAGTGTTTGATCACTGCATCTTTCCAGTGCTTACGTGCGGAGCAGAGACGTGGGTATTAACTAAAAGAGATGTACAAAGACTGCAGACAACGGAAAGACACATGGAGAGATGCATGCTCGGTGTAGCCAGGAGAGATGCATGCTCGGTGTAGCCAGGAGAGATAAGAAGAGGAACTCATAGATAAAGAAAATTACATAATTGGAATAAAATCCCTGAAATAGCAGCGGGATGAACGTATTGCCAGAAGAACTCACCACCGATGGAAAACCGAAATTTTAGACTGTCAACAAGTGACAGAAAAAGACCCCGAAGAGGACCACATGAAAATTGGGTGGATGAAACTCGAAAGCCTGCTTTAGTGACATGGAGGGACTGGCTCATTACAGACAATTATGCAAGAAACTTAGGGAGACCTACATCCAGCAATAGATTGATAATGGTTGACAATGATGATAATGATATATACAGTATTTATATATATACTGAAGAGCAAAACTGAAAACTAAGGAAAAACTTTAGAATTTAAAACGAAAGTTGCAAAATAACCTGAAGATCAAAACGCGCAACGCAGCAGTTTTGAAAATTCAGAATTCACATTCTATTAAGAAGAGACCTAAGCAAAAAAATACATATATATTTTTGACTCATACCAAGTACAACATAGAAAAGGTTATGTATCTACCTGTGTGAGTAAAAGGAGAAAAGATAAAAAAATAAAATAAAACAACTGAATGTAGAAGGTGTCGAGAATACTGAGCCTTGGCTTTATCAAGGACCAGCAAAAACTCTGCATTTTCTCACTTCCACAAAGACCTAGTTGGAAATGGGTTTCTGCAAGGCCATAGATGCAAGTAACATGCCCACCTAAAATTGTTTTAAAAAATATATATATGTCATGTATATACACTGCTGGCCACCCAAAATACAACACCAAGAAGGAAGCATCTGATTGGCCTGAAATTCGCAGCAGGCGTCGCCAGCGAGAGGACATGCAAACGATTAGCATTGCAGGGCATATGCAAATCATGTGCGCTCGGCACGCCACCGAGAAGTACTGTAAGACGGGTGCACAGAAGGCGGGGTGTAAGTAGTGGAAGTGTGTTGTGCTGACGGGACCTGTGCGTGGGTGGCTTCCTGATGCCTCGTCGCAGAATACGGCAATCATTCCAGCACGTTTCGGAGTTCGACAGAGGACGAATAGTGGCTTATCGCGACAGCGGTTTATCGTACCGAGACATCGGCGCCTGTGTGGGACGACATCCAGCCACAGTGAGGCAAGTATGGATTCGGTGGGTACAGGAGGGACGGATGGACAGACCGACGTGAGCGATTGCCGCAGCCGCGGCAGACCACCGAACAAGAGGACCGGTATGTTGTGCGGTGAGCATTGATGGCTCACACGGCCACATCACGAATGTTAGCGCAGGAATTAGGGTGTGTTGCGCAACAACCTGTGTCAGAACGTACCATTCGACGTCGTCTGCAGGAGCGGGGACTTGTCGCACGGCGCCCATTGCTCCGATTACTATTGACGTTACACCACCGGCAGGTGCGGCGGCAGTGGGCCGTTGAACGCGGCACCTGGAGTACGGAATGGCACGACATTGTCTTTTCCGACGAATCCCGCTTCTGCCTGCAACACCACGATGGTCGGATCTGCGTGTGGCGGCACCCCGGTGAGGGAGTGTATGACGCCTGCATTATGCATCGCCATACCGGTCCGGCGCCTGGCGTTATGCTTTGGGGCGCAATTGGATATGACACCCGCACCCCTCTGGTACACATCTCCGGTACACTCAACAGCCACCGCTACATCTCCGACGTTTTTGAGCCTGTAGTCCTCCCTTACCTGCAGGACCTACCAGCGGCCACGTTTCAACAGGACAATGCGCGCCCGCACGTGGCACGCGTAGTGCAACACCCACGGCACGCCTGATGAACTGGGGCAACGTGTGGAAGCAACCTGGACCGACATACCCCAAACCCACATCCAAAGTCTCTTTCGTTCGATACCGCGGCGTGTAGCGGCCGCTATTGCCAGCCATGGGGGCCACACGAAATATTGATGTCTGCGTGTTCCGCAAGACGCACGGGCCTGTAAGCAGAATCGTTTCATCTTTGTATCTGTTGTTATGTGTCCACTAAATCTGGCTTTGCTCTCTCGTGTGTTGTGATATATATATATATATATATATATATATATATATATATATATATATATATATATATATACACTCACGGACAATGAAATTTGCTCACCTAGAAGAAAACATGCTACAACCGCAAATTTTGAAAATAGTTAGCGGGCGTGCTGGTATGCAAATGACTACGTTCGGTGCAAGTGCGGATGACCGCACACCCTGTAGTGCCGCTGCAAGCACGAACCGGCAGCCTTAAAAACCGGCGTGTAGTCGATGCTCCATGAAAGCGAAAAGCACCGGCCGACGCAAGCAGGGGTACAGAGTGACAAGAATGCCAGGTTGACGCCAGAGACGTCGATTTACGCAACTTATGGACTTTGAGAGAGGCAGGATCATCGGGCTGAAAACCGCATTGTGGTCGGCGCTCCGTATAGCACGCTACGTGAATCGTTCTGACCATACCGTCCGACTGTGTTGGGAGCAGTGAACACGTAATGACACCGCCATACGGCGGAACGGCTCCGAACGGACCAGGAGGACCACCGGTAGAGAGGATCGGCGGATGGTACGCCAGGCACGAACGGATGCCAAGGTGACCCGGTCCACTATACAGGCAGATGTAGCGGTTCCTGTGTGCCCACGAACTATTTCGCGCCGCCTCGTGGAAGCGAATCTGCGATCCCAGCGCCCCTTACGTGTGCTGCCATTAACACCGGACCATCGCCGGCTCCGTGACTAGCGTCTCGAGGTAGAGACATTCACATGTATCGAGTTATCTCATTGGCAGCAATACAACTGGGACCAACCAATTGGCGAACGGCATCGTAACGGCTTTAACAGTTTGGCGGTAATAATGGTGGATAATGGCTACTGCTACGCTGCGAAGAGGTAAGTTTGAGAGAATAAGTAAGTAGTTTTCTTTAAAACTTCTATCTAGTTAATAATTATATTTGGATGGATAATGCGAACAGGTTAAGTTGTTCTATTTGTACTGTTTCATTCGGGTAGAAATACAATTTGAGCCAGATATACGTCGTCGAAGTCGTGACACAGGTTGTTTACATCATAGTTAACATTAGTTTCTTCGTTGGCGGTTGTCGATAGTCCTGTACAATTGATATTTTAAGGTGAAATTGGATTTATTTCATGTGCTTTTATGTTTTGCAGCTATTATCCACCATTATTACCGCCAAACTGTTAAAGCCGTTAAGATGCCGTTCGCCAATTGGTTAGTCCCAGTTGTATTGCTGCCAATGAGATAACTCTACACATGTGGATGTCTCTACCTCGAGACGCTAGTGGCTCCGTGTGCAGTAGTGCCATGGCAGAGCGACATGGAACGCCACAGGCTGGCGACGCGTGGTGTTTAGCGATGAGTGCCGCTTTGTGTTTGTGGACAGATGATTATCGTGTCCGGGTGTGGAGGTCCTCGGGTCAACGGCACAAACTCAATCTCGCTATCGAGCGCCACACCTTCTCCACTGCAGGCATTATGGTCTGGGAAGCTATTGCTTACGATAGCCGATCAGTTCCAGTAATGGTACGTGGATCATTGACGGACCAGCGGTATGTGGATGAGATCCTACGGCTCCACGTGCTCCGATTCTTGGCCCGGATTCCAGGTGCTTTATACCAGCAGGATAATGCCCGCCCACACACGGCTCGGGTTGCCCAGGACTGCCTACGTTATGTCTAGACACTTCCATGGCCTGCCCGCTCCCCGGACATATCCCCTACAGAGCATGTGTGGGACCGGTTGACACGCCGGCTGCCGCACTATCCGGGATTTGGAGCACACCGTCGAACACGTGTGGACCAGTCTGTCGCAGGACAACGTCAGGCGTCTGTTCGCCTCCATGCCGGACCGTATTGCAGCGTGTATCGCAGAACGATGCGGGTCGACGCGCTATTGAAGATGACCGAACTGCGTGCAAACAGATCCCTCTGTAATTGTCATGTAGCTCTGTTTTTGCCATCATGTGTATCATTCATCTGTATCATTACGTCCATAAAATTTCAGTTCAATCCGATGCTTCCTTCTTGGTGCAGAAATTTCATTGTCCGTGAGTGTATATATGGGGAGAGAGAGAGAGAGAGAGAGGCCGCCCCGGTGGAGCAGTGGTCTAAGGCGTTGGCCTCTGATCATTCGTCCGTAAGGGGTCCGGGTTCGAATCCCGGTCAGGCATGGATGTTGTGTTTGTCTTACGGCACTGGCTCTCTCCCTTCCCTGGAACCAGCGACCATAAATTAGGGACGGGCGACTGCTTATAGCCGATTGAGTTGCTCACGGTGGTCGTTAAACCTCCAATAAAAAAAAAAAAAACCACCGAGAGTTTGTACTCTTTTGGGCAGTGTGAATCAGGAGGGTCAAGGTTCGGTACTGTGGTTGGTTTATAATAAAGGTCAAAATCGAAGCTGGATGTTTCTTTAGACGTTTATTATGAACCAACGGCAGTGCCGCCCCGGTGGCGCAGGGGTCTAAGCGATGGCCTCTGATCATTCGTCTGTAAGGGGTCCGGGTTCGAATCCCGGTGAGGCATGGATGTTGTGTGTGTCTTACGGTACTGGCTCTCTCCCTTCCCTGGAACCAGTGACCCTAAATTAGGGACGGGTGACTGCTTATAGCCCATTGAGTTGCTCACGGTGTTCGTTAAACCTCCAATAAAAAAAAAAAAAAAAAAAAAAAAACACCGAGAGTTTGTATTTTTTTGGGGCAGTGTGAATCAGGAGGGTCAAGGTTCGGTACTGCGGTTGGTTTATAATAAAGGTCAAAATCGAAGCTGGATGTTTCTTTAGACGTTTATTATGAACCAACGGCAGTGCCGCCCCGGTGGCGCAGGGGTCTAAGCGATGGCCTCTGATCATTCGTCTGTAAGGGGTCCGGGTTCGAATCCCGGTGAGGCATGGATGTTGTGTGTGTCTTACGGTACTGGCTCTCTCCCTTCCCTGGAACCAGTGACCCTAAATTAGGGACGGGCGACTGCTTATAGCCCATTGAGTTGCTCACGGTGTTCGTTAAACCTCCAATAAAAAAAAAAAAAACACCGAGAGTTTGTATTTTTTTGGGGCAGTGTGAATCAGGAGGGTCAAGGTTCGGTACTGCGGTTGGTTTATAATAAAGGTCAAAATCGAAGCTGGATGTTTCTTTAGACGTTTATTATGAACCAACGGCAGTGCCGCCCCGGTGGCGCAGGGGTCTAAGCGATGGCCTCTGATCATTCGTCTGTAAGGGGTCCGGGTTCGAATCCCGGTCAGGCATGGATGTTGTGTTTGTCTTACGGTACTGGCTCTCTCCCTTCCCTGGAACCAGTGACCCTAAATTAGGGACGGGCGACTGCTTATAGCCCATTGAGTTGCTCACGGTGGTCGTTAAACCTCCAATAAAAAAAAAAAAAAAAAAACACCGAGAGTTTGTATTTTTTGGGGCAGTGTGAATCAGGAGGGTCAAGGTTCGGTACTGCGGTTGGTTTATAATAAAGGTCAAAATCGAAGCTGGATGTTTCTTTAGACGTTTATTATGAACCAACGGCAGTGCCGCCCCGGTGGCGCAGGGGTCTAAGCGATGGCCTCTGATCATTCGTCTGTAAGGGGTCCGGGTTCGAATCCCGGTGAGGCATGGATGTTGTGTGTGTCTTACGGTACTGGCTCTCTCCCTTCCCTGGAACCAGTGACCCTAAATTAGGGACGGGCGACTGCTTATAGCCCATTGAGTTGCTCACGGTGTTCGTTAAACCTCCAATAAAAAAAAAAAAACACCGAGAGTTTGTATTTTTTGGGGGCAGTGTGAATCAGGAGGGTCAAGGTTCGGTACTGCGGTTGGTTTATAATAAAGGTCAAAATCGAAGCTGGATGTTTCTTTAGACGTTTATTATGAACCAACGGCAGTGCCGCCCCGGTGGCGCAGTGGTCTAAGCGTTGGCCTCTGATCATTCGTCTGTAAGGGGTCCGGGTTCGAATCCCGGTCAGGCATGGATGTTGTGTTTGTCTTACGGCACTGGCTCTCTCCCTTCCCTGGAGCCTGTGACCCTAAATTAGGGACGGGCGACTGCTTATAGCCCATTGAGTTGCTCACGGTGGTCGTTAAACCTCCAATAAAAAAAAAAAAAACAAGAGAGAGAGAGAGAGAGAAATGAAAATCATGTTGAATAAAAAACAAACCCTAATGAATTTGAAAAAGTGCCTATGTCAGAAAGGGAAGATTACACGTCAGGTGAAGGAGTTTCGTTTTTCTTAATTGTGTAGCTGAAAAACAGTTGGAATTCACTAACAGTTTTCCTACCTAAATGTACACTCATAGTAATAAAAATCCGCGCACCAAGAAAAAACCGCGCGGAACTCCGCGAATATCTACGGGGTGGGCAGACATGCAACGGAAGGCACAGATGTAACGACGTCCTTGTCCAATATCCATAGACATGTCGCGGCTGATCAAGGGAATCTTGTGTCCGCTAGAACCCTTTCCAGACGCCTAGCAGAGGCGAATCTGCACTCTCGACGGCCCTTACGTTTTCTGCCATTAACGTCTGAGGATCGTCGGCGTCGATTGCACTGCCGTCAGCAGCGAGCAACGTGGAAGCTACGGACTGGCGACGTATTGTGTTGAGCGACGAATCCCGCTTCTGTATGGGAACGAGCGATCACCGTGTCAGAGTGTGGAGGACCGCAGGTGAGCGCTACAATCCCAACCTCACTGCACAGCGTCACACGTCCCGAACTTCAGGCGTGATAGTCTGGAGAGCCATCGCGTATGGCAGCCGGACTTCCCTTGCAGTTATCCGAGTGACGTTGACAGCCCAACGTCACGTACAGGAGATCCTGCGGCTCCATGTGCTGCGTTTCCTGGCGGGGCGGCTCAGCGCCGTTTTTCAACAAGATAACGCCCGTCCGCACACGGCTGGGTTTTCCAAGGATGTCATGCTTCGACGCTTCCGGTGCCTACCAGATCGCCTGATCTGTCGTTCATCGAGCACGCGTGGGACCAAATCGGACGCCAGCTTTCTCCATGTCCCAGAGTTTGTGATTTAGAGAGTCAGTTGCAAGAAGTGTAGGACAATCTGTCCCAGGAAAACATACGGTTCGGCATGGCGTCTCTTTGACTCCGGACCGTATCACCGCATGTATCAAAGCACGAAGCGATCCGACGCGGTACTAACGCTGACCGGAATGTGTACCGTATGTCAGCGGGAAATCGTCTTGCTGCTGTGATATCATAATCACTTCTGTCGTTGGTATGTACCATCTCACTACTGAAATTTCATTTCAATCCGACGCCTCTTTCTTGGTGCGCGGATTTTTATGCTAATGAGTGCACATAGTAATTATTCAGTTCATCGACGTAATGCGGCATCAAAACGACAAGAACTACACACCCCGGTAACTTAAACTTTGGAACGGCATATCAGGCATCTGAATACACCAATTTTGTTTGTTTGATTGGAGGTTTAACGACCACCGTGAGCAACTCAATGGGCTATAAGCAGTCGCCCGTCCCTAATTTTAGGGTCACTGGTTCCAGGGAAGGGAGAGAGCCAGTGCCGTAAGACAAACACAACATCCATGCCTCACCGGGATTCGAACCCGGACCCCTTTCGGACGAATGATCAGAGGCAATCGCTTAGACCATTGTGTCTTCGCTATGACAAATATTCAACGTACTGATAAATTTAGAGATATTCCTTTTTTTTTTTTTTTTTTTTTTTTTTTTTTTTGATTGGAGGTTTAACGACCACCGTGAGCAACTCAATTGGCTATAAGCAGTCGCCCGTCCCTAATTTAGGGTCACTGGTTCCAGGGAAGGGAGAGAGCCAGTGCCGTAAGACAAACACAACATCCATGCCTCACCGGGATTCGAACCCGGACCCCTTTCGGACGAATGATCAGAGGCAATCGCTTAGACCATTGTGTCTTCGCTATGACAAATATTCAACGTACTGATAAATTTAGAGATATTCCTTTTTTTTTTTTTTTTTTTTTATTGATTGGAGGTTTAACGACCACCGTGAGCAACTCAATGGGCTATTAGCAGTCGCCCGTCCCTAATTTAGGGTCACTGGTTCCAGGGAAGGGAGAGAGCCAGTGCCGTAAGACAAACACAACATCCATGCCTGGTCGGGATTCGAACCCGGACCCCGTTCGGACGAATGATCAGAGGCCATCGCCTAGACCACTGCGCCACCGGGGCGGCCTGAATACACCAATCACCTCCATACCTGCATTGAAGGTAGCATTACACACAGCTTCGTTGGCCATACCGCTCAAGGGCTTCCGGCATCTTACTGAATCGACGTCACGTTTGGTCGCTGATGTACTGAGGGCGATAGGTGGACCTGCAAAGTATTAGATAGGTAGTTATAATTCAGTGATCGCTCAGTCTATCCCAAATTTGCCGGTGACGAGACTCGAACCAACATACACTATACCGACAAAAGTCACCGGACACCTAGAAAAGAAACACAGCATAGCATTTATTGACATACATTAGTACGATGTCGGTCCACCTACGGTCTTAATGCATGCACTGACCCTTGACATTTCGAGACATGCTTTCGACAAGGATTAAGAACAAAACGATAGGTTTGCGTTTTTATTCAGTACATAATGCTGCCGCTAACTGTTGCTTAGTAGTAGGCCTTAATTCCAAACTTCTTATGTGTCGCTCTAATCCATCTCACAGGTGCTCTATGGGATTAAGATCAGGGCTCTGGGCTGGCCAGTCCACACACGATACAGAATCATCATCAAACAACGCCGTATCAGCAGTCTTTGCTTTATGGCTCGGTGCATTATCCTGCTGGTACCAACAAGGCTCGGTTCCATGGTATTGCCGCAGAGTTGGTAGAGCATAATTGTACAGAATATCGAGGTAGACGTGCTGGTTAACAGGTTTGTCCACGATAACCAATGGGCCGGGACCATACCACGAAAAACACCCCCACACGAGTACACTGCCAGCTCCAAACTTGACCGTAGAAACAGTACACTGTGGTAAATAGCGTTCACCCGGCTGCCGCCATACCCGCGCACAGCAATGAGACTGATGGATCGTATATCTGAATTCATCAGTCCATAGAACCTGTTTCCATTGATCTACGGTCCACGATAAATGTTCTTTACACCATGTTAAACGACGAGTAGCATTCCGAGTGGAGATGAAAGGCTTATGAGCAGCCGCATGACCACGGTAACCCATGGAATGAAGTTCTCTGCGAATGGTACGTGAGGTTCCAGCATTTTTACTCACCTGCACACTGAGGTCTTGTGCAGTACTCCGTCGATTAGCTGTAATGACTCTCCTGAGGCTTCGACTTCCTCTATAACTGATTTTCTTTGGTCTGCCGGTACGTTTTGCTGCTTCAGGCGCGCCATGTGTTTTCCACTTATTCAGTACATCCAAAACAGTTCACTTGGGTTTGTTTAAACGCCTCTCGGTTTCTCTTATGGACAACCCACTAATACAAGACCTACAATCTATCCTTTCTCAAAGTCAGTTCTCTCCCGCCGCGACATTTTCACTCACCCTCACAGTGCGATATGATCGCTGTGAGCTGCATGCTTGTTTTTATACCGTTTACAGCTGTGCCGCGCATCTTAACAACGCAGCGTATCCGTTCATTTGTTTTTGAAGGGGTGTCCGGTGACTTTTGTCAATATAGTGCTCCGGAGCTACGCTGGCAAAGGCTTATTATTGTTATTTGCCATCTTCACTTGTGCGTCACCTGTACATCACATATACCCCCCCCTCCCCCAGCTTAAGAAGAGCGGCGACACGAAATCGCAGGTTTCTGGTCCGCCGCAAACCGTGCTTCAAGTAACTGTCAGTAGAAGAAGGAATAATCACGAATTCCAGACGATTTGGTGCATACCCGCGGTGATTATTGGATTCCGTTACGACATTATTCCCCCTAACAGGGAAATTGGTTTCGTCCATCTACGTCACGCGCTCGCTGAGGTACATCCGGGTATTGTGAGCAACTTACGCAGTGTTCGACGATTGATGAAAAATGGCTTTTTTAGTAGCGCGTTAACATTAGGTTTTGCGTTCGTTTGGGCAAAAGTCCAACAGAAGCTTACAAGATGTTGAAGAACGTTTATGGCGAAAACACCCGTTCGCGGTCACAAACATTCGATTGGCATCGACGCTTCAGAGAAGGCAGACAGGTTGTTGAAGACGACGAACAAAGAAGACAGCCAGTGACATCTCGCACTGGTGAAAGCGTTTCTAAGGTTGCGGCCATAGTGCGCGCCAACAGACAAAAGACGATAGATAAAATAACAGAGGCTGCTGAGACATCGGTTACTATACTTGTCAAAGTATACTAACAGATGATCTGGAGATGCGCCGTGTGTGTCAACACATCGTCCCACGCATGTTAACTGAAGAACAGTTGGCCATACCGATGAAAATGGAGTGCGAACTGAAGAACAGTTGGCCATACGGATGAAAATGTGGGCGATCTCGTAACCGCCACCGACCAAGACCCATAATTTCTTAGAAGAATCGTACTGGGAATGAAAAATGGTGTTTGCTCTTCGACCCGCAGACTAAGCGGGCATCAGCTACGTGGAAATCGCCTTCGTTTTCACGCAAGCAGAAATTCTAGCGAAATCGCAGCAAAGGCAAGATCATGCTGGTCTTCTTCAACATCCAGGGTATTGTGTAACGTATATTCTATTTTAACTTTCCTTTTGAGTTTCTTTTTCTCTGCAAATTTCGGTTTGTTCTCTTAGACATTTTCAAACCTTAACGTTATGTCTTTTCCCTCAAACGAGAACACTGTTGGCAACACCGCTGAGGTCGGAACAAGAGTGACGTATGTGTGGCCGGATAAGAACGGTAGATAAAAAGGCAAAGCAGCGGTTGTTTAGAGGGTTGGCCTAGTGGTCAACGTTCGTGACTGCCACGGAGAAGACCTCGGGTTCGATCCCAGACAAGTACGAACGCTCGAAACACTAAATATCTGCCGTGCATATGATGAGCACGTTAAGCCGTCGGGCCCCGGGTACTGGCCCCCCGGTAATAAATAAGGACGTCTTCCTCCCTCTTTCTACCTCTCTTCCGGGGAGCGTACTATATATAGTACGTTCTTTGCCAAAAATAAAATACTGGATACCAACAGAAATATATACTGGATACCAACATGACTGGAAAAAACCTAGAAGACAATTTGTGGGATGGGTGCAGGAAATCTGAAAACATGCCGGAGTGATATGAAAGAAAATTTCTCAAGACAAAGAGTTGTGCAAGAGACTTGAAGAGAAGATGATGATGATGGTATAACGAAGTAAATTTCTCCGTCATTTCTGGTCTACGCCGGGAATCGAACCCGAGTCCGCTTATTCCGGAACAAGTCGCTCTACCAACTGAGCTACGCAGACGTTCATTCTGACTCCTATCTGCCTTTATGTCGTGTGCGTCCTGCTGGCAGGTACGTCACAATGGTGATATGCGTTTATTAACTTGGTCTTTGTGCTGTCTTTTGATCCGATTGTGCCATTAGATTACAACAGCCCTTTTACGATAATGGAATTTTGTGTAGCTCTGCATCGTTCTTGCTTCACGTCTGTCGAGTCTGACGACATCCACAGTGATGTGCAACTGCATCTGCCGCCTTCGTTCCTGAAGTACCTGCTCTTCTTAGTCAATAGGATTTGGGCGAGACAGTTTCCAGACTCTTCTGTAAGTCTTTTGTGCATGTTTTTCCAAAGTAGGGCTGTTATTTAAGGCTTTCCTCAATCTACAGAATAACTACACTCGCTATAGTTGTCTCTTTAGGGTTCTGGAAAGCATGTTTAAGGTGGTTTCAGCTAAAATCTCTGCCTTATGTTTCCAATGGTAAAACTTCTTTATATACACTGACGGAAAAAAAAATCCCAACACCACGAAAAAATAGTTGTAAAGAAATGAAATGGCGGCAATACATTTGTATAAGTAACATATTTAATCGATTAAGGTTTCAAGATCACAGATTATTGTAAGCGCGAGAAGAGCTATTTTAAATGTGAATTACTGGTACATTAATAACCGGTGTAACCGCCAGAATGTTGAATGCAAGCACGCAAGCGTTCATGCATTGTGTCGTACAGGTGCTGGATGTCAGTTTGTGGGATGGAGTTCCATGCCTGTTGCACTTGGTCGGTCAATACAGGGACGGTTAATGCTGGTTGGGGGTGACGCTGGAGTTGTCGTCCAATGATGTCCCATACGTGCTCGATTGGTGAAAGATCTGGTGATCTAGCAGGCCACGGCAACATGTCGACATTCTGCAGAGCATGTTGGGTTACAACAGCGGTATGCGGGCGAGCGTTATCCTGTTGGAAAACACCCCCTGGAATGCTGTTCCTGAATGGCAGTACAACAGGTTGAATCACCAGACCGACGTACAACTATGCCGTCAGGGTGCGTGGGATAACCACGAGAGTGCTCCTGCTGTCATAGGAAATTGCTCCCCAGACCATAACTCCAGGTGTAGGTCCAGTGTGTCTCGGCCGCAGACAGATTGGTTGCAGGCGCTCACCTGGCCTCCTTCTAACCAACACACGGCCATCACTGGCACCCAGGCAGAACCGGCTTTCATCAGAAAACACAACAGATCTCCACTCCGTCCTCCAATGAGCTCTAGCTTGACACCACTGACGTCGCAAACGGCAGTGGTTTGGAGTAAGTGGAATGCACGCTACAGGGCGTCTGGCTCGGAGCTGTCCTTCAAGTAACCGATTTGTAACAGTTCGTTGTGTCACTATGGTGGCAACTGCAGCTCGAATTGCTGCCGCAGACGCGGTGCGATGCGCCACGGCCATACGCCGTACACGGCGGTCTTCCCTCTCAGTAGTGCCACGTGGCCGGCTGGAACCCGGTCTTCTTGAGGCAGTACCTTCCCTTGACCACCGCTGCCAACAATCATGCACAGTGGCTGCATTCCTGCCAAGTCGTTCTGCAATATTGCGGAAAGAAAATCCACCTTCTCGTAGCCCTATTACACGACCTCGTTCAAACTCCGTGAGCTGTTGATAATGGCTTCTTCGTCTTCTTAAAGGCATTCTTGACTAACATCAACACACTACGTCGAATCTCAACGATAACTAACGCTCACGAACGTTACAGCGCGTATTTACAGCAAACCTGCTTTGCATGTTCCGAAGGGCACTACTAGTGCCACACGTATGCGCCGAGCTTGAAATTTGCATAGACGTCATCTTACAGATGTACTCTCACCGCCTACCAACTGTCGGTTATCTAACACAACCCCTTCTTGGTGTTGGGATTTTTTTCTGTCAGTGTATTTTCTTTGCAATTAATGTATTCCCAAGGATGAAAATTTACACATCGATAAAACTAACTTTAAGTTATAGCATGGGATACTTAATACTTGCTAAAGCATAACCATAATTACATTAAAAATCAATCATTTTTCTTTGAGTAATGTTCAGACCTGTTTAATAGATGGCGCGACCTGTTCATTGATGACGTCAGTAGACAAACAAATGTTGGATTGCTTAATTATGGTTATGTTTCAGCAAGTATTAAGTATCTCATGCCATAACTTAAAGTTAGTTTTATCGATGTGCAAATTTTCATCCTTGGGAATACATCAATTGCAAAGAAAATACGAATGTAAAGAAGTTTTACCATTGGAAACATGAGGCACAGATTTTAGGTGGAATGACCTTAATACCCGCTTTTCTCATCATCTTGAAAGTCAACTTATACAAAGAGTCTTCTGTCTTCCTCGATCACATCTTGACAATTTTCTCAACCTTGAAATATCCGCAAGGGAAATTTTGTGTGGAGGCTGCCACTGGAATATGTTTTCTTCGAAATTGAAATTCTCCGTGACCTCCACCACTATGGGCTGAGAAGAAACCTTTCCACATTTACAACGGCCGTTCCATAAAAATTGAGAGCAAAATCACACAAAATAAAGAAACATAGATACAGCAAAATATATGTTATTCTTTCTCAAAGTATCTTCCCTCGGATGATATGCAGAGGTCCCACCGTTCAGTCCATTTTTCAAAGCATGTGGCGGAGGCATTTTGTAAAAGCTACTTTAGCGACCCCTGTACAGCTTGAATAACGTCATCATCTGTGTTGAATGTTGCGCCACGAAACTTCTCCTTCCTTGTTGGAAGTAACCAGAAATCGCACGGGGTGAGGTCAGGACTGTAGGCAGGCTGTGGCATGATTTCAGTACTGCATTTCGTAAAAAACTGTTGAACACAAGTATCCACATGTGGGCGGGCGTTATCATGGTGTAGGGTCCACTTGCCAACCACTTCCGGTCGCTTTATCGATATGTGTCGTCGCAGTCGCTTCAAGACTGAAATGTAATACTGACAGTAATTTGTGGAGGAACGCTATGCTGGCAGACTACACCTTTATGATGAAAGAAAATTATCATCACCACCTTCCCAGCTGATTTGGTTTGGCGGACTTTTTTCGGAGGAGATGAGCCTGTCTCTTTCTTTGTTAGCACGTCTTTTGTAAAAAAAGAACGTGCTTATGTTATCGGTTTGTCCGTCCGTCTGTACCCACGATATCTCTACAACTATTAGTCCGATTTGAAAAATTCTTTTTGCATTGGGAAGCTTGAAATATGCGAATGATGATCCTTCATTTCGTTTTTTTTTTTACGATGTACAATTTCGCCGCTAGAAGGCGTAAATGCAGATGATGTCGAATTCAAAAATACGTTTTAATCCACATATTTGCTTCTAAACATCTGATTGAAAAAAATCTTTCGATTCCATTTATGTCGAAGAGTATTTTGGATATATTTACTTTTTCAAATTACGCATAGATTTTCCGCTAGGAGGCGTAAAAGTAAACTACATTTTTCCCGATAACTCTTTTTCTAAAACTCCGATTTGAAAAAAAAAATTCTTCAGCGGATACACCTCCTGATGGAAAATCTTTTGCATATAATTTCAAATTTTTGGTAAAGAATACTTTGGCCACCAGGGGGCGTAAGTGTTAATTTTTGCTTCTGATATATTTACCATAAAATCTGAGCTTCTAAAATATCGATTGAAAAAATTCTTTCGTGGACTGATGCCACTCACATCGATAAACCTTTTCGGAATATTTTCTTCTTAAAATATTCCACAGTTTTTCCGCCAGGGGCGTACATGTACATTTTATTTTCGTCAATATCTCTACGTCTAGAAGTCAAATTTGAAAAATTTCTTCTTTGTTGGATAGTGTTTTCAGTGTGACATGTTTTTCACATAATTTCAAAATTTTCAAGTAATTCATAGACTTCCCGCTAGGGGACGTAGAGGTAAATTGCGTTTCCCCCTATATCTCTGCTTCTAAACCTCCGGTTTGAAAAATTCTTTCTGCACCGGATACAGCTCCTGATGGGAAATCGTTTGCACATAATTTCCAATTTTTGTGAAAAAATGGTTTGGCCACCAGAGGGCGTAAATCTTAATTTCCGCTTCTGATGTATTTGCAGCAAAATATTTGCTTCTAAAATCTCGATTTAAAAAACGGCGTTTGCAGACCGATACTACTCATGTCGACAAGCCGTTTAGAAACATTTTCTTCTTAAAATAATGCACGGTTTCTACGCCAGGGGCGTAGATGTATATCTTATTTTTGTCAATATCTCTACTTCTAGGAGTCCGATTTGGAAAATTCCTTCTTTGTTGGATAGTGTTTCCGATGCGAAATGTTTTTCCTAAAAATTCAAAATTTTCAAGTAAATCGTAGACTTTCCCCTAGGGGGCACAAAGGCAAATTGCGTTTTCTGCGTTATTTCTGATTCTGAAACTCCGATTTGAAAAATTCTTCCTGTATCGCATACAAGATCTGATGGAAAATATTTTTCACATAATTTCTAATGTTTGGTAAAGAATGGTTTGGCCACCAGGGGGCATAAGTGTTAATTTCTGCTTCTGATGTATTTGTAGCAAAATCTGGGCTCCTGAAAACTCAACAATTTTTTTTTTCTTGGACCGATACCGCTCATATTAAAAATCCTTTTGAGAATACTTTCTTCCTAAAATAATGCATGGTTTTCCCACCAGGGGATGTAAAGTCACATCTTATTTTTGTCGATATCTCTGTTTCTAAGAGTCCGATTTGAAAAATTCTTTCTGTGTTGGAGATCGTTTCCGGTGCGAAATGTTTCTCATATAAATTCATGTTTTTCTTAACACACAAGTCTGCAACCAGAGGGCGTAAGCTCACGATTCCGTTTACAGCAATATCTGAGGGATTAAAAACCCGATTGAAAAACTTCTTTCTTCCGTCAGATACTATTGTTTTCCATACCGGCTCCATTGACTTTGAATAGCTTTGATAAATTTAATTTGCGTCAGAACGGATTCAAAAGACGTGCTTATTACACCCGAAAATTCGGTGTCATCTTTCTTGTTTTTTTGTTTTTTTTTGTTGTTGTTGGTTTAACGACCACCATGAAGAACTCAATGGGCTATAACAATCGCTTGTCCCTAATTTAGGGTCATTCGTTCCAGGGAAGGGAGAAAGCCAGTGCCGTAAGACAAAAACAACATCCATGCCTCATCGGGATTCGAACCCGGACCCATCTCGGACGAATGATCAGAGGCCATTGCTTAGACCACTGCGCTACTGGGGCGGCGCCTGTATGTTTTCTAACACTCGTAGCGCGCTTCATGAGGGGGTCGAAATAGTGGACCCATGTTTCATTGGCAGTTATTACTATGTTTAGAAAGTTTGGATCCTTTGCAGTCATTTGTTTCCAATCATGACACACATGAACTCTGGCTAACAAATGTTCTCTCGTCAGATGATGAGGTACCCATCTGGAACACACACGATGCAGCAGTAATTTGTGGTGTAGAATGCGGAATGCCGACGTTTTTGAAATATTAGTTGATGCCGCTATGTCTTCACACGTCCTTCGTCGATCTTCTTGCAGGATTGCCCAAACAGTGTTAACAGTACGCTCCGTAACAACACTTTTAGGTCGACCAGGCCTAATAGCAACTTCTGCCGACAAACGCCCTTTTTTGAAATCATAGTGCCATCTAAAAACCGTTGTCTCACCCAAACATTTATCTTTGTAAGCTTTCATTAAATCAACTGTTTCTGAAGCCGTTTCACCCAAACAATAGCAAAGTTTTATCGTACACCGCATTTCACTTCTTAACTCTGAATCACTCACCTCCATAGCTGTACGGCGAAATTCAGACGTTCCTTAAACAACTGCGCAATAACAAAACCAGAATCGTCTGCCACGGCTAATAACTGTTGCCATAGATACTTCCTTAATTCCGTTAGTTATCTGCGTGGTTATTTCCCCCTTCGCACTGTTGCCAACTCAAAAAAATCAGTCTCAGTTTTTATGGAACGGCCTTTGTATTTCTAGTCGCCTAAGCAGTCGGGTGTTCCAAGTATACCTGGCTGTGACATCTACTCGCCTTTCCCTCAGGACCAGGACATCTCCAAATCTGTGTCTTATCAGACACATTCGTCTATCCTATCAGTCACTTCCCCACAACTTCCTCCTACTTTGTGCAACATTCTTTACATGGATGATCGGTCCAACTGTTGTTGGTCTTCTGGTATATGTTCAATTAAATGGAAGCTGCAATCTACGACTACCAGTATCTTGGCTTGAACATCCAGTAATAATTTTTCACTCTCTATAAAAGACCACTTGCTTTCATTTCTGTCGTAAACAGGAAGTCCATCTTGATTTTGACTTGCGTTTGAGTACTGAGCCGTTGTACATAGTTTTGCCGCAGACAAAGCTCCTGAGTCTTGCTGTCGACCGTGGGCTAACCTGCTGTTCTGACGTGAGACGTTTGGAGATTGCGGGCTCAAAGGCTTTGACCATTTTGAAGATTCAGTTGGACTTATCATCAGAAGTCTGGTAGACCAGTCTGGGAGACTGCTCCACTGGCAGACCGGTCTGAGAATTTGTCTTCTAATCATTTGTCCAAGATGGACTCGGGTTAACGTCCCTGATGAGGCATGGGTGGTGCGTTTGTCTGACACTTTCCTGGAACCAGTGGCCCTAAATTAGGGACGAGCGACTGCTTACATTACATCGAGTTGCTTTTTGGTGGTCCTTATATCCTGAAAAAATCTTAGGGAGCAAAAATGGACTGTGCAGAATCCACCTTTTTGTCATCGGATTGAAAATGGATTATGGCTGTTTGGTGTATGGTTCGGCCAGCCAGTCGATTCTGAAAATCCTGGAGACTGTGTATCAACAAATGTTGCACCTGCGAGTGCCTTTATGTACTTCTTCTGTGTATAGCCTTTCACTAAATCGAACGAGCCTATCGATTTGGTGTATATTTAAAATCACTACAAAGCATCCATCACACAATATGACTTTTTACCCACAGTATTATCACATTTTTGAACATTTGCCCTCGTGTGTATACTCTGGATATTTGTCATAACAAAGGAGGGAAGATTCGACTTGTCGCTGATCTTCCCGACGAAAGATTTTTAAAAGCTTCTCTTGAGCCCTGCTACTGTTCAAGTGGATACTTTCGTGATGTACACTCAATGTACGAAACATTAGAGATACCTATCTAATAGCGTGTTGGCCCTCCTTTAGCTACTCCCTGTACACGCCAAGGCATCGACACTACCAGATGCCAGAGGGTTTGCGGAGATAATACCAGCCATGCCTATTGCAGCATTATCCACAACTTCTCCCGATATGTCGGTCCAGGATCCATGGATCTGATGTTCCGTTCCACGGTGACCAAGAGATCTTTCACTGGGTTTAAATCCAGGGTCTTTGGGGGCCACTGAATGATTCCAAACTCAGATGAGTGTTCCTTAAGCCATGCCTGGGTGGTTGCCGCCCTGTGGGGAGGCACACGGTCCTTCTGAAACGGACCATCGCTCACAAGATGCGCGAAGACCATGAAGCGTGTAGGTGATGAGCTAGCACATGCTGGTAGAGCTCAGAGGTTAAGAACCTCTCCAGATACCAAGGGACCTAATGTGTCCATGAGAAGGCTCCCCAAACCATCACAAATCCTTGAACAGAGACAACCTGGCACGACTGGGGCAATGACCTCATGATCTCGACGTAATATCTGCATCCTCCCGTCAAATAGATACAGATGAAAACGGGATTACACCGATCAGCCATTACATTATGACCACCCACCTAATAAGCCGTGGGATTCCCTTTATCCCACAGAACAGTGACCACTCGGCGAGGCATCGACTCAAGGTGGCGATAGGTATCCTGGGGTATCTGGTATCATAATGTCAACAGCAGGTCCTCCAGTTCCTGTACATTTCGGGGTGGCGATGATTTAGCGCGAACCCGCTTTTGCAAGTCGAACCACAAATGTGCGATTGGGTTCATGTCAGGTGAATTTGAAGGCCAGGGCATTAACAGAAAGTCACCAGCATGTTCCTCGAACCACTCCTTGACGATTCTGGCAGTGTGGCATGGCGCATTATCCTGTTGTTAATGGCCGTCACCAGCAAAGAACACAGTTGCCATGAATGGGTGAACTTAGTCCGCAAAGATATTCAGCTGCCTGACAGCTATCAGGGATTGTGCTATTAGGATAATGGAGGCCTCAAATGCCCCAAGAAAACATCACCCACAGCATAACACCGATGCTGCAGGCCAGTTTCCGCCCAACAGCGCATCCAGGTGCCACAGCCTCCGTTGGTAATTGGTGTATCCGCACTCGGCCGTCCACGTGATGCACCAGGAATCTCGATTCGCCAGACCAGGCTACTTTCTTCCAATGATCCACAATCCAATCTCAATAATCTTGGGCCCATTTCATGCGTTGTTGGTGATGACGTGCAGTAATCATGGGGACCCGGCTGGGTCTTCGGCTGCGCAGGCCCATACGCAGAAGGCTGTGATGAACTGTGTGCCGTGTCACATTGCCCTGATCACCACTGTTGTAGCGCGAGTGATTTGTCGCACTGTGGCCCTGCGGTCGGTGTGAACAATGCTCGACAGTCTCCGCTCCCATCTGGCATCAGTGAGCTGTGGACGACACACGGCTGGACGAAGATTCGTCGTTTGGCCATCTGTGCGCGACTTTTGATACGTACTCACTACAGCGGCACTGAACAACCCACAAGCAGCGCCGTTACCGAGATCGTAGTTTCGAGGTGCCGTTCCATCACGATTTGTCCTTCATCAAACTCCGTTAAATCGGCAGCTTTTCCCACTCTGACTTCGAACACTCTACTTACCGAAAGCTGGTACTCGGATTGTATATATACTGCTCTGTGAACTTCATCGGCGCCACCGTTCTATCTCCAGGCGAGCTCATTTCTATCCATGAGGTCATAATGTAAGGGCTCATCTGTGTAATCTGACCACACAACGCTCGCCACTCTACAGAGGTCCAGTGTTAATGTTCCCGGCACCAGGCGAGGCCTAATTTCCGATTAAATTAGGCCCCGGACGGATCTTAGGCCTCCGTGAAGCGGATTGGTCGATTCGTTGAACTGCGGCTCCTCTGCATCGGGGTGCCAACATTGTCGGCAACAGTAGTTGCAAGAAGGCACCGCCAGTTGCTGTAACGATATCCATGAAGTCAGGCTGATATCAGCACCCATTGATCTGAGTATTCTTCCCTAACACACTGATTTCGTCTATTTTGTGGAATACTATATTTCGTCTGTCTCCACCAGCTTACTTGTCACGTCAACTGCAACGCCTTTTGCTACAATAGATCTGGAGTACCATCCACTGAGTCCCAGTCCGTGACTTCCACAGGATTTTGGCGGTCAAGTACTTGTTTCTCTCGAAGATCGGATCAAGTCATTTTTACTTCAAGGATTCTTGCGTCTTCTCCAAAAGCATCTGTCACGACCAACAAGATTTGTAGACCTTCTGACGTGACTGCACCCCGGAACCCTTATCTTACCATCCATACCTTTCTGAAGATGGATCACTATGGTCTGATTCCTCCAACGCTGAGAGAGCATTACTAATCTTGCCTCACCGCCTGGCTCTTGTTGCTTACTACTGGAGTATCCCATACTTATGCGATGGAACTACTACTTGAACCTTTTTTCACAACTCACAGGTTCACCCTTCAAATCAACCGTACTTTACCTACTCTACATGGATCTCTGCAATTGTGGTGATTGTCTCTCAGCTTGTCACTCCGTCCCTTCAATGGAAATCATTAAGCGATATTTTCCTCTACACTCATCAGAATGGAGACTATAATGTCATCAAGCTACGTGATTTACAACTGGCTCTACGTACACTTTACCCTGACTGGGTAAATGACTCGGGGATTCCATTATACCCACGGTTTTACCAGATCTTCCCTTCCTTTGTTCTACAATGTTTCAGCATCATCGACTGAGCACTATTCCTTCCCACAATTGGTATCAAGAGCTCTTGTTCGTTGGGTCTTCCCCTTGCTCTATTGAAGGTGTATCTGAGATTTCTCTTCGTCCCGTCTGGAGGAATGAATACCTACACTGGTGTGCAAAAATTAAGGACGAAGAGGAGAAATTAGCATAACAGCGGAACGGGCAAGCAGAACGGACCGAAAGGCCACTCAGGAGATAGACTAGGGTTCGGTACGATAGGGCATGCGCATATATGCAGCATGACGTAGGGGGGAGTGTCGGAAGGGTATAACGCACACGGACGGTGTACGCTCAGCAATTCGGTGAAAGGTATTGCACGGTGTACATCGGTTTGAACGACGTCGAGTTGCTGCCACCGTGTGATATGGCCAACAGGAAATCCAGTAGACGACATCTGGATGACTTTACCCAAGGTAGCGTCATTGGGAAGTTGGAAGAAGGACGAAGTGTGACTAGTGTGGCCGAGGAGTTCGGGATTGCTTACAGCATCGCTTCACGAGCTTGGAGAGCATTTCAAACGACAGGAACAGCTGTCCGAGAGTTTATCAGTGGTCGTCCACGAGCAACCACGGCGCCGGACGACTGGTATATTGTCCTACAGGCGAGAAGAGACAGACGGCAGACAGCGGAGAGAAATCGCAAGGCACATGCAACAGACAACTGGACGTCCGTTATCGCATTTTACCGTTGCCAGGAGGTTGCACAAACGTGGTCTATTTGCACGACGACCAGTACGATGTGTGCCATTAATGCCTGCTCATCGGAGACGACGGTTTCTCTGGTGCCAGGAACGCAAGAACTGGACACATCAGCAATGGGGTCGAGTTCTATTAACGGATGAGAGCCGATTTAGTCTGACGAGCGATTCCGGACGTATACACATCTGGAAAGAGCAGGGAACACGCAATCACACGTCCAAGATCCTCGAAAGGGACCGGTTTGGAGGTGGCGGAGTTCTCGTTTGGGGTGGTATCATGCTTGGTAGCCGTACTGACCTCCACATTTTTCCAAGAAGGTTCAGTCACTGGTGTCCGCTATTGCACCGAGGTTCTTCTGCCTCACGTGCTTCTGTTTAGAGGTGCTGTGGGTTGTTAGTTCGTCTTCATGGACGACAGCGCTACACCTCATCGTACAGTGGCTGTCGCAGAGCTGTTGGAGAGTGAAGATATTCAACGCATGGATTGGCCCGTAAGGTCCCCGGACCTAAATCCAATCGAACACGTGTGGGACCTTCTCGGGAGATGCTTGGCAGCACGTCACCAGCCGCCAGCAACGATTCCGCAGCTGCGATTGGCGCTACAAGATGAATGGGCCGCAATGCCTCCGCAGCTCCTTGACAACCTCGTCCTCAGCATGGACAGACGTTGTAAATCCTGCAACGCAGTCAGGGGTGATCATATCCCCTACTAAAGACTGGATTTTTCTTTGTCAGCCGCCTGTCACATGGACGTTTCTGTCTTCTGTCCAGTTGTGTTCGAAGCTACCTTTTCAATAAAGTGCCTTTGTATCCTTTGGATTCCTTGTTTGGACGGTTTTGCTCACTTGTCTCATATTCTTACATCTTGGGGATCTTATGGTATGATTTGAGTCGATGTGGAACACTTCTGCACGACGTTACATTCGAAAAACCGTCTCGTCCTTAATTTTTGCACGCCAGTGTACGACCAGGTAAACTTTGTGTGGTTCCAGATACCCTAGGAACATCATTATAGGGCTAAATCACTGCATGCCGTAACGTGTGTCTGATTGCATTGCACAAATTGATGGCCACGCAGATTTTAACTGATTCTGCCCAGACCAGAAGAACCAGTTTAACTGGTGTACAGCCTTGGAAATGTCCATCTTTAAAATATGTCTCTAGTTATTTTCGGTGGCAGCTGGGAAGGAAATGCTTTCTGGATGGAGCAATATCAGCCTTCTGGATGGGGCAATATCAGCCTTCTGGATGGAGCAATATCAGCCTTCTGGATGGAGCAATATCAGCCTTCTAAATGGAGCAATATCAGCCTTCTGGATGGAGCAATATCAGCCTTCTGGATGGAGCAATATCGGCCTTCTGGATGGAGCAATATCAGCCTTCTGGATGGAGCAATATCAGCCTTCTGGATGGAGCAATATCGGCCTTCTGGATGGAGCAATATCAGCCTTCTGGATGGAGCAATATCAGCCTTCTGGATGGAGCAATATCGGCCTTCTGGATGGAGCAATATCAGCCTTCTGGATGGAGCAATATCAGCCTTCTGGATGGAGCAATATCAGCCTTCTGGATGGAGCAATATCAGCCTTCTGGATGGAGCAATATCAGACTTCTGGATGGAGCAATATCGGCCTTCTGGATGGAGCAATATCAGCCTTCTGGATGGAGCAATATCAGCCTTCTAAATGGAGCAATATCAGCCTTCTGGATGGAGCAATATCAGCCTTCTGGATGGAGCAATATCGGCCTTCTGGATGGAGCAATATCGGCCTTCTGGATGGAGCAATATGAGCCTTCTGGAGGGAGCAATATCGGCCTTCTGGATGGAGCAATATGAGCCTTCTGGATGGAGCAATATCAGCCTTCTGGATGGAACAATATCATGCTTTCTGGATGGAGCAATATCAGCCTCGAGCGGATGTACACTGACCACAAAAAGTTAGGAATATTGTATGAAATGAAGGATATATGTATCTGACTGAAGTAACTCGCATTGAAATAACATAAGTGAGGCTGCGTAACACAAACGATAAAGAGTGCGTTTACAAGAACAATTTATTGTGCAATTTCTGCACACAAAAAAGTAGCACTGCAAAGTAGACAAAATGGTAAATTCGGAGAATGTCAATAACTCTGGATTTCAATAACACCACCCCTGTGTCGAAGAACGTCTTGACACCTAAGAGGCATACTTGCAATGACGTTATTGGTCGGAGTCTGGGTGTGCAGCTCGTCCCATATTACAGGCAACACGTTACGGAGGTCTGACAATGTACTGGAACGTGGTTATCCAGAAGTCGCTTTACAGTGTCTCAAATGTTCTCAATGGGATTACGGACAGGAGACTTCGGTGGCAGCTGTAACGATTCAATCCCATGCTTTGCCAGCTCCTGAAGCACGCTCCAGGCACGGTGCTCAGTGACTGGTTGTATTGACATAGAGAAAACGGAATGCATGTCCAATAGCAGCGTGAAACGGTGTCACAAGGGGCATAATGATCTCGTTTCGGTACACTAAGGCATTCATGTCGCCTTGACAAGCATACAAAGAAGTAGGGACATTAAAACACACTCCTGCCCAGACCAGAACTGACTGCCGGTGATAAGGATGAACGGACTTCACACAGTGTGGTTGAATTTGTGTGCCGGATCTCCTTCACACGTGCCCTTGTCGAATATCAGGATAAAGATCAAAACGGGATTCTTCTAGTAAAAGTACATTGTGCCACTCTGTATTCCATGGCATGTACTGTCGGACCCAGGTACATCTTTGACGACGGTGAGCTGAAGGAGGCCGCTGATACATCTCTCAGCAGCCTCCTTGCTCTGTGTCCGTAATCGTTAAGACGATTTCGTACCGTTTGAGTACGTACTGTGACACTAGAAACAGCTCGAATAAATTACCGGAGTTCGCTACTGGTGATACTACGCCTTCTCCGAGCACTTACTGTTAGGTAGCGATCTTGCCTCATTTTGGTAATCCTCAGGCTACCACTCCTGGGTCGATCTGCAACATTTCCATGCTGTAGAAATCTTGTGTAGATGACTTACTAAACTTTGCGAAACTCCTTAAACAGCAGCCACATCTATCTACCGTAAACCTGCCTGTTACATGAGAATAGCATTATTTCTGTGGTCAATGCTTAAGCGTCGTCTGAATCATTTCAGGTTAATCCTACACTGAAGGCAATACATTCAGCAAACTTCTAGACCAAGAGGTGAAACGACCCGTTTTACACTTCTCGCAGGGTACTTTTATCGGAGCTCGTACGACATGTGCGTGTTGTCATGACGCTAATTTACATATGACGTAGCTACCTATGCTGATAACCGATCTCCAGTAGTCGCTAAATTTGCATATCACCACTTTTTACGTTCGAAATCGCAATATCCCTAGCTTTTAGTGACCAGTGTGTTTGGATTCCTGTAGTGTGTTACAAAAACATCCCACTCTGTACTTGGTAAAAACTTTTACTAAGCGAGGCTGGTTTTGTAGTCCTTTTCTGCTGGGTTTTCAGCCACATTGGGATCCCTGAAAATGAGCCTCCGAATGCGGCTACGAGGGTCGTTTCCTCGTTAGTATTCACCACCTTGCCACTGTACTATTGAGAACTTTGATCTCTAATCTACCCGATTGAAAAAAATATTTCTTTTCTTCAATACCATTTATAAGGAAGACTGTTGTGGGTGGAGTTTCTTTTTCAAATGAAGCACAGTTTTCCCGTAAGGGTACATTAAGTTAAAACGCGATTTACGCGATACCTGTGCTCCCAAAAGTCCGATTTGAAAAATCCTTTTTGCTTCGGATAGAGTTCCTGATGGGAAGTGTACTGCATATAATTTCTAATTTTTGGTAAAGAAATGTTTTGTCGCTAGGGGACACAAGGCTTTTATGCGCCCTAGGGTATGGCATAAAGTATATGCCAATGGTGCAACAGATTAAGCTCGGGCCCACCCACAAGATTTATTTTCGGGTCTCCTCCCAGCAGAGGTCATCTAATCCAACCACCTTAATAAATGGTATAAGAAATAATGAATTAATCCTAAATAATTGCTAATTTAGTAATCACACCTTATAATGACTTTTTGCCAAGGTTTTGCATTTAATAATAACTAAAAACCTAGCCAAGTACTTTCAATGGGCCATCGTTTCAAATGATGACGCCCTGATGATCAGGGACGTCGTCAAGCGGATGAGAGGATGGGAAGAAGCCTACCATGAAATCCTTCTTGGCCACCCTACCACCCACCCAGTTCAAGTTGTCCCGTTTTTGAATTTTAACTTTAAAATATAATCTGGACTTTGCCAAATAACAATGAATCACGTGTTTTTCGCCTGGTAGACCTACGTATTTTCCCCTAGGAAGGGCGTTGTGAACTTCTCCGTAGAAAGGTTATCAAAATAGCATCGGCAGGGCCAGGATAATACACTGCTAGCCACCCAAAATGCAACACCAAGAAGGAAGCATCCGATTGCCCTGAAATTCGCAGCATGCGTCTCCCGCGAGAGGACATGCAAACGATTAGCATTGCACGGCATATGCAAATCATGTGTTCCCGGCACGCACCTGAGAAGCATTAAAGAGGGGTGCACAGAAGGCAGGGTGTAAGTAGTGAAAGTGTGTTGTGCTGCCGGACCTGTGCGTGGGAAGCTTCCCGATGCCAGCACGTTTCGGAGTTCGACAGAGGACGAATAGTGGCTTATCGCGACAGCGGTTTATCGTACCGAGACATCGGCGCCCGTGTGGGACGACATCCAGCCACAGTGAGGCGAGTATGGATTCGGTGGGTGCAGGAGGGACGGACGGACCGACGTGAGCGATTGCCGCAGCCGCGGCACACCACCGAACGAGAGGACCGGAATGTTGTGCGGCGGGCATTGACGGCTCGCACCGCCACATCACGAACGTTAGCGCAGGAATTAGGGTGTGTTGCACAACAACCTGTGTCAGCACGTACCGTTCGACGTCGTCTGCAGGAGCGGGGACTTGTCGCACGGCACCCATTGCTCCGATTACCATTGACGTTACACCACCGGCGAGTGCGGCGGCAGTGGGCCGTTGAACGCCGCACCTGGACTACGGAATGGCACGACTTTGTCTTCTCCGACGAATCCCGCTTTTGTCTGCAACACCACAATGGTCGGATCCGCGTGTGGGGGCACCGCGGCGAGAGACTGTATGACGCCTGCATTATGCATCGCTATACCGGTCCTACAACAAAGCAATGAATTCAGTCTTGAATGTTACCTAAAGTGGTGTGATCCGCTGGCATTTTGCGATGCAAACATTTGCACCACTTCCCTTACGTCAATTGATCTTTCTTTTTTTACACTCTACACTTTAAATTATGAGACCATTTGGTTTACCAATATATATATATTAAGATGCGCGGTACAGCTGCAAACGGTATAAAAACAAGCCTGCAGCTGACGACCGCGATCATATCGAACTGTGAGGTTGAGTGAAAATGTCGCGGCGGGACAGATCTGACTTTGAGAAAAGAAAGATTTTTGGGTGTTATTTTAGTGGGTTGACTTTGAGAAAAGAAAGATTGTTGGGTGTTATTTTAGTGGGTTGTCCATAAGAGAAACCGAGAGTCGTTTAAACATACCCAAGGCAACTGTTTTGGATGTACTGAATATGTGGAAGACACACGGCATGCCTGAAGCAGCAAAACGCACCGGCAGACCAAAGAAAATCAGTGATAGAGCAAGTCGAAGCCTCAGGAGAGTCGTTACAGCTAATCGACGGAGTACTACACAAGACCTCAGTGTACAGGTGAGTAAAAATGCTGGAACCTCACGTACCATTCGCAGAGAACTTCATTTCATGGGTTACCGTGGTCGTGCGGCTGCTCATAAGCCTTTCATTCCCATTCGGAATGCTACTCGTCGTTTAGCATGGTGTAAAGAATATTTATCGTGGACCGTAGATCAATGGAAGCAGGTTCTATGGACTGATGAATCCAGATACACGATCCATTAGTCAGATGGATGTGTGCGCGTATGGCGGCAGCCGGGTGAACGCTATTTATAACAGTGTACTGTTCCTACGGTCAAGTTTGGAGCTGGCAGCATACTCGTGTGGGGGTGGTTTTCATGGTATGGTCCCGGCCCATTGGTTATCGTGGACAAACCTGTTAACCAGCATGTCTACCTCGATATTCTGGACAATTATGCTCTACCAACTCTGTGACAATACTTTGGAACCGAGCCTTGTTGGTATCAGCAGATAATGCACTTAGCCATAAAGCAAGGACTGCTGTTACGCCGTGGTTTGACGATAATTCCGTATTGTGTGTGGACTGGCCAGCACAGAGCTCTGATCTTAATCCCATATGGGATGAATTAGAGCGCCGCATAAGATGTTTGGAACCAAGGCCTAGTACTAAGCAACAGTTAGCGGCAGCATGATGTACTGAATGGAAGCGCATAGCTATCTCTGTGTTTCAAAACCTTGTCGAAAGCATGTCTCGAAGGGTCAGTGCATGCATTAAGGCCAAAGGTGGACCGACACCGTACTAATGTATGTCAATAAAAGCTATGTTGTGTTCCTCTTCTGGGTGTCCGGTGATTTTTATCAATATAGTGTATTAGGGGTATGCAAAAGTTTTCGCCTGCCCCGCTAGCGGGCGCTGTAGGGATCTAACCGGCCAGCGACCCGTGCTGCCAGTTCGTACATGAAGCCAAGCATGGCGCTCGATAAAGTTCATTTGCGACACTGTTTGTTATTCATGTTTAATTTAGGGAAAAGTGCGAGTGAAGCATACGGTTCAATATGTCAGGCGCATGGCGAAACGGTTATGGGTGAGCGGACGTGTGGAGAATGGTTCGCGAGGTTTAAGAAAGGTGATCTAAGCTTGGAAGACAAGCCACGTGCAGGTAGAACGCAGGAACTCGCAAACGAGGAGCTGGAATCAGTGTTGCAAGAGGATGCCACACAATCGACCATGCAACGTTTGAAAGTGGCTCAATCGACGGTGGTACGGCGTCTACAGGCCTTGGGAAAGATCCAGAAGATTGGTAAGTGGATTCCGCACACTTTAACGTTGCTGAAGAGGTTTCAAGGGAAGATATTCTTGTGGAAGGTTGTCACCGGGGAAGAAAAATGGGTCTATCGCGACAACCCCGTACGCAAGCGATCCTGAGTCGACCCAGGCCAGCCATTAACATCCACTGCAAAACAGGATATCCACTGGAAAAAGGTGCTGTTGTGTGTGTGGTGGGGTATGCGTGGAGTGTTGTACTTCGAACTGTTGAAACCAAACGAAACAATCACTGCGTAACGATATAGCGATTAGTTGATGAAACTGAACGCCGTAATCGAAAAAAGACGCCCATGGACAGGTAAAAGACGCCTCCCAGTCATCTGGTACACGATAATGCCCGACCACATGTCGGAGCCACCATGAAATCAACCCTTGAACAGTTACACTGGGAGTTTTCATCGCACCCGGCTTACTCCCTGGACATTGCACCCTCAGACTTTCATCTGTTTCGTTCTATGCAACATGCCTGTTGGTTTTTCCTCTTGTCTCTTTGTTAATAAAGTCATCTTCCAAGCGTGTGAGGCCTCCCCGGTGGCGCAGTGGTCTAAGGCGTTGGCCTCTGATCATTCGTCCGTAAGGGGTCCGGGTTCGAATCCCGGTGAGGCATGGATGTTGTGTTTGTCTTACGGCGCTGGCTCTCTCCCTTCCCTGGAACCAGTGACCCTAAATTAGGGACGGGCGACTGCTTATAGCCCATTGAGTTGCTCACGGTGGTCGTTAAACCTCCAATCAAAAAAATAAAAAGCGTGTGAGTGACAATGAGTGAACCCTGCGGGTGGTTTGCCTGCACATGGAAAAATGCGCCAATGAAACGAATTCAAAGGGATTTGAAAAAAACCGCGACTTCGTTGGAAAAAATATAATTTGTGTCAGTTTTTTAACAGTTTTTCAGATTCATCTTGATATTTTTAAATGAACAAGATTTAAAATTAGGCTTTAAAAGAGAAAAAGAAATCATATTCAGCGTTCAGGAGAAAAATGTGCCTTGATATCCAACGGGGTACAGGGGCTTGAGCCCCTCCCTTTCCTACGCCAATGGTTCGAATCCACGTGTGCCTACTCCGAAGCTGCTATTCTCTCAACTGAACTACACCGGCAAACTTATCTCTGTCTGATTTCGATTTGAGTCATGTGTCACCTCAGTAGTACGTCATGACACGTAATGCACTACAAAAGTCAACACACATAAAAAGTGGAATGCTCAGAGAAAAAAATGTTGAACGCGTAACATAATACATATTCAAAATTCAAATTCAGTTGTAATAACTACCGCAAACCTGATAAACATTACAAACTTAAAGGAGAAAACCAATGCACATGTAAAAACACAAATCTCTCGGTGACGGAAATTGAAGCCTCGCTCTGGAGCCAGTTGTTCCAATCGACTAAACTACACCGACGGAATGTATCGCTGCATATTTGTCGTCTGACAGATGCTTCACCAGTGTAGTACGTCATACAGTTGTATCGTAAAAATTACGTGTTTTGAAATGACTGTATGAAAACAAAAAAGAAATGCTGCGGGTGAAGAATTTCGGGAAGTATATGGATCCCTAGAACCCTTCCCTTTGCTACGGCTCCGCTGTATACACTGCCTGGCCAAATTAAAAGTCGTGCATGACGTTAATACTGCGTGGGACCACCTTTAACACAAATTGCAGCACGCATTCGGCGGGGCATGGTGTGTATGAGTTTATGCACTGTCTCCATACTGATTTGTGGCCAGCTTTGCAGTAACATTTCGCCAAGATCCTTGGTTAATGACGGAAGAGTGGAATTACTCCTTAGATTCCTCTCCGGTATATCCCATAGACCCTCAATGGGGTTGAAGTCAGCATTTTGTGGTGGCCAATTCTAGTGTGCAAATGATGCCTCGTACTCTTCGAATCAATCTTTCACTATTTTAGCGTGATAAATCGTGGCATTGTCATCCTGGAATAGGCCATTGCCTTCTGGAAGAAAAATTAAATTGATGAAATAAGGTGGTCATTCAGTATGCTGAGATCATCAAATCAGATCATATGCAGAGGATTTTAGGAAAAGAGTGTCTGACCCCAGGTCTTAAACAACCCTTAGAAATAGGAAGCTAGGCGATTTGGGCTAGAGTGCCCGATTGTATGCTGAGATACTCAAGTGCCTTATTTTTATTGCTGCATAGTGTTGCTGCGTCTAGACCAGCTGAACAGAAGCAACCCCAGATCATAACACTTCCTCCTGAGGCATGTACAGTGGGTACAGTACAGGAAGGGTCCAATACTTCATGCGGTTCCCTTCGAACCCTGATGAGTTCATCATGTTGGAACAGAGTATACCTCGACTCATCAGACCACATGACTCTCCCCCATTGCTCAGCAGTCCAATCTTTATGTGCCGTGGCGAATTGGAGTCTTTTTTTTTTTTTTTTTTTTTTTGGTTACTCTCACTAACCAGTGGTTTCCTTTTTGCAACACAGCTCTTTAATCCCAGTCCTGTAATTTCCGTCTCATCGTGCATGTGGAAATGGTGTTGCTTCCACTACTGAACAGGTTTGTGAGTTCTAATGTCGTTTTTTTGCGATGCGATTTCACTAAGCGTTTTAATGATCTTCGGTCACGATTATTCAGGACTGTTTTCCGACCACACATTTTCCGCGAAGATGATGCTTCACCGCCATCATTCCATGATTTTTTTTTTATTGGAGGTTTAACGACCACCGTGAGCAACTCAATGGGCTATAAGTAGTCGCCCGTCCCTAATTTAGGGTCACTGGTTCCAGGGAAGGGAGAGAGCCAGTGCCGTAAGACAAACACAACATCCATGCCTCACGGGATTCGAACCCGGACCCCGTTCGGACGAATGATCAGAGGCCATCGCTTAGACCACTGCGCCACCGGGGCGGCCCATTCCATGATTTAATAATACGTTGGACAGTTCGTAATCCGGTGCCCGTGATTTCAGCAATCTCCTTGCAGGTCTTCTGCCCTTGCCACAGGCCCATAATTTGGCCCTTTGATAATTCTGTCGTTTCTTTTCCGCGACCGCGTATAACGTCATCCGCCATGATCTCTTAGAACTGATGAGCTGCACGCTCATCGTGTTCCATTTTGTATTGGCCGCGACATTATGCAAATATTCGAAATGCTTCACCAGTCATGCCCTCATCGGTATTTGCATGTTTCCATTTACACCGCGACTTTTTTTGTGGCCAGGCAGTGTAGATTGAAGAGCCAAAACATTATGACCACCTGCCTAATATGATATTGGTCCTCCACGTGCCTCCAAAACAGCACTTACCCGGCGAGACATAGACGCTACAAGATTTCTAAAGGAGCCTTGTGGGTAAGATTACCTCAATGTCACGTTGGTAAGATTACCTCAATGTCACGTTGGTAAGATTACCTCAATGTCACGTTGGTAAGATTACCTCAATGTCACGTTGGTAAGATTACCTCAATGTCACGTTGGTAAGATTACCTCAATGTCACGTTGGTAAGATTACCTCTGTAACAGAAATTTGTGTAGAGTTCTAATTTTGTGTAACCTGAATGTATTTCTCCTATTTTTCCTTGATGTGTTTGTTGTTCATGCAAAATAGTGGCCAATAAATATATTTCGTATTACTTGTTTTTTCTTTTCAGCTTTTTGTAGTTGGACGTTGATTTCCAAACACTTAAATAGACGTCGCCCTAAGGAAAGAAATGCAAAGAAGGAAACCAAAGAGAGCAAGAAAAAGGCATAAGAACTGTAACCGAAGAAAGAAATGTAATAAAATTACATTTACTACATTTGTAATTTTCTGAGAAGTAATATTTCAGTACTGTCCACAACACCTTTATAAAACACAGAACATAATAGGTACATGTCGCAAATATGTCTTTTTATGTATAAATTATTATCATTAACTTCAGTACCAGAGTTGGAAACTAGTCAAAAATTTTGGACCCGCATCCGAAAGTCATATATTTTGACCCGACCGGAAAAAATCTGCTTTGAACTATAAATTCGAAACTCAATTATATATAGTATATATATATACTGCTGGCCACCCAAAATGCAACGCCGCCCCGGTGGCGCAGAGGTCTAAGGCGATGGCCTATGATCATTCGTCCGAGAGGGGTCCGGGTTCGAATCCCGGTCAGGCATGGATGTTGTATTTGTCTTACGGCACTGGCTCTCTCCCTTCCCTGGAACCAGTGACCCTAAATTAGGGACGGGCGACTGCTTATAGCCCATTGAGTTGCTCACGGTGGTCGTTAAACCTTGAATCAAAAAAAAAAAAAAAAATGCAACACCAAGAAGGAAGCATCGGATTGGCTTGAAATTCGCAGCATGCGTCGCCCGCGATAGGACATGCAAACGATTAGCATTGCAGGGCATATGCAAATCATGTGCGCCCGGCACACCACCGAGAAGCACTATAAGAAGGGTGCACAGAAGGCGGGGTGTAAATAGTGGAAGTGTATTGTGCTGCCAGACCCGTGCGTGGGAAGCTTCCTGATGCCTCGTCGCAGAATACGGCAGTCATTCCAGCACGTTTCGGAGTTCGACAGAGGACGAATAGTGGCTTATCGCGACAGCGGTTTATCGTACCGAGACATCGGCGCCCGTGTGGGACGACATCCAGCCACAGTGAGGCGAGTATGGATTCGGTGGGTGCAGGAGAGACGGACGGACCGACGTGAGCGATTGCCGCAGCCGCGGCACACCACGGAACGAGAGAGCCGGCATGTTATGTGACGGGCATTGACGGCTCGCACCGCCACATCACGAACGTGAGCGCAGGAATTAGGGTGTGTTGCGCAACAACCTGTGTCAGCACGTACCGTTCGACGTCGTCTGCAGGAGCAGGGACTTGTCGCACGGCGCCCATGGCTCCGATTACCATTGACGTTACACCACCGGCGAGTGCGGCGACAGTGGGCCGTTGAACGCCGCACCTGGACTACGGAATGGCGCGACATTGTCTTCTCCGACGAATCCCGCTTTTGTCTGCAACACCACGATGGTCTGATCCGCGGGTGGCGGCACCGCGGCGAGAGACTGTATGACGCCTTCATTATGCATGCGCCATACCAGTCCGTCGCATGGCATTATGATTTGGGGCGCAATTGAATATGGCACCCGCACCCCTCTGGTACGCATCGCCGGTACACTCAACAGCCACCGCTACATCTCCGACGTTTCGGAGCCTGTAGTCCTCCCTTACCTGCAGGACCTGCCAGCGGCCACGTTTCAACAGGACAATGCGCGCCCGCACGTGGCATGCATCATACAACAATTATTCACTGCCCAACAGGTGTCACTGCTGCCGTGGCTCGCCTGTTCACCCGATATGTCGCCCATCGAACACGTCCGGTCGCTGATCGGCAACCGAGTGGCCCGACAAGCACCATCCGCTGTTACGCCTGATGAACTGTGGCAACGTGTGGAAGCAGCCTGAACCGACATAACCCAAGCCCACATCCAAAGCCTCTTTCGTTCGATGCCGCGGCGTGTAGCGGCCGTTATTACCAGCCATGGGGGCCACACGAACTATTGATGTCTGCGTGTTCCGCAAGTCGCACGGGCCTGTAAGCTTAATCGTTTCATCTTTGTATCTGTTGTTATGTGTCCAGTAAATCTGGCTTTGCTATCTCGTGTCCTTATTGGTGTTGAAGTTTGGGTAGTCTGCAGTGTATATACACTGAAGTGCCAGAAAAACTGGTACAGACGAGCTTATGCATAATACATAGCAACGTCACCTATGCGCGTACTCGGTTGCATCCGCCAGTGCGTATATAAAGCGATAGACATCCTGCCAGCTGTCAGAGCTGTTTTCGGCATGAGAACGACAAGTAATAACGATTTTTGAGCGATTTTCAACGTGGTGTCATAGTTGCCGCTCGTGAGATTGTAAGGGTGTACCGTGACTACAAGAACTCCGGCAAAACCTCCTACTTACGATACCAGTGTGGCCATAAAAGGACATTGGATGAACGTGACCATTGACGGCTGTCAAGAATAGTTTCACGCGACACTCTCGCAGGTATCATCGGAATTCAATGCTGGAGCCTCAAAAGCATCAGCGTCCGGACTGTGCAACGTACCCTGCACGATATGGGCTTTGGAAGCCGACGCCTAACTCGAGTCTCCTTGATGGGTGCACGACTCAGAGCTATGAGCCTCGCTTGGGCACGGCAACACCGCCACTGGACACTTGATGACTGGAAACAAGTAGCTTGGTCTGACGAGTCGCGTTTCCAACTGTATCGGGCAGATAGAAAGACTCGTGTGTAGCGCAAACCCCATGAAGCCATGGATCCCGCCTGTCAACAGGGAACTGTACCGGCTGATGGGGGGTCCGTAATGGTACGGGGTGTATTTAGCTGGACTTCACTGTGACTCCTGGTACGTCTACAAACGTCTGTGACCGGCCAACGCTGTGTGAGCATCCTTTCTGATGAGGTACACCCGTTCATGTCCTGCATTCATGATGATGGGTTGGGCGTGTTCCAAAAGGACAATGCACCTCCACACAAGTGTCGGGACGCCACATTATGGTTAGGGGAACATTCATCTGAGTTTGGGGTGTTGCCATTTCCACCCAAGTCCCCAGATCTGAACGTGATAGAACACATTTGGGATGACACGCAACGCCCTATCGAATACAGGAATCCGAGACCTCGGAATACACCCGAATTGTGGAACGCTCTGCATGAAGTATGGTGTGCATTGCCTACAGCATATTTCCAGAAGCTAGTGGAGTCCATGCCCCATCGTATTTCTGCAGTCCTGCACTCCCGTGGTTGACCTATCAAGTATTGGACTGGTGTACCAGTTTTTCTGGCACTTCAGTTTATTCAATATATACACACAGTCAAATCACATTATTGTGACCTCTTCCTACTTTTCATGTCAACAGCGCGTAGCCAATGAAAGAAGGCACGTGTTGTGAACTGGCTTGGAGGGTATATAAGTTGTGCTGTAGGAATTCTGAAAACATATAACGCGTTGCTGTCATGGATAAAAGAAGCGATTTATCAGATTTGCAAAAAGGGGTGATTATCGGCTTTCGGGCCAAAGGTGGCAGTATTTCTGAAACGGCGCAGTTTGTGAACTGTTCTCGTGCTGCTATGGTTGAAGTGTGTCGTGATTGGAGAAATGTCACCATTGCGAATAAGCGACGTGGAAACTGCGGAGCACCACGTGCCATTGATGTGAGAGGTGAACGTCGGCTTCGAAAGTGCGTGAGGGTCGTTCGACACGCTACAGTGGAGCAACTCACTGGCCGAATAAACCAGGGGCTACCGGAAGTGTGTCTAAAACGACAGTTCAGCGAACCCTACTGCGTATGGGGATCGATGCAGACGGATGGTCATGTACTTCACCTATGACAACAAAGGTGCATCGGCAGAAAAGGCTTACATTTGCACTGCAGTATCGGAATTGGATCCCCGCTGATTGGCAAGGGATTGCCTTCTCCGATGAGTCACGTTTTCTATTTCATCGAACCGATGGATGTTGGCGTATAAGGCGAGAAACATAGGAGAGCAAACACTCTTCAACCATTGCTGGAAGAACACAAGCTGGTGGGGCAGCGTTATGGTCTGCGGAATGTTTTCGCGGCATTCCCTGGGTCCACTCATGCCTGTGGAAGGCACAAAGGACCGAATCCGTCATGAACCCATCCTTTCAGACCACGTACACCCATACATGCTGATTGTCTTCCCTGGGACGGATGGGATCTTCCAGAACGACAACGCGACGTGTCACACGTCTAGAAATGTCCGAGAGTGGTTGGAAGAGCACGATGAAGAGTGCAAAGTACTTCCTTGGCCCACTAATTCGCCTGACTTAAACCCAGTTGAGCATCTGTGGGACCACTTCGATCATGTTGTTCGCTCTATGAATACTCCACCACGCACCCTCCAGCAGCTGTGAGATGTACTGCAGTCAGCATGACTCCACATACCTGTGAACACCTTCCCGCACCTCATTGAGTCACTCCCAGCCCGTCTAGCTGCTGTCCGCGCTGCACACTGCGGTTACTCTGGATGTTAGCTGGTGGTCACAATAATGTGACTCGACCGTTTATATATACAGCGCGTTCAGAAAGTCGCTCCGCAGTAATGCTAATGCTGTTCCACTTAATTTTGATGGTGCTACAATCAACATTTTTGAATTAAGTAACTTGTTGCATGTTTAATTTTATTTTTTGCTGTTTTCTTGATAAAATATTAAGATTCAGGATATGTTTCACAGCACAGCAGCACAAATTTTCACCGGCTATAACGAAGTAAATTTCTCATTCCGGAATAAGTCACCCTACCAATTGAGCTACGCGGACGTTTTATTCTGATTCCTATCTGCCTTTATGTCGTGTGCGTCCTTCGGGCAGGTACGTCACATCTCCTGGTACGTTACATCATCTCCCCCTTATTTATTTTTTTTTATCTTTTTTTCTTTTCTTCGAAGTGCTGGAGAAGGGATTCTTTTATTTTTCCTATCTCGCGGTGTGGAAATAACATCACACCATTGCGAGATTGTGAACGGTCGGGTCATCCGGATAGTTCGGGCGCCATTATAACGAAGTAAATTTCCCCGTCATCTCTGTCCACGCCAGGATTCGAACCCGGATCCCCTCATTCCGGAATAAGTCACTCTACCAATTGAGCTACGCGGACGTTTTATTCTGATTCCTATCTGCCTTTATGTCGTGTGCGTCCTTCTGGCAGGTACGTCACATCTCCTGGTACGTTACATCATCTCCCCCTTATTTATTTTTTTTTATTTTTTTTTTTATTTTCTTCGAAGTGCTGGAGAAGGGATTCTTTTATTTTTCCTATCTCGCGGTGTGGAAATAACATCACACCATTGCGAGATTGTGAACGGTCGGGTCATCCGGATAGTTCGGGCGCCATTATAACGAAGTAAATTTCTCCGTCATCTCTGTCCACGCCAGGATTCGAACCCGGATCCCCTCATTCCGGAATAAGTCACTCTACCAATTGAGCTACGCTGACGTTTTATTCTGATTCCTATCTGCCTTTATGTCGTGTGCGTCCTTCGGGCAGGTACGTCACATCTCCTGGTACGTTACATCATCTCCCCCTTATTTATTTTTTTTTATTTTTTTTATTTTCTTCGAAGTGCTGGAGAAGGGATTCTTTTATTTTTCCTATCTCGCGGTGTGGAAATAACATCACACCATTGCGAGATTTTGAACGGTCGGGTCATCCGGATAGTTCGGGCGCCATTATAACGAAGTAAATTTCTCCGTCATCTCTGTCCACGCCAGGATTCAAACCCGGATCCCCTCATTCCGGAATAAGTCACTCTACCAATTGAGCTACGCGGACGTTTTATTCTGATTCCTATCTGCCTTTATGTCGTGTGCGTCCTTCTGGCAGGTACGTCACATCTCCTGGTACGTTACACAGCTTCTGATGCATTGAAAGTTTCCAAAATGTGGATGTTGATTTCATCATTGCCCCCACCCTGAAGGAAGGAACGCTGATGAAATCAACATTTATATTTTGGAAACTTTCAACTGATCAGAAACTTGTGAAAATTGGTGTTGCTGTGAAACATATTCTGGTTTCTTAATGAGACGAAACAACTTCAGCATTCACTCTTCCCCTTTTTCTTTACAATAACCACGTATTCGTTGGTCACGAGGCCTTTTTCAATCTCCTTAATATTAAATTCATCCATATTAAAAAATAAGGCATTAAATCTGACACGACATGCAGTGGAACGGGATGTTAGCTCATCAAACGAAAATCTCTGAATGCTCAATGCAAAAGATTCGATGTGGAAAGTAACTCTCAGTCTTCCAATGTGACACGTGGGGTGTGGGAGAGTGAATTACGAGAATAGCAGGTGGCTGGCGTTTGCCTGTATCTTGTTCCGGACAGTCGAACTGAAAACAAACGCAAAGGAAGTATCGTTTTACGACATGGTATCGGTGAGTCTAGTGACTGCGCCGTATCATCGGTCGGTGGAAATCTTTGTTGCTTTAGGAAAGAGCTGGTAATATTATTGGATGACAAATCATTTTTCACTCCGCTGGCACCAGTATCGAGCACAAAACTCCACACTGCGCATTTTTCTTTGAAATATCATTTTTGCCTTTCAAAATTAAAACGGAAATAAAACCGGGTCGAAATCGGTTCAGGAACACCTTGATCCGACCCGTTGACCCGTGACCCGTTTCCATCTCCGATGAGTACAGTTATGGATTTTTTTAACTGCTAGCAAATCAACTTGTGACGTGCCTGCCCTGCAGGACGCACACGATATAAAGGCAGATAGCAGCGAAAACGAACGTCCGCGTAGCTCAATTGGTAGAGCGATTTATTCCGGAATGAGGGGACCCGGGTTCGAGCCCCGGCGTGGACAAAAATGGCGGAGAAATTTACTTTGTTATAATGGCGCCCGAACTTTCCGGATGAACCGGCCGTTCAAGATCTCGCAAAGGTCTGATGTTCTTTCCACACCGCGAGATAGGAAAAATAAGAGAATACCTTTCCTTTTTCAGCGCTTCCAAAAAAAAAAAAAGTGTGTGATGTTGCATTCCACACACTAGATTGACTGGGAGTTCTCAAGTACGTTCCACAGCGGATGGCTGCCTGTGAAGATTCATGGTGACGGCTGACACCCGTGGGCCATGCCCCCGGCCCTCTTTCGGGGGGGTGAGATGTGACGTGCCTGCCCAGCAGGACGCACACGACATAAAGGCAGTAAGCAGCGATAACAAACGTCCGCGTAGCTCAATTGGTAGAGCGACTTATTCCGGAATAAGTGGACTCGTGTTCGCCCCGGCGTGGACAAAAATGACGGAGAAATTTACTTCGTTATAAACTGATTAACCTACCCGACTCCCAAAAACTACACGCACTGTTTGACATGCACGAAATGAGACGAAATGTAACCGGTAAAAATACCCCCGGAGAGAATACCCAAAACGATGCTGACTGTTTTTTCAATCATGAGGGAATTGTGCACCATGAATACGCTCCATAAGGCTAGATAATCAACAGGGAGTACTAATTTCAAGACGATGCTGACTGTTTTTTCAATCATGAGGGAATTGTGCACCATGAATACGCTCCATAAGGCTAGATAATCAACAGGGAGTACTAATTTCAAGACGATGCTGACTGTTTTTTTCAATCATGAGGGAATTGTGCACCATGAATACGCTCCATCAGGCTAGATAATCAACAGGGAGTACTAATGTCAAGACGATGCTGACTGTTTTTTTTTCAATCATGAGGGAATTGTGCACCATGAATACGCTCCACCAGGCTAGATAATCAACAGGGAGTACTAATGTCAAGACGATGCTGACTGTTTTTTTTCAATCATGAGGGAATTGTGTACCATGAATACGCTCCATAAGGCTAGATAATCAACAGGGAGTACTAATTTCAAGACGATGCTGACTGTTTTTTCAATCATGAGGGAATTGTGTACCATGAATACGCTCCATAAGGCTAGATAATCAACAGGGAGTACTAATTTCAAGACGATGCTGACTGTTTTTTTTCAATCATGAGGGAATTGTGCACCATGAATACGCTCCATCAGGCTAGATAATCAACAGGGAGTACTAATGTCAAGACGATGCTGACTGTTTTTTTCAATCATGAGGGAATTGTGCACCATGAATACGCTCCATAAGGCTAGATAATCAACAGGGAGTACTAATTTCAAGACGATGCTGACTGTTTTTTTTCAATCATGAGGGAATTGTGCACCATGAATACGCTCCATAAGGCTAGATAATCAACAGGGAGTACTAATTTCAAGACGATGCTGACTGTTTTTTTCAATCATGAGGGAATTGTGCACCATGAATACGCTCCATCAGGCTAGATAATCAACAGGGAGTACTAATTTCAAGACGATGCTGACTGTTTTTTTCAATCATGAGGGAATTGTGCACCATGAATACGCTCCATAAGGCTAGATAATCAACAGGGAGTACTAATTTCAAGACGATGCTGACTGTTTTTTTTCAATCATGAGGGAATTGTGCACCATGAATACGCTCCATAAGGCTAGATAATCAACAGGGAGTACTAATTTCAAGACGATGCTGACTGTTTTTTTCAATCATGAGGGAATTGTGCACCATGAATACGCTCCATAAGGCTAGATAATCAACAGGGAGTACTAATTTCAAGACGATGCTGACTGTTTTTTTCAATCATGAGGGAATTGTGCACCATGAATACGCTCCATCAGGCTAGATAATCAACAGGGAGTACTAATTTCAAGACGATGCTGACTGTTTTTTTCAATCATGAGGGAATTGTGCACCATGAATACGCTCCATCAGGCTAGATAATCAACAGGGAGTACTAATGTCAAGACGATGCTGACTGTTTTTTTCAATCATGAGGGAATTGTGCACCATGAATACGCTCCATCAGGCTAGATAATCAACAGGGAGTACTAATGTCAAGACGATGCTGACTGTTTTTTTCAATCATGAGGGAATTGTGCACCATGAATACGCTCCATCAGGCTAGATAATCAACAGGGAGTACTAATGTCAAGACGATGCTGACTGTTTTTTTTCAATCATGAGGGAGTTGTGCACCATGAATACGCTCCATCAGGCTAGATAATCAACAGGGAGTACTAATGTCAAGACGATGCTGACTGTTTTTTCAATCATGAGGGAATTGTGCACCATGAATACGCTCCATCAGGCTAGATAATCAACAGGGAGTACTAATGTCAAGACGATGCTGACTGTTTTTTCAATCATGAGGGAATTGTGCACCATGAATACGCTCCATCAGGCTAGATAATCAACAGGGAGTACTAATGTCAAGACGATGCTGACTGTTTTTTCAATCATGAGGGAATTGTGCACCATGAATACGCTCCATCAGGCTAGATAATCAACAGGGAGTACTAATGTCAAGACGATGCTGACTGTTTTTTTCAATCATGAGGGAATTGTGCACCATGAATACGCTCCATCAGGCTAGATAATCAACAAGGAGTACTACTGTCAAGACGATGCTGACTGTTTTTTTCAATCATGAGGGAATTGTGCATCATGAATACGCTCCATCCGGCTAGATAATCAACAAGGAGTACTACTGTCAAGACGATGCTGACTGTTTTTTTCAATCATGTGGGAATTGTGCATCATGAATACGCTCCATCTGGCTAGATAATCAACAAGGAGTACTACTTTCAAGACGATGCTGACTGTTTTTTTCAATCATGAGGGAATTGTGCATCATGAATACGCTCCATCCGGCTAGATAATCAACAAGGAGTACTACTGCCAAGACGATGCTGACTGTTTTTTTCAATCATGAGGGAATTGTGCATCATGAATACGCTCCATCCGGCTAGATAATCAACAAGGAGTACTACTGTCAAGACGATGCTGACTGTTTTTTTCAATCATGAGGGAATTGTGCATCATGAATACGCTCCATCAGGCTAGATAATCAACAGGGAGTATTAATGTCAAGACGATGCTGACTGTTTTTTTTTCAATCATGAGGGAATTGTGCATCATGAATACGCTCCATCCGGCTAGATAGTCAACAAGGAGTACTACTGTAAAGACGATGCTGACTGTTTTTTTCAATCATGAGGGAATTGTGCATCATGAATACGCTCCATCCGGCTAGATAATCAACAAGGAGTACTACTGCCAAGACGATGCTGACGGTTTTTTTCAATCATGAGGGAATTGTGCATCACGAATACGCTCCATTCGGCTAGATAATCAACAAGGAGTACTACTGTCAAGACGATGCTGACTGTTTTTTTCAATCATGAGGGAATTGTGCACCATGAATATGCTCCACCAGGCTAGATAATCAACAGGGAGTACTAATGTCAAGACGATTCTGACTGTTTTTTGAATCATGAGGAAATTAAACAAAGACTTCGCTCTTTCCACGTTTAGCAACACACAGCAACCGAAAAATTGTTATTAGGCCGCCGCCGGGGAATTGAATCCCGGTTCTCTCGATATCTAGCCAAGCGCGTTAGCCTTACACCACGGTGGCCAACAATCCACGGCGCTGACAATATAAATACGTAAGATTGGCTCAGCTACTGTGACGTATCCATCTGGCGGGGAATTAACGCCACAGGTATTAATTACAGCGATGTCTTTGTTTATTCACTGACGCCCGTATTTGTAGGATTTTCACTTTGGAGTTCAACAATAAATTTTATTCAAGAAAAAGGGTGATACAAGCTCACCACTAGTGGTGAAAACAATAAAAAACAATGAAGGATAAATTCTACAGGTGAATGCATGTTCAAGATAAAATAATAAAACAGGTGTAGAACAAATAATGAACATGCGAACAAAATGGCCCGAATACAATCCGGGGTAAATGATATACAAAGACACTCCATAAAATTACAGGGACAATCCGTTTGGAAAAGTCTGTCAGCGAAAAACAAATGTTTGAGCAATGAGGAGATCGACACAATTAGTTGAACCCGTTGAGGCATCATACGATAAATACAAATCAATAAAATAATATACACAATAAAAGCAAAATACAATCGTTGGGTACAACCCGCACTATAAGAACGAACAATAATGGTCCATTCATGAAAAGTGCGCAATCTGAAACGTAAGAGAAAAGTTCACAGCGCCGGCGAGCAAATCTTCACAAGAAAATACTACAGGAGATACAACGCTACGATGGAAGCAAAAAATCAGGAAAAGTTCACCTCGTCATCATCAGGGGAAGTACGAAGAAATTTAGTAGCCTGTGCAGCGGCTTCAGTCATGTCACTGAGCCGGTGGAAGCCAGGAAGTACGAAGAAATTTAGTAGCCTGTGCGGCGGCTTCAGTTATGTCACTGAACCGGTGGAAGCCAGGAAATACGAAGAAATTTAGTAGCCTGTGCAGCGGCTTCAGTCATGTCACTGAGCCGGTGGAAGCCAGGAAGTACGAAGAAATTTAGTAGCCTGTGCAGCGGCTTCAGTCATGTCACTGAGCCGGTGGAAGCCAGGAAGTACGAAGAAATTTAGTAGCCTGTGCAGCGGCTTCAGTCATGTCACTGAGCCGGTGGAAGCCGGAAGTACGAAGAAATTTAGTAGCCTGTGCAGCGGCTTCAGTCATGTCACTGAGCCGGTGGAAGCCAGGAAGGAATAAACGGTCAGTCTCACAAATGTCCCGTAGGGCAACCTTGATACACAACAGCCGACCAGAGGCATCATCCGGAAGAAAGGTGTAGTGAGAAAGAAAAGGGGCCATGTCAAACGACGGATCATGGAAGAGCGAAAAAAGACGATACAGTTGTCTAAAGATAAAAGGTCGAGTGAGCACATCGTTATCTTGACAAAACGATTTGAAGAGAACCAAAAACATTTATTTTATATCTCCTACTTTTTCAAAAAGACTTAAGAATAAAGTGAATTGAACCGTTTGGGGGATCTACAATTATTAAATAATACAAAGCGTCTTGAACTTCAGATATTAAAAATTTCTTCAGTTCGTTTCCCATTAAACTTATTACTACTTATAAATTCGTCACACACAGTGTGTGATAACAATTTGCATTGTATTGTAATTGAATCAGGCTACTGAATCCTTCCAAATGTTTTTATATTCCTGGCTAACATTGTACCAATGGTCTGGCATATTGTCATCTAGGAAGACACCGTCTCCATTCAGGAAAAATGCAACAATGCTGGGTGTACAAAGTCAGCAAGTAATTCACGATAGTGGGCACCAGTCATACGTTCCACATGTATCAGGAATCCAAGTTCCTGCCAGAAAAACATGCCCCACCCCACACCACACAACCACCTCCACCGGCTTGTGCTGTAGAGGCGATGCAGGATGGATCGAGTGAGTCATGCTCTTTTCGCCAAATACGTAAACGACAATCCACGGAGTGGAAGTAGAAGACGAGACTCGTGACACCAAAACACGTTTTTTCAGTCATCCGACGCCCAACTTGCAAGATCTTTGCTCCAGGCGAGTCTTTTGCGCCGATGCACCGTGGTTAGAAAAGGATGTCGTTGGGATCGTCTGCATTTATAGCCCATACGTGCAAACATGCGATGCATGGGCATGACAGATACTGTTCTGGGTTGACCTCTATTGTATTCGGTAGTCAACTGTTGAACAGTGTTTAGTCTGTTGGACTGTATAGGACCAACATCATGAGACTTGTTTGAGTTCAGTGCTCGTGGGTTATGCACATGGGAGAAAGAGGAACGAAGAACCGCCATGAAGATATGTGGTCAGGGATCTCTTTGTCTACTGCCACCATCAGGTTCTACTGTGTAGCTCTGCTGGGATACAATAATTCTGTTATTGTTTAGCGATTATTATTTGGCTGAACTTAAATGATACTCGAAGAATGGATTTATTGTGTTGTGGCTAATTACACATTCACAGAGAATTGAAGATGGCGAGGGAACAGCCAGCCCACATGTTCTCGATAACGGATGCAGTCCCCGAGGTTGAATCGGGTTACCATTGCATGCATTCTTCCGGTGGCTGAAACCTGCTGATCAGTTCTACGGTGACTATTTTCCCCACGCATTAGGTTCAAGTTCTCCGAGAAGCAGGGCGAGACTCACTCCAGCATCCTTACACATCGTTGTGCTTGCAGGATGTTTAATGGTAAAAATCTACAGAAACCAATTTTTAGGTGTAACAATTACGTCATTTCATAAGAATTTGCATATTATTTGGATGAAAACTTCACCAATGAATTTAAGATATTATATTTCAGCCTTTCATTGCATCATCATCATCATCATCATTAGTGTTCTGTCTTTTGACAGGTCCAACGGTAACTCAATAAGTTATCTTCCTCCAGTTTTCTCTGTCCCTTGTTTCCTCCTTCAATACTTGATAGCTTCCTATGCCCATGATATCATCAAGCATAATTAGTCGTCTCCTTTTTCGTGGTCGTTTTCTTTGAATTTTCCCTTCTATCATTCTTTTCAATAAGCTGTCTCATCTTACCACATGTCCTATCCAGTTATATTAACTTTTTCTTATGGTCCTATAAGAAAAAGAAATTATAAAAGAAATACATGTCCTATCCAGTTATATTTTCTTTTTCTTGATTGCATACCAGATGGCTTATCACGATGCTTTCCTAAGAAACGTAATGTTGGTTTTTCTTCGAAAGAAATACGTTTATGTTTCATCACAACACGTTTTATTAAAAACTATTTCGAACAAGTAAACTCAAAAATCCATTTCGGATTTTAGTGTCCCTGTGTGCGCACCTTTATTTTTATGGCCATGCGCGAGCATCTCCTTTCTTGTGACCTTGCGCGCGCACCAGCATTTTTGTGATTACATACGCACATCTTAAGTTTTGTTTAAGTGTTGTGACGTACCTGCCAGCAGGACGCACACGACATAAAGGAACATAGCAATCAGAACAAATGTCTGCGTAGCTCAGTTGGTAGAGCGACTTGTTCCGGAATAAGCGGCCTCGGGTTGTAGACCAAAAATGACGGAGAAATTTACTTCGTTATAATGGCGCCCGAACTATCCGGATGACCCGACCGTTCAAAATCTCGCATTGGTGGGATGTTATTTCCACACCGCGAGACAGGAAATATCAGAGAATTCCTTCTCCAGCGCTTCGAAAAATAAAAATGTGTGATGTTGCATTCCACACAGCAGATTGACTGGGAGTTCTCAAGTGCACGTTCTACAGTGGATGGCTGCCTGCAACGATTCGTGGTCACGGCTGACCCGTGGGCCATGCCCCGGCCCTCTTTCGGGGTGGGGGAGATGTGACGTACCTGCCAGCAGGACGCACACGACATAAAGGCACATAGCAATCAGAACAAATGTCTGCGTAGCTCAGTTGGTAGAGCGACTTGTTCCGGAATAAGCGGCCTCGGGTTCGAATCCCGGCGTAGACCAAAAATGACGGAGAAATTTACTTCGTTATAGTGTGTTCATGCATATACCGTATTTGCTCATAGGTGCTTTTATTGATATGAAGGTAGGTGTCTATTTAGGATTTATGTACATACGTCTTAAGTTTTTAATCGTTTAGGTGATCTGCAAGTTCAGCAAATTCCAACTGAGTTTCTAAGGTTTTGCCCGGTTAATTTCCCTTCATGAAAACTTGTTATGCGCTGCTGTGTTTACCTGCTCCCCCTCCCTCTTCCAAACCAATGGGAGCACAAGCTTCCCGAATAATCGAAGCTGGTGATTTGTGTAAATTACGAAAATATTCTAGCCAACATATCTAGAGTTAATATGATCAGTGTGTTGACGTTCAGTGGCTCTTTTCCTGTGGGCTTTTTTGGAACTGATTTAGGAGTAATAATAGAAAACTCCTACACATTGAAAAACTCTGCAACATCAACATCATTTTGCTGCTAACACAAGTCTTGTATATAAAAAAATGGAGTGAAAATGGAAAAGGTGACCCCATAAATCTCCTACATTGCTTCCTGTTATTAGTGTTGGTTATTTCTAAATTAATAAAATCTATAATTGATGATTGCCTTTATGTAACGCAGTAAGCAACTCTCCAGCTATACGAAGATCCGCCTTTCAGTTAGCAGAGGACAAATAGATGCTACTATTCATTAAATTAAATTAACTATTTATTTAAAACCTTGAATGAAAATAAACATTTTAATATTTATTAAACTACATCTCCACACAAATATAAATAACTTACTGTATTAACGCGCACACACGCTATATCGCCAAAATAATTGCTTTCCGGTCAGAAACTAAACTGCACACATTACTTACTGAAGTCAGCAAAACAGTTACCCAGGAAACGCTCTTTTCAGGAAATAAATAAAACAGTTAGCGCAGCGCCACCTGCAATTCTGTTAAACATACGCTAAGACTTCTAGTTCAAATGTTGTGGAACTCCGACAGTCATAAGACTGCACTCCATTTTAAATTGATATGAAAATGGAAATGGTGACACAGGACGTCTTCCCCACATAAGATGTGTTTCGAAAATATGATTTGTACACGGTCCCTTACTCGAAATTGTGGAGGGAAATTTCGTGGGGAAGTTTTTCTGGGAAGAAGGGGGGGTTCACTATGGGAAAATTACCAAATGTGAGGCTGATTTTTTTGCTTCGTACGCTGAAGGAGATTCATGGCCAAAGAGACCCCAAATCTCACGCACACAACTTCGACACGGGACAGAATCACTCGCTGCATTTCATCGTAAAGAATTCAACTTTTTTTTAAATCTAAAGGAACGTATATACGTTCACTATCACAAACATATCAACTTTGTTATCGACTAGAATAAAAAACAGAAACAAGAATTTTAATACTGAAGGCAATGGTGCGATGCATTCATAACCAAAAACTCAAATTAATTTATCACTGGATTAGTTCTCAAACTATCTTAACAAATCGGAATTTATACACAACAATAGCACTACATTCCTCCGTGTAAGTTCAGTAAAGTTAGAAGATAGAGATAAACACGTTACTTCCAAGACAAATTACTTCTAAATGGAATGGTTTCAGGTATTCTTTAAACTAGTTCAAGTAAGCTACCAACGCATTCGTGGAAAAATTAATTTCAATACGATTTTCAAAGATTTCATCAGATATCTTTGTACTCTTTAGCTTAATATATTAAAAACAGCGTCCTGCTACCTTGGTTGCAGACGCGGTTTTCTATAAAAATATTCTGACATACACTGAGTTAGCTTTTGCATTAGCAACGACCCCCGTTTTATAAAGGCGGAGCGATATTAATGTACCACGTGACATAACGTCACGTGCGGCTCCTATATATTGTGCATACCAAGGGCGAGGCGTCCATGGTAGCTGTGGAAGCTGCGCTTCCTTTAAAGGAACAGTAAACTTGAAAAAAAGGTCCTCGAAAATACGAATTTTTTCTGTCATGTCATGCGGGTGACAGAAGGATGCTCATAGAGCCGAAATTTGTTTCCCTACGGCCATTGGGAGCTGAGTAAATATCCAACAAAGTTAATGGTGATGACGTCACACTAGACTAGCGGTCAGGTCACTTCTCCCACGCCAGTGGCATCTGTGTACTCGGCGCAGTAGGGATTGTGAGGGAAATTACGAGGTAATTAGTGTTGGGAATTTCTCTCCTTGTTTTGCACGTGTCCTGTTCGTTAGTCATCAAACTTTCTGCTGTGATTTACACAACTGGAATGAATTTTAAGCAGTTTACGAATTTCGCTAAAACCCTTGATTTACAATCACTCAGTAGCACTACTTTTTACAAAGTGGTGAAATGTTTAGTTGGGCCAATAATCAAGTTTACGTGGTACAGTACGAAAAAACAAATTACTGATGATTTAAAATTATGCGATTCTGAAATTTGGGTGAGCGGAGATGGACAGTTTGATTCGCCAGGTTTTTGCTCCAAATACTGAATATATTCCATTATGGATATTCGCAAGGGAAATACCGTAGGTTTTATTGTCGCGCAGAAAGATGTTTTTGACGGGAGTCTTAGAAAAGAATGCGTGCGATTTATTACTCTCAGGCCTCTATGAAGAAATAAAGATATCAGTTTTTTATCAGATAGACATAGAAGCATTCGTGCCCTCATGAAGAAAAACTATCCCCAAATTGATCATAAGTTTAATGTGTAGTACATGGCTAAAATCTAAAAGCTGCTGAAAAGAAAGCTCCTTTATTAGAAGCATGGCGGTCCAGTATAACCAACCATTTACGGTGCTCAGCTCAAACGTGTAATGGAGATGCTGAACTCCTGGTAGAAAAGTTTGTCTAACCTGTAATGCAGTAACAACAGTAGAAATAACAATTAGAAAAACTGCCTTTTTATCTAACTGTTATTTTTAGAGCTATATACTGCATTAATATTATTAATAACATCTATGAAAATGCAAGTGCAAAGATTAGGCTGTTTGAAAATACAACACACGTAAAAATTGGAAAGGGAGTGAGACAAGGTGACACCATATCTCCGAAGCTCTTTAATGCCACATTGGAAAATGTCTTTCAATCACTGAACTGGGAAAACAAAGGGATAAAGATTAATGGAGATTATCTAACCCACCTTCGTTTTGCTGATGACGTAGTCATTTTTGCAACTACCCCATCAGAGCTGCAGAGTATGATCCAGGAACTTGCTGACAAGAGTAAAGAAGTGGGATTAAAAATGAACTTTCAGAAGACAAAAGTGATGTTCAATGCTTTTACAAGAAATGAAGATTTATCGATTGATGGAGAAAAGCTGGAGATAACAGACACGTACGTTTATCTTGGACAGCAGATATCAAGTGAGGGTCACATTGATGAAGAAATTAATCGGCGTACAAAACTTGCCTGGAGAGCTTTTGGAAGAAACAGCATAATTTTCAAGAGCAATATGCCATTATGTCTTAAAAGAAAAGTGTTTGATCAATGCATCCTTCCAGTGCTTACGTATGGTGCGGAGACGTGGACCTTAACTAAAAGAGACATACAAAGGCTGCAGACAACTCAAAGCAGCATGGAGAGGTGCATGCTTAGTGTAACCAGGAGAGATAAGAAGAGGAACTCGTGGATCCGAAAAATGACAAGAGTGGAAAACATCATGATCAGAGTTAAATCCCTGAAATGGCAATGGGCTGGACATACTGCCAGAAGGACAGATCATCGATGGACAGCCGAAATTTTAGATTGGATTCCAAGGGACAGGAAAAGACCCAGAAGAAGACCACATGGGAGATGGGTGGATGAAATTCGAAAGTATGCAGGGGTGACATGGAGGAGACTGGCACAAGACAGACCGTTGTGGAGGAAACTTGGGGAGACCTTCGTCCAGCAGTGGATTGATAATGGTTGACAATGATGATGATGATGATACTGTATCATGTTCACCTATTGCGGTATTTTTGTTTTCGTAGGGGAGGGTTCATTAATGGCTTTGCACTTGGGCTACGAGAAATACTCATAAAGTTGTTTCTCCCATGATAAATGGAGAAACTAAAAAAAAACCCAATGAAATATGCACTTAGTTCAATGAAAAATACGTTTATATACTCGTATTTAGAGAGCAGCTGACAAATCTTTAGTGACTGTGGAAGTTAATCGAAATAGTATGGGACATTTCCAGGGCAACAAACAAAACCCGAATACTGATCATTAGATTCAGGAAAACATTCTCTAATTTTACTCACAACACAGGAAGGGGCTACTTTAATGATTTTTCACCCTACAAGTATCCAGGTATTCACCCAATATACGAATTGTTTGTATGCAACGTGTCTCATACAAACAATTCGTATATTGGGTTGGTTACATACAAGTTCATATTTTTCTTCTCGTTTTTTTCTGTCCGAAGAATCATTTGATAACGACTGCCTGTAAAGTGCGGATGTTTAAAACAACACTGTCCAATGATTCGTGGTTTATTATACATTGGGCATTACCTTTATTTTCATCATCTGATCTCTCTCGTTGCAACACAAACACTCAGCGTCTGTTGACATTCTCTCGCAGTTATCACAATAGAATCAGACAAGATTACGTTTTCTACCCTCGAATTTGTTTTCACATTCCTCGTTAAACAGTCGTACTGTACCGGCAGAATATCGTGGTTTAAATGAATAAGGATTTACACCAGCCATTCTACAAATTGATGGGATTGACTGCGCTGCACAGAACGGTAAACAGCACCAACTGCAGCCCTCCGCACGCTGAGCGTCTGGTCTCTTGTTTAGTGGGACGTCACTGCTGTTTGTTTTTTTTTTTTTATTGGAGGTTTAACGACCACCGTGAGCAACTCAATGGGCTATAAGCAGTCGCCCGTCCCTAATTTAGGGTCACTGGTTCCAGGGAAGGGAGAGAGCCAGTGCCGTAAGACAAACACAACATCCATGCCTCACGGGATTCGAACCCGGACCCCTTACAGACGAATGATCAGAGGCCAGCGCCTTAGACTGCTGTTTTAAAACCGCTCTAGCGGGAGAACTACTTAGAATAAAGCATTTCGGATTGCGTCAGTTTTAATGACTCTTTCGATTACATTTTCGCGCTGAAAAAAATGCCCGAAATGGGTTTACTGTTTCTTTAATTTACTCAGCTAGATTTCTCAGGGTTTAGTACTATATAAAAATAAAAAGTAAGCCATAGAAAATATATTGGAAGTTAAGAATAGAAATATTTGTCTTATGAAGCAGTTTTGCGCGGCAAATTTCCTCTTCAGCCTTCACGAGAGGGGAGCGGGAAGATAACACAGCTTTGCGAAATGCGCATGCGTCGCGTAAGCTCTCTTTGACGAAGTAGTCACAGCAGGCAGAGTTCCCATTTTGCTTTGTTTAACGGCGTGTAACAAAACAACGGTGAGTTTCATTGGTGAGCGAATAGCGTTTTATAAACTCTTCAATGCATTTAAAGCACATTCCTGTGTTAATTATGATTCAGTTATTTTGATTTTTATTGTGCAGAAAATCAGATTTTGCGATCGTTTTTCTCAAACGTGGAAAAAACTGATATGTGTGCTTCCAGAGTGGATGCTCCTGAGCTACAGGCTTTTCCAGATTTTAATTGTTCTTCTGATACTTTCATGCCCAATGAAATGATCGTTCCTTGTACTTCAAATGCTTTGTTTAATTGTTCTTCTGATACTTTCATGCCCATGAAATGATCGTTCCTTGTACTTCAAAACCAGTTGCCTGGCTCAGATTGTATTTGCATCATTGAAAAAAATGTGCAAAATTCGATAATATTCGGGTCATATCCGTTTACTGAAAAAACTGGAAATCATTGAAAACGGTCGGCCTCAAACATTTCTTAATATATCAGCTAAAACAAAGAAATTTAATCGCCACTTTCAACAAAAGTTGTACGAAACACCTTGGCTTTGTGGATGCAACAAGATCAATAAAATGTTTCGCAGGCCTTGCTTGTTGTTATCACCAGAAAAAAATGTGTGGTGTGAAAATGGATTTAATGAAGAATAATTTTCATAAAGCGCAGAATAGGCGTAAATTATCTACACAGTCGAGTCACATTATTGTGACCGCCTCCTACTTTTACCGTCAACAGCGCGTAGCCAATGAAAGAAGGCACGTGTCGTGAGCTAGTGTCGTGAGCTTGTTAATTTTGAAATGAGTCATATCCTCATGTCTCACTCTGCAGGGAAGAGGGGAGGGGCAGCACAACTGAAGGTATAACTAAGGAGCCAACAATATAAACGCGTGCTTAAAAAATTCAACAACAAATTTGATGAGCCGCGGATGGCTTAGTGGTTAGTGTTTCAGATGTTCTAGCCTGGGCTGATCTTTCAGAGATGGTATGATTTACTAACAATCGCTGAATATCCGCCGTGCATCGGACGAGCACGTAAAGTGACGGCCCCCAGGCTGGACCCACTGGTTAAATGGGTATCCTTTCCTATGTCTTCCCTGAAATTCTCTCACCCATCTATGTGCAATATCGTACTTGTATGGTGGCGCCATCTACTGTACTCTAATCTCACTACAAACTGTTCTGTCAAAAGTCGTTAGACTTGCTCTCATTCCTTCCGTTTCTGTGTCCTGCCCAAAAGGCGATCTCGCTGTAGGTGGCTGAGACCTAAACTCTACTCCCTGTGGACGGAAGTCCTACATGAAAATGACAAATGCTCTCTCAACAACAAATTCTTGCTGCATAAAATCATCCAATTCGATCCGACGAAAAGCACCCAGTTCAATAAAAGACACTATTGGATAACGCAACGTCTCCTTCTAAACCCAAGCGAGTTTATAAAGTGAGTTCAACTGCACATTAAAGACGATCCAAAGCAAACAATCAAAGAACTCCATTGAACTTTTTCAATGTCTTATTATTTTAGTTGCACGCACACGTTCTTTTACAATTCGTTGTGGAACTATTTTTATCGCGTAGTGGTAAAACGAGAGTCAAAGCGAGAAACGTATACAAGCCTGATAACACATTGCACTTCGGTAGTAGAGCCATTCGCAGAAATCAGATTCATTGTTTACTCTTTGAAGGGAAAAACGTGGTCGTGGAGAAGAATGACATCTATAAAGTCATAACACTGCGGGCCATGTCTGATAAATAAAAAAACGAATTTTGCAAAGCTAGGAAAATATCTTACTAGAACATTTCTTAAAAGTAGAATGCTAAAAACAGAGCTTGAAAAACTCTCTCTTTTTCTTATTACTACTTATTGTTTATTAACTTATGTTCAATATTTAAATCGTTTAGATTTTTAAGCTTTTACACCTTTACATTTCGCATTGATTTTAAATTTTAAAAATATAATTAGCTGTTGACTACCAAGATCAACAATGCATTTGTTTACAGCAGTGGACATACATTTTTCTCATTCGGAAGCTCTTCACTTATTTCGTTGTTCTTAAATTTATGTATTTAGTCATCACACAGGAAATAAGAGATCGCTGAAAAATATGCTGAACTTTCAACTTTGAAATTCCAAGTATTTGAGAATAATTTCCATCGAATTAGTTATTTGCATTTCTAGCTAACGTGTAACCCCTACGTTTGATTCTCCCGCCTGTGATCCTTTGCTCCATAAATGACATCATTTTGCTAACCAATAGTAGATCGTATCTAAAACGGCTCGGCGGAAGTAGTTATCTGAGAACCTTGGAAAAAACCAATAAAACCGACAAGTCTGCCAGGCTAAAGTTGTGACTCAGAACAGCTGAGACTTAGAGATGGTAGTTGTCCATGCCGGGATCCATTTCCTCCTTTAAATATAGCACATAAAGATAGGAGTATAATACACTAAAGTTCTTTCACACCGCTTGAAGGTAACACTGGACATGGCTCAACCGAGAGAACAAGCTGGATTCAGGAGTGGCTACAGCACAATAGATCATATCCATGTGCTGAGAGAACTAATTGAAAGAGCGAGGGAATATGAACTTCCATTGTGCATGGCTTTTATCGATTATGAAAAAGCCTTTGATTCGGTGAAACCATCAGCAGTTACAACGGCTCTGAAATCCTGCGGTATTGAAGATGCATACATTAATATTATTAATAACATCTATGAAAATGCAAGTGCAAAGATTAGGCTGTTTGAAAATACAACACACGTAAAAATTGGAAAGGGAGTGAGACAAGGTGACACCATATCTCCGAAGCTCTTTAATGCCACATTGGAAAATGTCTTTTAATCACTGAACTGCAAAAACAAAGGGATAAAGATTAATGGAGATTATCTAACCCACCTTCGTTTTGCTGATGACATAGTCATTTTTGCAACTACCCCATCAGAGATACAGAGTATGATCCAGGAACTTGCTGACAAGAGTAAAGAAGTGGGATTAAAAATGAACTTTCAGAAGACAAAAGTGATGTTCAATGCTTTTACAAGAAATGAAGATTTATCGATTGATAGAGAAAAGCTGGAGATAACAGACACGTACGTTTATCTTGGACAGCAGATATAAAGTGAGGCTCACATTAGTGAAGAAATTAATCGGCGTACAAAACTTGCCTGGAGAGCTTTTGGAAGAAACAGCATAATTTTCAAGAGCAATATGCCATTATGTCTTAAAAGAAAAGTGTTTGATCAATGCATCCTTCCAGTGCTTACGTATGGTGCAGAGACGTGGACCTTAGCTAAAAGAGACATACAAAAGCTGCAGACAACTCAAAGAAGCCATAGAGAGGTGCATGCTTGGTGTAACCAGGAGAGATAAGAAGAGGAACTCGTGGATCCGAAAAATGACAAGAGTGGAAGACATCATAATCAGAGTTAAATCCCTGAAATGGCAATGGGCTGGACATACTGCCAGAAGAACAGATCATCGATGGACAGCCGAAATTTTAAATTGGATTCCAAGGGACAGGAAAAGACCCAGAAGAAGACCACATGGGAGATGGGTGGATGAAATTCGAAAGTATGCAGGGGTGACATGGAGGAGACTGGCACAAGACAGACCGTTGTGGAGGAAACTTGGGGAGACCTTCGTCCAGCAGTGGATTGATAATGGTTGACAATGATGATGATGATGATAATACACTAATACAAAAATCAGCCGGTGCCATCAAACGAGTAAGAGCCTAAGTGAGAAAGACAAGGGGTCAGTATATGGAAATCAGATGACACTAAGGGATATCTCCCGAACTAAGGGAGATAAAGAAATCTAACATCAATCGTTTCAAAACTTAGAACAAGTGCTATCTGCAATACTTTGCCGGAATGGATCTTGGGCCAATATTGTAAAAGTTATTAAATGTTATTAGACTGACAGCAGGTAAAACAGTGAGGCAACCAGTGAAAATAAATCTTCTTCCTGAACTTACGTTTTTACAACGTAATAACAGCACTTATGTGGAAGCTGTGAACACGTAGCACACAGGCAATGCTAGTTGCAAGCACCAAGGACCATTTTAATAACTTGGATAAGATCCATTTTTTGATTTGCATAAATAAATATCAACACTTATGCTAAGAATTATGGGAGCATGCCACCCAAGACTTCAGTGGAAGGAATGACGGAGAAAGACAGGGAAGTGTATGTAAAACATCGGTTCTTGTACATGATATATAGGCCATAGTAGTAGGGCATGAGCCTGAAACAATACCAGGGAGTAAAAGCAGCAAAAGGAGTAAAGGTGACCCATCCTATTCTAAGAAAAAATACAATGTGTTGTAATGAGGGAGAAAAGAGAAATGTTAATATGCGAAAAGAGAAGAGATGTAAATGTAGTAGGGTATTGATGAACCACGCATTCGCACTATAGTAGTTTTTTTATTGGAAGGTTTAACGACCACCGTGAGCAACTCAGTGGGCTATAAGCAGGCGCCCGTCTAATTTAGGGTCACTGGATCCAGAGAAGAGAGACATCCAGGGCTGTAAAACAAACATCCATTCCTCACCGGATTCGAACTCGAACCCAACTCGGAAGACTGATCAGAAACCATCGCTAAGACAACTGCGCCACCCGGGTAGCACTGCTATACCATAAAGTGTAGAAGCATTTTTGTCAATGCAGTAAGTCAAATATCAATTTGTATGCCACCCCATGACAATCCTGACTGTGTTTCTTAGGTGCTGTTACAAACGCCATTTGCAGACAGGCGCCTTAAGGCTCCCAGAATCGATGGACGACATCATGGATGTTTGTCGCCAGGGCCTACGTTCTGCACCGGGAAACTTCGCTTCAGCTCTAGGTGGAATTCAAAGTTGCTTGCATTAGGACATTTTCCAAAAGATAAAGGGAATTACATATTTAACGAGGCAGTGAAAATCTTTCGCGCACTGTCCTGGAATGGTGGATTAGAAATTTTGTCATACATGATGATATTTCAACAGCGTAGGGAGACCTGGTGTGGTAGTGGAAGAATGTTGATAGAAAAGCAATGGAAAAAAAGATCAAATGTATAACAAGCGAGTTGTGCAAGAGAGTCTCTCTGCTATTTACGCTTTGGGTGTATTGCGTCAGCATTGTTGAAAAACAGACCATCTGTTTTTAGACGAAATAAGGATGGGTGTAGCTCACACACATGTAATGTCTGACTGATAGTTTCAGAGAGTGTCAGGAGAGTGGGGGAATGGGGACGTCGCCGGAGAGGTAATAGGCGAAACAAATTGCTGGAACTGTGTTCATCGCCCCTTTCACCCTCCAAGTGAGCGTTGCTCTGGGAGGATCTCTGGTGATTTGGCCTCGCGTGTTTCATGTAGTTTAAGAGGTGTAAGCCTCACGTGGCCGTGAAGTTGAATATTTCCAATAGATTTAACTGTACTGTAATAAGTTAATTAAAGCTTTCAAGGCCGCCCCGGTGGCGCAGTGGTCTAAGCGATGGCCTCTGATCATTCGTCCGAACGGGGTCCGGGTTCGAATCCCGTGAGGCATGGATGTTGCGTTTGTCTTACGGCAGTGGCTCTCTCCCTTCCCTGGAACCAGTGACCCTAAATTAGGGACGGGCGACTGCTTATAGCCCGTTGAGGTGCTCACGGTGGTCATTAAACCTCAAATTAAAAAAAAAAAAGCTTTCAAGAATATTAAATTCTAATGGATACATAATACAAACCTGTTTTCTTACTATCACGTATGTATAATTTTACATGGTGAGAATTTCATCCAAAAATGGATTTAGCGAGGGTCCGGATTTAAGGACAGTTTTCGTCAGTCACGTGATTCTTGTTATAAGTTGGTTCTACTGCATCCATTATTTTATGCTTGCGAAAAAAATATATCTCCTAGTTTTTATTTGCGATTTCCCTGTTCAAAATTTGTTAATGAGTAAATGTGTGCTGGGGCTGGGGGGGCAAATAACAGCTAAGAAATAGGGTCCTGAAGCTATTTTTAAAATTCCATGAACGTTTCAGTTATTCAGAAATTCTTGCCATTTGCCAAATCTGAAGCATTGTTGTGATTGGCTAATAAGAAACAGCATTTAAAAGAACAAAATCATTTAGTTAGTCATGTACCATATGAGTTTTGAATATACTAGACCCCTATCGCTGTAGAAAGATATATTCATACCGTTATATTTTTTCAAAATATGAAAGATTGAAGCTCAACTCCAAACACGTAGTCATTTCTATGGGTGTAATGCTTTTTCTATTTAGTAAATTTGGATCATTTAACTTTTTCGAAATCACCTTTCCCTTAGTATTTGGTTTCACATTTGGTCTTCAGAAATGTTTTTTTTTTACTCATTCAGTGTATTTTAGCACCCATTTTGTTGATATAACGTTAGTAGCTGACGAGCACTTTCTTTCAAAAGCAGCTAAATTTTGTAGTTGCTACTATAAGTAAATGTAAGAACTGACACCTAAACTTCACGATTCTTCGTTTCAATTCTTTAGTTCAACAAAATCTTTGCCTAACTTTCTAGAAGAAATTGTGTACGATAAAGTTTTTGTTTTTTGTACTTATTCCGTCAATGACAGCAGAATTTGCCAGATAAAATGTTATGTAGGATCCCTACTGCCTCAATTTATAAGTAATCCTATTGCGTTTTTTTTTTAATTTTTGCAGAGTTTCAGAAATACTACATATGTTGGGCAGTCAGAGATTTTTACTTGGCCGATAGATGGCCCAGTCGTCTTAGCTGTTTGGCTTTTGATCATTCGTCGGAGGAGGGCCATGTGTCGTGTCAGGGTTAAACGTGATCACGTGTGATCAATTTTTCTGATAGCGCTAATTCGGTCTCTTCACTCGCACCAGTGACAATGTATTAGAGACGGACGACTACATATGTCTCCCATAGTTGCTCATGATGGTCGTTTCACCCCCAGAGAAACTCAGATATTTGCTTCTGGACAATGATCCTTGCTGTTTGCAAGTTATGTCGCGGGACAATTTTCTTGAAATGGTCCATTCTCCCCGTAGTTACGTAAGAACCAAAGATATTTCGTACTAATTGTAAGTGAAAAGATTGATAATGCTGTCAAAGCACGGTAACATTTTTTTGGACCCAAAGCACACACACCACATCCATAAATTATCTTTTAAAAAACGTCTTTATTTACAATTTATAAACATGGTTGATAAAAGCACTGGCAAGCACTTTCACGAACCACTATGATCGCATCATCAGGCCGATGAGTGAAATCAGATTAGAACGGCACAAAGCTAAACATTGACATACAGGAGCACAAGGGATATATATATTATGTAAATGAAACACCAAGTCATTGCCATTCACTACAAATTGTTTAAAGTCTTTGTAATTACTAAGATTCTTCCCCCTTGAGTACTGTAGAACCAAGTTTTTCCAGGCATTGGGAATGTATACAGGCACTTCCTCATTACAGCATTTTGGTCCCACTTTTATGATAAATGGACTGTCAGTGAACAGCATAGAGCGTTTATTAGAAGTTGTCGACAGTAAATTCGCATTGTCCCAGTCAGGTCTTAGACATTGTCCCAGTTAGGTCTTAGACATTGTCCCAGTTAGGTCTTAGACATTGTCCCAGTCAGATATTCCGAATCAATGCCTGGAGAAACATGGTTCTACAGTACTCAAGGGGGGAAGAATCTTAATAATTACAAAGATTTTAATCAATTTGTAGTGAATGGCAATGACTTTGTGTTTCAATTACATAATATATATCGCTTGTGCTCCTATCTGTCATTATTTAACCTTGTGCCGTTCTAATCTTATTTCACTCATCGGCCTGATGATGCGACCATAGTGGTTCGCGAAAGTGCTTGCCAGAGCTTTTATCAACCATGTTTTTAAATTGTAAATAAAGACGTTTTGTAAATCATACGTTTTTTAAAAGATAAATTAGGGATGTGTGTGTGCTTTGGATCCAAAATGTTACCGTGCTTTGACAGCACTACCAATCTTCTTACCTCCCAGTAATTTTTATACGCTATACCGGGGATCGTAGGTCCCCAAAGAAATGCGAGATTTATCGCTGAAGACCACACGACACTAATCTGTCTGCAATTTCATTGGAGTACGGCCCAACTCCAGTTGCTGCGTCGATGCTCATTGGTTAATGGTACTCAACGAGACTGACGCGATGCGTGGCGTACTCTTTCAGGCAGTCTTTGAGACAGGGTTTTTCTTCTGATGGGACGATTTAAAACAACATTTACCGTTCTTCTGGTTGTAGAGTTGATATCTGCAGAGAAACGGAAAAATTTTGAAGGACCAAATTATCCTCCATCCTGTGTGCTGCAATTTTACACCCACCAGAGTCAATACCTTCTCTCCAAGGCTCCTGTTAAAATCAATAAAATGTTGCGTAATCATAACTTAAATGCTACGAAGTGCCGCGAATCGACCATCCATTCGGACATATAACAATAATCAGGCCCCTGTCAAATGCACCCATTCGGCGATGTGGTAGCTGAATTTTGCATCATGGTATTCTGTTGGTAGTTTGCTTCCTTCTAGAAAACGTAGTTCAAAGCCTCAGGACTCTTTTCACGAGGAAACCTGACGTAGTTGTGACGATACGTCAGAGACTTTCTCACTTGTATCGCTAAACGCTGCAATCCCAAAGATCTCATATTTCAATCGTATGCATATCTCGGTTAAATTTAGACTTGAAGGGATTTTTATGCGCTTCTAATCATTACTTCACAGGGAGTTGCAATATCACCTTTTCAAAGTACGTTTAACGAGACCGAAGATATTAGAGCCTGTGACGTATATTCTAATGTCACTCTCATTTTTAGTTCCCTTTCCTATGTAAATTTGAGTTTGCTCTGCTTATACTTCCAAACTTAACGTTATATCTTTTCTCTCAAATGAGAATGAGGTTGGCAACATTGGAGGTCAGAGAGAAAGTGATGAATGAATGTGATAAGAACGATAGATAAAAAGGATGATACAACAGTTGCTCGTGTGGGTAGATGTGTGTAGACGTTCGATTGTTAAGGTAAATGTGAAGTCAATAACTCTAGTGCCATGTTGTGAAGTTCTTTTGAAACAGTGTTGGAACGAAGAAAAAATTTCCGTAAGTTGACTTCTGTCTATGTTTTGTCTGGCCGTAAAAGTTTATTTAGGAACTATTGCATCGTATTCGTATCTAATGGTTTTAGACTTAGCGTAACGATAATATCTCTCATGAAAAAGACATTACGTTGTTAACCAATGCAGCAAGATCATAGATGTAGTTTTCCTCTGTTCACTAATCGAAAGTACATTTAAAGCCAGAGTACTCTTTCATTCACGAAACTTCGCCGCTGAATAAATTATTCTCGCCATTTCTTTCTAAAGAAAAAAATAACTGGTTTTTGAAAGCAAATGTATCTACTTAAAATATAATGAAATATTTAAACATGATAATAAAAAAAGGAACAATTGCCGTCATACAAATGGCAATGAAACTACGCATTCAATTATCATTTATATACATCAGTGGATTATACTTTTGCCCGAGGCTGCGAAATGGGAATATTTCATCAACAACTTTGCACTGTGCTTTTTAGCTTAAAAACAACAATGGGATTGAAATAAAGAAAGGATGTAACTTGAGTGTTATCGGGCAAATAATTTCTAAAAGAAAAGACTGAAAGTATTCTTTAGTCACCGTTACGTTTGCCAAAAAATTAATTTCTTTACTGGATTTCTAAGACGGAAAAGTCACTTATTCAGCCACTTCTAGGAGTAATATTTTAAAAGCAGCATCTGCTACCTTGGTGCGCAGATGTGGTTTCCTATAAAGAGATTCCGAAATGTTCATCTGGTTTCGATATGAGATGTTAGCATATCGTACCGTTGCCAGAAGGGTTGATGTCTTTCAAAGTAGAAAGAAAGAGCACACAACTTAAGCACAATGGCGGACATCATTTGACAGGGGAAAACAATTGTATGCCATTCTGTAGAAGGTGGTGAGACGTTGTCACAGTCCACACGTTGTCACAGTTCATCAGGTGTAGCCACGGGTGGTGCTTGCCGAGCCACACGGTTGCCGATCAGCGACCAAACATGTTCGATGGGCGACATATCGGGAGTACAGGCGGGTCACGGTAGCAGTGACACCTCGTGGGCCGTGAAGAATTGTTGCACGATGCGTGCCACGTGCGGGCGCGCATTGTCCTGTTGAAACGTAGCCGCTGGCATGTCCTGCAGGTAAAAGAGGACTACAAGATAAAAAACGTCGTAGATGTAGCGGTGGCTGTTGAGTGTACCGGCGATGCGTACCAGAGGGGTTCGGGTGTCATATCCAATTGCGGCCCAAAACAGAACGCCAGGCGACGGACCGGTATGGCGATGCATAATGCAGGCGTTATACAGTCTCTCGCCGCGGTGCCGCCACACGCGGATCCGACCATTGTGGTGTTGCAGACAGAAGCGGGATTCGCCGGAGAAGACAATGTCGTGCCATTCCGTAGTCTACGTGCGGGATTCAACGGCCCACTGCTGCCGCACTCGCCGGTGGTGTAAAGTCAATGGTAATCGGAGCAATGGACGCCGTGCGAAAACTTCCCGCTCCTGCAGACGACGTCGAACGTTACGTGCTGACACAGGTTGTTGCGCAACACACCCTAATTCCTGCGCTAACTTTCGTGATGTGGCAGTGCGAGCCGTCAATGCCCGCCGCATAACATGCCGGTCCTCTCGTTCGGTGGTATGCCGCGGCTGCATCAATCGCTCACGTCGGTTCCTCCGTCCCTCCTGCACCCACCGAATTCATACTCGCCTTACTTTGGTTCGATGTCGTCCCACATGGGCACCGATGTCTCTGTACGATAAATCGTTGTCGCGATAAGCCACTATTCGTCCTCTGTCGAACTCCGAAACGTGCTGGAATGACTGCCGTATTCTGCGACGAGGCATCAGGAAGCTTCCCACGCACAGGTCCGGCAGCTTAACACACTTCAACTATTTACACACCGCCTTCTGTGCACCCATCTTTTAGTGATTCTCTGTGGCGTGCCGGGCCCACATGATTTGCATATGCTGTGCAATGCTAATCGCTTGCATGTCCAGTCACGGGCGACGCAAGCTGCGAATTTCAGGCCAATCGGATTCTTACCTCTTGGTGTTGCATTTTGGGTGGCCAGCAGTGTATATAACCCAGAAGAAATAATAATAATAATAATAATAGCAGAAGACATAAAAGCAACCCCGGCAAGCATTTATGCGGAGCAATACGTCATCGAAGTGTGACGTCACAAGATGGCGCTGGGCATAAACAAATGTCTGATCCTCCATGATTTCCATAGCGTTTCAACGTGATTGGTGAAATGTGCTCATATTTAGCAATTTCTTCATTTTTTCTGAAAATTTGAAGCGAAGTCAACGCCGTCAAAATGCTGTTAAGTCCTCTCACATCCAGTAATTTTATTATGAAACTCATAGCGTGGAAAAGCGTGGTCAAATTCATGCTTCTGTGAAAGATAAGGGCAAATGTGCAATTTAGCGTCCTAAATTATTTGGCTACACATTTCGAAAGAACATGTAGCCAAATAATTTAGAAAAAAAAACGTCAGATTCTGATGTGAAAAAACTGAGACAGAAATGATGAGCTATTTTCTGCAGCGTAGCAGCACAAAATGGAAAGCTTTCCTGGCAAGTACGTGCCCAATTCCTCTTGTACTCTTCCGCCAGCAAAATGGTCGCTTCGGCGTTGTGTTAGGCTTGCCGCACTTGGTGCTCACGTCGGCGTTCTTAAGTTTTAGGGTGAAAATGTTTAAAATGCATTTAGCAGATGAAATTTTTTTCACCATTTGCGATCAAATTACATACTTTAACATAGGTATATCTCATTTTTTCCAAATACGAAGCTAAATCATGTAGGATTCTAAATTACACATTTACCGACATTTCAGTCCATAGAGCATGTTTCGTTTGTTTCTCGGTACTCTATAAAATGAACACTGATGTTTGACAGTCTAGTGATTACAGTATGCTGCGAAACATAAAACCATATCTAATACATTCAGTTTCACCTTAAAAAATCAATTTTACAGGACTATCCACAGCCGTCAACGATAAAACTAACGGTAGCCTACATGTGAACAACGTGTGTTTATGCCCAGTTACCATTCCTTGAGTTCACGACTTCGACGACGTATTCAGTAAATAAGGAAAAAACTTACCCCATTGTATGCATTTTTACCGAGAAGCTTTTGGGAAATAATAATGGTATTATATAAAGGTGTAATTTTAAACCTGTGGCAAGCGTACTCACGGTAGAACGGCGAAGCCACCCCAAGGTACACGTACGCAAAATATATTTCATTTGGTTGTTAATATATCTTGATTTTTCTCCATTTGACTTTTGTATGTTACCTATTCTTTGAGATAAGATCCGTTTGGTTTTCAAAAAAACGGACACTCACAGTCGCTATGCAACCACTAAAACAGGAGACTCAGACATGTACGGGTAATGTGTAATCACGGCCTGCATGTCGAGTGGTTGGTTTACTTCGTGGGCGTGGCTTTCTTGAACAAATCGGAATAGGATCTGATACGAACCAAGGCTGTCCAGAAAGCACAAAGCCATGATGTTAGAGAAATGAGTTCCCTATTTTTGTGACGTCACGCGAAAACAAGGGCTTCGGATTAAATTCCAGGGCTGTCGTGAATTAGTGCAAGCACAACACAGACGTTTCAGATCACGTAACTTGATACGTAGAAGTTTAGTCTGACGAGGTCACCTAACCTAACATTATCTAACAGCAACATGGATCCATTGCTACTACTGTGAAAACAGGAATTTGTCGGTGACGAATATCAAAACAGCGTCTCCTTGCTCCGGAGTGAGTTGCTCTAACCGACTACGCTACATCGACGGAATATCATAGCTGCAGATTTGCCGTTTTGACACGCTTTTCACCTCAGCAGTACGTCACACTACAACGATACTTAATTACGTATCATGGTGAGTTTAAGGAAAAGCGAGCTGATTTTTTTTTGTTGGGGTTAACGACCATCATGAGCAATTTGGTGGATTATAAACACTTGCCCGTCCCTAATTTAGGGCCATTGGTTCCGGGGCAGTGAAGGAGCTACTGCTGTAATAGATGTTCAACACCCATACCTTACCGGAACTCAACACGAGCTCAACTAGGACGAATTGACAGAAACCAACGCTTTGGACCGCTGCTCCACCGCAACGGCATTAATCTTTCTTACGGAAAGTGGAGATCGTAAGGACAAGCTACATATAATTCATAATTTCACACAACGATGGAGGGTGGTTTCGGATACATCATACAAACTATCGCTGCTAACAAACAAAAATAAGAAATCACATGCAGCAGTAATTTGTTTCATTATTCCTGGTGTTTTAAAATATAGCTGGTAAATTTTTAAATATTTAATATATGCAAATGTGTACAAAGGTGGAAAACAAAGTAATTTGTACTGCTTTAAAAGCAATGCGATTATGTAAGGTAGTTATGTTGTACTGACATATATTTATAGTTTAGAATGAAAATTTGATCATTCGTCGGAGAAGGGCTATGGGTCGTGTTAGGGTTAAACGTGATCACGTGTGATCAATTTTTCTGATAGCGCTAGTTCTTTCTCTTCACTCGCACTAGTGACAATGTATTAGAGACGGACGACTATATATGTCTCCCATAGTTGCTCATGATGGTCGTTTCACCCCCAGAGAAACTCAGATATTTGCTTCTGGACAATGATCCTTACTGTTTGCACGTTATGCCGCGGGACAATTTTCTTGAAATGGCCCATGCTCCCCGTAATTACGTAAGAACCAAAGATATTTCGTGCTAATTGTAACAAAGCACAAATTTTGAAGATGAAAATCCGTTTTTGGTGTAAATATGAGAAGGACAATATCCGAAAACTTGAAAATTTCGTCGTCCTGGATCGGGATTGCATAGCACATAATCATGAATATGGATTACATCATATTCATGATTACATAACACATTTCTTAGGTTTCAACGAAACAAAGCAATTACATCAGAACTCATACTATGTTCGGAAAAAGACGACAAACAGGGATTTTTTTATAACGCTGCACTTTTACTTAGGTACTAAATGTTTACATAACATTTCAAGTTATTAATATTTCTCTCTTACTTAATTAAGCACTAAATTACTATGCCTCATTCGTAGGACCTTTTGACAGTCTTTCTTCTACCGATGTTATATTCATAAAGTTTACGTATCAACTCAAGGTAATAATATTGCGCTTTTACTTAAGCACTGAACATTATTTCACAGGACCTATGCCTTTTTAACAGTTTTTGTTCTGCCACATTCATAACAATTAGGTATCAACTCAAGTTAATAATATCCCGCCTTTAATTTTTCACTAAAAACTTTCTCACGTTCCCTAGGCCTAGGCCGTGGCCTTTTTAATAGTTTTTATTCAATTAATGTCGTATTCACAACTATTACTTATCAAGTGAAGTTAATAATATTCCGCTTTTACTCAGGCACGAAATATTCATTCGTTACCCTATGCCTAGGCTTTTTAAATAGTTTTTACTCAATGTCATATTCGCAACGTTTATGATTCAAATAAAGTTAGTAGCATTGCGCTTTTATTTGGCACTAAATGTTATTTCACAGGCCCGAGGCCTAGACATTTTTAACAGCTTTTGTTCTATCGATGTCACATTCATAACAATTCCGTATTAACTCAAGTTGGGTGTAGGATCTCAGATCAGATCATACGCCGAGGATTTTAGGAACGGAGTGTCTGATCCCTGGTCTTAAACAACCCTTAGAAGTAGGAAGCTAGGAGATTTGGGCTAGAGTGCCCGATAGAAAAGTGACACAGAAGATAAGTAGAAAGGGGGAGGAAGACGCCCTTATTTATTACCGGGGGGCCAGTACCCGGGATCCGACGGCTTAACGTGCCCATTCGACGCACGGCGGATATTTAGTGGATCGAGCGTTCGTACCTGCCGAACCTGAGGTCCTTTCCGTGGCAGTCACGAACGTTGCCCACTAGGCCACCCGCGGCCTGGGTGTAGGAGAACTGGCCACAAACATTTTAAGGGGCCGTATAAAAATTACGTTTTTGACCGCCTCGTGGCCACGACCCCACAACAGAGGTTGGTAATCTAAGTCATATAAAGCTTCCGTAATTTCGTCTTTTCTTAATTGCGATAATTAATGTAATTCTTTACAACAAATGTTTGATCTGCATCTCAACAAAATATTTTAGGGTTTTCAAACTACAAGTCTGACAATTATCAGAGTGCATGTGACTACTCGGCAACAAAACTGAACTGTCGGGGGGGGGGGGGTTATACCAAAAGTGGAAAATATAAAAAAAATCTCGTCCGATCGGGAAATTTTCAGAATTTACAAGCTACAACTCGTCGACACATTATCTAAACACATATGCCTACTCTGAAACCTATCGGGGGAGGGGGGCGGGGGAGGTGACATACCAAAATTGTAAAATATAAAAAAAATTCTCGCCCGATCGGGAGATTTTCAGCATTTACAAGCTACAACTCGACACATTATCTGAGGGCATGTGCCTACTCAGAAAACCTGTCGGGGGGGGAATACCAAAATTGTAAAATGTAAACAAATTCTGGTCCGGTCGGGAGATTTTCAGCATTTATAAGCTACAACTCGACCCATTATCTGAGGGCATGTGCCTACTCTCGAAACCTGTCGGGGGGGGGGGGGAACCCAAGTGTGGGTAAATATAAATTAGGAAAATTATCCCAGCATTTCTCTTTTAAAGCTCACAAAGCTGCACTAGTGGATTGTTGCCATTTTTCACAAAAAGATAAACACGTCGATATTCTTTTAAACAAAAATAAAAGGGCTAGTGTAATTTTCAAGAAGAACATGATAAAGAATTTAATACTAAAGTTTTAAATATTTTATTTGATGTTGCCAGAACATTGGCCAGGCAAGGCTTATTGCTCTTTGTGGAAATAAGTCAGATGAAAATGGGAATTTTCGTCCAATCGTAGTTTAATTTATCGTCATTGCTTGATAATGAAGAAATGGTTAGATAAAAAGAGACTAGACAAAACCCATCGGAATCGACGGTTAGTTTTTTTTTTTTTTTTTTTTTTTTTTCTGAAAAGAATAAACTCATATAATGTATTTATTTACACATTAGAAAAAAATCCTGCAGAATTGACAATCATCACCTTAGATTTCACTGTCTCTACTTTGCGTTTCAGTGTTCCACTCTCCAGCGACATCAAAGTCCTGCTTCAAATAAAGATTTTACTGAGTGAATTGGTTTTTAAATTGAGCTGCACTTCCATCAGAAAAAAATTGTTAACTTTTCTATTTCTGGAAATTTGGCCTTTAATGTAGCTATAGCAATTTTTAAGAAGGCCCACACAGCATTTTGGTAATGGTTGAGCTCATCACTTATTACAGCTACAGTATGCTTAATATTTCATGCACAACTGGTAAATATACAGTAGTTATTTGCTGGTGCCTCCAGTGTCCACTCTGGATTTCATCTTGGGAGATAGTACTGTAATTTTCAAAAAAATCAATTTGGAGCAGACCTTCATTTGGTGACTGAACTGTTCTTACAAAAGAATGAATTTTATAATGATGTAACTGATTATGAAGCACAGTTCTTCAAACAGAACCATCAATCTCAACCACTTTTTTGAAACCATCTATATCTTTCCATGTTACAAATGCGTCTATATGTATCTCTTCAACACACATGCAAACATCACTTTTACAGTCTGTGCAAAATCCAATCATGCAGTTCTCATTTTGAATGCTGCAGCACAAAACACTCATCAGTTCTATTTCATTTGAAGGAAACTTTGGGGAATTGGAATTTTGCTGGCCAAGGATTGTATAAAAAAATGTAAATTTGCATGATATTTGCAAGCACATAATTCCGTGGTGTTTACAAAATTAATGTCACATATCCAGGACACAGGTCGTAAAACTTAGTTTTTTAATTAAAATGTTCTAATTTTCATTTTTGAACTGTGTGAAAGCATCACTTATAGTCATTAGCATGTGTCTTTTTTGTATTAAATTGTGCCTCCTTGATAGTGAGTCCTTTATTGATTTCACACATTTCCTGGTACCTGTCTACTTACAATATATCATTATGGCATAAAAATCTTTTCTTTTTCTTTGTGCTATCTGATATACAGCGTGAAGTCTTTTCTTTTTCATTAAACAGAGTTGTGGCAATGTCAGGCAACACCTCAGTACCAAAGTATGACACTTAAGTGAGACTTTCAATAATGTCACACACGTCACACCTCAGTTGAGGTCCAAGAATTAATTTTTTCTACATGACTTTTTCTACACTTATTCAGACTGCTGACAGTCAAACTTCCACAAAGTTTGAAATTTCTACACAAAGGGTATGTTAGTATAAACTATCTTTATGGTCATTTCAGTCAGCAGACTAAAAAAAAATGACGGTCAGCAGACTAAAAAAAAAAAATGTTTTTAAATTTTCAATTATTTTTAAGTGTAAAATATGTTATTACAAAGTGTTTTGGACTCTGCTACATCTAGCAAATACAACTGCAAGTGAAAAACAGTTGTCAAAACATTTCCAGAACTGGTATTAGAATTGTCTAATTACTAAATGTAAATTCTACCTTTTGTTCTGGATGTTTAAGACTGAAATGCAAGGAGACAATGATTTATATAGCATTTTTTGTTGTGAATTCAAATTCTATGTAGTACTCATACTTTCAATTTGATGTATCATAAATAATAATATGATACAATTTAATTTTTTTTCCTGTTTGTCCACTTTTTCATGGAATGGCTGTAAAGATTTCTTCTTTTGAGGAGTGTGTAATCATTGCTCTTTTGATTGAAGTTTTAATACTATTGTATTTCTGTGTGTATGGATGTGTTGAATTATATGGAATCAGAACAGGAATAAATGACTGTTTTCTATGTAGTCTGTATTGTAGTTGGTCTCTTTGCTTGACAACTTTAACATCAAGGAAGATCAAAGTATTCTCCTCCTCATGTTCTATTGTCAACGTTGGATAGATATTACCAAATTGCTGAGTTAATGATTCAAGTTCATAAATACTCATTCGTGACAAAATAAAAATGTCATTCACATATCTACAGTAAACCAAAGGAGTTTCTTCCATTGTACAGATTATTTGTTCCTCAATATTGCTCATAGTCACTTCTGCAAATAGATTTGACAGAGGGGAACCCATTGGGCCTCTATTTTTTTGTTTGCAATGTTCTCTTCAAATTTGAAAATATTGTTTTCATAAATGTATAACAAAACTGCTTTTGATTCTTGAAATTGTGTGTTATTAAGATTTTTGTCCTGTTTTAATTTTTTAATAATGTTTTCAATTGCTTCCAGTACAGTGGTACTTGGAAAAAGGGCCTTGACATCCATACTTGCTATAATCCTATAGATCTTGGTTTACATTTTTAATTATATCAATAAACTCATAAGTATTATAGTTTTTACAGTAAATTGTGTTTTCACATTTTTTTAGATGCGCGTTGATCTCAAAGTCAATACCAAAAACAACAGTCTTTTTTCGTGCTTAAATATTATAATACTCTATTGTGATGTTTAGAATCATAATATCAGTACTCACAGTTTCTTATTTTGTTTCTTTTTCTGTATTCAAAAATTACAAAAAAGTAGTTCAGCTCAGGGTTCCCCCTGAACTTGATGAACAGGTAATAATTTGATGTCATGGCTATTTCTAGACTTGATGTATTACAAATTTTCACTAAATTATAGGATTTACTTGGGAATAAAAGGATATTACTTACAGTCGAATTTTCAGGTAGCATCCCTACCCGTCCACAAGACTACACTATAGTAGGTGTTGTCATTCGTGAGCTAAATACCCCTTAGGTTAGTAGATGTCCAACCTTACGCTGGAATTTAGCTCACGAATGGCAACATCTACTATAGTGTAGTTTTTGAGGAAGCCTAGGTTTTTTTCATTGGAAGTTTAACGACCACTGTGAGCAACCCAATGAGCTATAAGCAGTCGCCCGTCCCTAATTTAGGATCACTGGTTTCAGGGAAGGGAGAGAGCCAGTGCCATAAGACAAACACAACATCCATGCCTCCCTGGGATTCGAACCCGGACCCCTCTCGGACGAATGATCAAAGGCCATCGCTTAGACCACTGCGCCACCGGGAGGCTTTTTGACATTAACTCTGCTGTATATACTATTAGAATGCTAGTTACTTTATTTCCTGTAGACTCTGCATTCTTCTGTATGGAGGTCTAGTCCACAATTCGGTAACACATTTCTTATGTTAATTATTAACTGCCGATTTAGGGTCGTGCCAGTGTGGCAATTCCCTCCAAATAATACACACACATGCAAGCTATAGATATACCTTCACAGAAATTTCCCCAACAGGGAGGTAATCAGTTGCTTAAATTTAGTCTTATATTTGTCCACAATTTATATGATCCCCCCCCCCTCTCCATTCCCTACAAAAATCATCAGGTATTAACCACTTTACAAAATCTGATAGATATTATGACTATGACTACCAACTGAAATTTCTGTCAGAGAACTTTACGTGGGCTGTGCCCATATCTTCTGTCGGAAAATTATAAAGTTCATAATTTTGTAATCTGTGGCAGACAGTAGTATCTCAGTTATACATTTTACTATGGAATGGCTTAAAAAACATGTGACTGAAATTTCAAAATATTAAATACTATTGTACAAATTTAAATGCTTCCAAAAAGAAAAAAGGGGAAGAGGGCTCGCAATTTTAGATTATGCTAATGAATACTTTGTTCGCTACCTGTCCATTCTATTTTGTTCTTGCCTGTCTATTTTGACCTTTAATTTTTTTTTTTTTTTTTTTTTTACATTATAAAACAAGGTAAGAAATTCTGCATGATTTCATATTTTCAATATATGAAAGAACTCTTACCTTTGAAATATTAGGTAGTAAATCCGAATGTGTTCTTATATTCAACACCCTTAGAACACATTATTTACTTATAATACTTGGCCCTTTTCAAAGAATTTTGTTCACTAGTTGATTTACCATTAATGCTGGGTAAAATATCACTACTTTCTGTTTGTTTTAATTTTTTTGAATTTGGAGAAATTTGTGAATTGTGTGTGAACATTAGATGATAATTTTTTTGTTGCTTCGTCCATTTCAAGGCTGAAAAATAAATGCTGTCTCATTTTTTTCAAAGTTGTAGCACCATGTTATGTATAAAAGAACTGTATATTTGATAATCTGAATTCAAAATTTAACCTATAAATCGCATAAAAGAATTATGCATAACCCAACTGAAAAAGCCATTATAACTACAGCAAAATATCGGGGTTAACGCAGATTTATGTTTAAAAGTAAAAAACATATAACCCAGGATCCGCTGTATTATGGCCAACCCACCGTTCCATTAAGTGATTCTGCTATCAGTTACTTTACTCGTTCGTTAGTCGTTACTGGTGCACGAATTCACGGAAGGGAAACAAATAACAGGTCCTAAACTGTGATTCCAATCACAATTAAAAATCACTGTTACTTTTGAGTAGCAGTCACAGTTAGCGCAGTGAACACCAAGTAACAGGTAAGCTCATCTCTAGTTTAATGTGTAGCACCATTTCAAACTTTTTTTTTAGGTTCAGGTGCACTTCAAGTTTAGGGTATATATGTAATTCAGCATGGCATAATGTACAGTGTGAGCACCTGCATAGCTACTTTTCTTTTAGTCTATCTATTATGAAGCTTTAACATCACTAAGATACCAAGAAATAGAACTATATCAAGGTAAGAGTGTCTTAAATGAAGCAGCAAAATAAAATAGTTTGTTAGTGAAATATTAACCATTGAAGAGTCACTATTTCCCTTGGGTTGCCCCTGTGGAACAGTGGTCTAAGCGCTGGCTTCTGATCATTCGTCCGAGATGTGGATGTGTGGATGTGTCGGGGCTCAAATCCTATTTAGGCATGTTGTGTTTGTCTTACAGCAGTGGCTGTCTCCTTTCACTGAAACCATTGGCCCTAAATTAGGGACAGGCAACAACCTATATCCCACTGAGTTGCTCATGATGGTAGTTAAACTCCCAATTAAATCAAATATTTTCCTTGGATTCTCTTTTGCACATATACTTAGTGGTACCTTAGGGTGTATCTACAATTTCTTCTTGCCACCTCATGTACTTCTCTTGTAATTTAGTAACATTTCTTAGTTGTGTACTGTTGTAGTAGTAGTAGTGTACAAATTACATAAAATTTCTTTTTTAAATGATGTACCCTGAGGAAATTTGGGATTGTTGTTTATTCTCTCTAATTTCAAAAGAACTACTACCATAAGATAACCAGGTTTATTATTACACAGCAAAAAAAAAAAAAAAAACTGTTGGAAATAACCTTGGAAGAAATTTTTTTACTACTAGCAGTTAAAAGCCAAAAAAATGAAGTACACAGAAGGAGTCATCCAATCAAGATGAAAATTGGTGTGTAAAATGTACATGTATAAGAAAAGAAATTGCAATTCCAGAGCAGTTGGGCAATATTTTTGGATAAAACAGCTACACCATGGAGGCAAGTCAGTACATTGCAGCATCACCTGTGGCTTGGATATATGCGAGACATAGATACATACAGTTTACGGATGCTGTCCTGCAATTCCAGAGCAGTTGGGCAATATTTTTGGATAAAACAGCTACACCATGGAGGCAAGTCAATACATTGCAGCATCACCTGTGGCTTGGATATATACGAGACATAGATACATACAGTTTACGGATGCTGTCCTGAGGTATAGCACGCCAATTGTCATCAAAACATTTGATTGTTTAAACGTGTGATCAGGCTGGCCACAGAAGGGTGTCAACATTATGAAGTCAGGCCTTGGAGAGCTATGTTGTGTGTGGCCAGGGTTTACCCTATATAGTGTGGGAAAATATTCTTATAATATGTGGCCAATACATCATGATAATTAACACAGCAATCAGACATTGCTGAATTGACTGTAATTACTAAATATACAATGTCATCGCTCCACGTTATTTTATAAACAACTAATAGCAACTGAAAAATAGTTCTACTGACACTGCTGGGATCGAATCCCAGATCTCTCGATAACTAGCGCCGAGTGCTTTTGCTTTACGCTACAGTGCCAACAATTCACAGTGCTATTCGTGGTTTATCAGTCAGCATCTGACTACACACATCGATATTGATGGGCTCAGCAACTGATGTGTCGCCATCTAGTGGCATTCAACAAAGCAAGCTGTTTTAATTACAGCTGATAAATCCGAAGGGCGATAGAAATGTTGAATATATATTCGTTGTTTATAAAATAATGTGGACAGAGCAATGACATTGTATATTTACATTATCTTGACTGTAATTACTGTTCCACACGTAATATCAATCGCATCAGAAAACTAGAAAATTTCTCGCTGCAGGACAATGAAATTTTCAAGTTTTTTTATGTGATTGATATTACTTATGGAACAGTAATTATAGTCAATTCAGTGATGTCTGATTGCTGTGTTCATTATCATGAGGCTTTATCCTGTTCAAAATTGCTCGGTGATGTTGCAACAGGAATGGCAACACAACAGATCATGGACGCACGGTTGAGCTGTAAGGGTGGCATAGAAGACTACCAAGAGTGTCTGGCTGTCAAAAAAAATGGCTCCCCCCCCCGTGTGTGAGCCATGCGCTGTTCAACAGTAAAGGGCGGATCCATGCGCTGGCTGGTTAGTCTCCAGACATGTATACGCTGATCAGTGGTAGGGTAGGCAGCAGAGTGGCCTCTTTGAATGTAGTCACTGTGCTGCAAGTCATCTAGCAACAGTCTGAATAACCACTTCCATACCTGTAGGTGATGCAGCATGGCCACAAATGGTTGAGAGCGAGGATTCCATTTCTGTTCATGTAACTCTTACAATCGCCCAATCCATTCACTGGGTTGTGCCCTCCTCGACCCATTGGTGCCAACATTGTCCAATTGCTGCATTGCTCTGACTCTAATAGCTTAGCGATACGGCAACTTAACCAACCAGTGTCTCCCAGCCCAGTTATACATCCTCTCTCAAACTCGCTCGTGTCGCGCATGGATCTGACGTTGAGGCATCCTCACAGTTAATGGAAGTTAATGTAACTACAATGTGCTGTTACAGCTGTCTCTGCATAGGAGCTTTGATATACCCTCTTCGATGCATGGTTCCCTTGTGCTATGATGGGCTACTATTTAGTCGTTGGTTGCTATTTCTTAATCATTTGCATATTTGGCAGTGAGTACTTACATGTGGAGCTTTATCAGGATTGAACAACTTTCTGAGGGTGCTTCATTTTTTTTAAGGCATTAAAAATTATGTATTCCTTGGGTCAGCAATATAGAACACTGCTCTAGTGGTCTAAACACTAGCTTGTGATTGTTCATCCGAGTGGTCTGAGTTCAAGTCCTGAATGTGGCATGTGTGGTGTGTTTGTCTTATGACACTGGCTTTCAAAACATACATTGATAGTTTAAAAAATGAATTTTTGCTGTTTATTTATTTTAAGTTGAAATAAGGCTATTGAGAACCTGCATTGTTTTCTGATTAGTTTTATGGCCATAAAGGAAGTCCTAATAATTTCAGTGCACAGCAAAGTTGGCTGCTGATGCACTTACCTGAGAATAATCTTCACTGGAGATATTCCGATTGCACTTTGTGTTCTCGATTTCTTCTAGAGGTACAAATTATTATGTTGCCAAACCTAAGTTGTTGCTAATGCAATCTTGGAAGCACTCTTCTTCCATTAAAATTACAGCATTCCAGTCAAATCTTTTAAGTGATATGTTCATGGAGAGATTCATCTGGAAAGTGAATGTGTACAAAGATCTATGTGATGTGAAGCAAGAGCAGGTACGTACTGGAGGTAACACCTGATGTGATCAATGGTAAGCTCAGGAGGAATGGATGCATTCTGCAAAGTGATGCATAAACCAGGTGGACGACAGGACATTGTGATAACGAGAGGCAGAGCATGTGGGAAGATTGGAATTTGTGGCAAAGGGAAAGGGTGGAAAGAAAGTTTGGTAAACAAAATTTGCATGATTTGAATTTCTAATGTATAACTGAGGAGAAAACTAATTCTTGATTAATGTGTAATAAATTAAATTTACCATTAAGAGCAGTTGAGAACTTTTGAACCAGATACACATTTTACATGTGAAAAATAGATAAACAGGGTTTTACTGTAAAACTTTTCATCTTAGCATTATTATTTCTTTAATGGTGTGCTACATTTCTCACAGATGCTGCTGATGTGCTGCCATACAAATTATAAGTCAGAAAAGATAGATGCAGTCGCAATGTTCAAATTTCCCAAGGATCCTGACCTGCAAGAAAAGTGGATTACTGCTCTCAACAGAGATAACTTGATACCAAATCTCAATGATGTGATTTGTATTCAGCATTTTAGTGATGAACTTATTTGAGTTAATGCAGTTTCAAGATATGATGATCACTGGTCTCAGTTCCTTGGAAAATATTAAAATTAGTTACCTTATATTTTTTCCAGTCTTCTCTGCAAAAGTTATACTAAAATGTAGGCATGATTTTATTTGTTCGCTTAAAAAGTGGTATTGCATTTCAGTTTCTGCTGAAATTTCTTCAAAGCACATCCAGCATCACCTTAATCGAACAAGTTTGTTCATATCAGTTTAATATCCCATTTTTTGTGTTTTGCACTTTAGCATAAACCTGTTATTACAAATATTTTGGCAGTTTACAACTTTAGTGTATTTCATGTATCTTAAACTCGTGTTGTGCAACCTCCTCCCTCTTCTTTTTTGTCTTCCCAACAGAAGTCAGGGGACCAATCTTTTGAAGACTTGTACTACTGTGAAGCATATTGCATGCTGTGAAAAACATTTTGCTCTGGCTGTGTATATCACCTGTGGCAACATTGACTAATTGGGAGAAGTGTTTTGTAGTGGATTTAAATAAAAAATTTCACTCCAAACATTTCTTTTTAATAGTCTGAATTGTAGCCGTAAGCTGTTCTGAAGTTCAGGCTAGAAATACTGTGGGTATGCTTCTTTTCTTTAATGATTTTTTTATGATCAGAAAAAGTTATGCAGGAATCATTAGTTTTCAATCCGAGAAAAAAATGCTATATACATTTGGCTTTGTACAATTACTTTATTTGATATTCGTATGACCTGCATATGTATCTCTAATTGGCTTTAAAATTAGTGTACATGCAATTTAGTTGAACCTCTTTCAAATTCATATTAGTATTGTTCCTTCCAAGAACAACAAAACTGACTGATATCACTAGCAAGACCATAATAAATTACAATTTATACTTCAACTAAAGTTCAAATTTTAGTTTATTATGAATAAGCAAATTTATAAATAATATACTAGTATATTTGTAAATTTGATTAAGTAGCATTGCAGATGTTGACATTGTATTTTCAATGGGCTGAGTATTAGTTGTAACATATGGAATTGAGGTAGGGGTGAATGTAATTAACAGCTATATGGAAGTCAGATTTTTTGAGGCACAGGCTCACTCAAAATTGTACAATGAACATTGATTTTTGTATTCATTTATATGTCAGAAGACATGCTGAACATATGTTCTGAGTAATCAATTAAAAAAAGAAAAAAAGGCTGAACTCATTGCTGAGTGAAGTGTAACTTTTCTAATTCCTGAAAGCCTAAATTTCTTAGGTGTAAACACAATTTTGCATCACATTTACCAATAATCTATGGATAAATAGCAGGGCTTGAAAAAAAACCCTGCCCTATTGGTAGGAAGGCCATTTCACATGATATGAAGAAACCAATAATGAAACAAAAAATTTGGAATTGTCACAAAAAAAATGCACCCTTCTCCAATAAATTTTCATTATGCTACAGAGAAAGCACTGAAATTCTCTTCAATAAAAACTTGCAATCTGATGCATTATCAGTATTTTGATAATTTGGAAATCTCTACTGGCAACAGCTAAAGAAACGATGTCAACCACGTGAGTACTTGCTTTTAGTGTGAACAAGGCTGGCGTTTCAAATGAAAGACCTCTTAATATTCTTAAAAATTTAGTTCATAATAAATTGTGCATAAAAATGTTTGCTTCATTATTGGAATCATGCCCTATTTAAATAACCAATGTGATATGAAATAGAGGGATGATTCAAGTTGTTTTATTATCCCAGCATAAAATGGTTCTGTGCTATCATTACTACATCAAAACATGTACTACGTCAAATGTATATATACTACTTCATGTACATACAAAATACATCCAAGAAATATAATGCTTCATATGTAAATACATATACTACATACCTGCCAACTACAACGAAATGTCAATAGTCTCTACAGATTTTGTTGTCTGACTACAGGACTCACTGTTGAAACTATGGATTCTACAAATTTTCACATTTACGTTTTTCTATTTTGCTATTATTTTATGATATGCATGATATTCTTAAGTGGACTCACGGAATTCCGCCTTTTTTGTCATTTAGATCATTCTCAAGATCGATGCAAAACTGAAGAGAATTTGGGGGAGGAGTGTCATCTTCCATCTGGGGGCGGTATTTGTGTTTCAAAACTTTTGAAAACAATTGTTCAACAGAGTGAAAAATTTTGTGGTAATCGTAATTTTCTCATTCCCGATGCTGCCTTTGTGTCCAGTATTCTTGTTAAATAAAATTATATTGCATAAATGTTTGTATTTCAGCTTGAAACTGTATGCAGCAATTTGCAAAAACAGAAGTCAGACGCCATAGAAATTTCTCTGTAATCTTCAGGCATAAGATTCTTCCACGAATTTGAGGAATTTGGACATTTTCGTTGTTATTTTGGTCGTCACAAGATTGATGCACAAGTGAACAGAAATGCGGCGGTGGGTGTGTGTCTGTGGGTCTGGGGGGGGAAGGATGTTCGTGGTAGGATACAATTTCATTTTTAAAAACTTTCTAACACGGCAGGTCGGCGGAGTTCAGATTTTTTTCGCAATGGTACTTTACTTTTCTCGCGATTTTGCCTTTGTCCAGTATTATTGTCAAATAAAATTTTACTGTATAAATATTTTTATTTCAGCTTGAAAAGAGGGGAAATTTTCCAAAACCAGAAGTTAGACCAAACAAAGATTTTTCCTGTAAGCATCCCCCCCCTTAATGTTCCCGCTCTTCTGCATTGCTAAATATTCCCCATCCCATAAGTTTTTGCATTTAAGCTGAGAAAGGAGCAGGAAATCCACAAAAAAGGGAGTAACAGAGTTGAAAATTTGTAAAATTGAAGAACTTTTTACAAATTTTGGATTTTCCGTCTGTGAAGTGTGGAATTCTGAATGCGTCTGACTGATTTTACTGGTGGAAGTTTTGAACTTCAATAGCACAAAGCTGCTCTGAGAGAGAGAGGGATGCTTTGTTTCAAAGCACAAGCAGCCTAAAGTATTGTATCGTACTCTCGAAAGCAAAGCAAGTTTACTCTGTCTTTGGGCTGACAACTTTGAAATGGATTTAGCATCAATGGTTTTCCCAAATAATTTTGAATTTGAAGTAGATCAAAATCAACTAAAGGTAAAAGAAATTAATTGCAAGGAAATGGCAGTGGTAGTCTATGCAATTCTATACGTTTCTTTTATATCTGGAAAAACTTAGTTCTCAGTTTTAAAACTTGCAGTCACCCAGTGAGCAAGTGGTAACAAGCACTGGCTTCTATGAGTATTTTTGAATTAATGTATATAGTTAATAGAAAATAGTTGTGGATTTGAATCAAAACAGAACTCTTTAGCTCATCTAACTGTACTTTGTTATCAATTACAGGCTTGCAGAAAGTCTGTATAACATAGCCATAGTGCATTTTCTAGACATGGGTTTTCCATGAATATTTTTCAATTAATGTAAATAGTTGATGGAAAAGAATTTGATTTTAAGCAAAAAAGAATGTTTTTAGCTGACTTTATACTTTATTACACACATATTGTTTAAATCATTTGTTCAAAATGGGTCTGGGCTTGAATGCCTGGTGGGGCGTGAATGTTAGATTTTCCATCAATGGTCTTCCAACATAATTTGAGCAGGGACATTGCTATACCATTTCAGGAAGGGGGACTGAAGCCTCAATAATCTTGCTATCTCAGTGGCATGTACCAGAAAAATTCACCCCCTCCCTGCAAAAAATATCTTCAAAGCCCATTTGAAAAAAAAATCCATTTTGACTTTCAATTACTGAAATTTTTAAATTCCATATTAACTAGATTTTCTGGGCATTTTAATAATACAAGTTCTTTAGAACCTACAGCCGCTTTTCATAAACCAAAATTATTGCACTTTATTGTGTAAAATACAAATGTGACATTGTAATTGAAATGATTGCTCTTATTTTCTGTGAACAAAAAATACCACAAAACACACATCAAAATTAATCGTATCATGCAAATTTTATTCTTTAACCCTTTAAGTGGCCGATGTACCTGAACCAAAAGGTGCCAAAAAATTCTGCTCTCCCCAAACAGAGTTGTTTCCATAACGACCGATTTCACAAAAGCTAAGGCAAAACAATTTCTTTCGCTCTTTCATCTGAGCAGTAAGGACTATAAACCTGTCACAAGTGATTAGCGCTCCCTTCTAGTCCTTTATTCTCTGATTCATGACAAGATGGGGTAGGTCTAGTCCCCCTGACACGGATATCATTCAACAGGATAAAAACAAAACTCTAACATCTTCTCTTTCCTTTTTAGGTTTGTCGCCACTGTTGTGGCACTATCAGCATCTAATCAGTCAGAAAGGATCATTGTCAATCACTTCTGTAATTGACACCTTTGAAAAACAAATCAAAGGGGGGGAGTAGCATTTTCTGACCCTCAGGTATTTCAGGTAATTCCTTCAAGTGGCGTTAAGACCACTAAACCTTCCCCAAATGAATTCGTTCTAGCCACATTTCACCCACTTCTTAGACAGCGAATATATCCGTCTGAGCTGACATCAGCCCATTTTGATAACCACGAGTTAACTCGTTCCGGCCACTTAAAGGGGTAAAGAACTATGGCAAACTTCCTTGAAATGCATCACGATCACACACACAAAACATGTAACTGCCAAGTGACAGTGTCTTCGATATCCCTTGCGTTGAGACAACATGATTTATTCCGACAACTGTTTGCCTTTTGAAGTAACTTGTATTATTTGTGGTGCAATGGTCTATGCACTGACTTCTGACTACTCATCAGATCAGTTTCAAGTCTCAGGTGGGGCATTAGTAGTGTATTTGTCTTAAGGCAGTGGTTCTCTCCCTTCGTTGGCTACAAATTAAGGACAAGCAGCTTTGTATAGCACCTAGAATTGGTTTCCATGATTGTTAATGCTGCGCCCCCCTCCAAAGGACAAAAAAAGATTAAGAAGTAAAAATGTTATTGACGTCAAAATCATCTATATTTCACCAACTCTAAACATTGGGGCAGTTTCATACTAATAATGGCCTTTTCTGATTTATAAATGAGTAACAATTAAAGAGTAATGTTGCAAAAAAAAAAAAAACTGTTTGAATTATTTACTCTTGATTGAAAAAAAAAAAAACACTTATGTAAAATAATGCCACAATATTTTGCACATAGCAAATTTGTTTTCCTTAATTCTTGTAAAGAAACAAAGACTCTCTGTTTCTTTGTCCACACAAAGAACATCTTTTTGTTCATTATATTTTTAAGAATGCACAGTTATGTGCAAACAATTGTAATACACCTTATTCTCGATAAAAACACTTTATTCTCAGTGGTGTAAAAATGTCATTCCTTGAACTGATATTTCTTTCACATTCTCTTATTAATATATGTACATGTATAGGAAATATTGCTATTGCTATGAAAAGGGGCTTCACATCCTCTGGAGTTGATGCTTTCCTGTCTGTCATCCAGTTTTTATAAACTTTAAAACTGTAAAAATGATTTCTCAAGATTTTACTTATTTACAAAAAAAAAATATTTTTCTGCTTAATACTTCATTCAAAGTTGCTGTCAAAAATTCCTAGCTATTTCTTTAAGCAGTTTCAAATTGACTAAAAAGTTTTGCAGGTGTTTTTGTTGACCCCTAATGCAGGGGTCACAGAGCCTACCAGTGAGCCCCTACATAATCTACAAGGAAGTTTTTTTGCTTAAGTTAAAAGAAAATTTTTGTAAGCCTTGACTAAATTTCAAATAACATGATTATTATTTTAAATCAATGATCAATCATAAAAAAATAAAATAAAGAAGAGAAAAAATATCGATGGTAAATTTATATTTGGCCATTGTATGTTACCAAAGGATGCATATGGAACCACCACTTGCTTTAAGACATGCCCACAGATCATTGGGTGTGTAATGCAGTTCATACATTTTTTAGCCATAGTTTCTTCACAAGATTTGGCAGCATTGTATGTCCCTGGTGGACACGATCAATCGGATACTTGGGCATTTTGATCGCATGTGCTGAATCTGTTTTCTTTTTTTTTTTTTTGTTGTTGTTGTTGTTTTATCATGTGATGTTTTCTGGTGTGCCATGTGGTGGGATTCTTCCTTTCTTTCTTTATTGCTCATAACTCCTCTGTACCACTGCTCAATACTCCTCACTGCAGCAAAGCAACTAGGGACCATCTCTGTATTCTCAAAAACCCACCAAAAATGGGGAAAAGGTCAACATTTAAATAATATATTACTGCACTTAAATTAATCCTAAAACTGAATATCACAAGGTTACATTGGTTGCAAGTGAAATTAAATTAATTTATCTCAAATTTAAAATGCAATCAAATTAAATGACAATTATGAATTTTAAAATTTTGCAGTTTTCTTGTTTTATTCATTATGGAAGCAAGGGAATGGGGTGAGTACAATGTAGCAAAATAAATTAAACCTTGTTTAGCACCCCAGTGTTATTAGTCTAGTGATGCTTCTGATATTGAATATGAAATAAATCAAAATCAACTAAAGGTTCCTTAGTGAAATTAACTGTAGGGGAAAAAGTAGTGCTTTGGAAAAACTTAATTCCCTTTTTAAAAATTTGAGACCCTCCTGTGGCCTAGTGGTATGATATGCTGGCTTCTAATCATTCACTAAAGATGGATCTGGGTATGTCATGAATAGTATGCTTGTTTTATGCTGCACTATTGCTCTCCCTGAAACAGCTGGGCCCAAATCAGTGATGAGCAACTGCTTGTAGTCCATTGAGTTGCTCATGGTGGTAGTTAAACACCAAATGAAAAAAAAAATGGTGCAGTTCAGTTAGTATATAAATTAACCGAATGTTTCTGTAATGTCTCTCACACAGTTCATTGCATTCACATGTGGGGTAAGGATGTTAAAATTGTAACTCTTAAGTCTCATAGTCTATTTTAAAGTTTTCCAAGAGCATTAGTGAATCCCTTTGCTGATCACTGCAAATGAAGAGTGGAATTTTGTTTACATAGTGATTTAGTGTTAAAGCTTTTCACCCATCCTCCCATCTGTCTGCTACATAAGTATTAGGCTAGTTTCTTTTTTTTTTTCTGTCTTTATTCCATGTATGATAAAATGTTACACTGCAGGCATACATTTACCTCTTATTTTAGATATCACTAATTACATGGAGATCACTAATTAATGAGTTCAGTCATAGACAGATAGGAGTGAGGAAGGTTTCAGCAGCTGTGGCATGCTGATAGGAGGTTGCATGTGTGGTATAGATCACATGAGGCCATGGACCTGAATCATCAAGTTGGAGTGTTACATACCAGTGGAGGTGGTGTCTGTGGTACGTTTACTAACAAGCCACCTCTTTGGGCCTTTGCACCTACTGAGACCCCCGTCACAGCACAAGACAATGTTTATGTACTTGTTGAGCACATACTGCCACTTATGCTTACTCAATAGAAATATAGACAATTATGCATGGTCTTATTTGTTTGGCTCACATAGTGGTAAAAGTTATATTATGTTACATAGTGAAAGTATGATGGAAAGGAATGATGAGCCTGATTGAAAATAAACAGTTTATAATAGCAAAAGATATCAGAACAGCAACAAAACTGATCTTAGGGGAAATATCATTTTGTTGTTATTCAAAATCATCTGTCATGGATGCTTTGAATAGCATCTGTCAGTCTGTAAAGGATAGTGAAAGACTGCTAGTGCTGTTGATTTAACTTTTTAGTTGGCTGGAAACTGGTGATGCCTACACAAATGTAAAACTTTCTCTAATCATTAAAAATGCATGCATGAAAAAAAGCTTACCTGCAGTATTTCTAGCTTGAACTTCAGAATCAACCACAGTTATAAATTCAAACCATTAAAAAGAAATGTTTGGAGCAAAATTTATTTAAATCCACTACAAAACACTTCTCTCAAATAGTTAACCTTGCACACAGGTGACATCCTTTATTGGCTACAGCAAAATGTTTTCCACCACATGTGACATGCTTCACCGTAGCATAAGTAAGGTTCTTGAATTGAGTCCCCACTGGCTATTCTGATAAGACAAAAAAAATAATAATAATAATAAATAAATAAATAAAGGTGATACAGGAAATACATTAAAGTTTATAAATTGCTAAGTTATTTGTAACAAGAGGTTTATTATAAAATGCGAAACATGCAGAAAATATGCAATTTTTCCAGAATACCACACAACAAAAGGGGTGGTATTAAAGTGATATGAACAGACTGGCTTAATTAAGGGGCTTCTGGAAGTGTTGTGAAGAAAAGCTACCAGAAATGTGAATGTTATCCCTCTCCTTAAGTCAAAATATGAAGTCACACCTACAATTTTTGCCATAACTTTTGAAAAAAAATATGATAGTTGGTTTGGAAATATATAAGATATCACATGGATAGTTAATTTCAGTACTTTCCAAGGAACTGATAACAGTGAATGACCATCCCTTGAAATTGTATCAACTTTAATAACATTTGCATTCATCACTAAAATAATGAATACAAATTATACTGCTGTGATTTGGTATCAAGTTGTCTCTGTAGAGAGCAGTAATCCACTATTCTTGCAATTCAGGATCCTTGGAAAACTTAAATCTTTTCCTACTTATAATCTGCATGACAAACTGGAGCACAAATGCAAACATGTATTTAGTACAAAAATTCTGAATCGACCGTAATGTTAAATTTTAATAATTACACACTAATCAAATTAGCTTTATTCTCATTTATGTGTTAAATTGTGGTGTTGTGAATAAGAAATTCAAAGCACGCAGATTCTGTTTGCCGAACTCTCTTTTCACCTAGTTCTCGTTTGCTATGAAAAATTCTATTTTCCAATCTCTCTACTCCCTCTGCTCTCCATTCCCTATCTTCCACGTGTTTTATGTTTCACTGTGAAGAATGCACCAATTCCTTCTGAGCTAACATTAGTCAGATCAGTTGTCACCTATGGTAGACACCTGCTCTTGCTCGGCATCACATAGCTCTATGTTTGAATTTGCTTTCCAGACAAATCTATAGGTCAAGAACATATTTCACAATTTAACTGGAATATTATAATTGGAAAGGAAGATGGGTTGAGCCTCTATGATTGCATCAGCTGCAATGCGCATTTGGCAATATCAACGCTTATGACTCAAGATTAAATCACTGAAATCAAAAAGTGCCATGAGAATGTCTCTAGCGGCAAAAGTGATGATGATTCCCAGGTAAATGCATCAGCACTCCAACTTTGCAATGTACTGAAATCATTGGGACTTCTTTTATAGCCAAAGTACTAATCAGGAAACAATGCAGGCTTTCAATAGCCTTGTTTCAATTTAAAAGTAAACAACAATAAAAAATTAATGATTTTTAAACTATCTTAATATATATATATATATATCATCATCAACTTGAAGGTATGGTGTTTTTTAAGGTTGGTTATGTCAATAGATTTTGTTGGAACTGAAGAACAGGTTCTCTGCTTTAGAAGGCCTAACATCGGAAGAAGTGGACATCTCTGAAGTTAACAGAAAAGTAACCAAAGCTCTTATGGAAACAGCAACAAAATTAGCTGGGTCTAAGAACAAGTTGCATGTAAATAAATTATCAGGAAAAACGAAAATGTTGATGCAAAAAAGAAGAGAGATGAGGACAACTAAAGAAGATGTGACTTCCAAAGTGGAATATATAGAGCTATGCAAGAAAGTACGAAAAAGTATCACTGAAGACGTAAGAAAATTCAACTGTGAACTAGTGAGGAAAGCAATTGAAAACAACCAAAGCCTAAAGATAGCAAAGGGACATCTCAGTAAGGGAAGAAAACAGATTATGGCACTGAGAAAAGAAGATGGTTCTGTAACAAGAAATAGAGGCGAAATTTTGACAAGAGTGAAAGATTTCTACTCCAAATTATATGAAAGGGATGATACATGCACTCCAGACATCATGAAAGATACCAGTACCAGAGTTCCTCCAGTCCTTCCAGCAGAAGTTGCACATGCAATCAAGAACATGAAGCGGGGAAAAGCTCCAGGAGAAGATGGAATTACTGTAGACATCATACAAGAAGCAAGTGGAGAAATCGAAACAGTACTCGCCCAAATTTTCACTCGATGCCTTAATGAAGGAAAGATTCCTGAGGATTGGAACACCGCTACAATGATCCTGCTACATAAGAAAGGTGACATTGAGGATCTCGGAAACTACAGACCTATCAGCCTATTATCAGTTGTTTATAAAATCTTCACTAAAGTTCTTTCACACCGCTTGAAGGTGACACTGGACATGGCTCAACCGAGAGAACAAGCTGATTCAGGAGTGGCTACAGCACAATACATCATATCCACGTACTGAGAGAACTAATTGAAAGAGCGAGGGAATATGAGCTTCCATTGTGCATGGCTTTTATCGATTATGAAAAAGCCTTTGATTCGGTGAAACCATCAGCAGTTGCAATGGCTCTGAAATCCTGCGGTATTGAAGATGCATACATTAATATTATTAATAACATCTATGAAAATGCAAGTGCAAAGATTCGGCTGTTTGAAAATACAACACACATAAAAATTGGAAAAGGAGTGAGACAAGGTGACACCATATCTCCGAAGCTCTTTAATGCCACATTGGAAAATGTCTTTCAATCACTAAACTGGGAAAACAAAGGGATAAAGATTAATGGAGATTATCTAACCCACCTTCGTTTTGCTGATGACATAGTCATTTTTGCAACTACCCCATCAGAGCTGCAGAATATGATCCAGGAACTTGCTGACAAGAGTAAAGAAGTGGGATTAAAAATGAACTTTCAGAAGACAAAAGTGATGTACAATGCTTTTACAAGAAATGAAGATTTATCGATTGATGGAGAAAAGCTGGAGATAGTTTATCTTGGACAGCAGATATCAAGTGAGGGTCACATTGGTGAAGAAATTAATCGGCGTACAAAACTTGCCTGGAGAGCTTTTGGAAGAAACAGCATAATTTTCAAGAGCAATATGCCATTATGTCTTAAAAGAAAAGTGTTTGATCAATGCATCCTTCCAGTGCTTACGTATGGTGCAGAGACATGGACCTTAGCTAAAAGAGACATACAAAGGCTGCAGACAACTCAAAGCAGCATGGAGAGGTGCATGCTTGGTGTAACCAGGAGAGATAAGAAGAGGAACACGTGGATCTGAAAAATGACAAGAGTGGAAGACATCATGGTCAGAGTTTAATTCCTGAAATGGCAATGGGCTGGACATACTGCCAGAAGAACAGACCATCGATGGACAGCCGAAATTTTAGATTGGATTCCAAGGGACAGGAAAAGACGCAGAAGAAGACCACATGGAAGATGGGTGGATGAAATTCGAAAGTATGCGGGAGTGACATGGAGGAGACTGGCACAAGACAGACGGTTGTGGAGGAAACTTGGGGAGACCTTCGTCCAGCAGTGGATTGATAATGGTTGACAATGATGAAGGCTATTGAGAACCTGCATTGTTTTCTGATTAGTTTTATGGCCATAAAGGAAGTCCTAATAATTTCAGTGCACAGCAAAGTTGGCTGCTGATGCACTTACCTGAGAATAATCTTCACTGGAGATATTCCGATTGCACTTTGTGTTCTCGATTTCTTCTAGAGGTACAAATTATTATGTTGCCAAACCCAAGTTGTTGCTAATGCAATCTTGGAAGCACTCTTCTTCCATTAAAATTATAGCATTCCAGTCAAATCTTTTAAGTGATATGTTCATGGAGAGATTCATTTGGAAAGTGAATGCGTACAAAGATCTATGTGATGTGAAGCAAGAGCAGGTACGTACTGTAGGTAACACCTGATGTGATCAATGGTAAGCTCAGGAGGAATGGATGCATTCTGCAAAGTGATGCATAAACCAGGTGGACGACAGGACATTGTGATAACGAGAGGCAGAGCATGTGGGGAGATTGGAATTTGTGGCAAAGGGAAAGGGTGGAAAGAAAGTTTGGTAAACAAAATTTGCATGATTTGAATTTCTAATGTATAACTGAGGAGAAAACTAATTCTTGATTAATGTGTAATAAATTAAATTTACCATTAAGAGCAGTTGAGAACTTTTGAACCAGATACACATTTTACATGTGAAAAATAGATAAAAAGGGTTTTACTGTAAAACTTTTCATCTTAGCATTATTATTTCTTTAATGGTGTGCTACATTTCTCACAGATGCTGCTGATGTGCTGCCATACAAATTGTAAGTCAGAAAAGATAGATGCAGTCGCAATGTTCAAATTTCCCAAGGATCCTGACCTGCAAGAAAAGTGGATTACTGCTCTCAACAGAGATAACTTGATACCAAATCTCAATGATGTGATTTGTATTCAGCATTTTAGTGATGAACTTATTTGAGTTAATGCAGTTTCAAGACATGATGATCACTGGTCTCAGTTCCTTGGAAAATATTAAAATTAGTTACCTTATATTTTTTCCAGTCTTCTCTGCAAAAGTTATACTAAAATGTAGGCATGATTTTATTTGTTCGCTTAAAAAGTGGTATTGCATTTCAGTTTCTGCTGAAATTTCTTCAAAGCACATCCAGCATCACCTTAATCGAACAAGTTTGTTCATATCAGTTTAATATCCCATTTTTTGTGTTTTGCACTTTAGCATAAACCTGTTATTACAAATATTTTGGCAGTTTACAACTTTAGTGTATTTCATGTATCTTAAACTCGTGTTGTGCAACCTCCTCCCTCTTCTTTTTTGTCTTCCCAACAGCAGTCAGGGGACCAATCCTTTGAAGACTTGTACTACTGTGGAGCATATTGCATGCTGTGAAAAACATTTTGCTCTGGCTGTGTATATCACCTGTGGCAACATTGACTAATTGGGAGAAGTGTTTTGTAGTGGATTTAAATAACAAATTTCACTCCAAACATTTCTTTTTAATGGTCTGAATTGTAGCCGTAAGCTGTTCTGAAGTTCAGGCTAGAAATACTGTGGGTATGCTTCTTTTCTTTAATGATTTTTATGATCAGAAAAAGTTATGCAGGAATCATTAGTTTTCAATCTGAGAAAAAAATGCTATATACATTTGGCTTTGTACAATTACTTTATTTGATATTCGTATGACCTGCATATGTATCTCTAATTGGCTTTAAAATTAGTCTACATGCAATTTAGTTGAACCTCTTTCAAATTCATATTAGTATTGTTCCTTCCAAGAACAACAAAACTGACTGATATCACTAGCAAGACCATAATAAATTACAATTTATACTTCAACTAAAGTTCAAATTTTAGTTTATTATGAATAAGCAAATTTATAAATAATATACTAGTATATTTGTAAATTTGATTAAGTAGCATTGCAGATGTTGACATTGTATTTTCAATGGGCTGAGTATTAGTTGTAACATATGGAATTGAGGTAGGGGGTGAATGTAATTAACAGCTATATGGAAGTCAGATTTTTTGAGGCACAGGCCCACTCAAAATTGTACAATGAACATTGATTTTTGTATTCATTTATATGTCAGAAGACATGCTGAACATATGTTCTGAGTAATCAATTAAAAAAAGAAAAAAGGCTGAACTCATTGCTGAGTGAAGTGTAACTTTTCTAATTCCTGAAAGCCTAAATTTCTTAGGTGTAAACACAATTTTGCATCACATTTACCCATAATCTATGGATAAATAGCAGGGCTTGAAAAACCTTGCCCTATTGGTAGGAAGGCCATTTCACATGATATGAAGAAACCAATAATGAAACAAAAAATTTGGAATTGTCACAAAAAATGCACCCTTCTCCAATAAATTTTCATTATGCTACAGAAAAAGCACTGAAATTCTCTTCAATAAAAACTTGCAATCTGATGCATTATCAGTATTTTGATAATTTGGAAATCTCTACCGGCAACAGCTAAAGAAACGATGTCAACCACGTGAGTGCTTGCTTTTAGTGTGAACAAGGCTGGCGTTTCAAATGAAAGACCTCTTAATATTCCTAAAATTTAGTTCATAATAAATTGTGCATAAAAATTTTTGCTCCATTATTGGAATCATGCCCTATTTAAATAACCAATGTGATATGAAATAGAGGGATGATTCAAGTTGTTTTATTATCCCAGCATAAAATGGTTCTGTGCTATCATTACTACATCAAAACATGTACTACGTCAAATGTATATATACTACTTCATGTACATACAAAATACATCCAAGAAATATAATGCTACATATGTAAATACATATACTACATACCTGCCAACTACAACGAAATGTCAATAGTCTCTACAGATTTTGTTGTCTGACTACAGGACTCACTGTTGAAACTATGGATTCTACAAATTTTCACATTTACGTTTTTCTATTTTGCTATTATTTTATGATATGCATGATATTCTTAAGTGGATTCACGGAATTCTGCCTTTTTTGTCATTTAGATCATTCTCAAGATCGATGCAAAACTGAAGAGAATTTGGGGGAGGAGTGTCATCTTCCATCTGGGGGCGGTATTTGTGTTTCAAAACTTTTGAAAACAATTGTTCAACAGAGTGAAAAATTTTGTGGTAATCGTAATTTTCTCATTCCCGATGCTGCCTTTGTGTCCAGTATTCTTGTTAAATAAAATTATATTGCATAAATGTTTGTATTTCAGCTTGAAACTGTATGCAGCAATTTGCAAAAACAGAAGTCAGACGCCATAGAAATTTCTCTGTAATCTTCAGGCATAAGATTCTTCCACGAATTTGAGGAATTTGGACATTTTTATTGTTATTTTGGTCATCACAAGATTGATGCACAAGTGAACAGAAATGCGGCGGTGGGTGTGTGTCTGTGGGTGTGTGTGTGGGGGTGGGGAAGGATGTTCGTGATAGGATGGAATTTCATTTTTAAAAACTTTCTAAAACGGCAGGTCGGCGGAGTTCAGATTTTTTCGCAATGGTACTTTACTTTTCTCGCGATTTTGCCTTTGTCCAGTGTTATTGTCAAATAAAATTTTACTGTATAAATATTTTTATTTCAGCTTGAAAAGAGGGGGAGATTTTCCAAAACCAGAAGTTAGACCAAACAAAGATTTTTCCTGTAAGCACCCCCCCCCCGCCCTTAATGTTCCCACTCTTCTGCATTGCTAAATATTCCCCATCCCATAAGTTTTTGCATTTAAGCTGAGAAAGGAGCAGGAAATCCACAAAAAAGGGAGTAACAGAGTTGAAAATTTGTAAAATTAAAGAACTTTTTTACAAATTTTGGATTTTCCGTCTGTGAAGTGTGGAATTCTGAATGCGTCTGACTGATTTTACTGGTGGAAGTTTTGAACTTCAATAGCACAAAGCTGCTCTGAGAGAGAGAGGGATGCTTTGTTTCAAAGCACAAGCAGCCTAAAGTATTGTATCGTACTCTCGAAAGCAAAGCAAGTTTACTCTGTCTTTGGGCTGACAACTTTGAAATGGATTTAGCATCAATGGTTTTCCCAAATAATTTTGAATTTGAAGTAGATCAAAATCAACTAAAGGTAAAAGAAATTAATTGCAAGGAAATGGCAGTGGTAGTCTATGCAATTCTATACGTTTCTTTTATATCTGGAAAAACTTAGTTCTCAGTTTTAAAACTTGCAGTCACCCAGTGAGCAAGTGGTAACAAGCACTGGCTTCTATGAGTATTTTTGAATTAATGTATATAGTTAATAGAAAATAGTTGTGGATTTGAATCAAAACAGAACTCTTTAGCTCATCTAACTGTACTTTGTTATCAATTACAGGCTTGCAGAAAGTCTGTATAACATAGCCATAGTGCATTTTCTAGACATGGGTTTTCCATGAATATTTTTCAATTAATGTAAATAGTTGATGGAAAAGAATTTGATTTTAAGCAAAAAAAGAATGTTTTTAGCTGACTTTATACTTTATTACACACATATTGTTTAAATCATTTGTTCAAAATGGGTCTGGGCTTGAATGCCTGGTGGGGCGTGAATGTTAGATTTTCCATCAATGGTCTTCCAACATAATTTGAGCAGGGACATTGCTATACCATTTCAGGAAGGGGGACTGAAGCCTCAATAATCTTGCTATCTCAGTGGCATGTACCAGAAAAATTCACCCCCTCCCTGCAAAAAATATCTTCAAAGCCCATTTGAAAAAAATCCATTTTGACTATCAATTACTGAAATTTTTAAATTCCATATTAACTAGATTTTCTGGGCATTTTAATAATACAAGTTCTTTAGAACCTACAGCCACTTTTCATAAACCAAAATTATTGCACTTTATTGTGTAAAATACAAATGTGACATTGTAATTGAAATGATTGCTCTTATTTTCTGTGAACAAAAAATACCACAAAACACACATCAAAATTAATCGTAGCATGCAAATTTTATTCTTTAACCCTTTAAGTGGCCGATGTACCTGAACCAAAAGGTGCCAAAAAATTCTGCTCCCCCCAAACAGAGTTGTTTCCATAACGACCGATTTCACAAAAGCTAAGGCAAAACAATTTCTTTCACTCTGAAAAAAACAAATCAAAGGGGGAAGTAGCATTTTCTGACCCTCAGGTATTTCAGGTAATTCCTTCAAGTGGCGTTAAGACCACTAAACCTTCCCCAAATGAATTCGTTCTAGCCACATTTCACCCACTTCTTAGACAGCGAATATATCCGTCTGAGCTGACATCAGCCCATTTTGATAACCACGAGTTAACTCGTTCCGGCCACTTAAAGGGGTAAAGAACTATGGCAAACTTCCTTGAAATGCATCACGATCACACACACAAAACATGTAACTGCCAAGTGACAGTGTCTTCGATATCCCTTGCGTTGAGACAACATGATTTATTCCGACAACTGTTTGCCTTTTGAAGTAACTTGTATTATTTGTGGTGCAATGGTCTATGCACTGACTTCTGACTACTCATCAGATCAGTTTCAAGTCTCAGGTGGGGCATTAGTAGTGTATTTGTCTTAAGGCAGTGGTTCTCTCCCTTCGTTGGCTACAAATTAAGGACAAGCAGCTTTGTATAGCACCTAGAATTGGTTTCCATGATTGTTAATGCTGCGCCCCCCTCCAAAGGACAAAAAAAGATTAAGAAGTAAAAATGTTATTGACGTCAAAATCATCTATATTTCACCAACTCTAAACATTGGGGCAGTTTCATACTAATAATGGCCTTTTCTGATTTATAAATGAGTAACAATTAAAGAGTAATGTTGCAAAAAAAAAAAACTGTTTGAATTATTTACTCTTGATTGAAAAAAAAAAAAACACTTATGTAAAATAATGCCACAATATTTTGCACATAGCAAATTTGTTTTCCTTAATTCTTGTAAAGAAACAAAGACTCTCTGTTTCTTTGTCCACACAAAGAACATCTTTTTGTTCATTATATTTTTAAGAATGCACAGTTATGTGCAAACAATTGTAATACACCTTATTCTCGATAAAAACACTTTATTCTCAGTGGTGTAAAAATGTCATTCCTTGAACTGATATTTCTTTCACATTCTCTTATTAATATATGTACATGTATAGGAAATATTGCTATTGCTATGAAAAGGGGCTTCACATCCTCTGGAGTTGATGCTTTCCTGTCTGTCATCCAGTTTTTATAAACTTTAAAACTGTAAAAATGATTTCTCAAGATTTTACTTATTTACAAAAAAAAAAATATTTTTCTGCTTAATACTTCATTCAAAGTTGCTGTCAAAAATTCCTAGCTATTTCTTTAAGCAGTTTCAAATTGACTAAAAAGTTTTGCAGATGTTTTTGTTGACCCCCCTAATGCAGGGGTCACAGAGCCTACCAGTGAGCCCCTACATAATCTACAAGGAAGTTTTTTGCTTAAGTTAAAAGAAAATTTTGTAAGCCTTGACTAAATTTCAAATAACATGATTATTATTTTAAATCAATGATCAATCATAAAAAAATAAAATAAAGAAGAGAAAAAATATCGATGGTAAATTTATATTTGGCCATTGTATGTTACCAAAGGATGCATATGGAACCACCACTTGCTTTAAGACATGCCCACAGATCATTGGGTGTGTAATGCAGTTCATACATTTTTTAGCCATAGTTTCTTCACAAGATTTGGCAGCATTGTATGTCCCTGGTGGACACGATCAATCGGATACTTGGGCATTTTGATCGCATGTGCTGAATCTGTTTTCTTTTTTTTTTTTTTTTTGTTGTTGTTGTTGTTTTATCATGTGATGTTTTCTGGTGTGCCATGTGGTGGGATTCTTCCTTTCTTTCTTTATTGCTCATAACTCCTCTGTACCACTGCTCAATACTCCTCACTGCAGCAAAGCAACTAGGGACCATCTCTGTATTCTCAAAAACCCACCAAAAATGGGGAAAAGGTCAACATTTAAATAATATATTACTGCACTTAAATTAATCCTAAAACTGAATATCACAAGGTTACATTGGTTGCAAGTGAAATTAAATTAATTTATCTCAAATTTAAAATGCAATCAAATTAAATGACAATTATGAATTTTAAAATTTTGCAGTTTTCTTGTTTTATTCATTATGGAAGCAAGGGAATGGGGTGAGTACAATGTAGCAAAATAAATTAAACCTTGTTTAGCACCCCAGTGTTATTAGTCTAGTGATGCTTCTGATATTGAATATGAAATAAATCAAAATCAACTAAAGGTTCCTTAGTGAAATTAACTGTAGGGGAAAAAGTAGTGCTTTGGAAAAACTTAATTCCCTTTTTAAAAATTTGAGACCCTCCTGTGGCCTAGTGGTATGATATGCTGGCTTCTAATCATTCACTAAAGATGGATCTGGGTATGTCATGAATAGTATGCTTGTTTTATGCTGCACTATTGCTCTCCCTGAAACAGCTGGGCCCAAATCAGTGATGAGCAACTGCTTGTAGTCCATTGAGTTGCTCATGGTGGTAGTTAAACACCAAATGAAAAAAAAATGGTGCAGTTCAGTTAGTATATAAATTAACCGAATGTTTCTGTAATGTCTCTCACACAGTTCATTGCATTCACATGTGGGGTAAGGATGTTAAAATTGTAACTCTTAAGTCTCATAGTCTATTTTTAAAGTTTTCCAAGAGCATTAGTGAATCCCTTTGCTGATCACTGCAAATGAAGAGTGGAATTTTGTTTACATAGTGATTTAGTGTTAAAGCTTTTCACCCATCCTCCCATCTGTCTGCTACATAAGTATTAGGCTAGTTTCTTTTTTTTTTCTGTCTTTATTCCATGTATGATAAAATGTTACACTGCAGGCATACATTTACCTCTTATTTTAGATATCACTAATTACATGGAGATCACTAATTAATGAGTTCAGTCATAGACAGATAGGAGTGAGGAAGGTTTCAGCAGCTGTGGCATGCTGATAGGAGGTTGCATGTGTGGTATAGATCACATGAGGCCATGGACCTGAATCATCAAGTTGGAGTGTTACATACCAGTGGAGGTGGTGTCTGTGGTACGTTTACTAACAAGCCACCTCTTTGGGCCTTTGCACCTACTGAGACCCCCGTCACAGCACAAGACAATGTTTATGTACTTGTTGAGCACATACTGCCACTTATGCTTACTCAATAGAAATATAGACAATTATGCATGGTCTTATTTGTTTGGCTCACATAGTGGTAAAAGTTATATTATGTTACATAGTGAAAGTATGATGGAAAGGAATGATGAGCCTGATTGAAAATAAACAGTTTATAATAGCAAAAGATATCAGAACAGCAACAAAACTGATCTTAGGGGAAATATCATTTTGTTGTTATTCAAAATCATCTGTCATGGATGCTTTGAATAGCATCTGTCAGTCTGTAAAGGATAGTGAAAGACTGCTAGTGCTGTTGATTTAACTTTTTAGTTGGCTGGAAACTGGTGATGCCTACACAAATGTAAAACTTTCTCTAATCATTAAAAATGCATGCATGAAAAAAAGCTTACCTGCAGTATTTCTAGCTTGAACTTCAGAATCAACCACAGTTATAAATTCAAACCATTAAAAAGAAATGTTTGGAGCAAAATTTATTTAAATCCACTACAAAACACTTCTCTCAAATAGTTAACCTTGCACACAGGTGACATCCTTTATTGGCTACAGCAAAATGTTTTCCACCACATGTGACATGCTTCACCGTAGCATAAGTAAGGTTCTTGAATTGAGTCCCCACTGGCTATTCTGATAAGACAAAAAAAATAATAATAATAATAAATAAATAAATAAAGGTGATACAGGAAATACATTAAAGTTTATAAATTGCTAAGTTATTTGTAACAAGAGGTTTATTATAAAATGCGAAACATGCAGAAAATATGCAATTTTTCCAGAATACCACACAACAAAAGGGGTGGTATTAAAGTGATATGAACAGACTGGCTTAATTAAGGGGCTTCTGGAAGTGTTGTGAAGAAAAGCTACCAGAAATGTGAATGTTATCCCTCTCCTTAAGTCAAAATATGAAGTCACACCTACAATTTTTGCCATAACTTTTGAAAAAAAAAATATGATAGTTGGTTTGGAAATATATAAGATATCACATGGATAGTTAATTTCAGTACTTTCCAAGGAACTGATAACAGTGAATGACCATCCCTTGAAATTGTATCAACTTTAATAACATTTGCATTCATCACTAAAATAATGAATACAAATTATACTGCTGTGATTTGGTATCAAGTTGTCTCTGTAGAGAGCAGTAATCCACTATTCTTGCAATTCAGGATCCTTGGAAAACTTAAATCTTTTCCTACTTATAATCTGCATGACAAACTGGAGCACAAATGCAAACATGTATTTAGTACAAAAATTCTGAATCGACCGTAATGTTAAATTTTAATAATTACACACTAATCAAATTAGCTTTATTCTCATTTATGTGTTAAATTGTGGTGTTGTGAATAAGAAATTCAAAGCACGCAGATTCTGTTTGCCGAACTCTCTTTTCACCTAGTTCTCGTTTGCTATGAAAAATTCTATTTTCCAATCTCTCTACTCCCTCTGCTCTCCATTCCCTATCTTCCACGTGTTTTATGTTTCACTGTGAAGAATGCACCAATTCCTTCTGAGCTAACATTAGTCAGATCAGTTGTCACCTATGGTAGACACCTGCTCTTGCTCGGCATCACATAGCTCTATGTTTGAATTTGCTTTCCAGACAAATCTATAGGTCAAGAACATATTTCACAATTTAACTGGAATATTATAATTGGAAAGGAAGATGGGTTGAGCCTCTATGATTGCATCAGCTGCAATGCGCATTTGGCAATATCAACGCTTATGACTCAAGATTAAATCACTGAAATCAAAAAGTGCCATGAGAATGTCTCTAGCGGCAAAAGTGATGATGATTCCCAGGTAAATGCATCAGCACTCCAACTTTGCAATGTACTGAAATCATTGGGACTTCTTTTATAGCCAAAGTACTAATCAGGAAACAATGCAGGCTTTCAATAGCCTTGTTTCAATTTAAAAGTAAACAACAATAAAAAATTAATGATTTTTAAACTATCTTAATATATATATATATATATCATCATCAACTTGAAGGTATGGTGTTTTTTAAGGTTGGTTATGTCAATAGATTTTGTTGGAACTGAAGAACAGGTTCTCTGCTTTAGAAGGCCTAACATCGGAAGAAGTGGACATCTCTGAAGTTAACAGAAAAGTAACCAAAGCTCTTATGGAAACAGCAACAAAATTAGCTGGGTCTAAGAACAAGTTGCATGTAAATAAATTATCAGGAAAAACGAAAATGTTGATGCAAAAAAGAAGAGAGATGAGGACAACTAAAGAAGATGTGACTTCCAAAGTGGAATATATAGAGCTATGCAAGAAAGTACGAAAAAGTATCACTGAAGACGTAAGAAAATTCAACTGTGAACTAGTGAGGAAAGCAATTGAAAACAACCAAAGCCTAAAGATAGCAAAGGGACATCTCAGTAAGGGAAGAAAACAGATTATGGCACTGAGAAAAGAAGATGGTTCTGTAACAAGAAATAGAGGCGAAATTTTGACAAGAGTGAAAGATTTCTACTCCAAATTATATGAAAGGGATGATACATGCACTCCAGACATCATGAAAGATACCAGTACCAGAGTTCCTCCAGTCCTTCCAGCAGAAGTTGCACATGCAATCAAGAACATGAAGCGGGGAAAAGCTCCAGGAGAAGATGGAATTACTGTAGACATCATACAAGAAGCAAGTGGAGAAATCGAAACAGTACTCGCCCAAATTTTCACTCGATGCCTTAATGAAGGAAAGATTCCTGAGGATTGGAACACCGCTACAATGATCCTGCTACATAAGAAAGGTGACATTGAGGATCTCGGAAACTACAGACCTATCAGCCTATTATCAGTTGTTTATAAAATCTTCACTAAAGTTCTTTCACACCGCTTGAAGGTGACACTGGACATGGCTCAACCGAGAGAACAAGCTGATTCAGGAGTGGCTACAGCACAAAACATCATATCCACGTACTGAGAGAACTAATTGAAAGAGCGAGGGAATATGAGCTTCCATTGTGCATGGCTTTTATCGATTATGAAAAAGCCTTTGATTCGGTGAAACCATCAGCAGTTGCAATGGCTCTGAAATCCTGCGGTATTGAAGATGCATACATTAATATTATTAATAACATCTATGAAAATGCAAGTGCAAAGATTCGGCTGTTTGAAAATACAACACACATAAAAATTGGAAAAGGAGTGAGACAAGGTGACACCATATCTCCGAAGCTCTTTAATGCCACATTGGAAAATGTCTTTCAATCACTAAACTGGGAAAACAAAGGGATAAAGATTAATGGAGATTATCTAACCCACCTTCGTTTTGCTGATGACATAGTCATTTTTGCAACTACCCCATCAGAGCTGCAGAATATGATCCAGGAACTTGCTGACAAGAGTAAAGAAGTGGGATTAAAAATGAACTTTCAGAAGACAAAAGTGATGTACAATGCTTTTACAAGAAATGAAGATTTATCGATTGATGGAGAAAAGCTGGAGATAGTTTATCTTGGACAGCAGATATCAAGTGAGGGTCACATTGGTGAAGAAATTAATCGGCGTACAAAACTTGCCTGGAGAGCTTTTGGAAGAAACAGCATAATTTTCAAGAGCAATATGCCATTATGTCTTAAAAGAAAAGTGTTTGATCAATGCATCCTTCCAGTGCTTACGTATGGTGCAGAGACATGGACCTTAGCTAAAAGAGACATACAAAGGCTGCAGACAACTCAAAGCAGCATGGAGAGGTGCATGCTTGGTGTAACCAGGAGAGATAAGAAGAGGAACACGTGGATCTGAAAAATGACAAGAGTGGAAGACATCATGGTCAGAGTTTAATTCCTGAAATGGCAATGGGCTGGACATACTGCCAGAAGAACAGACCATCGATGGACAGCCGAAATTTTAGATTGGATTCCAAGGGACAGGAAAAGACGCAGAAGAAGACCACATGGAAGATGGGTGGATGAAATTCGAAAGTATGCGGGAGTGACATGGAGGAGACTGGCACAAGACAGACGGTTGTGGAGGAAACTTGGGGAGACCTTCGTCCAGCAGTGGATTGATAATGGTTGACAATGATGAAGGCTATTGAGAACCTGCATTGTTTTCTGATTAGTTTTATGGCCATAAAGGAAGTCCTAATAATTTCAGTGCACAGCAAAGTTGGCTGCTGATGCACTTACCTGAGAATAATCTTCACTGGAGATATTCCGATTGCACTTTGTGTTCTCGATTTCTTCTAGAGGTACAAATTATTATGTTGCCAAACCCAAGTTGTTGCTAATGCAATCTTGGAAGCACTCTTCTTCCATTAAAATTATAGCATTCCAGTCAAATCTTTTAAGTGATATGTTCATGGAGAGATTCATTTGGAAAGTGAATGCGTACAAAGATCTATGTGATGTGAAGCAAGAGCAGGTACGTACTGTAGGTAACACCTGATGTGATCAATGGTAAGCTCAGGAGGAATGGATGCATTCTGCAAAGTGATGCATAAACCAGGTGGACGACAGGACATTGTGATAACGAGAGGCAGAGCATGTGGGGAGATTGGAATTTGTGGCAAAGGGAAAGGGTGGAAAGAAAGTTTGGTAAACAAAATTTGCATGATTTGAATTTCTAATGTATAACTGAGGAGAAAACTAATTCTTGATTAATGTGTAATAAATTAAATTTACCATTAAGAGCAGTTGAGAACTTTTGAACCAGATACACATTTTACATGTGAAAAATAGATAAAAAGGGTTTTACTGTAAAACTTTTCATCTTAGCATTATTATTTCTTTAATGGTGTGCTACATTTCTCACAGATGCTGCTGATGTGCTGCCATACAAATTGTAAGTCAGAAAAGATAGATGCAGTCGCAATGTTCAAATTTCCCAAGGATCCTGACCTGCAAGAAAAGTGGATTACTGCTCTCAACAGAGATAACTTGATACCAAATCTCAATGATGTGATTTGTATTCAGCATTTTAGTGATGAACTTATTTGAGTTAATGCAGTTTCAAGACATGATGATCACTGGTCTCAGTTCCTTGGAAAATATTAAAATTAGTTACCTTATATTTTTTCCAGTCTTCTCTGCAAAAGTTATACTAAAATGTAGGCATGATTTTATTTGTTCGCTTAAAAAGTGGTATTGCATTTCAGTTTCTGCTGAAATTTCTTCAAAGCACATCCAGCATCACCTTAATCGAACAAGTTTGTTCATATCAGTTTAATATCCCATTTTTTGTGTTTTGCACTTTAGCATAAACCTGTTATTACAAATATTTTGGCAGTTTACAACTTTAGTGTATTTCATGTATCTTAAACTCGTGTTGTGCAACCTCCTCCCTCTTCTTTTTTGTCTTCCCAACAGCAGTCAGGGGACCAATCCTTTGAAGACTTGTACTACTGTGGAGCATATTGCATGCTGTGAAAAACATTTTGCTCTGGCTGTGTATATCACCTGTGGCAACATTGACTAATTGGGAGAAGTGTTTTGTAGTGGATTTAAATAACAAATTTCACTCCAAACATTTCTTTTTAATGGTCTGAATTGTAGCCGTAAGCTGTTCTGAAGTTCAGGCTAGAAATACTGTGGGTATGCTTCTTTTCTTTAATGATTTTTTTATGATCAGAAAAAGTTATGCAGGAATCATTAGTTTTCAATCTGAGAAAAAAAATGCTATATACATTTGGCTTTGTACAATTACTTTATTTGATATTCGTATGACCTGCATATGTATCTCTAATTGGCTTTAAAATTAGTCTACATGCAATTTAGTTGAACCTCTTTCAAATTCATATTAGTATTGTTCCTTCCAAGAACAACAAAACTGACTGATATCACTAGCAAGACCATAATAAATTACAATTTATACTTCAACTAAAGTTCAAATTTTAGTTTATTATGAATAAGCAAATTTATAAATAATATACTAGTATATTTGTAAATTTGATTAAGTAGCATTGCAGATGTTGACATTGTATTTTCAATGGGCTGAGTATTAGTTGTAACATATGGAATTGAGGTAGGGGGTGAATGTAATTAACAGCTATATGGAAGTCAGATTTTTTGAGGCACAGGCCCACTCAAAATTGTACAATGAACATTGATTTTTGTATTCATTTATATGTCAGAAGACATGCTGAACATATGTTCTGAGTAATCAATTAAAAAAAGAAAAAAGGCTGAACTCATTGCTGAGTGAAGTGTAACTTTTCTAATTCCTGAAAGCCTAAATTTCTTAGGTGTAAACACAATTTTGCATCACATTTACCCATAATCTATGGATAAATAGCAGGGCTTGAAAAAAACCTTGCCCTATTGGTAGGAAGGCCATTTCACATGATATGAAGAAACCAATAATGAAACAAAAAATTTGGAATTGTCACAAAAAAATGCACCCTTCTCCAATAAATTTTCATTATGCTACAGAAAAAGCACTGAAATTCTCTTCAATAAAAACTTGCAATCTGATGCATTATCAGTATTTTGATAATTTGGAAATCTCTACCGGCAACAGCTAAAGAAACGATGTCAACCACGTGAGTGCTTGCTTTTAGTGTGAACAAGGCTGGCGTTTCAAATGAAAGACCTCTTAATATTCCTAAAATTTAGTTCATAATAAATTGTGCATAAAAATTTTTGCTCCATTATTGGAATCATGCCCTATTTAAATAACCAATGTGATATGAAATAGAGGGATGATTCAAGTTGTTTTATTATCCCAGCATAAAATGGTTCTGTGCTATCATTACTACATCAAAACATGTACTACGTCAAATGTATATATACTACTTCATGTACATACAAAATACATCCAAGAAATATAATGCTACATATGTAAATACATATACTACATACCTGCCAACTACAACGAAATGTCAATAGTCTCTACAGATTTTGTTGTCTGACTACAGGACTCACTGTTGAAACTATGGATTCTACAAATTTTCACATTTACGTTTTTCTATTTTGCTATTATTTTATGATATGCATGATATTCTTAAGTGGATTCACGGAATTCTGCCTTTTTTGTCATTTAGATCATTCTCAAGATCGATGCAAAACTGAAGAGAATTTGGGGGAGGAGTGTCATCTTCCATCTGGGGGCGGTATTTGTGTTTCAAAACTTTTGAAAACAATTGTTCAACAGAGTGAAAAATTTTGTGGTAATCGTAATTTTCTCATTCCCGATGCTGCCTTTGTGTCCAGTATTCTTGTTAAATAAAATTATATTGCATAAATGTTTGTATTTCAGCTTGAAACTGTATGCAGCAATTTGCAAAAACAGAAGTCAGACGCCATAGAAATTTCTCTGTAATCTTCAGGCATAAGATTCTTCCACGAATTTGAGGAATTTGGACATTTTTATTGTTATTTTGGTCATCACAAGATTGATGCACAAGTGAACAGAAATGCGGCGGTGGGTGTGTGTCTGTGGGTGTGTGTGTGGGGGTGGGGAAGGATGTTCGTGATAGGATGGAATTTCATTTTTAAAAACTTTCTAAAACGGCAGGTCGGCGGAGTTCAGATTTTTTTCGCAATGGTACTTTACTTTTCTCGCGATTTTGCCTTTGTCCAGTGTTATTGTCAAATAAAATTTTACTGTATAAATATTTTTATTTCAGCTTGAAAAGAGGGGGAGATTTTCCAAAACCAGAAGTTAGACCAAACAAAGATTTTTCCTGTAAGCACCCCCCCGCCCTTAATGTTCCCACTCTTCTGCATTGCTAAATATTCCCCATCCCATAAGTTTTTGCATTTAAGCTGAGAAAGGAGCAGGAAATCCACAAAAAAGGGAGTAACAGAGTTGAAAATTTGTAAAATTAAAGAACTTTTTTACAAATTTTGGATTTTCCGTCTGTGAAGTGTGGAATTCTGAATGCGTCTGACTGATTTTACTGGTGGAAGTTTTGAACTTCAATAGCACAAAGCTGCTCTGAGAGAGAGAGGGATGCTTTGTTTCAAAGCACAAGCAGCCTAAAGTATTGTATCGTACTCTCGAAAGCAAAGCAAGTTTACTCTGTCTTTGGGCTGACAACTTTGAAATGGATTTAGCATCAATGGTTTTCCCAAATAATTTTGAATTTGAAGTAGATCAAAATCAACTAAAGGTAAAAGAAATTAATTGCAAGGAAATGGCAGTGGTAGTCTATGCAATTCTATACGTTTCTTTTATATCTGGAAAAACTTAGTTCTCAGTTTTAAAACTTGCAGTCACCCAGTGAGCAAGTGGTAACAAGCACTGGCTTCTATGAGTATTTTTGAATTAATGTATATAGTTAATAGAAAATAGTTGTGGATTTGAATCAAAACAGAACTCTTTAGCTCATCTAACTGTACTTTGTTATCAATTACAGGCTTGCAGAAAGTCTGTATAACATAGCCATAGTGCATTTTCTAGACATGGGTTTTCCATGAATATTTTTCAATTAATGTAAATAGTTGATGGAAAAGAATTTGATTTTAAGCAAAAAAGAATGTTTTTAGCTGACTTTATACTTTATTACACACATATTGTTTAAATCATTTGTTCAAAATGGGTCTGGGCTTGAATGCCTGGTGGGGCGTGAATGTTAGATTTTCCATCAATGGTCTTCCAACATAATTTGAGCAGGGACATTGCTATACCATTTCAGGAAGGGGGACTGAAGCCTCAATAATCTTGCTATCTCAGTGGCATGTACCAGAAAAATTCACCCCCCTCCCTGCAAAAAATATCTTCAAAGCCCATTTGAAAAAAAAATCCATTTTGACTATCAATTACTGAAATTTTTAAATTCCATATTAACTAGATTTTCTGGGCATTTTAATAATACAAGTTCTTTAGAACCTACAGCCACTTTTCATAAACCAAAATTATTGCACTTTATTGTGTAAAATACAAATGTGACATTGTAATTGAAATGATTGCTCTTATTTTCTGTGAACAAAAAATACCACAAAACACACATCAAAATTAATCGTAGCATGCAAATTTTATTCTTTAACCCTTTAAGTGGCCGATGTACCTGAACCAAAAGGTGCCAAAAAATTCTGCTCCCCCAAACAGAGTTGTTTCCATAACGACCGATTTCACAAAAGCTAAGGCAAAACAATTTCTTTCACTCTGAAAAAAACAAATCAAAGGGGGAAGTAGCATTTTCTGACCCTCAGGTATTTCAGGTAATTCCTTCAAGTGGCGTTAAGACCACTAAACCTTCCCCCAAATGAATTCGTTCTAGCCACATTTCACCCACTTCTTAGACAGCGAATATATCCGTCTGAGCTGACATCAGCCCATTTTGATAACCACGAGTTAACTCGTTCCGGCCACTTAAAGGGGTAAAGAACTATGGCAAACTTCCTTGAAATGCATCACGATCACACACACAAAACATGTAACTGCCAAGTGACAGTGTCTTCGATATCCCTTGCGTTGAGACAACATGATTTATTCCGACAACTGTTTGCCTTTTGAAGTAACTTGTATTATTTGTGGTGCAATGGTCTATGCACTGACTTCTGACTACTCATCAGATCAGTTTCAAGTCTCAGGTGGGGCATTAGTAGTGTATTTGTCTTAAGGCAGTGGTTCTCTCCCTTCGTTGGCTACAAATTAAGGACAAGCAGCTTTGTATAGCACCTAGAATTGGTTTCCATGATTGTTAATGCTGCGCCCCCCTCCAAAGGACAAAAAAAGATTAAGAAGTAAAAATGTTATTGACGTCAAAATCATCTATATTTCACCAACTCTAAACATTGGGGCAGTTTCATACTAATAATGGCCTTTTCTGATTTATAAATGAGTAACAATTAAAGAGTAATGTTGCAAAAAAAAAAACTGTTTGAATTATTTACTCTTGATTGAAAAAAAACACTTATGTAAAATAATGCCACAATATTTTGCACATAGCAAATTTGTTTTCCTTAATTCTTGTAAAGAAACAAAGACTCTCTGTTTCTTTGTCCACACAAAGAACATCTTTTTGTTCATTATATTTTTAAGAATGCACAGTTATGTGCAAACAATTGTAATACACCTTATTCTCGATAAAAACACTTTATTCTCAGTGGTGTAAAAATGTCATTCCTTGAACTGATATTTCTTTCACATTCTCTTATTAATATATGTACATGTATAGGAAATATTGCTATTGCTATGAAAAGGGGCTTCACATCCTCTGGAGTTGATGCTTTCCTGTCTGTCATCCAGTTTTTATAAACTTTAAAACTGTAAAAATGATTTCTCAAGATTTTACTTATTTACAAAAAAAAAATATTTTTCTGCTTAATACTTCATTCAAAGTTGCTGTCAAAAATTCCTAGCTATTTCTTTAAGCAGTTTCAAATTGACTAAAAGTTTTGCAGATGTTTTTGTTGACCCCCCTAATGCAGGGGTCACAGAGCCTACCAGTGAGCCCCTACATAATCTACAAGGAAGTTTTTGCTTAAGTTAAAAGAAAATTTTGTAAGCCTTGACTAAATTTCAAATAACATGATTATTATTTTAAATCAATGATCAATCATAAAAAAATAAAATAAAGAAGAGAAAAAAATATCGATGGTAAATTTATATTTGGCCATTGTATGTTACCAAAGGATGCATATGGAACCACCACTTGCTTTAAGACATGCCCACAGATCATTGGGTGTGTAATGCAGTTCATACATTTTTTAGCCATAGTTTCTTCACAAGATTTGGCAGCATTGTATGTCCCTGGTGGACACGATCAATCGGATACTTGGGCATTTTGATCGCATGTGCTGAATCTGTTTTCTTTTTTTTTTTTTTGTTGTTGTTGTTGTTTTATCATGTGATGTTTTCTGGTGTGCCATGTGGTGGGATTCTTCCTTTCTTTCTTTATTGCTCATAACTCCTCTGTACCACTGCTCAATACTCCTCACTGCAGCAAAGCAACTAGGGACCATCTCTGTATTCTCAAAAACCCACCAAAAATGGGGAAAAGGTCAACATTTAAATAATATATTACTGCACTTAAATTAATCCTAAAACTGAATATCACAAGGTTACATTGGTTGCAAGTGAAATTAAATTAATTTATCTCAAATTTAAAATGCAATCAAATTAAATGACAATTATGAATTTTAAAATTTTGCAGTTTTCTTGTTTTATTCATTATGGAAGCAAGGGAATGGGGTGAGTACAATGTAGCAAAATAAATTAAACCTTGTTTAGCACCCCAGTGTTATTAGTCTAGTGATGCTTCTGATATTGAATATGAAATAAATCAAAATCAACTAAAGGTTCCTTAGTGAAATTAACTGTAGGGGAAAAAGTAGTGCTTTGGAAAAACTTAATTCCCTTTTTAAAAATTTGAGACCCTCCTGTGGCCTAGTGGTATGATATGCTGGCTTCTAATCATTCACTAAAGATGGATCTGGGTATGTCATGAATAGTATGCTTGTTTTATGCTGCACTATTGCTCTCCCTGAAACAGCTGGGCCCAAATCAGTGATGAGCAACTGCTTGTAGTCCATTGAGTTGCTCATGGTGGTAGTTAAACACCAAATGAAAAAAAAAATGGTGCAGTTCAGTTAGTATATAAATTAACCGAATGTTTCTGTAATGTCTCTCACACAGTTCATTGCATTCACATGTGGGGTAAGGATGTTAAAATTGTAACTCTTAAGTCTCATAGTCTATTTTAAAGTTTTCCAAGAGCATTAGTGAATCCCTTTGCTGATCACTGCAAATGAAGAGTGGAATTTTGTTTACATAGTGATTTAGTGTTAAAGCTTTTCACCCATCCTCCCATCTGTCTGCTACATAAGTATTAGGCTAGTTTCTTTTTTTTTCTGTCTTTATTCCATGTATGATAAAATGTTACACTGCAGGCATACATTTACCTCTTATTTTAGATATCACTAATTACATGGAGATCACTAATTAATGAGTTCAGTCATAGACAGATAGGAGTGAGGAAGGTTTCAGCAGCTGTGGCATGCTGATAGGAGGTTGCATGTGTGGTATAGATCACATGAGGCCATGGACCTGAATCATCAAGTTGGAGTGTTACATACCAGTGGAGGTGGTGTCTGTGGTACGTTTACTAACAAGCCACCTCTTTGGGCCTTTGCACCTACTGAGACCCCCGTCACAGCACAAGACAATGTTTATGTACTTGTTGAGCACATACTGCCACTTATGCTTACTCAATAGAAATATAGACAATTATGCATGGTCTTATTTGTTTGGCTCACATAGTGGTAAAAGTTATATTATGTTACATAGTGAAAGTATGATGGAAAGGAATGATGAGCCTGATTGAAAATAAACAGTTTATAATAGCAAAAGATATCAGAACAGCAACAAAACTGATCTTAGGGGAAATATCATTTTGTTGTTATTCAAAATCATCTGTCATGGATGCTTTGAATAGCATCTGTCAGTCTGTAAAGGATAGTGAAAGACTGCTAGTGCTGTTGATTTAACTTTTTAGTTGGCTGGAAACTGGTGATGCCTACACAAATGTAAAACTTTCTCTAATCATTAAAAATGCATGCATGAAAAAAAGCTTACCTGCAGTATTTCTAGCTTGAACTTCAGAATCAACCACAGTTATAAATTCAAACCATTAAAAAGAAATGTTTGGAGCAAAATTTATTTAAATCCACTACAAAACACTTCTCTCAAATAGTTAACCTTGCACACAGGTGACATCCTTTATTGGCTACAGCAAAATGTTTTCCACCACATGTGACATGCTTCACCGTAGCATAAGTAAGGTTCTTGAATTGAGTCCCCACTGGCTATTCTGATAAGACAAAAAAAATAATAATAATAATAAATAAATAAATAAAGGTGATACAGGAAATACATTAAAGTTTATAAATTGCTAAGTTATTTGTAACAAGAGGTTTATTATAAAATGCAGAAACATGCAGAAAATATGCAATTTTTCCAGAATACCACACAACAAAAGGGGTGGTATTAAAGTGATATGAACAGACTGGCTTAATTAAGGGGCTTCTGGAAGTGTTGTGAAGAAAAGCTACCAGAAATGTGAATGTTATCCCTCTCCTTAAGTCAAAATATGAAGTCACACCTACAATTTTTGCCATAACTTTTGAAAAAAAAATATGATAGTTGGTTTGGAAATATATAAGATATCACATGGATAGTTAATTTCAGTACTTTCCAAGGAACTGATAACAGTGAATGACCATCCCTTGAAATTGTATCAACTTTAATAACATTTGCATTCATCACTAAAATAATGAATACAAATTATACTGCTGTGATTTGGTATCAAGTTGTCTCTGTAGAGAGCAGTAATCCACTATTCTTGCAATTCAGGATCCTTGGAAAACTTAAATCTTTTCCTACTTATAATCTGCATGACAAACTGGAGCACAAATGCAAACATGTATTTAGTACAAAAATTCTGAATCGACCGTAATGTTAAATTTTAATAATTACACACTAATCAAATTAGCTTTATTCTCATTTATGTGTTAAATTGTGGTGTTGTGAATAAGAAATTCAAAGCACGCAGATTCTGTTTGCCGAACTCTCTTTTCACCTAGTTCTCGTTTGCTATGAAAAAATTCTATTTTCCAATCTCTCTACTCCCTCTGCTCTCCATTCCCTATCTTCCACGTGTTTTATGTTTCACTGTGAAGAATGCACCAATTCCTTCTGAGCTAACATTAGTCAGATCAGTTGTCACCTATGGTAGACACCTGCTCTTGCTCGGCATCACATAGCTCTATGTTTGAATTTGCTTTCCAGACAAATCTATAGGTCAAGAACATATTTCACAATTTAACTGGAATATTATAATTGGAAAGGAAGATGGGTTGAGCCTCTATGATTGCATCAGCTGCAATGCGCATTTGGCAATATCAACGCTTATGACTCAAGATTAAATCACTGAAATCAAAAAGTGCCATGAGAATGTCTCTAGCGGCAAAAGTGATGATGATTCCCAGGTAAATGCATCAGCACTCCAACTTTGCAATGTACTGAAATCATTGGGACTTCTTTTATAGCCAAAGTACTAATCAGGAAACAATGCAGGCTTTCAATAGCCTTGTTTCAATTTAAAAGTAAACAACAATAAAAAATTAATGATTTTTAAACTATCTTAATATATATATATATATATCATCATCAACTTGAAGGTATGGTGTTTTTTAAGGTTGGTTATGTCAATAGATTTTGTTGGAACTGAAGAACAGGTTCTCTGCTTTAGAAGGCCTAACATCGGAAGAAGTGGACATCTCTGAAGTTAACAGAAAAGTAACCAAAGCTCTTATGGAAACAGCAACAAAATTAGCTGGGTCTAAGAACAAGTTGCATGTAAATAAATTATCAGGAAAAACGAAAATGTTGATGCAAAAAAGAAGAGAGATGAGGACAACTAAAGAAGATGTGACTTCCAAAGTGGAATATATAGAGCTATGCAAGAAAGTACGAAAAAGTATCACTGAAGACGTAAGAAAATTCAACTGTGAACTAGTGAGGAAAGCAATTGAAAACAACCAAAGCCTAAAGATAGCAAAGGGACATCTCAGTAAGGGAAGAAAACAGATTATGGCACTGAGAAAAGAAGATGGTTCTGTAACAAGAAATAGAGGCGAAATTTTGACAAGAGTGAAAGATTTCTACTCCAAATTATATGAAAGGGATGATACATGCACTCCAGACATCATGAAAGATACCAGTACCAGAGTTCCTCCAGTCCTTCCAGCAGAAGTTGCACATGCAATCAAGAACATGAAGCGGGGAAAAGCTCCAGGAGAAGATGGAATTACTGTAGACATCATACAAGAAGCAAGTGGAGAAATCGAAACAGTACTCGCCCAAATTTTCACTCGATGCCTTAATGAAGGAAAGATTCCTGAGGATTGGAACACCGCTACAATGATCCTGCTACATAAGAAAGGTGACATTGAGGATCTCGGAAACTACAGACCTATCAGCCTATTATCAGTTGTTTATAAAATCTTCACTAAAGTTCTTTCACACCGCTTGAAGGTGACACTGGACATGGCTCAACCGAGAGAACAAGCTGATTCAGGAGTGGCTACAGCACAATACATCATATCCACGTACTGAGAGAACTAATTGAAAGAGCGAGGGAATATGAGCTTCCATTGTGCATGGCTTTTATCGATTATGAAAAAGCCTTTGATTCGGTGAAACCATCAGCAGTTGCAATGGCTCTGAAATCCTGCGGTATTGAAGATGCATACATTAATATTATTAATAACATCTATGAAAATGCAAGTGCAAAGATTCGGCTGTTTGAAAATACAACACACATAAAAATTGGAAAAGGAGTGAGACAAGGTGACACCATATCTCCGAAGCTCTTTAATGCCACATTGGAAAATGTCTTTCAATCACTAAACTGGGAAAACAAAGGGATAAAGATTAATGGAGATTATCTAACCCACCTTCGTTTTGCTGATGACATAGTCATTTTTGCAACTACCCCATCAGAGCTGCAGAATATGATCCAGGAACTTGCTGACAAGAGTAAAGAAGTGGGATTAAAAATGAACTTTCAGAAGACAAAAGTGATGTACAATGCTTTTACAAGAAATGAAGATTTATCGATTGATGGAGAAAAGCTGGAGATAGTTTATCTTGGACAGCAGATATCAAGTGAGGGTCACATTGGTGAAGAAATTAATCGGCGTACAAAACTTGCCTGGAGAGCTTTTGGAAGAAACAGCATAATTTTCAAGAGCAATATGCCATTATGTCTTAAAAGAAAAGTGTTTGATCAATGCATCCTTCCAGTGCTTACGTATGGTGCAGAGACATGGACCTTAGCTAAAAGAGACATACAAAGGCTGCAGACAACTCAAAGCAGCATGGAGAGGTGCATGCTTGGTGTAACCAGGAGAGATAAGAAGAGGAACACGTGGATCTGAAAAATGACAAGAGTGGAAGACATCATGGTCAGAGTTTAATTCCTGAAATGGCAATGGGCTGGACATACTGCCAGAAGAACAGACCATCGATGGACAGCCGAAATTTTAGATTGGATTCCAAGGGACAGGAAAAGACGCAGAAGAAGACCACATGGAAGATGGGTGGATGAAATTCGAAAGTATGCGGGAGTGACATGGAGGAGACTGGCACAAGACAGACGGTTGTGGAGGAAACTTGGGGAGACCTTCGTCCAGCAGTGGATTGATAATGGTTGACAATGATGAAGGCTATTGAGAACCTGCATTGTTTTCTGATTAGTTTTATGGCCATAAAGGAAGTCCTAATAATTTCAGTGCACAGCAAAGTTGGCTGCTGATGCACTTACCTGAGAATAATCTTCACTGGAGATATTCCGATTGCACTTTGTGTTCTCGATTTCTTCTAGAGGTACAAATTATTATGTTGCCAAACCCAAGTTGTTGCTAATGCAATCTTGGAAGCACTCTTCTTCCATTAAAATTATAGCATTCCAGTCAAATCTTTTAAGTGATATGTTCATGGAGAGATTCATTTGGAAAGTGAATGCGTACAAAGATCTATGTGATGTGAAGCAAGAGCAGGTACGTACTGTAGGTAACACCTGATGTGATCAATGGTAAGCTCAGGAGGAATGGATGCATTCTGCAAAGTGATGCATAAACCAGGTGGACGACAGGACATTGTGATAACGAGAGGCAGAGCATGTGGGGAGATTGGAATTTGTGGCAAAGGGAAAGGGTGGAAAGAAAGTTTGGTAAACAAAATTTGCATGATTTGAATTTCTAATGTATAACTGAGGAGAAAACTAATTCTTGATTAATGTGTAATAAATTAAATTTACCATTAAGAGCAGTTGAGAACTTTTGAACCAGATACACATTTTACATGTGAAAAATAGATAAAAAGGGTTTTACTGTAAAACTTTTCATCTTAGCATTATTATTTCTTTAATGGTGTGCTACATTTCTCACAGATGCTGCTGATGTGCTGCCATACAAATTGTAAGTCAGAAAAGATAGATGCAGTCGCAATGTTCAAATTTCCCAAGGATCCTGACCTGCAAGAAAAGTGGATTACTGCTCTCAACAGAGATAACTTGATACCAAATCTCAATGATGTGATTTGTATTCAGCATTTTAGTGATGAACTTATTTGAGTTAATGCAGTTTCAAGACATGATGATCACTGGTCTCAGTTCCTTGGAAAATATTAAAATTAGTTACCTTATATTTTTTCCAGTCTTCTCTGCAAAAGTTATACTAAAATGTAGGCATGATTTTATTTGTTCGCTTAAAAAGTGGTATTGCATTTCAGTTTCTGCTGAAATTTCTTCAAAGCACATCCAGCATCACCTTAATCGAACAAGTTTGTTCATATCAGTTTAATATCCCATTTTTTGTGTTTTGCACTTTAGCATAAACCTGTTATTACAAATATTTTGGCAGTTTACAACTTTAGTGTATTTCATGTATCTTAAACTCGTGTTGTGCAACCTCCTCCCTCTTCTTTTTTGTCTTCCCAACAGCAGTCAGGGGACCAATCCTTTGAAGACTTGTACTACTGTGGAGCATATTGCATGCTGTGAAAAACATTTTGCTCTGGCTGTGTATATCACCTGTGGCAACATTGACTAATTGGGAGAAGTGTTTTGTAGTGGATTTAAATAACAAATTTCACTCCAAACATTTCTTTTTAATGGTCTGAATTGTAGCCGTAAGCTGTTCTGAAGTTCAGGCTAGAAATACTGTGGGTATGCTTCTTTTCTTTAATGATTTTTTTATGATCAGAAAAAGTTATGCAGGAATCATTAGTTTTCAATCTGAGAAAAAAAATGCTATATACATTTGGCTTTGTACAATTACTTTATTTGATATTCGTATGACCTGCATATGTATCTCTAATTGGCTTTAAAATTAGTCTACATGCAATTTAGTTGAACCTCTTTCAAATTCATATTAGTATTGTTCCTTCCAAGAACAACAAAACTGACTGATATCACTAGCAAGACCATAATAAATTACAATTTATACTTCAACTAAAGTTCAAATTTTAGTTTATTATGAATAAGCAAATTTATAAATAATATACTAGTATATTTGTAAATTTGATTAAGTAGCATTGCAGATGTTGACATTGTATTTTCAATGGGCTGAGTATTAGTTGTAACATATGGAATTGAGGTAGGGGGTGAATGTAATTAACAGCTATATGGAAGTCAGATTTTTTGAGGCACAGGCCCACTCAAAATTGTACAATGAACATTGATTTTTGTATTCATTTATATGTCAGAAGACATGCTGAACATATGTTCTGAGTAATCAATTAAAAAAAGAAAAAGGCTGAACTCATTGCTGAGTGAAGTGTAACTTTTCTAATTCCTGAAAGCCTAAATTTCTTAGGTGTAAACACAATTTTGCATCACATTTACCCATAATCTATGGATAAATAGCAGGGCTTGAAAAAAACCTTGCCCTATTGGTAGGAAGGCCATTTCACATGATATGAAGAAACCAATAATGAAACAAAAAATTTGGAATTGTCACAAAAAAAATGCACCCTTCTCCAATAAATTTTCATTATGCTACAGAAAAAGCACTGAAATTCTCTTCAATAAAAACTTGCAATCTGATGCATTATCAGTATTTTGATAATTTGGAAATCTCTACCGGCAACAGCTAAAGAAACGATGTCAACCACGTGAGTGCTTACTTTTAGTGTGAACAAGGCTGGCGTTTCAAATGAAAGACCTCTTAATATTCCTAAAATTTAGTTCATAATAAATTGTGCATAAAAATTTTTGCTCCATTATTGGAATCATGCCCTATTTAAATAACCAATGTGATATGAAATAGAGGGATGATTCAAGTTGTTTTATTATCCCAGCATAAAATGGTTCTGTGCTATCATTACTACATCAAAACATGTACTACGTCAAATGTATATATACTACTTCATGTACATACAAAATACATCCAAGAAATATAATGCTACATATGTAAATACATATACTACATACCTGCCAACTACAACGAAATGTCAATAGTCTCTACAGATTTTGTTGTCTGACTACAGGACTCACTGTTGAAACTATGGATTCTACAAATTTTCACATTTACGTTTTTCTATTTTGCTATTATTTTATGATATGCATGATATTCTTAAGTGGATTCACGGAATTCTGCCTTTTTTGTCATTTAGATCATTCTCAAGATCGATGCAAAACTGAAGAGAATTTGGGGGAGGAGTGTCATCTTCCATCTGGGGGCGGTATTTGTGTTTCAAAACTTTTGAAAACAATTGTTCAACAGAGTGAAAAATTTTGTGGTAATCGTAATTTTCTCATTCCCGATGCTGCCTTTGTGTCCAGTATTCTTGTTAAATAAAATTATATTGCATAAATGTTTGTATTTCAGCTTGAAACTGTATGCAGCAATTTGCAAAAACAGAAGTCAGACGCCATAGAAATTTCTCTGTAATCTTCAGGCATAAGATTCTTCCACGAATTTGAGGAATTTGGACATTTTTATTGTTATTTTGGTCATCACAAGATTGATGCACAAGTGAACAGAAATGCGGCGGTGGGTGTGTGTCTGTGGGTGTGTGTGTGGGGGTGGGGAAGGATGTTCGTGATAGGATGGAATTTCATTTTTAAAAACTTTCTAAAACGGCAGGTCGGCGGAGTTCAGATTTTTTTCGCAATGGTACTTTACTTTTCTCGCGATTTTGCCTTTGTCCAGTGTTATTGTCAAATAAAATTTTACTGTATAAATATTTTTATTTCAGCTTGAAAAGAGGGGGAGATTTTCCAAAACCAGAAGTTAGACCAAACAAAGATTTTTCCTGTAAGCACCCCCCCCCCCTGCCCTTAATGTTCCCACTCTTCTGCATTGCTAAATATTCCCCATCCCATAAGTTTTTGCATTTAAGCTGAGAAAGGAGCAGGAAATCCACAAAAAAGGGAGTAACAGAGTTGAAAATTTGTAAAATTAAAGAACTTTTTTACAAATTTTGGATTTTCCGTCTGTGAAGTGTGGAATTCTGAATGCGTCTGACTGATTTTACTGGTGGAAGTTTTGAACTTCAATAGCACAAAGCTGCTCTGAGAGAGAGAGGGATGCTTTGTTTCAAAGCACAAGCAGCCTAAAGTATTGTATCGTACTCTCGAAAGCAAAGCAAGTTTACTCTGTCTTTGGGCTGACAACTTTGAAATGGATTTAGCATCAATGGTTTTCCCAAATAATTTTGAATTTGAAGTAGATCAAAATCAACTAAAGGTAAAAGAAATTAATTGCAAGGAAATGGCAGTGGTAGTCTATGCAATTCTATACGTTTCTTTTATATCTGGAAAAACTTAGTTCTCAGTTTTAAAACTTGCAGTCACCCAGTGAGCAAGTGGTAACAAGCACTGGCTTCTATGAGTATTTTTGAATTAATGTATATAGTTAATAGAAAATAGTTGTGGATTTGAATCAAAACAGAACTCTTTAGCTCATCTAACTGTACTTTGTTATCAATTACAGGCTTGCAGAAAGTCTGTATAACATAGCCATAGTGCATTTTCTAGACATGGGTTTTCCATGAATATTTTTCAATTAATGTAAATAGTTGATGGAAAAGAATTTGATTTTAAGCAAAAAAGAATGTTTTTAGCTGACTTTATACTTTATTACACACATATTGTTTAAATCATTTGTTCAAAATGGGTCTGGGCTTGAATGCCTGGTGGGGCGTGAATGTTAGATTTTCCATCAATGGTCTTCCAACATAATTTGAGCAGGGACATTGCTATACCATTTCAGGAAGGGGGACTGAAGCCTCAATAATCTTGCTATCTCAGTGGCATGTACCAGAAAAATTCACCCCCTCCCTGCAAAAAATATCTTCAAAGCCCATTTGAAAAAAAAATCCATTTTGACTATCAATTACTGAAATTTTTAAATTCCATATTAACTAGATTTTCTGGGCATTTTAATAATACAAGTTCTTTAGAACCTACAGCCACTTTTCATAAACCAAAATTATTGCACTTTATTGTGTAAAATACAAATGTGACATTGTAATTGAAATGATTGCTCTTATTTTCTGTGAACAAAAAATACCACAAAACACACATCAAAATTAATCGTAGCATGCAAATTTTATTCTTTAACCCTTTAAGTGGCCGATGTACCTGAACCAAAAGGTGCCAAAAATTCTGCTCCCCCAAACAGAGTTGTTTCCATAACGACCGATTTCACAAAAGCTAAGGCAAAACAATTTCTTTCACTCTGAAAAAAACAAATCAAAGGGGGGAAGTAGCATTTTCTGACCCTCAGGTATTTCAGGTAATTCCTTCAAGTGGCGTTAAGACCACTAAACCTTCCCCAAATGAATTCGTTCTAGCCACATTTCACCCACTTCTTAGACAGCGAATATATCCGTCTGAGCTGACATCAGCCCATTTTGATAACCACGAGTTAACTCGTTCCGGCCACTTAAAGGGGTAAAGAACTATGGCAAACTTCCTTGAAATGCATCACGATCACACACACAAAACATGTAACTGCCAAGTGACAGTGTCTTCGATATCCCTTGCGTTGAGACAACATGATTTATTCCGACAACTGTTTGCCTTTTGAAGTAACTTGTATTATTTGTGGTGCAATGGTCTATGCACTGACTTCTGACTACTCATCAGATCAGTTTCAAGTCTCAGGTGGGGCATTAGTAGTGTATTTGTCTTAAGGCAGTGGTTCTCTCCCTTCGTTGGCTACAAATTAAGGACAAGCAGCTTTGTATAGCACCTAGAATTGGTTTCCATGATTGTTAATGCTGCGCCCCCCCTCCAAAGGACAAAAAAAGATTAAGAAGTAAAAATGTTATTGACGTCAAAATCATCTATATTTCACCAACTCTAAACATTGGGGCAGTTTCATACTAATAATGGCCTTTTCTGATTTATAAATGAGTAACAATTAAAGAGTAATGTTGCAAAAAAAAAAACTGTTTGAATTATTTACTCTTGATTGAAAAAAAAAACACTTATGTAAAATAATGCCACAATATTTTGCACATAGCAAATTTGTTTTCCTTAATTCTTGTAAAGAAACAAAGACTCTCTGTTTCTTTGTCCACACAAAGAACATCTTTTTGTTCATTATATTTTTAAGAATGCACAGTTATGTGCAAACAATTGTAATACACCTTATTCTCGATAAAAACACTTTATTCTCAGTGGTGTAAAAATGTCATTCCTTGAACTGATATTTCTTTCACATTCTCTTATTAATATATGTACATGTATAGGAAATATTGCTATTGCTATGAAAAGGGGCTTCACATCCTCTGGAGTTGATGCTTTCCTGTCTGTCATCCAGTTTTTATAAACTTTAAAACTGTAAAAATGATTTCTCAAGATTTTACTTATTTACAAAAAAAAAAAAAATATTTTTCTGCTTAATACTTCATTCAAAGTTGCTGTCAAAAATTCCTAGCTATTTCTTTAAGCAGTTTCAAATTGACTAAAAAGTTTTGCAGATGTTTTTGTTGACCCCCCTAATGCAGGGGTCACAGAGCCTACCAGTGAGCCCCTACATAATCTACAAGGAAGTTTTTTGCTTAAGTTAAAAGAAAATTTTGTAAGCCTTGACTAAATTTCAAATAACATGATTATTATTTTAAATCAATGATCAATCATAAAAAAATAAAATAAAGAAGAGAAAAATATCGATGGTAAATTTATATTTGGCCATTGTATGTTACCAAAGGATGCATATGGAACCACCACTTGCTTTAAGACATGCCCACAGATCATTGGGTGTGTAATGCAGTTCATACATTTTTTAGCCATAGTTTCTTCACAAGATTTGGCAGCATTGTATGTCCCTGGTGGACACGATCAATCGGATACTTGGGCATTTTGATCGCATGTGCTGAATCTGTTTTCTTTTTTTTTTTTTTTGTTGTTGTTGTTGTTTTATCATGTGATGTTTTCTGGTGTGCCATGTGGTGGGATTCTTCCTTTCTTTCTTTATTGCTCATAACTCCTCTGTACCACTGCTCAATACTCCTCACTGCAGCAAAGCAACTAGGGACCATCTCTGTATTCTCAAAAACCCACCAAAAATGGGGAAAAGGTCAACATTTAAATAATATATTACTGCACTTAAATTAATCCTAAAACTGAATATCACAAGGTTACATTGGTTGCAAGTGAAATTAAATTAATTTATCTCAAATTTAAAATGCAATCAAATTAAATGACAATTATGAATTTTAAAATTTTGCAGTTTTCTTGTTTTATTCATTATGGAAGCAAGGGAATGGGGTGAGTACAATGTAGCAAAATAAATTAAACCTTGTTTAGCACCCCAGTGTTATTAGTCTAGTGATGCTTCTGATATTGAATATGAAATAAATCAAAATCAACTAAAGGTTCCTTAGTGAAATTAACTGTAGGGGAAAAAGTAGTGCTTTGGAAAAACTTAATTCCCTTTTTAAAAATTTGAGACCCTCCTGTGGCCTAGTGGTATGATATGCTGGCTTCTAATCATTCACTAAAGATGGATCTGGGTATGTCATGAATAGTATGCTTGTTTTATGCTGCACTATTGCTCTCCCTGAAACAGCTGGGCCCAAATCAGTGATGAGCAACTGCTTGTAGTCCATTGAGTTGCTCATGGTGGTAGTTAAACACCAAATGAAAAAAAAAAATGGTGCAGTTCAGTTAGTATATAAATTAACCGAATGTTTCTGTAATGTCTCTCACACAGTTCATTGCATTCACATGTGGGGTAAGGATGTTAAAATTGTAACTCTTAAGTCTCATAGTCTATTTTAAAGTTTTCCAAGAGCATTAGTGAATCCCTTTGCTGATCACTGCAAATGAAGAGTGGAATTTTGTTTACATAGTGATTTAGTGTTAAAGCTTTTCACCCATCCTCCCATCTGTCTGCTACATAAGTATTAGGCTAGTTTCTTTTTTTTTTTTCTGTCTTTATTCCATGTATGATAAAATGTTACACTGCAGGCATACATTTACCTCTTATTTTAGATATCACTAATTACATGGAGATCACTAATTAATGAGTTCAGTCATAGACAGATAGGAGTGAGGAAGGTTTCAGCAGCTGTGGCATGCTGATAGGAGGTTGCATGTGTGGTATAGATCACATGAGGCCATGGACCTGAATCATCAAGTTGGAGTGTTACATACCAGTGGAGGTGGTGTCTGTGGTACGTTTACTAACAAGCCACCTCTTTGGGCCTTTTGCACCTACTGAGACCCCCGTCACAGCACAAGACAATGTTTATGTACTTGTTGAGCACATACTGCCACTTATGCTTACTCAATAGAAATATAGACAATTATGCATGGTCTTATTTGTTTGGCTCACATAGTGGTAAAAGTTATATTATGTTACATAGTGAAAGTATGATGGAAAGGAATGATGAGCCTGATTGAAAATAAACAGTTTATAATAGCAAAAGATATCAGAACAGCAACAAAACTGATCTTAGGGGAAATATCATTTTGTTGTTATTCAAAATCATCTGTCATGGATGCTTTGAATAGCATCTGTCAGTCTGTAAAGGATAGTGAAAGACTGCTAGTGCTGTTGATTTAACTTTTTAGTTGGCTGGAAACTGGTGATGCCTACACAAATGTAAAACTTTCTCTAATCATTAAAAATGCATGCATGAAAAAAAGCTTACCTGCAGTATTTCTAGCTTGAACTTCAGAATCAACCACAGTTATAAATTCAAACCATTAAAAAGAAATGTTTGGAGCAAAATTTATTTAAATCCACTACAAAACACTTCTCTCAAATAGTTAACCTTGCACACAGGTGACATCCTTTATTGGCTACAGCAAAATGTTTTCCACCACATGTGACATGCTTCACCGTAGCATAAGTAAGGTTCTTGAATTGAGTCCCCACTGGCTATTCTGATAAGACAAAAAAAATAATAATAATAATAAATAAATAAATAAAGGTGATACAGGAAATACATTAAAGTTTATAAATTGCTAAGTTATTTGTAACAAGAGGTTTATTATAAAATGCGAAACATGCAGAAAATATGCAATTTTTCCAGAATACCACACAACAAAAGGGGTGGTATTAAAGTGATATGAACAGACTGGCTTAATTAAGGGGCTTCTGGAAGTGTTGTGAAGAAAAGCTACCAGAAATGTGAATGTTATCCCTCTCCTTAAGTCAAAATATGAAGTCACACCTACAATTTTTGCCATAACTTTTGAAAAAAAATATGATAGTTGGTTTGGAAATATATAAGATATCACATGGATAGTTAATTTCAGTACTTTCCAAGGAACTGATAACAGTGAATGACCATCCCTTGAAATTGTATCAACTTTAATAACATTTGCATTCATCACTAAAATAATGAATACAAATTATACTGCTGTGATTTGGTATCAAGTTGTCTCTGTAGAGAGCAGTAATCCACTATTCTTGCAATTCAGGATCCTTGGAAAACTTAAATCTTTTCCTACTTATAATCTGCATGACAAACTGGAGCACAAATGCAAACATGTATTTAGTACAAAAATTCTGAATCGACCGTAATGTTAAATTTTAATAATTACACACTAATCAAATTAGCTTTATTCTCATTTATGTGTTAAATTGTGGTGTTGTGAATAAGAAATTCAAAGCACGCAGATTCTGTTTGCCGAACTCTCTTTTCACCTAGTTCTCGTTTGCTATGAAAAAATTCTATTTTCCAATCTCTCTACTCCCTCTGCTCTCCATTCCCTATCTTCCACGTGTTTTATGTTTCACTGTGAAGAATGCACCAATTCCTTCTGAGCTAACATTAGTCAGATCAGTTGTCACCTATGGTAGACACCTGCTCTTGCTCGGCATCACATAGCTCTATGTTTGAATTTGCTTTCCAGACAAATCTATAGGTCAAGAACATATTTCACAATTTAACTGGAATATTATAATTGGAAAGGAAGATGGGTTGAGCCTCTATGATTGCATCAGCTGCAATGCGCATTTGGCAATATCAACGCTTATGACTCAAGATTAAATCACTGAAATCAAAAAGTGCCATGAGAATGTCTCTAGCGGCAAAAGTGATGATGATTCCCAGGTAAATGCATCAGCACTCCAACTTTGCAATGTACTGAAATCATTGGGACTTCTTTTATAGCCAAAGTACTAATCAGGAAACAATGCAGGCTTTCAATAGCCTTGTTTCAATTTAAAAGTAAACAACAATAAAAAATTAATGATTTTTAAACTATCTTAATATATATATATATATCATCATCATCAACTTGAAGGTATGGTGTTTTTTAAGGTTGGTTATGTCAATAGATTTTGTTGGAACTGAAGAACAGGTTCTCTGCTTTAGAAGGCCTAACATCGGAAGAAGTGGACATCTCTGAAGTTAACAGAAAAGTAACCAAAGCTCTTATGGAAACAGCAACAAAATTAGCTGGGTCTAAGAACAAGTTGCATGTAAATAAATTATCAGGAAAAACGAAAATGTTGATGCAAAAAAGAAGAGAGATGAGGACAACTAAAGAAGATGTGACTTCCAAAGTGGAATATATAGAGCTATGCAAGAAAGTACGAAAAAGTATCACTGAAGACGTAAGAAAATTCAACTGTGAACTAGTGAGGAAAGCAATTGAAAACAACCAAAGCCTAAAGATAGCAAAGGGACATCTCAGTAAGGGAAGAAAACAGATTATGGCACTGAGAAAAGAAGATGGTTCTGTAACAAGAAATAGAGGCAGAAATTTTGACAAGAGTGAAAGATTTCTACTCCAAATTATATGAAAGGGATGATACATGCACTCCAGACATCATGAAAGATACCAGTACCAGAGTTCCTCCAGTCCTTCCAGCAGAAGTTGCACATGCAATCAAGAACATGAAGCGGGGAAAAGCTCCAGGAGAAGATGGAATTACTGTAGACATCATACAAGAAGCAAGTGGAGAAATCGAAACAGTACTCGCCCAAATTTTCACTCGATGCCTTAATGAAGGAAAGATTCCTGAGGATTGGAACACCGCTACAATGATCCTGCTACATAAGAAAGGTGACATTGAGGATCTCGGAAACTACAGACCTATCAGCCTATTATCAGTTGTTTATAAAATCTTCACTAAAGTTCTTTCACACCGCTTGAAGGTGACACTGGACATGGCTCAACCGAGAGAACAAGCTGATTCAGGAGTGGCTACAGCACAAAACATCATATCCACGTACTGAGAGAACTAATTGAAAGAGCGAGGGAATATGAGCTTCCATTGTGCATGGCTTTTATCGATTATGAAAAAGCCTTTGATTCGGTGAAACCATCAGCAGTTGCAATGGCTCTGAAATCCTGCGGTATTGAAGATGCATACATTAATATTATTAATAACATCTATGAAAATGCAAGTGCAAAGATTCGGCTGTTTGAAAATACAACACACATAAAAATTGGAAAAGGAGTGAGACAAGGTGACACCATATCTCCGAAGCTCTTTAATGCCACATTGGAAAATGTCTTTCAATCACTAAACTGGGAAAACAAAGGGATAAAGATTAATGGAGATTATCTAACCCACCTTCGTTTTGCTGATGACATAGTCATTTTTGCAACTACCCCATCAGAGCTGCAGAATATGATCCAGGAACTTGCTGACAAGAGTAAAGAAGTGGGATTAAAAATGAACTTTCAGAAGACAAAAGTGATGTACAATGCTTTTACAAGAAATGAAGATTTATCGATTGATGGAGAAAAGCTGGAGATAGTTTATCTTGGACAGCAGATATCAAGTGAGGGTCACATTGGTGAAGAAATTAATCGGCGTACAAAACTTGCCTGGAGAGCTTTTGGAAGAAACAGCATAATTTTCAAGAGCAATATGCCATTATGTCTTAAAAGAAAAGTGTTTGATCAATGCATCCTTCCAGTGCTTACGTATGGTGCAGAGACATGGACCTTAGCTAAAAGAGACATACAAAGGCTGCAGACAACTCAAAGCAGCATGGAGAGGTGCATGCTTGGTGTAACCAGGAGAGATAAGAAGAGGAACACGTGGATCTGAAAAATGACAAGAGTGGAAGACATCATGGTCAGAGTTTAATTCCTGAAATGGCAATGGGCTGGACATACTGCCAGAAGAACAGACCATCGATGGACAGCCGAAATTTTAGATTGGATTCCAAGGGACAGGAAAAGACGCAGAAGAAGACCACATGGAAGATGGGTGGATGAAATTCGAAAGTATGCGGGAGTGACATGGAGGAGACTGGCACAAGACAGACGGTTGTGGAGGAAACTTGGGGAGACCTTCGTCCAGCAGTGGATTGATAATGGTTGACAATGATGAAGGCTATTGAGAACCTGCATTGTTTTCTGATTAGTTTTATGGCCATAAAGGAAGTCCTAATAATTTCAGTGCACAGCAAAGTTGGCTGCTGATGCACTTACCTGAGAATAATCTTCACTGGAGATATTCCGATTGCACTTTGTGTTCTCGATTTCTTCTAGAGGTACAAATTATTATGTTGCCAAACCCAAGTTGTTGCTAATGCAATCTTGGAAGCACTCTTCTTCCATTAAAATTATAGCATTCCAGTCAAATCTTTTAAGTGATATGTTCATGGAGAGATTCATTTGGAAAGTGAATGCGTACAAAGATCTATGTGATGTGAAGCAAGAGCAGGTACGTACTGTAGGTAACACCTGATGTGATCAATGGTAAGCTCAGGAGGAATGGATGCATTCTGCAAAGTGATGCATAAACCAGGTGGACGACAGGACATTGTGATAACGAGAGGCAGAGCATGTGGGGAGATTGGAATTTGTGGCAAAGGGAAAGGGTGGAAAGAAAGTTTGGTAAACAAAATTTGCATGATTTGAATTTCTAATGTATAACTGAGGAGAAAACTAATTCTTGATTAATGTGTAATAAATTAAATTTACCATTAAGAGCAGTTGAGAACTTTTGAACCAGATACACATTTTACATGTGAAAAATAGATAAAAAGGGTTTTACTGTAAAACTTTTCATCTTAGCATTATTATTTCTTTAATGGTGTGCTACATTTCTCACAGATGCTGCTGATGTGCTGCCATACAAATTGTAAGTCAGAAAAGATAGATGCAGTCGCAATGTTCAAATTTCCCAAGGATCCTGACCTGCAAGAAAAGTGGATTACTGCTCTCAACAGAGATAACTTGATACCAAATCTCAATGATGTGATTTGTATTCAGCATTTTAGTGATGAACTTATTTGAGTTAATGCAGTTTCAAGACATGATGATCACTGGTCTCAGTTCCTTGGAAAATATTAAAATTAGTTACCTTATATTTTTTCCAGTCTTCTCTGCAAAAGTTATACTAAAATGTAGGCATGATTTTATTTGTTCGCTTAAAAAGTGGTATTGCATTTCAGTTTCTGCTGAAATTTCTTCAAAGCACATCCAGCATCACCTTAATCGAACAAGTTTGTTCATATCAGTTTAATATCCCATTTTTTGTGTTTTGCACTTTAGCATAAACCTGTTATTACAAATATTTTGGCAGTTTACAACTTTAGTGTATTTCATGTATCTTAAACTCGTGTTGTGCAACCTCCTCCCTCTTCTTTTTGTCTTCCCAACAGCAGTCAGGGGACCAATCCTTTGAAGACTTGTACTACTGTGGAGCATATTGCATGCTGTGAAAAACATTTTGCTCTGGCTGTGTATATCACCTGTGGCAACATTGACTAATTGGGAGAAGTGTTTTGTAGTGGATTTAAATAACAAATTTCACTCCAAACATTTCTTTTTAATGGTCTGAATTGTAGCCGTAAGCTGTTCTGAAGTTCAGGCTAGAAATACTGTGGGTATGCTTCTTTTCTTTAATGATTTTTTTATGATCAGAAAAAGTTATGCAGGAATCATTAGTTTTCAATCTGAGAAAAAAATGCTATATACATTTGGCTTTGTACAATTACTTTATTTGATATTCGTATGACCTGCATATGTATCTCTAATTGGCTTTAAAATTAGTCTACATGCAATTTAGTTGAACCTCTTTCAAATTCATATTAGTATTGTTCCTTCCAAGAACAACAAAACTGACTGATATCACTAGCAAGACCATAATAAATTACAATTTATACTTCAACTAAAGTTCAAATTTTAGTTTATTATGAATAAGCAAATTTATAAATAATATACTAGTATATTTGTAAATTTGATTAAGTAGCATTGCAGATGTTGACATTGTATTTTCAATGGGCTGAGTATTAGTTGTAACATATGGAATTGAGGTAGGGGTGAATGTAATTAACAGCTATATGGAAGTCAGATTTTTGAGGCACAGGCCCACTCAAAATTGTACAATGAACATTGATTTTTGTATTCATTTATATGTCAGAAGACATGCTGAACATATGTTCTGAGTAATCAATTAAAAAAAGAAAAAGGCTGAACTCATTGCTGAGTGAAGTGTAACTTTTCTAATTCCTGAAAGCCTAAATTTCTTAGGTGTAAACACAATTTTGCATCACATTTACCCATAATCTATGGATAAATAGCAGGGCTTGAAAAAAACCTTGCCCTATTGGTAGGAAGGCCATTTCACATGATATGAAGAAACCAATAATGAAACAAAAAATTTGGAATTGTCACAAAAAAAATGCACCCTTCTCCAATAAATTTTCATTATGCTACAGAAAAAGCACTGAAATTCTCTTCAATAAAAACTTGCAATCTGATGCATTATCAGTATTTTGATAATTTGGAAATCTCTACCGGCAACAGCTAAAGAAACGATGTCAACCACGTGAGTGCTTGCTTTTAGTGTGAACAAGGCTGGCGTTTCAAATGAAAGACCTCTTAATATTCCTAAAATTTAGTTCATAATAAATTGTGCATAAAAATTTTTGCTCCATTATTGGAATCATGCCCTATTTAAATAACCAATGTGATATGAAATAGAGGGATGATTCAAGTTGTTTTATTATCCCAGCATAAAATGGTTCTGTGCTATCATTACTACATCAAAACATGTACTACGTCAAATGTATATATACTACTTCATGTACATACAAAATACATCCAAGAAATATAATGCTACATATGTAAATACATATACTACATACCTGCCAACTACAACGAAATGTCAATAGTCTCTACAGATTTTGTTGTCTGACTACAGGACTCACTGTTGAAACTATGGATTCTACAAATTTTCACATTTACGTTTTTCTATTTTGCTATTATTTTATGATATGCATGATATTCTTAAGTGGATTCACGGAATTCTGCCTTTTTTGTCATTTAGATCATTCTCAAGATCGATGCAAAACTGAAGAGAATTTGGGGAGGAGTGTCATCTTCCATCTGGGGGCGGTATTTGTGTTTCAAAACTTTTGAAAACAATTGTTCAACAGAGTGAAAAATTTTGTGGTAATCGTAATTTTCTCATTCCCGATGCTGCCTTTGTGTCCAGTATTCTTGTTAAATAAAATTATATTGCATAAATGTTTGTATTTCAGCTTGAAACTGTATGCAGCAATTTGCAAAAACAGAAGTCAGACGCCATAGAAATTTCTCTGTAATCTTCAGGCATAAGATTCTTCCACGAATTTGAGGAATTTGGACATTTTTATTGTTATTTTGGTCATCACAAGATTGATGCACAAGTGAACAGAAATGCGGCGGTGGGTGTGTGTCTGTGGGTGTGTGTGTGGGGGTGGGGAAGGATGTTCGTGATAGGATGGAATTTCATTTTTAAAAACTTTCTAAAACGGCAGGTCGGCGGAGTTCAGATTTTTTTCGCAATGGTACTTTACTTTTCTCGCGATTTTGCCTTTGTCCAGTGTTATTGTCAAATAAAATTTTACTGTATAAATATTTTTATTTCAGCTTGAAAAGAGGGGGAGATTTTCCAAAACCAGAAGTTAGACCAAACAAAGATTTTTCCTGTAAGCACCCCCCCCCGCCCTTAATGTTCCCACTCTTCTGCATTGCTAAATATTCCCCATCCCATAAGTTTTTGCATTTAAGCTGAGAAAGGAGCAGGAAATCCACAAAAAAGGGAGTAACAGAGTTGAAAATTTGTAAAATTAAAGAACTTTTTACAAATTTTGGATTTTCCGTCTGTGAAGTGTGGAATTCTGAATGCGTCTGACTGATTTTACTGGTGGAAGTTTTGAACTTCAATAGCACAAAGCTGCTCTGAGAGAGAGAGGGATGCTTTGTTTCAAAGCACAAGCAGCCTAAAGTATTGTATCGTACTCTCGAAAGCAAAGCAAGTTTACTCTGTCTTTGGGCTGACAACTTTGAAATGGATTTAGCATCAATGGTTTTCCCAAATAATTTTGAATTTGAAGTAGATCAAAATCAACTAAAGGTAAAAGAAATTAATTGCAAGGAAATGGCAGTGGTAGTCTATGCAATTCTATACGTTTCTTTTATATCTGGAAAAACTTAGTTCTCAGTTTTAAAACTTGCAGTCACCCAGTGAGCAAGTGGTAACAAGCACTGGCTTCTATGAGTATTTTTGAATTAATGTATATAGTTAATAGAAAATAGTTGTGGATTTGAATCAAAACAGAACTCTTTAGCTCATCTAACTGTACTTTGTTATCAATTACAGGCTTGCAGAAAGTCTGTATAACATAGCCATAGTGCATTTTCTAGACATGGGTTTTCCATGAATATTTTTCAATTAATGTAAATAGTTGATGGAAAAGAATTTGATTTTAAGCAAAAAGAATGTTTTTAGCTGACTTTATACTTTATTACACACATATTGTTTAAATCATTTGTTCAAAATGGGTCTGGGCTTGAATGCCTGGTGGGGCGTGAATGTTAGATTTTCCATCAATGGTCTTCCAACATAATTTGAGCAGGGACATTGCTATACCATTTCAGGAAGGGGGACTGAAGCCTCAATAATCTTGCTATCTCAGTGGCATGTACCAGAAAAATTCACCCCCCTCCCTGCAAAAAATATCTTCAAAGCCCATTTGAAAAAAAAATCCATTTTGACTATCAATTACTGAAATTTTTAAATTCCATATTAACTAGATTTTCTGGGCATTTTAATAATACAAGTTCTTTAGAACCTACAGCCACTTTTCATAAACCAAAATTATTGCACTTTATTGTGTAAAATACAAATGTGACATTGTAATTGAAATGATTGCTCTTATTTTCTGTGAACAAAAAATACCACAAAACACACATCAAAATTAATCGTAGCATGCAAATTTTATTCTTTAACCCTTTAAGTGGCCGATGTACCTGAACCAAAAGGTGCCAAAAAAATTCTGCTCCCCCCAAACAGAGTTGTTTCCATAACGACCGATTTCACAAAAGCTAAGGCAAAACAATTTCTTTCACTCTGAAAAAAACAAATCAAAGGGGGGAAGTAGCATTTTCTGACCCTCAGGTATTTCAGGTAATTCCTTCAAGTGGCGTTAAGACCACTAAACCTTCCCCAAATGAATTCGTTCTAGCCACATTTCACCCACTTCTTAGACAGCGAATATATCCGTCTGAGCTGACATCAGCCCATTTTGATAACCACGAGTTAACTCGTTCCGGCCACTTAAAGGGGTAAAGAACTATGGCAAACTTCCTTGAAATGCATCACGATCACACACACAAAACATGTAACTGCCAAGTGACAGTGTCTTCGATATCCCTTGCGTTGAGACAACATGATTTATTCCGACAACTGTTTGCCTTTTGAAGTAACTTGTATTATTTGTGGTGCAATGGTCTATGCACTGACTTCTGACTACTCATCAGATCAGTTTCAAGTCTCAGGTGGGGCATTAGTAGTGTATTTGTCTTAAGGCAGTGGTTCTCTCCCTTCGTTGGCTACAAATTAAGGACAAGCAGCTTTGTATAGCACCTAGAATTGGTTTCCATGATTGTTAATGCTGCGCCCCCCCTCCAAAGGACAAAAAAAGATTAAGAAGTAAAAATGTTATTGACGTCAAAATCATCTATATTTCACCAACTCTAAACATTGGGGCAGTTTCATACTAATAATGGCCTTTTCTGATTTATAAATGAGTAACAATTAAAGAGTAATGTTGCAAAAAAAAAACTGTTTGAATTATTTACTCTTGATTGAAAAAAAAAAACACTTATGTAAAATAATGCCACAATATTTTGCACATAGCAAATTTGTTTTCCTTAATTCTTGTAAAGAAACAAAGACATAGGCTCTCTGTTTCTTTGTCCACACAAAGAACATCTTTTTGTTCATTATATTTTTAAGAATGCACAGTTATGTGCAAACAATTGTAATACACCTTATTCTCGATAAAAACACTTTATTCTCAGTGGTGTAAAAATGTCATTCCTTGAACTGATATTTCTTTCACATTCTCTTATTAATATATGTACATGTATAGGAAATATGGGATGTAAGGTCAGGTGATGCGTAACATCACAGCCTCTCCTTGACAAATGTCAACCCCGCCTTCTCGTGGTGCATCCTGTTCCCACTAAAGGGGCTCTGACGACCGCCAATAGCGGTATAACTATACCATCATGATTAGAGGAAATTCTTTCCCACACTCACCAACCCGCTTGGCCAGCGTGGTGAGTTATGGCCAAACCCCTCCAAAATGATGCCACAACTTAAATCTTGGCCCTCAGTCTCCGGCAGCTGGAATGTACCTGGCCAAGGCAGCGGCCAGTGCGACATGAAGGCAGAGGGTGCTAAGAATCCCCGGAGGACCGGACTAGGCTGCCATCTGATGCTGACCTTGGCTACTTACAATGGACGCTCCCTATCTTCTGATTCAAGGCTTCTTGAATTGGAAGTGGAATTACAAAGGATCAAGTGGGACATCGTGGGGCTAAGTGAGGTAAGGAGAAAAGGAGAAGATCTCATCGAACTGAAAAGTGGACATCTCTTCTACTATCGTGGGACAGATACTGGCAGAACTAGTGGTGTTGGATTTATAATAAACAAGAAACTGAAGGATAAAGTTGTAGAAGTTGAAAGTTCCTCTGACAGAGCTGCACGACTTGTTATCCAACTCTCGAAAAGATACCAGGCTCAGATTATTCAAACTTATGCACCCACCACAAGTCATCCTGAAGAAGAAATTGAAGAATTTTATGAGGAAATTTGTCATCTAAATAATAAAGGTAAGCAGCACTTGAAAATAATTATGGGAGATTTCAATGCAAAAATAGGGCAACGGCAACAGAATGAAACTTCAGTAGGTAAATTCGGTCACGGCAACAGAAACCAGCGTGGAAATACTCTCGTTGAGTTTGCAGAGGCAGAAGGGTTTTTCATCTTGAACTCCTTCTTCAAGAAAAAGCCACACAGGAAATGGACATGGAAACATCCAAATGGGACGACAAGTGAAATTGATATTATTATGTGTAACAAAAAATTCGTCATAGAAGACTGCAGTGTGCTAAACAAGTTCAACACAGGTAGTGACCATAGATTGGTGAGATGTAAGATGCACCTCAACACTAAACTTGAACGTGGCAAGCTCATAAGACAAACAAAACCTATTGACATAACCAACCTTAAAAAACACCATAATACCTTCAAGTTGGAACTGAAGAACAGGTTCTCTGCTTTGGAAGGCCTAACATCGGAAGAAGTGGACATCTCTGAAGTTAACAGAAAAGTAACCAAAGCTCTTATGGAAACAGCAACAAAATTAGCTGGGTCTAAGAACAAGTTGCATGTAAACAAATTATCAGGAAAAACGAAAATGTTGATGCAAAAAAGAAGAGAGATGAGGACAACTAAAGAAGATGTGACTTCCAAAGTGGAATATATAGAGCTATGCAAGACAGTAAGAAAAAGTATTACTGAAGACGTAAGAAAATTCAACTGTGAACTAGTGAGGAAAGCAATTGAAAACAACCAAAGCCTAAAGATAGCAAAGGGACATCTCAGTAAGGGAAGAAAACAGATTATGGCACTGAGAAAAGAAGATGGTTCTGTAACAAGAAATAGAGGCGAAATTTTGACAAGAGTGAAAGATTTCTACTCCAAATTATATGAAAGGGATGATACATGCACTCCAGACATCATGAAAGATACCAGTACCAGAGTTCCTCCAGTCCTTCCAGCAGAAGTTGCACATGCAATCAAGAACATGAAGCGGGGAAAAGCTCCAGGAGAAGATGAAATTACTGTAGACATCATACAAGAAGCAAGTGGAGAAATCGAAACGGTACTCGCCCAAATTTTCACTCGATGCCTTAATGAAGGAAAGATTCCTGAGGATTGGAACACCGCTACAATGATCCTGCTACATAAGAAAGGTGACATTGAGGATCTCGGAAACTACAGACCTATCAGCCTCCTATCAGTAGTTTATAAAATCTTCACTAAAGTTCTTTCACACCGCTTGAAGGTAACACTGGACATGGCTCAACCGAGAGAACAAGCTGGATTCAGGAGTGGCTACAGCACAATAGATCATATCCACGTGCTGAGAGAACTAATTGAAAGAGCAAGGGAATATGAACTTCCATTGTGCATGGCTTTTATCGATTGTGAAAAAGCCTTTGATTCGGTGAAACCATCAGCAGTTACAATGGCTCTGAAAACCTGCGGTATTGAAGATGCATACATTAATATTATTAATAACATCTATGAAAATGCAAGTGCAAAGATTCGGCTGTTTGAAAATACAACACACATAAAAATTGGAAAGGGAGTGAGACAAGGTGACACCATATCTCCGAAGCTCTTTAATGCCACATTGGAGGGTGTTTTTCAGTCGCTGAGCTGGGAAAACAAAGGGATAAAGATTAATGGAGATTATCTAACCCACCTTCGTTTTGCTGATGACGTAGTCATTTTTGCAACTACCCCATCAGAGCTGCAGAGTATGATCCAGGAACTTGCTGACAAGAGTAAAGAAGTGGGATTAAAAATGAACTTTCAAAAGACAAAAGTGATGTTCAATGCTTTTACAAGAAATGAAGATTTATCGATTGATGGAGAAAAGCTGGAGATAACAGACACGTACGTTTATCTTGGACAGCAGATATCAAGTGAGGGTCACATTGATGAAGAAATTAATCGGCGTACAAAACTTGCCTGGAGAGCTTTTGGAAGAAACAGCATAATTTTCAAGAGCAATATGCCATTATGTCTTAAAAGAAAAGTGTTTGATCAATGCATCCTTCCAGTGCTTACGTATGGTGCAGAGACGTGGACCTTAACTAAAAGAGACATACAAAGGCTGCAGACAACTCAAAGCAGCATGGAGAGGTGCATGCTTGGTGTAACCAGGAGAGATAAGAAGAGGAACTCGTGGATCCGAAAAATGACAAGAGTGGAAGACATCATGATCAGAGTTAAATCCCTGAAATGGCAATGGGCTGGACATACTGCCAGAAGGACAGATCATCGATGGACAGCTGAAATTTTAGATTGGATTCCAAGGGACAGGAAAAGACCCAGAAGAAGACCACATGGGAGATGGGTGGATGAAATTCGAAAGTATGCAGGGGTGACATGGAGGAGACTGGCACAAGACAGACCGTTGTGGAGGAAACTTGGGGAGACCTTCGTCCAGCAGTGGATTGATAATGGTTGACAATGATGATGATGATGATAGGAAATATTGCTATTGCTATGAAAAGGGGCTTCACATCCTCTGGAGTTGATGCTTTCCTGTCTGTCATCCAGTTTTTATAAACTTTCAAACTGTAAAAATGATTTCTCAAGATTTTACTTATTTACAAAAAAAAAAAAAAAAAAACAATTTTCTGCTTAATACTTCATTCAAAGTTGCTGTCAAAAATTCCTAGCTATTTCTTTAAGCAGTTTCAAATTGACTAAAAAGTTTTGCAGATGTTTTTGTTGACCCCCCCCTATGCAGGGGTCACAGAGCCTACCAGTGAGCCCCTACATAATCTACAAGGAAGTTTTTTGCTTAAGTTAAAAGAAAATTTTGTAAGCCTTTACTAAATTTCAAATAACATGATTATTATTTTAAATCAATGATCAATCATAAAAAATAAAATAAAAAAGACAAAAAATATCGATGGTAAATTTATATTTGGCCATTGTATGTTACCAAAGGATGCATATGGAACCACCACTTGCTTTAAGACATGCCCACAGATCATTGTGTGTGTAATGCAGTTCATACATTTTTTAGCCATAGTTTCTTCACAAGATTTGGCAGCATTGTATGTCCCTGGTGGACACGATCAATCGGATACTTGGGCATTTTGATCGCATATGCTGAATCTGTTTTCTTTTCTTTTTTTTTTTTTTTGTTGTTGTTGTTGTTTTATCATGTGATGTTTTCTGGTGTGCCATGTGGTGGGATTCTTCCTTTCTTTCTTTATTGCTCATAACTCCTCTGTACCACTGCTCAATACTCCTCACCGCAGCAAAGCAACTAGGGACCATCTCTGTATTCTCAAAAACCCACCAAAAATGGGGAAAAGGTCAACATTTAAATAATATATTACTGCACTTAAATTAATCCTAAAACTGAATATCGCAAGGTTACATTGGTTGCAAGTGAAATTAAATTAATTTATCTCAAATTTAAAATGCAATCAAATTAAATGACAATTATGAATTTTAAAATTTTGCAGTTTTCTTGTTTTATTCATTATGGAAGCAAAGGAATGGGGTGAGTACAATGTAGCAAAATAAATTAAACCTTGTTTAGCACCCCAGTGTTATTAGTCTAGTGATGCTTCTGATATTGAATATGAAATAAATCAAAATCAACTAAAGGTTCCTTAGTGAAATTAACTGTAGGGGAAAAAGTAGTGCTTTGGAAAAACTTAATTCCCTGTTTAAAAATTTGAGACCCTCCTGTGGCCTAGTGGTATGATATGCTGGCTTCTAATCATTCACTAAAGATGGATCTGGGTATGTCATGAATAGTGTGCTTGTTTTATGCTGCACTATTGCTCTCCCTGAAACAGCTGGGCCCAAATCAGTGATGAGCAACTGCTTGTAGTCCATTGAGTTGCTCATGGTGGTAGTTAAACACCAAATGAAAAAAAAAATGGTGCAGTTCAGTTAGTATATAAATTAACCGAATGTTTCTGTAATGTCTCTCACACAGTTCATTGCATTCACATGTGGGGTAAGGATGTTAAAATTGTAACTCTTAAGTCTCATAGTCTATTTTAAAGTTTTCCAAGAGCATTAGTGAATCCCTTTGCTGATCACTGCAAATGAAGAGTGGAATTTTGTTTACATAGTGATTTAGTGTTAAAGCTTTTCACCCATCCTCCCATCTGTCTGCTACATAAGTATTAGGCTAGTTTCTTTTTTCTTTTTCTGTCTTTATTCCATGTATGATAAAATGTTACACTGCAGGCATACATTTACCTCTTATTTTAGATATCACTAATTACATGGAGATCACTAATTAATGAGTTCAGTCATAGACAGATAGGAGTGAGGAAGGTTTCAGCAGCTGTGGCATGCTGATAGGAGGTTGCATGTGTGGTATAGATCACATGAGGCCATGGACCTGAATCATCAAGTTGGAGTGTTACATACCAGTGGAGGTGGTGTCTGTGGTACGTTTACTAACAAGCCACCTCTTTGGACCTTTTTGCACCTACTGAGACCCCCGTCACAGCACAAGACAATGTTTATGTACTTGTTGAGCACATACTGCCACTTATGCTTACTCAATAGAAATATAGACAATTATGCATGGTCTTATTTGTTTGGCTCACATAGTGGTAAAAGTTATATTATGTTACATAGTGAAAGTATGATGGAAAGGAATGATGAGCCTGATTGAAAATAAACAGTTTATAATAGCAAAAGATATCAGAACAGCAACAAAACTGATCTTAGGGGAAATATCATTTTGTTGTTATTCAAAATCATCTGTCATGGATGCTTTGAATAGCATCTGTCAGTCTGTAAAGGATAGTGAAAGACTGCTAGTGCTGTTGATTTAACTTTTTAGTTGGCTGGAAACTGGTGATGCCTACACAAATGTAAAACTTTCTCTAATCATTAAAAATGCATGCATGAAAAAAAGCTTACCTGCAGTATTTCTAGCTTGAACTTCAGAATCAACCACAGTTATAAATTCAAACCATTAAAAAGAAATGTTTGGAGCAAAATTTATTTAAATCCACTACAAAACACTTCTCTCAAATAGTTAACCTTGCACACAGGTGACATCCTTTATTGGCTACAGCAAAATGTTTTCCACCACATGTGACATGCTTCACCGTAGCATAAGTAAGGTTCTTGAATTGAGTCCCCACTGGCTATTCTGATAAGACAAAAAAAAAAATAATAATAAATAAATAAATAAAGGTGATACAGGAAATACATTAAAGTTTATAAATTGCTAAGTTATTTGTAACAAGAGGTTTATTATAAAATGCGAAACATGCAGAAAATATGCAATTTTTCCAGAATACCACACAACAAAAGGGGTGGTATTAAAGTGATATGAACAGACTGGCTTAATTAAGGGGCTTCTGGAAGTGTTGTGAAGAAAAGCTACCAGAAATGTGAATGTTATCCCTCTCCTTAAGTCAAAATATGAAGTCACACCTACAATTTTTGCCATAACTTTTGAAAAAAAATATGATAGTTGGTTTGGAAATATATAAGATATCACATGGATAGTTAATTTCAGTACTTTCCAAGGAACTGATAACAGTGAATGACCATCCCTTGAAATTGTATCAACTTTAATAACATTTGCATTCATCACTAAAATAATGAATACAAATTATACTGCTGTGATTTGGTATCAAGTTGTCTCTGTAGAGAGCAGTAATCCACTGTTCTTGCAATTCAGGATCCTTGGAAAACTTAAATCTTTTCCTACTTATAATCTGCATGACAAACTGGAGCACAAATGCAAACATGTATTTAGTACAAAAATTCTGAATCGACCGTAATGTTAAATTTTAGTAATTACACACTAATCAAATTAGCTTTATTCTCATTTATGTGTTAAATTGTGGTGTTGTGAATAAGAAATTCAAAGCACGCAGATTCTGTTTGCCGAACTCTCTTTTCACCTAGTTCTCGTTTGCTATGAAAAAATTCTATTTTCCAATCTCTCTACTCCCTCTGCTCTCCATTCCCTATCTTCCACGTGTTTTATGTTTCACTGTGAAGAATGCACCAATTCCTTCTGAGCTAACATTAGTCAGATCAGTTGTCACCTATGGTAGACACCTGCTCTTGCTCGGCATCACATAGCTCTATGTTTGAATTTGCTTTCCAGACAAATCTATAGGTCAAGAACATATTTCACAATTTGACTGGAATATTATAATTGGAAAGGAAGATGGGTTGAGCCTCTATGATTGCATCAGCTGCAATGCGCATTTGGCAATATCAACGCTTATGACTCAAGATTAAATCACTGAAATCAAAAAGTGCCATGAGAATGTCTCTAGCGGCAAAAGTGATGATGATTCCCAGGTAAATGCATCAGCACTCCAACTTTGCAATGTACTGAAATCATTGGGACTTCTTTTATAGCCAAAGTACTAATCAGGAAACAATGCAGGCTTTCAATAGCCTTGTTTCAATTTAAAAGTAAACAACAATAAAAAATTAATGATTTTTAAACTATCTTAATATATATATATATATATCATCATCAACTTGAAGGTATGGTGTTTTTTAAGGTTGGTTATGTCAATAGATTTTGTTGGAACTGAAGAACAGGTTCTCTGCTTTAGAAGGCCTAACATCGGAAGAAGTGGACATCTCTGAAGTTAACAGAAAAGTAACCAAAGCTCTTATGGAAACAGCAACAAAATTAGCTGGGTCTAAGAACAAGTTGCATGTAAATAAATTATCAGGAAAAACGAAAATGTTGATGCAAAAAAGAAGAGAGATGAGGACAACTAAAGAAGATGTGACTTCCAAAGTGGAATATATAGAGCTATGCAAGAAAGTACGAAAAAGTATCACTGAAGACGTAAGAAAATTCAACTGTGAACTAGTGAGGAAAGCAATTGAAAACAACCAAAGCCTAAAGATAGCAAAGGGACATCTCAGTAAGGGAAGAAAACAGATTATGGCACTGAGAAAAGAAGATGGTTCTGTAACAAGAAATAGAGGCGAAATTTTGACAAGAGTGAAAGATTTCTACTCCAAATTATATGAAAGGGATGATACATGCACTCCAGACATCATGAAAGATACCAGTACCAGAGTTCCTCCAGTCCTTCCAGCAGAAGTTGCACATGCAATCAAGAACATGAAGCGGGGAAAAGCTCCAGGAGAAGATGGAATTACTGTAGACATCATACAAGAAGCAAGTGGAGAAATCGAAACAGTACTCGCCCAAATTTTCACTCGATGCCTTAATGAAGGAAAGATTCCTGAGGATTGGAACACTGCTACAATGATCCTGCTACATAAGAAAGGTGACATTGAGGATCTCGGAAACTACAGACCTATCAGCCTATTATCAGTTGTTTATAAAATCTTCACTAAAGTTCTTTCACACCGCTTGAAGGTGACACTGGACATGGCTCAACCGAGAGAACAAGCTGATTCAGGAGTGGCTACAGCACAATACATCATATCCACGTACTGAGACAACTAACTGAAAGAGCGAGGGAATATGAACTTCCATTGTGCATGGCTTTTATCGATTATGAAAAAGCCTTTGATTCGGTGAAACCATCAGCAGTTACAATGGCTCTGAAAACCTGCGGTATTGAAGATGCATACATTAATATTATTAATAACATCTATGAAAATGCAAGTGCAAAGATTCGGCTGTTTGAAAATACAACACACATAAAAATTGGAAAGGCAGTGAGACAAGGTGACACCATATCTTCGAAGCTTTTTAATGCCACATTAGAGGGTGTTTTTCAGTCACTGAGCTGGGAAAACAAGGGGATAAAGATTAATGGAGATTATCTAACCCACCTTCGTTTTGCTGATGACGTAGTCATTTTTGCAACTAGCCCATCAGAGCTGCAGAGTATGATCCAGGAACTTGCTGACAAGAGTAAAGAGGTGGGATTAAAAATGAACTTTCAGAAGACAAAAGTGATGGTCAATGCTTTTACAAGAAATGAAGATTTATCGATTGATGGAGAAAAGCTGGAGATAACAGACACGTACGTTTATCTTGGACAGCAGATATCAAGTGAGGGTCACATTGATGAAGAAATTAATCAGCGTACAAAACTTGCCTGGAGAGCTTTTGGAAGAAACAGCATAATTTTCAAGAGCAATATGCCATTATGTCTTAAAAGAAAAGTGTTTGATCAATGCATCCTTCCAGTGCTTACGTATGGTGCAGAGACGTGGACCTTAACTAAAAGAGACATACAAAGGCTGCAGACAACTCAAAGCAGCATGGAGAGGTGCATGCTTGGTGTAACCAGGAGAGATAAGAAGAGGAACTCGTGGATCCGAAAAATGACAAGAGTGGAAGACATCATGATCAGAGTTAAATCGCTGAAATGGCAATGGGCTGGACATACTGCCAGAAGGACAGATCATCGATGGACAGCCGAAATTTTAGATTGGATTCCAAGGGACAGGAAAAGACCCAGAAGAAGACCACATGGGAGATGGGTGGATGAAATTCGAAAGTATGCAGGGGTGACATGGAGGAGACTGGCACAAGACAGACCGTTGTGGAGGAAACTTGGGGAGACCTTCGTCCAGCAGTGGATTGATAATGGTTGACAATGATGATGATGATCATCATCATCATCATCAACCATTATCAATCCACTGCTGGATGAAGGTCTCCCAAATTTCTTCTACAATTGTCTGTCTTGGGCCTGTCACTCTAGCCAACTTTCGAATTTCATTCATCCATCTCTCATGGGGTCTTCTTCTGGGTCTTTTCCTGTCCCTCGGAATCCAGTCTAAAATTTTGGTTGTCCATCAGTGTTCTGTTCATCTGGCAACATGTCCAGCCCACTGCTATTTCAGTGATTTCACTCTGGTCATGATGTCGTCCACTCCTCTCATTTTCCTTATCCACAAGTTCCTCTTCTTATCTTTCCTGGTTACACCAAGCATGCATCCTTGAGTTGTCTGCAGTCTTTGTATGTCTTTTTTAGTTAAGGTCCATGTCTCTGCTCCATACGTAAGCACTGGCAGGATGCATTGATTAAACACTTTTCTTTTGAGACATAATGGCATACTGCTCTTAAAAATTGTACTGTTTCTTCCAAAAGCTATCCATCCAAATTTTATATGCTTATTAATTTCTTCATCAATGTGTCCCTCACTTGATATCTGCTGCCCAAGATAAATGTAGGAATCGGTTGTCTCAAGCTTTTCTCCATCAATCGATAAATCTTCGTTTCTTGTGAAAGCATTATACATCACTTTTGTCTTCTGAAAGTTTATTTTAATCCCACTTCTTTACTCTTGTCAGCAAGTTCTTGGATCATACTCTGCAGCTCTGAAGGGGTAGTTGCAAAGATGACTACGTCATCAGCAAAACGAAGATGAATTAAGTAATCTCCATTAATCTTTATCCCTTTGTTTTCCCAGTTCAATGATTGAAAGACATTTTCCAATGTGGCATTAAAGAGCTTGGGAGATATGGTGTCACCTTGTCTCACTCCCTTTCCAAATCTTATTTGTGCTGTATCCTCAAATATACGAACCTTTGCACTTGCATTTTCAAAGATGTTATTAATAATGCTATTGTAAGCATCCTCAATACCACAGGATTTCAAAGCCATTGGTTACTGCTGATGGTTTCACGGAATCGAAGGCCTTTTCATAGTCAATTAAAGCCATGCATAATGGGAGTTCATATTTTCTTGTTCTTTCAATTAGTTGTCTCAGTACATGGATATGATCTATAGTGCTGTAACCACTCCTGAATCCAGCTTGTTCTCTTGGTTGGGACATGTCTAATGTTGCCTTCAAGCGATGTGAAAGAATCTTAGCAAAGATTTTATAAACTACCAACAGGAGGCTGATGGGCCTGTAGTTACTAAGATTCTCAACATCACCTTTTTTATGAAGCAGGATCATTGTTCCAATCCTCAGGAATCTTCCCTTCATTAAGACATCTGGTGAAAACTTGGGCGAGTGTAGTTTCAATTTCTCCACTTGCTTCTTGTATAATGTCCACAGTAATTCCATCTTCTCCTGGAGCTGTTCCCCGTTTCATGTTCTTAATTGCATATGTAACTTCACTTCTACAGGGAGGATTGGAGAGACATTGGCACTGGTACCTGTCATAATGTCTGGAATAGATGTATCATTTGCAACTTCCATTTTAATATCTAATGTTTTTCTTATGTTTTCGGCTTTGCTCTTTAGTATATAAAGAGCAAAGCCGAAAACATAAGAAAAACTTTAGAATTTAAAACGAAAGTTGCAAAATAACCTGAAGATCAAAACGCGCAATGCAGCAGTTATGAATTGTTTATGTCACATAACCTTCACAAAGCATTTCTTTGGTTTATTATTGTCTTTATTTTATTCTCGTTTTTGTGTTGTCAGAAGTTATGGAGTAGGGGGGTTTCATAATCCAGTTTTCTTTCAAGAATCTGTGCTTTATAAAAAAAATTAATATTTCCTTTTTTATTGCAATGTTAAGAATTTGTAATACTTTTGTATTGCTATTCAGGTTTAAATTCTCTCTCAGGTGAACTTGGCAATTTGTTATTGCTGAACATTATTTCTGATTCATTATGTCACTCTTACAACTTGAGTTTTCTATTATCATCTTCTTTCTGTTTAATAGTAACAGATGAAGAGCAATGGGTCGGGCCAGGAAAGTTATGGATGCAAGCTAAATTGTTAACTAAAGCTTGGTCATACAACTCTGCGGAGGTCATGACATATATATATATTTTGTAAATTTTTTTGGTGGGCTCATTACTTGCATCTATGACTTTGCAGAAACCCATTTCCAAATAGGTCTTTGTGGAAGTGAGAAAATGCAGAGTTTTTGGTGGTCCTTGATAAAGCCAAGGCTCAGTATTCTCGACACTTTCTACATTCAGTTGCTCTATTTTTTCTCTTTTTGCTCACACCGGTCAATACATGACCTTTTCTATGTCGTACTTGGTACGAGTCAAAATTTTTTTTTGCTTCAGTCTCTTAATAGAATATATATATGTGTGTGTGTGTGTGTAAGTTTCATAATATACTACATCACAACTCCTTGTGCAAAAAAATACCAATTATGAATGAATTAGTAGCAATGCTATGCACATACAGTATATGTACTACATACTGCATTTACAAATGTTGTAAATCTATGCAATATGAATGAAATCAATGAAGTTAAAAAATAAGGATAACTGAAAATATTTTAATACTGAAGGTTTAACAACCACAATGAGCAACTTAATGAGCTATATGCAGTCACCCATCCCTACTTTAAGGCCACTGGTTCAAGGGAAGGGAGAGAGCCAGTGCTAAAACACAATATCCATGCCTCACCGGGATCTGAACCCAGACCCTTCTCGGACGAGTGGTCAGAAGCTAGAACTTAAGACCACTGTACCACCAGGGCAGCCATCAGTTTCTTTAACAACTGCCACTATGTGTGCTTGTAAAGGAGGGCTAGCCTTCTGATTATCAACACACCAAATAGTTCCGTTAGTGATGCAAGGAAGCTAGCAACAAATATTATTCAATTCATTTCTATAAAATAAATCTTATTTTTCTTTATAAAACTGCTACTTATTACTATCCCAATTTAAACAAAAATTTACATAAAATTCAAGTAAATTATCAGTGCTTATAGTTCCTTTAAGGAGGCAAAGAAACTAGGAATAAATAATTATTTCATCATCATCATCATCATTGTCAACCATTATCAATCCACTGCTGGACGAAGGTCTCCCCAAGTTTCCTCCACAACGGTCTGTCTTGTGCCAGTCTCCTCCATGTCACCCCTGCATACTTTCGAATTTCATCCACCCATCTCCCATGTGGTCTTCTTCTGGGTCTCTTCCTGTCCCTTGGAATCCAATCTAAAATTTCGGCTGTCCATCGATGATCTGTCCTTCTGGCAGTATGTCCAGCCCATTGCCATTTCAGCGATTTAACTCTGATCATGATGTCTTCCACTCTTGTCATTTTTCGGATCCACGAGTTCCTCTTCTTATCTCTCCTGGTTACACCAAGTATGCACCTCTCCATGCTTCTTTGAGTTGTCTGCAGCCTTTGTATGTCTCTTTTAGTTAAGGTCCACGTCTCTGCACCATACGTAAGCACTGGAAGGATGCATTGATCAAACACTTTTCTTTTAAGACATAATGGCATATTGCTCTTGAAAATTATGCTGTTTCTTCCAAAAGCTCTCCAGGCAAGTTTTGTACGGCGATTAATTTCTTCACCAATGTGACCCTCACTTGATATCTGCTGTCCAAGATAAACGTACGTGTCTGTTATCTCCAGCTTTTCTCCATCAATCGATAAATCTTCATTTCTTGTAAAAGCATTGAACATCACTTTTGTCTTCTGAAAGTTCATTTTTAATCCCACTTCTTTACTCTTGTCAGCAAGTTCCTGGATCATACTCTGCAGCTCTGATGGGGTAGTTGCAAAAATGACTACGTCATCAGCAAAACGAAGGTGGATTAGATAATCTCCATTAATCTTTATCCCCTTGTTTTCCCAGCTCAGTGACTGAAAAACACCCTCCAATGTGGCATTAAAGAGCTTCGGAGATATGGTGTCACCTTGTCTTACTCCCTTTCCAATTTTTACGTGTGTTGTATTTTCAAACAGCCTAATCTTTGCACTTGCATTTTCATAGATGTTATTAATAATATTAATGTATGCATCTTAAATACCGCAGGTTTTCAGAGCCATTGTAACTGCTGATGGTTTCACCGAATCAAAGGCTTTTTCATAATCGATAAAAGCCATGCACAATGGAAGTTCATATTCCCTCGCTCTTTCAATTAGTTCTCTCAGCACGTGGATATGATCTATTGTGCTGTAGCCACTCCTGAATCCAGCTTGTTCTCTCGGTTGAGCCATGTCCAGTGTTACCTTCAAGCGGTGTGAAAGAACTTTAATGACGATTTTAAAAACCACTGAGAGGAGGCTGATAGGTTTGTAGTTTCTGAGATCCTCAATGTCACCTTTTTTATGTAGCAGGATCATTGTAGTGTTGTTACAATCCTCAGGAATCTTCCCTTCATTAAGGCATCGAGTGAAAATTTGGGCGAGTACTGTTTCGATTTCTCCACTTGCTTCTTGTATGATGTCTACAGTAATTCCATCTTCTCTTGGAGCTTTTCCCCGCTTCATGTTCTTGATTGCATGTGCAACTTGTGCTGGGAGGACTGGAAGAACTCTGGTACTGGTACCTTTCATGATGTCTGGAGTACATGCAGCATCCCTTTCATATAATTTGGAGTAGAAATCTTTCACTCTTGTCAAAATTTCGCCTCTATTTCTTGTTACAGAACCATCTTCTTTTCTCAGTGCCATAATCTGTTTTCTTCCCTTACTGAGATGTCCCTTTGCTATCTTTAGGCTTTGGTTGTTTTCAATTGCTTTCCTCACTAGTTCACAGTTGCTTATTTTTCTTTACAAAACTGCTAGTTATAAATGTTTCAATTGAAACAAATATTTGCACAATGTGTATTGATTTACTTGATGCAATGTATGAATGGAATGCTAGTCAAAAGGGAGATTAAAAACTAAGTACATTGTTTTTAACACACATTTTTTTTTTTTCGATTGGAGGTTTAATGACCACCATGAGCAACTCAATGGGCTATAAGCAGTTGCCCGTCCCTAATTTAGGATCACTGGTTCCAGGGAAGGGAGAGAGCCAGCACAGTAAGACTAACACATCCCTGACTCACCGGGATTCGAACCAAGACCCCTTTTGGACGAATGATCAGAGGCCATTGCTTAGACCACTGCGCCACCGGGGCAACTAACACACATTTGAGTAAATTTCAAAAACTTTCCATTTTACTGGGAATGGGCTATGCATCAGGGTGCAAATGTACCTTGGAAGGTTCCGATTTGCAGAATGCTGAAGAATTACAATTATAGATTACCAGGATGGGATAAGCATGAAGTACACCTGATTCTCAAAAGAAATATATACTAGTGCTTTTTGTTAAAAAAATGTTTTTTTTTAAAGTACTTCTTCCAAATAACTTGAACTTCTGCACATAAATATTTTCAGGCAAATTTTAATATATTCTAATAAAACAAGCTTCTTTTGATTTAATATATAAATTTCCTTTTTAAAAACATCGGGCAATGCTTTGTAACCCTGCCTTCATAACGAAACATTCTTGAGGCCAGCTTCCAATTCTAATCAAAAAGCACTTATAGCGTAGTAAAATCTGTTTAGCCGTTCCGGTGGCTCAGTGGTCCATGCGCTTGGCTTATGACTTTCATCCGAGATGAGTCTAAGTTCGGATCCCAGTGAGGCATGGATGGGTTCAGGATTAAGATGGGAGGGGTTCTATAGGGGCTATGGCCCAGGAGACATTCCTGGGCAAACAATAAACATTTAAACAGAGAGGTAGAGAGAGACAAAGGTTCATGAAAACTAGTTTAACTTTTGTTTCGTGATCTCTACTTGGTCAAAAACAGGGGCTGGTAGACACAGATTTCAAGGCAATGACTCACAAAGGTTTCATGTTGCTGTGTACAGCGAGGTCGGCGCATTTTCACTACCATCTACCCACACCTCCCTGCTTGCACTTGGAACCGTTAATGGTCCAAATCACCTGTGGCTTCACATTGCATAACAAAAAAGATGCACCCAGAAAAGTATACTGGTAAACCATTAAAAAAATTCAAGACAGAAATTAGGAATCTTAAGCTTTTAACTCGAATTCTTATGAGAACAATAGAAAATACAGTGAGTTATTATGAGAACTCTACAGATAATTAAAGTAGTTTGAAGAATGCACTACGTATTAATTATTAAAAGCATATTTTATGTTTCATGTTTTAATGGATTTCATAATGATTCCCCATCATAATTCCTTGAGGGCCCATTCAAATGTCTTAGCCCAGGACTCACTAGGGCCTTAATCGGACCCTGGATGTGGTTTTGTCTTACAGCACGGGCTCTCTTCCTTCCCTGGAACCAGTTGCTCTAAATTAGGGACGGGCGACCACTTATATAGCCCATGGAGTTGCTCATGGTGGTGGTTAAACCATCAATAAAAAAAAAAATCCGTTTATTTACTGACATAAGACGTATATATATATTCCAAGCTTTCGCTCTCCACTGGGAGGCTCAAATATTTCTGACTCGAACTTTTTTTTTTTCCATTCTTATGCTTTCCTGATGTGTCATACACAATGTTCACCTAAACCCATCGGGATACTAAAATATGACTACCTGTAACATGCATCTGCAAAAACGGATGATCTTTTTTTTTTTTTTTTGATTGGAGGTTTAACGACCACCGTGAGCAACTCAATGGGCTATAAGCAGTCGCCCGTCCCTAATTTAGGGTCACTGGTTCCAGGGAAGGGAGAGAGCCAGTGCCGTAAGACAAACACAACATCCATGCCTCACCGGGATTTGAACCCGGACCCCAGACGGACGAATGATCTTGAAACACAAAGTTCTGTAAGGATTACTTCATTCTCCCTCAATATTTAAAATTATTATATTCACCAACTAATCCAGGACTTCTGAGCAAACATGAAGTGCACAGAGCAATGTCAACATACATTAACGTCCGTCCAGCCGCCCCGGTGGCGCAGTGGTCTAAGGCGCTGCCCTCTGATCATTCGTCCGTAAGGGGTCCGGGTTCGAATCCCGTCTCAGGCATGGATGTTGTGTTTGTCTTACGGCACTGGCTCTCTCCCTTCCCTGGAACCAGTGACCCTAAATTAGGGACGGGCGACTGCTTATAGCCCATTGAGTTGCTCACGGTGGTCGTTAAACCTCCAATCAAAAAAAAAAAAACGTCCGTCCAGAAAATACACCCCGTTACTCAATGTCAACAAACAGTGGCTGTAGTACAGAATTACGTCTCTGCTTTCGAGAGTATGTTACTTCGGGTTGTTTCCGATCAAATCGTCTCCCTCTCTGAACAGCCAATCACAGCCTTGCGTGGAACCCGTATAAGATTGCCGTGGTGCATTTTCTGGACATGCGGCTGGGACTGCCCCTTGTATATCCTTTTCAGTATGTACTAATTACAGCAATGTTGCCATTACAAATGATTTAACCCTTTTATTACGTCAGCTTTACGTGAATCTTACAAGCTGCATCGTTCCTGAAAATCAATATTTAAAAACACTTCATTACCTTTTTAGTGTAGAGGGTTACAAGGAAAGTCCGTGATCAGGCCAATATCTCACGAGCTATAGCAATTAGCGATTTACTTCTTGTTCAGTTGTATAAGACACCCCCTATGGCGCACACAATCACACCGCGAAGGATCCCCTCGCCCCCTTTTTTGGGGGTTCGGGGGCTATCGGGTGCAGATAGAGCAAAAAAGTCAATTATAAACTTGTTCAGCGATGAAAAATAGTACAAAAATGTTTTTGTCCCATAACAAAAGATTGAAGGGGACTCTCCAATTGTGAGAAAAAGCAGAAAGCTGCCTTAGTCGCTGTGTCCGGTAGGCCTAATGTTTCGCCACCGCGACGATGTCAAGCTTTGATCTGTTGAAAAGAAGATTCGGTGCGACTACGTGCAATTCACGAACGGATGACTACAAGTGCAGCCGCTTACGTTCTTGCAAAAAGAATGAAGCATCATGTATTCATACGCTACAGAATATAGGTCGTTCATGTTTTGTTATTGTTTTTAAAGCACATGATGAGAAATGTTTCGTTCTTTCACACACGATTCTCTGATTCTAAATAGAAAATACGAATATGCCTTTCTATGTTGTACAGAAAACTTTGGAACTACAACTTTAGGTTCTGGTTTGAACGGCTTCAATTCGTAGCTGATTTGCTGAGTTGCTGCACTTTTGGCTCTCCTGTTAATGGCTTGCTCGCAGATCAGTTTCTATCTTACTCATACGTATCTTTTACAAATCAAACAGGTTTTTTTCCGGTTTCTCCTCCCGCAAACGAACAGCATACAAAAACAACAACAAAGGGTTGAGAATTTGGACCTATTTTATGTAGTGTATGACTAAAACATTTATCTCTGTCCTGCCAACAACGTAATATCTTTCCCTTGTACTCTTCCGCCCGTCATTTCGGCACAGCAACAAGCTTTCGTTTTAACGGACCAAGCTTCACATCTTCGCCGGAGCGATGCGTTAGGCCTACCATAGCTTCACTTCACAGCGTCGGACTCACAGGTCAATAGTACGATAAAAATCTTTAAAACACATTTAAAATACGAAAATTATGCACCATTTTCCATTAATTTCCATACTCTAAAACCTGTACGTCGCACTTTTCCCAGGTACTATTTCTCCGACGAAATAATTTAGGACGCTAATCTACACATTTACCGATTTTTTTTCCATTAGAAGTAAAGGGAGCAAAATCACGATGCGACGGCCTTAAGCATCATACATACGTTTTCTTTATGGAACCCTAAAATGTGCATAGCTTCACAGAAAAATCACTTTTCTCAGAAAGACAACGTGTTAAAAAAGAAGCATCGCGTTGTGTGGTAAAACAGTTTTGTTCCTTTGAAATAGGTAATGAGGAACACGTTCAAAGGAAAACATAATTAGCAACACGATCGAGAATTAAAAGCCCGTGAGCAATTTAATAACGTAAGAGAATGTACGAGCACGCACACACACACAGATCTGATTATATTCAGTGTCAACTAGAATTACTTTTCTAGTCTCTTAAGAAATTCTTCCGTTGCTGTGATCGTCACCGTTCTTTTTCTTAGAATAATATAATACATTTAGGAAATACCCTTTTGTTTTGTACCTGACGAATGATTACATCCAAATTTTAAAAAACATTTAAAGCAACCTTTCTCAGGTAGAAAGGTTTGGCACTAAACTTCGAAAGAGTTGTTATGCTGCTATTTTTCACGACATAATCTACCACACGGTTCCCCTGTGTTAATATTGAGTTATCAGTTCCAATGTGTTATATATACGGCTGGCCATCCAAAATGCAACACCAAGAAGGAAGCATCCGATTGGCCTGAAATTCGCAGCATACGTAGCCCGCGAGAGGACATGCAAACGATTAGCATTGCAGGGCATATGCAAATCATGTGCACCCGGCACGCCACCAAGAAGCTCTATAAAAAGGGTGCACAGAAGGCGGGGTGTAAGTAGTGGAAGTGAGTTGTGCTGCCGGACCTGTGCGTGGGAAGCTTCCTGATGCCTCGTCACAGAATACGGCAGTCATTCCAGCAGGTTTCGGAGTTCGACAGAGGACGAATAGTGGCTTATCGCAACAGCGATTTATCGTACCGAGAAATCGGCGCCCGTGTGAGACGACATCCAGCCACAGTGAAATGAGTATGGATTCGGTGAGTGCAGGAGGGACGAACGGACAGACTTCAGCGATTGCCGCAGCCACGGCACACCAACGAATAAGAGGACATGCATGTTGTGCGGCGGGCATTGACGGCTCGCACCGCCGCATCACGAACGTTAGCGCAGAAATTAGTGTGTGTTGCGAAAAAACCTGTGTCAGCACGTACCGTTTGACGTCGTCTGCAGGAGCGGGGACTTGTCGCACGGCGCCCATTGCTCCGATTACCATTGACATTACACCACCGGCGAGTGCGGCGACAGTGGGCCGCTGAACGCCGCACATGGACTACGGAATGGCACGACATTGTCTTTTCCGACGAATCCCGCTTCTGCCTGCAACACCGCGATGGTCGCATCCGCGTGTGGCGGCACCGCGGCGAGAGACTGCATGGCGCCTGCATTATGCATCGCCATACCGGTCCGTCGCTTGGCGTTCTGGTTTGGGGCGCAGTTGGATATGACACCCGAACCCCTCTGGTACGCATCGTCGGTACACTCAACATCCACCGCTACATCTCCTACGTTTTGGAGCTTCTAGTCCACTTTTACCTACAGGACCTGCCAGCGGCCACGTTTCAACAGGACAATGCGTGACCGCACGTGGCACGCATCGTGCAACAATACTTCACGGCCCACCAGGTGTCACTGCTACCGTGGCCCGCCTGTTCTCCTGATATGTCGCCCATAGAACACGTCTGGTCGCAGATCGGCAACCAAGTGGCCCGGCAAGCACCACCCGTGTCTGATGAACTGTGGCAACGTTTGGAAGCAGCCTGGACCGACATACCATAAGCCCACATCCAAAGCCTCTTTCGTTCGATGCCGCGGCGTGTAACGGCCGTTATTGCCAGCCATGGGGCCCACACGAACTACTGATGTCTGCGTATTCCGCAAGTCGAACAGGCCTGTAAGCTCAATCGTTTCATCTTTGTATCTGTTGTTATGCGTCCAGGAAATCCGGTTGTGCTCTCTCGTGTCCTTATTGGTGTTGCATTTTGGGTGGCCAGCAGTGTATGAGGCATTTCCATAATATGGAAAATTATATCGTCACTACAACTGATTGTATAAATATATAACCCACAAGAAAGAATAATAATAATAGAAGAAGATATAAAAGCAACCCCGGCAAGCATTTTTGCGTAGCAATACGTCATCTAAGTGTGACGTCACACGATGGCGCTGAGTATAAACGAATGTCTGATCCTCCATGATGTCCACAGCGTTTCAACCTGATTGGTGAAATGGGCTCATATTTTGCAATTTTTCATTTTTTTCTGACAATTTGAAGTTAAGTCAACGACGTGAAAATGCTGTGAAGTCCTCTCACATCCAGTCATTTTATTCCGAACCGCATAGCTAGGAAATACGAGGTCAAATTCACCCTTCTATGAAAGAAAAGGGCAAATGAGCAATTTAGCTTCCTAAATTATTTGGCTACATATTTCGAAAGAATATGTAGCCAAATAATTAAAAACAAAACAAAAAAATTGTCATATTCTGATGTGAAAAAACTGAGAAGGAAATGATGAGCTATTTTCTGTAGCGTAGCAGTACAAGATGGAAAGCTTTCCTGGCAAGTACGTGCCCAATTCCTCTTGTACTCTTCCGCTAGCGAAATGGTCGCCTCGGCGTTGTGTTAGGCTTGCCGCACTTGGTGCTCACGTCGGCGTTCTTGGAGAGAAGGTTTACGGTGAAAATCTTTAAAATGCATTTACCAGATGAACCTTTTTTCACCGTTTGCGATAAAATTACATGCTTTAACGTAGGTGTATCTCATTTTTTCTCAAATACGAAGCTAAATAATGTAGGATGCTAAATTACACATTTACCGACATTTCAGTCTATAGGGCATGTTTCTTTTGTTTCTCGGTAATCCATAAAATGAACACTGATGTTTGACAGTCTGGGGATTACAGTAGCTGCGAAACATAAAACCATATCTAATACATTTAGTTTCACCTTAAAAAATCAACTTTACAGGACTATCCACAGCCGTCAAAGGTAAAACTAACGTTAGGCTACATGTGAACAACGTGTGTTTATGCCCAGTTGCCATTAAGTGACGTCACGACTTCGACGACGTATTCGGTAAATCTGGAAAACTATGTTAATAAGAAAAAACGATTACCCCAGTGCATGCATTTTTTACCGATAATTTTTTGGGAAATAATAATGATATGGTATAAAGGTGTGATTTTCAACCTGTGGCAAGCATACTCACGGTAGAACGGCGAAGCCAGCGCAAGGTACGCAAAATATATTTAATTTGGTTGTTAATATATCTGAATTTTTCTCCATTTGACTTTTGTATGTTACCTATTCTTTGAGATAAGATACGTTTGATTTTCAAAAAAAAAAAAAAGGAAACTGTGCAACTAGTAAAACAGGAAACTCAGATATGTACCGGTAATGTGTAATCACGGCCTGCAAGTCGAGTGGTAGGTTTACTTTGTGAGCGTGGCTTTCTTGAACAAATCGGAATAGGATCTGACACGAACCAAGGCTGTCCAAAAAGCACAAAACCATGATGTTAGAGAAATGAGTTCCTTATTTTTGTGATGTCACGCAAAAACAAGGGCTTCGGATTAAATTCCAACGCTGTCGTGAATTAGGGCAAGCACAACACCGACGTTTCAGATCACGTAACTTGATACGTAGGAGTTTAGTCTGACGAGGTCACCTAACCTAACATTATCAAACAACAACATGAATCCATTGCTACTACTGTGAAAACAGGAATTTGTCGGTGACGAATATCGAAACAGCGTCTCCTTGTTCCGGAGTGAGTTGCTCTAACCGACTACGCTACACCGACGGAATGCAGACCTGCCTTATTTGTCGTTTTGACACGCGTTTCACCTCAGCAGTGCACCACACTACAACGATACTTAATTACGTACCATGATGAGTTTAAAGAAAAGCGAGCTGATTTTTTTCTTGGGGTTAACGACAATCGTGAGCAATTCGGTGGATAATAAACACTTGCCCGTCCCTAATTTAGGGCCATTGGTTCCGGGGCAGTGAAGGAGCTACTGCTGTAATAGATGTTCAACACCCATACCTTACCGGAACTCAACCCGAGCTCAACTAGGACGAATTGACAGAAACCAACGCTTGGACCGCTGCTCCACCGCAACGGCATTAATCTTTCTTACGGAAAGTGGAGATCGTAAGGACAAGCTACATATAATTCATAATTTCACACAACGATGGAGGGTGGTTTCGGAGACATCATACAAACTATCGCTGCTAACAAGCAAAAATAAGAAATCACATGCAGCAGTAATTTGTTTCATTATTCCTGGTGTTTTAAAATATAGCTGGTAAAATTTTAAATATTAAATATGCAAATGTGTGCAAAGGTGGAAAACAAAGCAATTTGTACAGCTTTAAAAGCAATGCGTTTATGTAAGGTAGTTATCTTTTACTGACATATGTTTATAGTTTAGAGTGAAAATGTGATCATTCGCCGGAGAAGGGCCATGTGTCGTGTTAGGATTAAACGTGATCACGTGTGATTAATTTTTCTGATAGCGCTAATTCGGTCTCTTCACTCGCACCAGTGACAATGTATTAGAGACGGACGACTAAATATGTCTCCCATAGTTGCTCATGATGGTCGTTTCACCCCCAGAGAAACTCAGATATTTGCTTCTGGACAATGATCCTTTCTGTTTGCAAGTTATGCCGCGGGACAATTTTATTGAAATGGTCCATTCTCCCCGTAGTTACGTAAGAACCAAAGATATTTCGTACTAATTGTAAGTAAAAAGATTGATAATGCTGTCAAAGCACGGTAACATTTTTTTGGACCCAAAGCACACACACCACATCCATAAATTATCTTTTAAAAAACGTCTTTATTTACAATTCATAAACATGGTTGATAAAAGCTCTGGCAAGCACTTTCACGAACCACTATGATCGCATCATCAGGCCGATGAGTGAAATCAGGTTAGAACGGCACAAAGCTAAACATTGACATACAGGAGCACAAGGGATATATATATATTATGTAAATGAAACACCAAGTCATTGCCATTCACTACAAATTGTTTAAAGTCTTTGTAATTATTAAGATTCTTCCCCCTTGAGTAGTGTAGAACCAAGTTTCTCCAGGCATTGGGAATGTATACAGGCACGTCCTCATTACAGTAATTTGGTCCCAGTTTTATGATAAATGGACTCTCAGTGAAAAGCATAGAGCGTTTATTAGGAGCAGTCGTTGATAAGTTCGCATTGTCCCAGTCAGACATTCCGAATCAATGCCTGGAGAAACTTGCTTCTACAGTACTCAACAGGGGAAGAATCTAAATAAATACAAAAGCTTTAAACAATTTGTAGTGAATAACAATGACTTTGTGTTTCATTTACATAATATATATCCCTTGTGTTCCTATCTGACCATATTTAACCTTGTGCCGTTCTAATCTGATTTCACTCATCAGCCTGATGATGCCACCATAGTGGTTCGCGAAATGTCTTGCCAGAGGTTTTATCAACCATGTTTTTAAATTGTAAATAAAGACGTTTTGTAAATCATACGTTTTTAAAAGATAAATTAGGGATGTGGTGTGTGAGCCTTGGATCCAAAAAAATGTTGCCGTACTTTGACAGCATTATCTATCTTCTTACCTCCCGTAATTTTTATACGCGATACCGGGGATCGTAGATCCCCAAAGAAATGCGAGATTTATCGCTGAAGACCACACGACACTAATCTGTCTGCAATTTCATTGGAGTACGGCACGACTCCAGATGCTGGCGTCGATGCTCATTGGTTACTGGTACTCAACGAGACTCTGACGCGTTGCGTGGCGTCCTCTTTCCGGCAGTCTTCGAGACAGGGTTTTTCTTCTGATGGGACGACTTAAAACAACATTTACTATTCTTTTGGTTGTAGAGTTAACATCTGCGGAGAAACGGAACAATTTTGAAGGATCAAATTATCCTCTGTCCTGTGTGCTGCAATTCCACACGCACCTGAGTCCATGCCTTCTCTCCAAGGCTGCTGTTAAAATCAATAAAATGGTGCGTAATCATAACTCAACTGCTACGCAGTGCCGCGAACGGACCATCCATTCGAACATGTAACAATAATCAGGCCCCTGTCAAATGAACTCATTCGGCGATGTGGTAGCTGAATTTTGTATCATGGTACTCTGTTGGTAGTTTGAATCCTCCTGGAAAACGCAGCTCAAAGCCGCAGGACTCTCTTCCCGAGGAAACCTGACGTAGTTGTGACGTTACGTCAGAGGCTTTCTCACTTGTATCGCTAAACGCTGCAATCCGAAAATCTCACATTTCAATCGTATGCATATCTCGGCTAAAGTTAGCCGCGAAGGGATTTTTATGCGATTCTAATCATTACTTCTCAGGCAGGTGCAATATCAATTTTTCAAAGTACATTTAGCGAGACCGAAGTTATTAGATCCTGTGACGTATATTCTAATGTCACTTTCATTTTTAGTTCCTTTTCCAATGTAAATTTGAGTTTGTTCTGCTTATACTTTCAAACTTAACGTTATATCTTTTCCCTCAAACGAGAATGAGGTTGGCAACATTGGAGATCAGAGAGAAAGTGATGTATGAATGTGATAAGAACGATAGATAAAAAGGACGATACAACAGTTGCCCGTGTGGGTAGATGTGTGTAGACGTTCGATTGTTAAGGTAAGTGTGTAATCAAGAACTCTAGTGCCATATTGTGAAGTTCTATTGAAACAGTGCTGGAACGAAGAAAAAATTTCCGTAAGTTGACTTCTGTCTATGTTTCGTCTGGCCGTAAAAGTTTATTTATGAACTATTGCATCGTATTCTTATCTAATGGTTTTAGACTTAGCGTAACGATAAAATCTCTCACGAAAAAGACATTACGTTATTAGCCACTGCAGCAAGATCATAGATGCAGTTTTCCTCTGTTCCCTAATCGAAAGTACATTTAAAGCCAGAGTACTCTTTCATTCACGAAACTTCGCCGCTGAATAAATTACTCTCGCCATTTCTTTCTAAAGAAAAATATAACTGGTTTTTGAAAGCAAATGTATCTACTTAAAATATAATGGCTGCCCTAGTGGCGCAGTGGTCTAAGGCACTGGCCTCTGATCATTCGTCCGTAAGGGGTCCGGGTTCGAATCCCGGTCAGGCATGGATGTTGTTGTTGTCTTACGGCACTGGCTCTCTCCTTCCCTGGAACCAGTGACCCTAAATTAGGGACGGGCGACTGCTTATAGCCCATTGAGTTGCTCACGGTGGTCGCTAACCTCCAATCAAAAAAAAAAAAAAAATATAATGAAATATTTAAACATGTGAATAAAAATAGGAACAATTGCCTTCATACTAATGGCAATGAAACTACGCATTTAATTATCATTTATATACATCAGTGGATTATACTTTTGCCCGAGGCTGCGAAATGGGAATATTTCATCAACAACTTTGCACTGTGCTTCATAGCTTAAAAACAGCACTGGGATTGAGATAAAGAAAGGGTGTAACTTGAGTGTTATGGGGCAAATAATTTCTAAAAGAAAAGACTGAAAGTAATCTTTAGTCACCGTTACGTTCGCCGAAAAATTAATTTCTTTACTGTATTTCCAAGACGGAAAGGTTATTAATCCAATAGTGAATTTTTTTGCAAATATTTTGAAAGCAGCATCTGCTACCTTGGTGGGCAGATGTGGTTTCCTATAAAGAGATTCCGAAATGTTTATCTGGTTTCGATATGGAATATTAGCATATCGTACCGTTGCCAGAAGGGTTGATGTCTTTCAAAGTGGAAAGAAAGAGCACACAACCTAAGCACAATGGCGGCCATCGTTTGACCGGGGAAAACAGTTGCATGGCGTTCTGCAGAAAGTGGTGAGACGAAATTTTATTAAACCACCAAGCGTGAAGATATTTCTGGCAAATCGCCGTGGGAAAGTTTGGAACATAAGTCGTATTCGCCAGACAGGACCCCGGGGATTTTCTCATAATCCAAAAAATGAAAGACCCTCTTAGAATCAAGTGCTTCCGGAATATCGGCAGAATTATTTCTGTGTTACGGCGTTTTCTTAGAACGTTGGCTAAAACCGATCCTACTGAAAGCGTTTGAGGCTTTCCAGATGTTCGGCAATAAGTCGTCCGCTAGGGAGGCGGATATATCGAGGGGCTGGGACTGTCACTTGTATTTCCTTTTCAATATGTACTAATTACAGCAATGTTGCCATTACAAATGATTTAAACGTTTTATTACGTCAGCTTTACGTGAATCTTACAAACTGCATCGTTCCTGAATATCAATATTTGAAAACATTTCATTACCTTTTTAGTGTAGAGGGTTACAAGGAAAGTCCATGATCACGCCAATATCTCACGAACTATGGCAATTAGCGATTTAGTTCATGTTCAGTTGTATGAGACAACCCCTATGGCGCACACAATCACACCGCGAAGGATCCCCTCGCCCCATTTTTGGGGGGTTCAGGGGGCTATCGGGCCCCCCTTTGCAGATAGGACAAAAAAGTCAATTATAAACTTGTTCAGCGATGAAAAATAATACATAAATGTTTTTGTCACATAACAAAAGGTTGAAGGGGACTCTCCAATTGCGAAAAAAGCAGAAAGCTGCCTTAGTCGCTGTGTCCGAAGCATGTTTGCATGGATTTCAAACGTGCTTTCTGCTCCGTCGTCAGAATAGAAAAATGATATGGGTGGCCGGTATGCCAACATTTCGTGAAACTGTGCCGGAAAGTCGAAAGCTTTGCCACGTACGCAAGTCAGTTAGATGTGCTTTCCTATTGAGTGTCAATAGGAAAGCTTTCAAATGTGATTTCTGCTCCGTCGTCGAAATACAAAAATGATATGTGTGGTCGGTATGCCAACACTTCCTGAAACAGTGACGGAAAGTCGAAAGCTTTGCCACGTACGCAAGTCAATTAGATGAGTTTTCCTATTGAATCAGTGTTTTGCCACTTTATGCTATTTCTCCTTGTCTCAGTGTCTTTTTTACCAGTATTGGACATCAAAGTCGGATATTGAACATGTCGAGGAACTGCGTTTTATTTCAGAACAAGATTTCCATACATCAAAATTGGCCCACTGATAAAAAACCTCCTAACTTAGATACATTGCACAGTTGGTGTTTTTTTTTAAACTTTCCTGACCTAAATTTGAAATTAATAACTTTACTTCAGTGTAGTGGTACGGAATTGTGGCTCCACGTGTAAGCATGTAAAATAATTACATCGAAGTAAAGTTTTTGATTTTTAATATAGTTCAGGAAAGCTTTTTGCAAAAAACACCGATTGTACAACCTAATTTAGGTTGCTTTTTATGAGTGGGAAAAATTTGATGTATGGTAACTCTTTCGTCGCTGAAGAAATAGGGTCAAAAGTTTGGTAAATGTGTAAATTAGCGTTCTAAATTGTTTCGTCGAAAAAATGTTAGTACCTGGAAAAAGAGCGACGTACGGATTTTAGAGAATAGAAATTAATGGCAAATGGTGCAGAAATTTCATATCTTAAATGTCTTTTAAAGATTTTTATCGTAATATTTACCTGCAAGTGCGATGCTGTGAAAATACGCTGCGCCTAAAGTTTCCCTACCGCGACGATGTCAAGCTTTGATCTGTTGAAAAGAAGATTCGGTGTTTATATTCTTTGGTGCGGCTACGTGCAATTCACGCGCGGATGACTACAAATGCAGCCGCTTACGTTCTTGCAAAGGGAGTGAAGCATCATGTATTCATGTGTTACAGAATATAGGTCGTTCATGTTTTGTTATTGTTTTTAAAGCACATAATGAGAAATGTTTCGTTCTTTCACACACGAATCTCTGATTCCAAATAGAAAATACGAATATGCCTTTCTATGTTGTACAGAAAACTGTGGAACTACAACTTTAGGTTCTGGTTTGAACGGCTTCAATTCGTAGCTGATTTGCTGAGTTGCTGCACTTTTGGCTCTCCTGTTAATGGCTTGCTCGCAGATCAGTTTCTATCTTACTCATACGTATCTTTTACAAATCAAACAGGTTTTTTTCCGGTTTTTCCTCCCACAAACGAACAGCATACAAAAACAACAACAAAGGGTTGAGAATCTGGACCTATTTTATGTAGTGTATGACTAAAACATTTATCTCTGTCCTGCCAACAACGTAATATCTTTCCCTTGTACTCTTCCGCCCGTCATTTCGGCACAGCAACAAGCTTTCGTTTTAACGGACCAAAGCTTCACATCTTCGCCGGAGCGATGCGTTAGGCCTACCATAGCTTCACTTCACAGCGTCGGACTCACAGGTCAATAGTACGATAAAAATCTTTAAAACACATTTAAAATACGAAAATTCTGCACCATTTGCCATTAATTTCCATACTCTAAAACCTGTACGTCGCACTTTTCCCAGGTACTATTTCTCCGACGAAATAATTTAGGACGCTAATCTACACATTTACCGAATTTTTTTCCATTAGAAGTAAAGGGAGCAAAATCACGATGCGACGGCCTTAAGCATCATACATACGTTTTCTTTATGGAACCCTAAAATGTGCATAGCTTCACAGAAAAATCACTTTTCCTCAGAAAGACAACGTGTTAAAAAAGAACCATCGCGTTGTGTGGTAAAACAGTTTTGTTCCTTTGAAATAGGTAATGAGGAACACGTTCAAAGGAAAACATAATTAGCAACACGATCGAGAATTAAAAGCCCGTGAGCAATTTAATAACGTAAGAGAATGTACGAGCACGCACACACACACAGATCTGATTATATTCAGTGTCAACTAGAATTACTTTTCTAGTCTCTTAAGAAATTCTTCCGTTGCTGTGATCGTCACCGTTCTTTTTCTTAGAATAATATAATACATTTAGGAAATACCCTTTTGTTATTTACCTGACGAATGATTACATCCAATGTTTAAAAACATTTAAAGCAACCTTTCTCAGGTAGAAAGGTTTGGCACTAAACTTCGAAAGAGTTGTTATGCTGCTATTTTTCACGACATAATCTAGCGCACGGTTCCCCTGTGTTAATATTGAGTTATCAGTTCCAATGTGTTATATATACGGCTGGCCACCCAAAATGCAACACCAAGAAGGAAGCATCCGATTGGCCTGAAATTCGCAGCATACGTAGCCCGCGAGAGGACATGCAAACGATTAGCATTGCAGGGCATATGCAAATCATGTGCACCCGGCACGCCACCAAGAAGCTCTATAAAAAGGGTGCACAGAAGGCGGGGTGTAAGTAGTGGAAGTGAGTTGTGCTGCTGGACCTAACTAGCGTCTGGGGACAGCAATGGAAATCTCGTAGGAAGATCCTCATTGGTAGGAATAAAACGCAACCAACCAATTGGCGTGCGTGATGTGTGCGATAGGAAACACAGGCAGACAGGCATTTTTGGCGGGTAGAATTCTTACTGTTGTTACTTCTTACTGCGGATTTTTGGCGTGTTTTTTATCAAAGAATTTGTTTTCATATTTCGCGGTGACCATGGATACTGCGAACAGATTCATTTGTTCAATCTGTGGTGGTTCATTCGGGATGAAATATAACTTAAAGAAGCATGTTAAAAAAATTTCATGGAACCAATTGGCGTGGGTGATGTGCAGAGCAATAGCTCGTTTTAGATGTTAGTCCTAGCAAATTCTGATGTGTTCGTTTGATGGATATAAAAAGGTTTGTATTGAAGTACCAGGTACTACTATGAGTTTAATACATATTCATTTTTAGTGATGTTCGTCCTAGCAACTCTGTGTGCAAATATTCCCTTTATATTGCACGTTTGAAATGCGTGCGTGACTTTTTACACACACCGAGAATGCCGTCTCAATTTTTGTAGTGTCTCGGATATCTTTCGCCGCTATATAGTGCTTTTATTTTCAATCAGACTAGTTAATCGTAGTGTTTGTTCACGTTTGAAATCATTATCCTATGTATGCATTACCACCAGTAACGTTACTAGCGGTGCCCCCCTCCCCTCCCCCGCATCGCAAGATTTACTTCAGCGCCCCTAAGCACAAACATTTTTCCAGGATTTGGAATGATCCAGGAAGGATGTGTTTTTACAGTGTGTGTGTGTATGGTTCGGAGGGGGGTCAGGAAGATAGGGAGAGTGTCTGAAAAAGTAAGGGGGTGTTCCTAGAGACCTGTGATTTTTACTTTTTGAATATCTTTTTTTTTTTTTTGATTTGGGGTTTAACAACTACCATGAGCAACTCAATAGGCTATAAGCAGTCGCCCGTCTCTAATTTAGGGTCACTGGTTCCAGGGAAGGGAGAGAGCCAGTGCAGTAAGACAAACACAACATGCATGCCTGACGGAATTCGAACCCAGACCCTTACGGACGAATGATCGGAGGCCATCGCTTAGACCACTGGGGCGGCGAATAATTTTCGGAACAGAAACACTGTGTAAGGTTATTAATCGGCCAATCAGGATTAACAGTGCTCGGACTGGTGCATGAACATCCATTTTATCACGAGGAACAAATTCAACGAAATATATTTAAATGGTAAAATTAAAAATTATAAGACTTCATAATCATCCGTTTTACTTTCAGTTGTTTCTGATGTGCCCAGTTTTTGTCAAATGCCTGCTTTTGAACAATTGATGAGCTAAACAAATCACCACTCTTTTCATCAGAAACGTCACTTGAGCTAACGGGCTCAGCGTAAAGAGAACTGCTTGGGTGTGGGAAGTTTCTTCGTGGGCTCTCGTTTTCTTTTCCTCTGATACTGTGGTCCACTTGGACATTTGTGACATTTTACAAATGGATGCCATTCTCTTGTATATGAAAGTTTTTACACAGTGAATGAGAGGTAGACATGCTTACTATAAAGAAGCAATAGCAACATTTGTTTTGTTCAAAATAAAACAAAGCATTTGAAGAAATCGTCCTCATACACGTCGCAGAGTTGCGGTGAGTAAATGCGCCTGTTTTGTTCGTAATCCTAGGCGATTGACTGTTTTTGCGCATCTTTCACAGGGTATTCCCATATGGCTTCACACTTTTCCGTAGCAGCACAGAGGGAGAGCGATCATATTACATGCCGGAGCCAAAGGGCGGAATAACCTCAATCGGGCTATCCAGTTTTTAAAAAGTAAAACTTGACATATATTTACTTGCAAAGCTGAATATATTATTTTTGTGTGCATGTTCAGATTTTTTCATGAAACCATAAATTCTGTCGGCTGTAGTACGCCTCTTCTTTACTTGCGCTCCCGCAGCTGCAGGGATGGTAGTTACGGCACTGTTTACCACAGGCTTGTTTACAATTTACAAGGTGTCTTCCAAATTTGGGAAATGCAATTTCATGACCACTTAAGCTATCTGTCTGTATGTATATATAATTTTTTGCAAATGGGATATATATATATATCCCTATCCAAGACAGCGGTATATGTGCAGCACACGTTACAGAAGGGAAACACTCCACCCCCTCTAATTTTTTCTATATGAACACCTGCTAGTAACAAAAAACTGACTTCGTCATACTTTTTGACTATGCCTAAAAGTAAGGCATAGTCAAAGGATATGTAATGAAATTGTGTAGCACGATTGTACTACTCTTTCATTGCAGTCTTTCTTTAGCATTTATACCTGAAAAATATTGTGATTTCCTAAGCAACATATTTTAAAATTGTTAAATTGTTCTCAAGATTTTGTACAGATACACTGAGTGATCACTGAAGTATGACCACTTACCCAATACTTCATAGGTCATTCTTTCACCCTCAGTACAGCAGCTAAATGACGACATCGATTCAATAACATGCCAGAAGCAGTAGGAAGGTATGGCCAACAAAGCTGTGTGTAATGCAGCTTTCAATGCTGATATGGAGGTATTATTGGTGTATTCAGACGACTTGAAATGTCGTTTTATAATGTCCACACAAGCAGGGCGCGATTTCACCGATTAGCAACTAGCAAATAGCTAGTGAAAAATCAAATTTGCTAGTGAAAAAAATCGCAGTAGCAAATATTGCTAGTAAGGTAATTTCTTTATTTAAAGTAACCAAAAATCATTATTAATCCACGAAGTTTACATAACAGTTTCTATTATCACTTGTTAAAACAGCGACGATCAGCGATTCTCTTTCGCCAATTTCCTTTCGACACTTAATACCCATCCTCCCCATATCTTTCATCCCTTCCAAACTGTCGTAGAAGCGCATTGAAACTCCTCTCCATCGTGCCCTCATTGGTCTATTACAGAAACTGAACGTGACGTCGGCAATGGTTGCTGTGGCAACCCAGAGCTCTGGGATGGATCGGTTGTTTGACCCACCTGCTCTGCCACCCTCCCTTCTTTTGCCCCACGAACTTTGTCCTCAACTCCTGTCGTACCCTTAGCCAAGCGATCGCTTTTATTGCGTGGCATAGATAGACGCTTTTTTACGAAACGTGTTCATGGAGGGGGTAAACGATTACGGAAGAAACTTTTGCTTCGTCTGACTTCTGGTTTTGGAAATTTTCCTTGTATTTTCAAGCTGAAATACAAATATTTATTCAGTAAAATGTTAATGAGCAATAATACTTGACAGAGGCAACATCGTGAGAAAAAAAAAATTATGATTACGGAAAAAATCCGAATTCTGTCGACCTTTCGTTTTCTAGTTTCGTAAAGACGGAATTCCAATAATAACGAAAAAAGCCGGAATTCCTTGAATTCGCGGAAGAATCTCATGCCTGAAGATTACAGAAAAAATTTGCAGCAGCCAACTTCCGTTTTTGCAAATTGTTCTCCACAGTTTCAAGCTAAAATGCAAACATTTATGCAATAAAATGATATTTAACAAGAAAAGCGGACACAAAGACAACATTGGAAGAACAATTTGCGATTACGGCAAAATTTTCTTACTCCGTTTCACTACTGTGTTCAAAAGTTTTGAAGCACGAAATTTTGTCTCCAGATGGAAGACGACCCCCCCCTCCCCTCTCCCAAATATTGATCTTCAGAATGATCTAACTGATGACAAAAATAAATAAATAAAGCGGTATTCCGCGAATCCTTGTAAGAATCTCGTGTATATCATAAAAATATTAGCAAAAGAAAAATTTGAAACAAAATGAAAATTTGTAGAATCCGTAGTTTTGATAGTGAGTTCCGTAGTCAGACAACTAATTCCGTAGAAACTACGGCATTGTGTGGTAGTTGGCAGATATGAAGTGTGTAGAAGTTAAGCAGAAATTTTTGCGATACTTCCACTTAGTACTGCATGTTGTGAGGTGGGATTCAGTTTTTTAAAAAGAATACAAGGGGATTGGAGGAACAATTTGTCTGTTGAAACTTTAAATGCTCTGATGACAATTGAAAAACTGTAGAAGGGCCACAAGAAGAGATTTTTAATCCACGGTCAGCAGTTATAAAGTGGTATGATGACAAAGTCAGACACCCTGAGCGTAAACCATATGGGAAGAAATCTGAATTAGAGTGTCAGTGAAATATATTCATGTGGTATGAGAATTTGTTAGAAATTAATAATAAAGATAGTCACTAAACTTATCTAAGATTCTATTCATTATTCAAAAAGGTAAGTCAAAATATTTATACACATATTTAAATTTCTGTGTAACTATTAGAAAATAAGTTACGATGTGATTTAGTTTTACTTGCTAGTCATGCAAATGTTTTGCTAGCAAACTATTTGGTCACTAGCAAAATTTGCTAGTGAGCAAAAAAGATGAAATCTTGCCCTGCACACAAGTGTTCTATGCGATTGGAGTTCGAAGTCTAATCGATATGCTTGGAAGTCCGAACTGTGTTCCTCAAACCATTCCTGCACAACATTGGACCTGTGGCTTGGCGCATTGTCGTCTTGAAAGACGACATCACCATTCCTTAAAAAGTGCAAGATTGCGGGGTGTGCAGAGTCGGCAAGCAATTCACGACAGTGGGCACCAGTTTCATATGTTGTTCCACATGCATCAGGAGTTCATGTTTCTTCCAGGTAAACATGCCCCACACCATACAACTGCCAAAAATAAATGTAATGAAAATATTATTTGGGTAATGAGACAGTGTATTTTTATTTGATACTCAGCACCTAAGTGATGTAATCTGCAATAATTAATAATAGCTGTAGTTTAGTGCAACTTGATTATAATCCTAGTTGTAAATGCATTTATGGCACCTCTATTCATAGTGATTGTGGAATAACTTTTTTTTACGGGTCTTTTAGAGGTTATTTTTAATGAAAGTTGGTTGTCAAATTTTCGAACTAAAGCCTAGTTCGTCATCAGGACTATGTCACTGGAGTAGTTGCTGCCACTCAATTGGAAGAGACCATCCGCAATTATCGTTAATTGTGGTACTTCTTCTTCTTGCTATTTCGATCCCTTCTTCTAGTTTTCTCTTTACTAAGTTTGACTGGTGGGCGATTATTTTCACTGAGTCCCAATTTATGGAGTGTCCACTTGCTTGTACATGTCTGTCTAGCCCTGTTTTGTTCCCAATGTTCCTAATAGCTGCTTGGTGTTCTTTCATTCGGACCTTAATACTTCTCCCTGTTTCTCCTATATAGCTGAGTCCGCAGGTACAGTCGATGCAGTAAATTACTCCTTCTTGCAATTGGATGTCCAATTCTTTCTGCTTTAAAGCTGGCAGGAATTTCTTTATTTTGTTATTAAGATCTGGAGCTAGCCTGATATTATATTTTGCTCCGATCCTTTTCAGTTTCTCGAAAAGTCCCTTGTGGTACGTAATTTTGCTGGTGAATTTGAAGTTGGTTTTTTCCTGCTTCTTTTTTGGCACTTGTTTAAATATTTTCTCAACATATGGGGAGGGGTAATTGTTTTCTGCCAACATTTCCTTTAATTCTTCTTTGTGAAGATGTTTTTGAGAAGCTGAAGAGACCAGGATTTCAATTTTTTCCAAAAATTGTCTCGCCGTATTCGATTTAATATAATCAGGGTGGAATGAGCAGAAGTCTAACATCTTCCCTGTGTTGGTGGGTTTTCTAAAAAGCTGAGTGAATATTTTCCCTTCTCTTGAGGACAAGGTTAAATCCAGGTAATTGATGCCATGGTCTTTTTCCTGTTCCAGGGTGTACTTCAAGGTATTCTCTAGTAAGTTAAATTCTTCCAGAATCTGAGAGGGTAGAGATTGGTCCACAGTATCTACAATCTCTACCCTCTCAGATTCTGGAAGAATTTAACTTACTAGAGAATGCCTTGAAGTACACCCTGGAATAGGAAAAAGACCATAGCATCAATTACCTGGATTTAACCTTGTCCTCAAGAGAAGGGAAAATATTCACTCAGCTTTTTAGAAAACCCACCAACACAGGGAAGATGTTAGACTTCTGCTCATTCCACCCTGATTATATTAAATCGAATACAGCGAGACAATTTTTGGAAAAAATTGAAATCCTGGTCTCTTCAGCTTCTCAAAAAGATCTTCACAAAGAAGAATTAAAGGAAATGTTGGCAGAAAACAATTACCCCTCCCCATATGTTGAGAAAATATTTAAACAAGTGCCAAAAAAGAAGCAGGAAAAACCAACTTCAAATTCACCAGCAAAATTACGTACCACAAGGGACTTTTCGAGAAACTGAAAAGGATCGGAGCAAAATATAATATCAGGCTAGCTCCAGATCTTAATAACAAAATAAAGAAATTCCTGCCAGCTTTAAAGCAGAAAGAATTGGACATCCAATTGCAGGAAGGAGTAATTTACTGCATCGACTGTAACTGCGGACTCAGCTATATAGGAGAAACAGGGAGAAGTATTAAGGTCCGAATGAAAGAACACCAAGCAGCTATTAGGAACATTGGGAACAAAACAGGGCTAGACAGACATGTACAAGCAAGTGGACACTCCATAAATTGGGACTCAGTGAAAATAATCGCCCACCAGTCAAACTTAGTAAAGAGAAAACTAGAAGAAGGGATCGAAATAGCAAGAAGAAGAAGTACCACAATTAACGATAATTGCGGATGGTCTCTTCCAATTGAGTGGCAGCAACTACTCCAGTGACATAGTCCTGATGACGAACTAGGCTTTAGTTCGAAAATTTGACAACCAACTTTCATTAAAAATAACCTCTAAAAGACCCGTAAAAAAAGTTATTCCACAATTGATTATAATGTTAATACATATACAGTATATTTATTTCATGTTAATGCAAGCTTCAATCGCCATCAAACAAAATAGCAGTCATCAGTTGCGTTTCAGGTATTAATGCATTTCTTTTCTTCCGTGGTGTACAATAATATTTTTTTTTTTTTTTTGGTGCCAAGGCTGTTAGGAGAATTAAAATCTGCTGTGTGGTCATACATAAAGTAATGGATTAACTGAAGTTATAAATATTTTTTTTGTTTCCCTTTGTGCAAGTGTATTCAAAATGTTACTATCTCCCTTTACTTAGAAGGAAATTCTACCCATTGGAGTCAAGTGAAAAAGGGTGCACCTAAGAGCTATGGTCATGTGCCTTTTTTTTTTTTTTTTTTTTTTTTGCTGATAACATTGCCTGCAAGCTGAATTCTTCCAACAGTCTAGTGCCCATTATTACTTGGTCAAGCTGGGGAACATAATTCTGTTCTTGCTGCCCAAAGGAGGTATGATGATGGAAGAAATACTGGCTTTGACCTTAGCAGCATGTTTCTGCATGGGTGGGTGTTGGCTATCAGTGTATGCTAAATTTATGCGATTGTTTGTGGCACCATTTTGGAGTTGCAGAAATCTGAGTATGGACCTGCGTAAGAGTGATTGAGCAAGGCACACAACCCCCCCATGCTTTTTGGAAGAGCGTGGCATCCCCAGCTAGAGCTAGCCAATGGTAGCAACAGGGTAACGCAATGTCCTCAGTAGACACATGTTCATCCTCCTAGACACCGACTGACACGTTGAGCTTTTACGAGCAGACCTTAGCAACAGATTTCTCAGATAAAGACCACGTGCACTCGCCGAAAAGACTACAAAACTTTAGATGTTGGCCCGCTCTCCATAGAACAGCCTAGTCTGCCATACGTTAAACACTTCCTAGGGGCCGTCCATAAAGTACGTCCGAGATTACGAGGGGGGGGGGTCCTGACAACCAAACCAAATGTGACATGGGGGAGGTTTAGTAATTCGGACGTCCAGCGGCAAAAATTATAGTGGATCGTATTTCTTCGGTTTTTTTCTTCTTTTAATAGTTAAAAAAAAAAAACGGTATGAAATATTTGAGATTTCTGTTGATATTTAGCTAAATCAGAATATTAAGTTCTCGTATTTGTACTACCAAATCTATCATGTTTTGTAGATTATATAACCAAAAGTGTTGCAACCTTGAATCTGTGCATTCATTTGTAGATCTTTATTTCAGAATTATAAATTTCGGGTAGCATTTGAGAATAAATTAATGCCTAAATAATAAATATTTTCTGAAGCAAACATGTAAATATATGGACGATTCCTTTAAATAATTGCACATTTTCTTTTTGTTTCTTAAAGGACTTCTAAAAGCAGTCATCAAAAATAAACAGGGTTGCAGGAATTTGGACGTACTTTTTAGGGGAGGGGTGCCAACAATCAGACAAAATGTGACATGGGGAAGGGGGAGTCAAAAAATAGTAAAAAAAAAAAAATAATCATGGACATACTTTATGGACGGCCCCCTAGCAGGTTAGAACAGTGTTGCGAGGTGTAAGCATCACATTCTTTACGTACAGAGGATCTCTGTTGTCCAACAGACTACACGTCTAGCATCAAATAAGCCTTCTACATACAATTTTGGTGCTCCAACATATCCTAAAGGGGCACAATAGAAACACAGGCAAATGGCTATGTTCGCAGCACTTGTTTATACCCACCAACCCCAAAATGTGCTTCTGGTAGGTAATTCCTCTGTTACAGAGTATATCTGTCTTAAAATTTTACAAAGAAACATGATGTCAACGTAAAAAAACAAAAGATTTAAGAACAAGGAACTTGTAAACATTGGCAGATGGTTATTTCAGTGTCTCTCCTCACTTGTTTTGATGGCCAACAACCCTAAACTTGTTGCTGACATCGGACTTTTTGTTGCAGGAGTTTTTAAGTGATACAAAACCATGATGTCAATGTAAAAAAAAAACGAAGCTTTTAAACAATCTGTAAAAAAAAAAAAAAAAAAACTGATGTGGTCACTCAGTCAGAAATTAACTCTCTGCAACACGTGGCTGACAGCATTTCGCTGTGTGCTCTGCCTGTTAAGAAGTAAATGTTCTCACAATCCTTTATAACTATGGAAAATGCATCAGTTAGAAGGTATTAATCCCACAGATATAGGTTTTTGTGCTCATAGTTTGGATAAAACTGCAAAGAAACAATGAAAAACTCGGAATTCTTTATATGTAAACACTTGTTTTTTTATGGTCAACAACCCAAAAATTGCTTCTAACTAGTGGGATGTGAGGTAAAGGCCTCAGCATGCAAACATATGTATCTATGCCAACATCCTCTTGATCATCCTATGGGCGAATTTTATGTGTCGCAGAAACTCTTGGAACCTAGAGTACTGAACATTTGGTGAGCAACATTGCCTCTTTTTCATAAACAGCCGACACTTCGCGATGAATTTCAGTTAGATTCAAACGTTTTGTCGTTAAAGTGCACTGTTCCGCGAACTGCCAATTTCAAGTAACACTCCAGCTACTGCACCATAAACAAATGCCAGTTAATGAATAAACTATGCAGCACAATTGTGCCGCACTCCTTCCTCAAGCAGATGACAAAATGTACGCAGTCACTCCATGGTTGTGTTCTTTCACTTTCCAATAGTCATCGCTACATGAAACCTTTTTTTTTTTTTTTTTTTTTATGCCTTCATAGCTCATTTGTCTTGTATAACTGTAGATATTTAAATCCCCATTACAATGCGATGCCTCTTTTGCACCTCAGAATAATCTCTTGTACCTAACACTGGTAGTTTTTTACAGCTTTGTTGTATTTTTTATTTCTGAAACCTTTGTGTATCCATACATTCCACCCTCTTGTGTTTTTAGTTTTTCCATTAGAACAGTTAAAAGGACTAATCTTTTCAAGAGGACAAACACACATACTTATTGTGGAACACATTGTGTGTTTGAAAGCATTTTGCTACAGCTAATGAGAGTTGTCCCCTGGAGATGAGATTGACTATTTGAGATAAGTGTTTTGTAGTGGATTTATATGAATTTCCACTAAAATCATTTGTTTCTGATGGTCTCAGTTACAGCAGTAAGCAGATCTGAAGTTCAGGCTACAAATATTGTGGGTAAGTTTTTCTTGTAAATATTTTTGACTGCTGAAAATTGTACATTTGTGTTGGCATCAACTTGTCAGAATATTTCTTTACATTGTTATTAGCTCATTTATTATCTTTTGTCAACTGAACCCTCGCTGGGACATGGTAGCTTTGATACATTTTTCCACAGCTTATGACAGTATGAAATGCGCTCACTTTCAACCTTTTCAATGAGAGAAATGTGAAAAAAATTTTGATTCAGCGGACAAAAATATAACAGCATAAAATTTATTTATGAATAAATGTATTATAATACTAAATGTTGAACTTTACTCATTGTGAAACTGTTGCTACTCACTGGCAAAAAAAAAAAAAAAAAAAGTTTTAAAATGAGTTATGAGCATATTGAGTTTGTATATGAATATGCACACTGTAATTATGATTGCATTGAAAGTCTAAGAAATTTAAATTGGTGAAAACCATTGCAGTTGAAGCATCTTTATTTTTCTGTATAAATTTGCACATGCAGAATTAAAGGGATTTGTTTTATGTCTCACTGACATATAATAAAATTTTGGTAAAATAAAACTTTGCATGGTGATATTTGTTTCTCCCCCTTCCTGCAAACATGTATCTTAAAAATATCACTTTAATAACAATGATTCTACTTTAATGATGATTGGCCAATTGTATTTTAAAAGCGAGAATTTGTGGTCAAGTACTGAAAAAATTAGGAAGTTGTAATAAGGTTTCCTGTGTTCATTTTCAGAAAGCATTCTGGGTCCATCAGTTCTGAAGATGCCACCCTGGCATAAGTGATGGCCTCTAATCATGGGTTTGGGTTCAAATCCCGATGCAGCCTTGGATGTTGTGTTTGTCTTATGGCACTGGCTCTCCCCATTCCCTGGAACTAGTGGCCGCAAATTAGGGACAAGCAACTGCTTATAAAGCACATCAAGTTGCTCACAGTAGTCATTAAACCTAAATCCACACACACATACACTTCTGAAGGTTCTTGCCACATTTTCTGCCAACCAGTATCACAAAGCAATATATTTTGGGGCGGGAGAAAGTTTTATTCACATTTCAGATAGATGTAATTAGTACTAATTAAAAAGTAAATTTGCATTGCAGGCACATGGTAAGATATGTAAGGTTCCAACACATACATATAAAATTAGGTTAATTTTTTTTTTTTTTGATTGGAGGTTTAACGACCACCGTGAGCAGCTCAATGGGCTATAAGCAGTTGCCCGTCCCTAATTTAGGGCCACTGGCTCCAGGGAAGGGAGACTTGGAAATGCTTCAAAATTAAATGTTAAGTCAGTGATAAAGGAATGTACTGCAAATTAAATTTCTTTATTTATTCATTCTTAGGGCAGAGATACAATACATATGCAATCAAAATAAAGGAAAGAATAAAATAAAAACTGACATGCTGATATGTTAACAATGTGTATGATTATTTTCAATACCAATAATATAAAAGGTAGGTTCAAAAAGTTTCCAGAAATTCCTTTTCATACAGAAAGCAATAAGACTACTGTTATTTCCATTGCATTCCCTTTGAAATAGTTTTCTTAGGGAGCTACACTGTCCATAAAATTGTTTCAAGTATTCCTGGAATCCATTCTATGAAACCATAAGCGTAAGCAAGAAGTCTGTAAGCAAGAAGTCTGTAAACCTGTGGAAGCCCAGTTACATCACGATGAATGACGTGTTGGAAGTTGGAAGTGTGTGGTCCATTGAAGGTTACCATGATCTTTATGGTGAGTGGTTATTCCTCATGGTTTTTTCATTTATGAATTGCACGTAAACTATGCGCACTTTGCAAGAGGTTAATACCTTAAAAGTGCAAATATAATAATATTTTCAATTCCTTTGTCACATTTCAAATGGTGTCCTCAGCAATTGCTTGTGAATAGTGGTGATTTTAGGGCAGATCTCAACTGTGTAAACAAGTAAAAATTGGGTGGTACCAAGTCAGGAAAATATGGAAATGCTCAAGTGATGTCCCATTGTTTTTTTGGACCATTATATAATGATGTGCAGGTGCATTGTCATGAAGAAACTATTTGTTCTCATTTTTCTGGTCATTTTTTACTTCAGATTGCATCCCTGAAGAGACAGAAGATATCAAAGTACATTTCTTTATTCACAGTCCTCCCTTCTCCAAGAACTTCATAGTGAATAATAAGATCCAGATAGTGAAAGAAAACTTCCAGCACACTCTCTTACTAGTCCAAACAGGGTGTCTCTTGTCAAGGAAATGCGTTACTTTCCATTTCAAAGATTGACTGTGGATCACACGAAAATCATCATGTTTTGTCTCTTCTGGTTACGGTGGTTAGAAAACTGTAATATTGATCAGCTGTAATGCTTGTGCCACACATAAACTTCCCATTGCACCATATGCTTGCTGAAGCATGGCTAATGTCTGTCACATTGATTTTCGAAGAAAAATACAAAATATCATGATGTCTTATAGTTGCCATAAGTTTCAACTGCAATGTTATTAAACACATGGTACACCACAATAGAACAGTTGGTGCTCAACACAGACAGGAAATGCAAAGGTGCCACTTGTCAGCAATCTATATCATGATTACTGCCAACATATGAGATGGAAAATTCCTCTGACATGCTTCTTCATTTGCACAGTTTGGAACTATTTCAGGAACTTTTGAACCTACCTTATGATCTTTTGCAAACTGGGCTACTGATGGACTAATTAAATATAGGTAATTTTTATTATTTTAACAAAATCAATATATGTGCATTCATGGTTTTGCTTTCACCTGTGCACATGGTAATGAACACACACAAAGGAATACATGTAAAGTGGTAGAAAATATGTGACCTTTTTCAAACAACGGGGCCACAGACAAATGGAAATGTAGGTCATTTTTGCTCTTTCGACAAAAGATATTAGATATCATAAAATCAATACATGTGTGTACTGGTATTAAACTAGAATTCCTGGTGGTGTTTTCATGCACCAGTGCACATGGTAATAAACACACACACAAATGAAATTCACACAAGTTGCACATGATCAACAAACGACAAACCGAAGAGTTATGTGAAAAGCGACATAACTTGTCAATAACATGTTATAATAAGTTTGCAAACTAGCAGTGAAAAACATCGTCTTCAATACTGTTTTATTTTGCCTACATCTACACACATTTCTATATAACAGAGATTTATCTATCAAGCTAGTGTTATAAGAGCATTAAGTCTTGTAAATACAAAGGTTTTTATGCAACAATGAAAATATTTCATCAGTCATGCAAGTTGATGACCATTTACATAAAACACTCTTTCATACATTATGTGTATAACAGTGCACAAATTTTCCTACACAACAGGAATGAAGTGCTCCTTCCTACATGGAATTTGTTTATTAAAGTGAAGTACATGATCTTCAGATTTGTTTTAGATGAAAATCAGTTTCATAAAATATGCCAGGAAAACAAAGCTACATATCAGATGGTTAACCGCAGTGTCGGTAAGATTTTGCAAATATACAATTCACTAAACTGAATTTTTTTCATTTACCCAAAAGATTACATAATTTGCCTTGCAATATTTTTGCTTGACGAATCTTTTATAAAAGTTTAGGTCCAATACAAAACTAATGTAGTTCTGCGCAGCTCATTAAAATACTCAGCCACATTGTTCTGTTCTAAGAATTTCTCTAACTACATTCTGACACCATGTTTCCCAACACAGACGAAATTTTTTGTCAATCTCACTGCTCGCTAAAAGCAAAAGGATATCCTAACAAAATTTTAGCAGTTATTTCAGTAAAGTTCAGTTAAACGATACCACAGCTGCTTTTCAGTTGTCTACTTCTGCACAGAAGTAGACAACTGAAAAGCAGCTCAGTTGTCTACGTGCCGCCGGAGAATATTCAGCATGGTAAAGAGATGTCACATTTCCACCTCTCCAGTACTTATCATATCTAGCTCCCTACCAAAATGATAAAAAGTGAGTAGCAACAGTTTCACAATGAGTAAAGTTCATCATTTAGTATTATAATACATTTATTCATAAATAAATTTTATGCTGTTATATTTTTGTCTGCTGAATCGAAATTTTTTCACATTTTTCTCATTGAAAAGCCTGAAAGTGAGCTGCATTTCATACTGTCGTAAGCTGTGGAAAAATGTATCAAAGCTACCATGTCCCAGTGAGGGTTCAGTTGACAAAAGATAATAAATGAGCTAATAACAATGTAAAGAAATATTCTGACAAGTTGATGCCAACACAAATGTACAATTTTCAGCTGTCAAAAATATTTACAAGAAAAGAAACTCACCAGGTGTCACTGCTACCGTGGCCCGCCTGTTCTCCTGATATGTCGCCTATAGAACACGTCTGGTAGCAGATCGGCAACCAAGTGGCCCGGCAAGCACCACCCGTGTCTGATGAACTGTGGCAACGTTTGGAAGCAGCCTGGACCGACATACCATAAGCCCACATCCAAAGCCTCTTTCGTTCGATGCCGCGGCGTGTAACGGCCGTTATTGCCAGCCATGGGGCCCACACGAACTACTGATGTCTGCGTATTCCGCAAGTCGAACAGGCCTGTAAGCTCAATCGTTTCATCTTTGTATCTGTTGTTATGCGTCCAGGAAATCCGGTTGTGCTCTCTCGTGTCCTTATTGGTGTTGCATTTTGGGTGGCCAGCAGTGTATGAGGCATTTCCATAATATGGAAAATTATATCGTCACTACAACTGATTGTATAAATATATAACCCACAAGAAAGAATAATAATAATAATAGAAGAAGATATAAAAGCAACCCCGGCAAGCATTTTTGCGTAGCAATACGTCATCTAAGTGTGACGTCACACGGTGGCGCTGAGTATAAACGAATGTCTGATCCTCCATGATGTCCATAGCGTTTCAACCTGATTGGTGAAATGGGCTCATATTTTGCAATTTTTCATTTTTTTCTGACAATTTGAAGTTAAGTCAACGACGTGAAAATGCTGTGAAGTCCTCTCACATCCAGTCATTTTATTCCGAACCGCATAGCTAGGAAATACGAGGTCAAATTCAACCTTCTATGAAAGAAAAGGGCAAGTGAGCAATTTAGCTTCCTAAATTATTTGGCTACATATTTCGAAAGAATATGTAGCCAAATAATTAAAAACAAAACAAAAAAATTGTCATATTCTGATGTGAAAAAACTGAGAAGGAAATGATGAGCTATTTTCTGTAGCGTAGCAGTACAAGATGGAAAGCTTTCCTGGCAAGTACGTGCCCAATTCCTCTTGTACTCTTCCGCTAGCGAAATGGTCGCCTCGGCGTTGTGTTAGGCTTGCCGCACTTGGTGCTCACGTCGGCGTTCTTGGAGAGAAGGTTTACGGTGAAAATCTTTAAAATGCATTTACCAGATGAACCTTTTTTCACCGTTTGCGATAAAATTACATGCTTTAACATAGGTATATCTCATTTTTTCTCAAATACGAAGCTAAATAATGTAGGATGCTAAATTACACATTTACCGACATTTCAGTCTATAGGGCATGTTTCTTTTGTTTCTCGGTAATCCATAAAATGAACACTGATGTTTGACAGTCTGGGGATTACAGTAGCTGCGAAACATAAAACCATATCTAATACATTTAGTTTCACCTTAAAAAATCAACTTTACAGGACTATCCACAGCCGTCAAAGGTAAAACTAACGTTAGGCTACATGTGAACATCGTGTGTTTATGCCCAGTTGCCATTAAGTGACGTCACGACTTCGACGACGTATTCGGTAAATCTGGAAAACTATGTTAATAAGGAAAAACGATTACCCCAGTGCATGCATTTTTTACCGATAATTTTTTGGGAAATAATAATGATATGGTATAAAGGTGTGATTTTCAACCTGTGGCAAGCATACTCACGGTAGAACGGCGAAGCCAGCGCAAGGTACGCAAAATATATTTAATTTGGTTGTTAATATATCTGAATTTTTCTCCATTTGACTGTTGTATGTTACCTATTCTTTGAGATAAGATACGTTTGATTTTCAAAAAAAAAAAAAAAAAAGGAAACTGTGCATCTAGTAAAACAGGAAACTCAGATATGTACCGGTAATGTGTAATCACGGCCTGCAAGTCGAGTGGTAGGTTTACTTTGTGAGCGTGGCTTTCTTGAACAAATCGGAATAGGATCTGACACGAGCCAAATCTGTCCAAAAAGCACAAAACCATGATGTTAGAGAAATGAGTTCCTTATTTTTGTGATGTCACGCAAAAACAAGGGCTTCGGATTAAATTCCAACGCTGTCGTGAATTAGGGCAAGCACAACACCGACGTTTCAGATCACGTAACTTGATACGTAGGAGTTTAGTCTGACGAGGTCACCTAACCTAACATTATCAAACAACAACATGAATCCATTGCTACTACTGTGAAAACAGGAATTTGTCGGTGACGAATATCGAAACAGCGTCTCCTTGTTCCGGAGTGAGTTGCTCTAACCGACTACGCTACACCGACGGAATGCAGACCTGCCTATTTGTCGTTTTGACACGCGTTTCACCTCAGCAGTACATCACACTACATACTTAATTACGTACCATGATGAGTTTAAAGAAAAGCGAGCTGATTTTTTTTCTTGGGGTTAACGACAATCCTGAGCAATTTGGTGGATAATAAACACTTGCCCGTCCCTAATTTAGGGCCATTGGTTCCGGGGCAGTGAAGGAGCTACTGCTGTAATAGATGTTCAACACCCATACCTTACCGGAACTCAACCCGAGCTCAACTAGGACGAATTGACAGAAACCAACGCTTGGACCGCTGCTCCACCGCAACGGCATTAATCTTTCTTACGGAAAGTGGAGATCGTAAGGACAAGCTACATATAATTCATAATTTCACACAACGATGGAGGGTGGTTTCGGAGACATCATACAAACTATCGCTGCTAACAAGCAAAAATAAGAAATCACATGCAGCAGTAATTTGTTTCATTATTCCTGGTGTTTTAAAATATAGCTGGTAAAATTTTAAATATTAAATATGCAAATGTGTGCAAAGGTGGAAAACAAAGCAATTTGTACAGCTTTAAAAGCAATGCGTTTATGTAAGGTAGTTATCTTTTACTGACATATGTTTATAGTTTAGAGTGAAAATGTGATCATTCGCCGGAGAAGGGCCATGGGTCGTGTTAGGATTAAACGTGATCACGTGTGATTAATTTTTCTGATAGCGCTAATTCGGTCTCTTCACTCGCACCAGTGACAATGTATTAGAGACGGACGACTAAATATGTCTCCCATAGTTGCTCATGATGGTCGTTTCACCCCCAGAGAAACTCAGATATTTGCTTCTGGACAATGATCCTTGCTGTTTGCAAGTTATGCCGCGGGACAATTTTATTGAAATGGTCCATTCTCCCCGTAGTTACGTAAGAACCAAAGATATTTCGTACTAATTGTAAGTAAAAAGATTGATAATGCTGTCAAAGCACGGTAACATTTTTGGACCCAAAGCACACACACCACATCCATAAATTATCTTTTAAAAAACGTCTTTATTTACAATTTATAAACATGGTTGATAAAAGCTCTGGCAAGCACTTTCACGAACCACTATGATCGCATCATCAGGCCGATGAGTGAAATCAGATTAGAACGGCACAAAGCTAAACATTGACATACAGGAGCACAAGGGATATATATATTATGTAAATGAAACACCAAGTCATTGCCATTCACTACAAATTGTTTAAAGTCTTTGTAATTATTAAGATTCTTCCCCCTTGAGTAGTGTAGAACCAAGTTTCTCCAGGCATTGGGAATGTATACAGGCACGTCCTCATTACAGTAATTTGGTCCCAGTTTTATGATAAATGGACTCTCAGTGAAAAGCATAGAGCGTTTATTAGGAGCAGTCGTTGATAAGTTCGCTTTGTCCCAGTCAGACATTCCGAATCAATGCCTGGAGAAACTTGCTTCTACAGTACTCAACGGGGGAAGAATCTAAATAATTACGAAGACTTTAAACAATTTGTAGTGAATGACAATGACTTTGTGTTTCATTTACATAATATATATCCCTTGTGCTCCTATCTGACCATATTTAACCTTGTGCCGTTCTAATCTGATTTCACTCATCAGCCTGATGATGCGACCATAGTGGTTCGCGAAATGTCTTGCCAGAGGTTTTATCAACCATGTTTTTAAATTGTAAATAAAGACGTTTTGTAAATCATACGTTTTTAAAAGATAAATTAGGGATGTGGTGTGTGAGCCTTGGATCCAAAAAATGTTGCCGTACTTTGACAGCATTATCAATCTTCTTACCTCCCGTAATTTTTATACGCGATACCGGGGATCGTAGATCCCCAAAGAAATGCGAGATTTATCGCTGAAGACCACACGACACTAATCTGTCTGCAATTTCATTGGAGTACGGCACGACTCCAGATGCTGGCGTCGATGCTCATTGGTTACTGGTACTCAACGAGACTTGACGCGTTGCGTGGCGTCCTCTTTCCGGCAGTCTTCGAGACAGGGTTTTTCTTCTGATGGGACGACTTAAAACAACATTTACTATTCATCTGGTTGTAGAGTTAACATCTGCGGAGAAACGGAACAATTTTGAAGGATCAAATTATCCTCTGTCCTGTGTGCTGCAATTCCACACGCACCTGAGTCCATGCCTTCTCTCCAAGGCTGCTGTTAAAATCAATAAAATGGTGCGTAATCATAACTCAACTGCTATGCAGTGCCGCGAACGGACCATCCATTCGAACATGTAACAATAATCAGGCCCCTGTCAAATGAACTTATTCGGCGATGTGGTAGCTGAATTTTGTATCATGGTACTCTGTTGGTAGTTTGAATCCTCCTGGAAAACGCAGCTCAAAGCCGCAGGACTCTCTTCCCGAGGAAACCTGACGTAGTTGTGACGTTACGTCAGAGGCTTTCTCACTTGTATCGCTAAACGCTGCAATCCGAAAATCTCACATTTCAATCGTATGCATATCTCGGCTAAAGTTAGCCGCGAAGGGATTTTTATGCGATTCTAATCATTACTTCTCAGGCAGGTGCAATATCAATTTTTCAAAGTACATTTAGCGAGACCGAAGTTATTAGATCCTGTGACGTATATTCTAATGTCACTTTCATTTTTAGTTCCTTTTCCAATGTAAATTTGAGTTTGTTCTGCTTATACTTCCAAACTTAACGTTATATGTTTTCCCTCAAACGAGAATGAGGTTGGCAACATTGGAGGTCAGAGAGAAAGTGATGTATGAATGTGATAAGAACGATAGATAAAAAGGACGATACAACAGTTGCCCGTGTGGGTAGATGTGTGTAGACGTTCGATTGTTAAGGTAAGTGCGTAGTCAAGAACTCTAGTGCCATATTGTGAAGTTCTATTGAAACAGTGCTGGAACGAATAAAACATTTCCGTAAGTTGACTTCTGTCTACGTAAAAGTTTATTTAGGAATTATTGCATCGTATTCTTATCTAATGGTTTTAGACTTAGCGTAACGATAATATCTCTCACGAAAAAGACATTACGTTATTAGCCAATGCAGCAAGATCATAGATGTAGTTTTCCTCTGTTCCCTAATCGAAAGTACATTTAAAGCCAGAGTACTCTTTCATTCACGAAACTTCGTCGCTGAATAAATTACTCTCGCCATTTCTTTCTAAAGAAAAATATAACTGGTTTTTGAAAGCAAATGTATCTACTTAAAATATAATGAAATATTTAAACATGAGAATAAAAAAAGGAACAATTGCCGTCACACTAATGGCAATGAAACTACGCATTCAATTATCATTTATATACATTAGTGGATTAGACTTTCACCCGAGGTTGGGAAATGGGAATATTTCATCAACAACTTCGCACTGTGCCTTATAGCTTAAAAACAACAGAGGATTGAGATAAATAAAGGATGTAACTTGAGTGTTATGGGGCAAATAATTTCTAAAAGAAAAGACTGAAAGTATTCTTTAGTCACCGTTATGTTCTCCGAAAAATCAATTTCTTTACTGTATTTCCAAGACGGAAAGATTACTTCTTCAGTAATGAATTTTTTTGCAAATATTTTGAAAGCAGCATGTGCTGCCTTGGTGGTCAGATGTGGATTCCTATAAAGAGATTCCGAAATGTTTATCTGGTTTCGATATGGGATATTAGCATATCGTACCGTTGCCAGAAGGGTTGATGTCTTTCAAAGTGGAAAGACCTGACTTACCTGAGTCGCTGTGTCCGGAGCATGCTTGCATGAATTTCAAATGTGTTTCCTGCTCCATCGTCAGAATACAAAAATGATATGGGTGTTCGGTATGCCAACACTTCGTGAAGCAGTGACGGGAAGTCCAAAGCTTTGCCACGAACGCAAGTCAATTAGATGTGCATACAGTTTTAGTCAGTTAGATATGCAAGTCAATTAGATGTGCAACCTAAGCACAATGGCGGCCATCGTTTGACCGGGGAAAACAATTGCATGGCGTTCTGCAGAAAGTGGTGAGAAGAAATTTTATTAAACCACCAAGCGTGAAGATATTTCTGGCAAATCGCCGTGGGAAAGTTTGGAACATAAGTCGTATTCACCGGACAGGACCCCGGGGATTTTCTCATAATCCAAAAAATGAAAGACCCTCTTAGAATCAAGTGCTTCCGGAATATCGGCAGAATTATTTCTGTGTTACGGCGTTTTCTTAGAACGTTGGCTAAAACCGATGCTACTGAAAGCGTTTGAGGCTTTCCAGATGTTCGGCAATAAGTCGTCCGCTAGGGAGGCGGATATATCGAGGGGCTGGGACTGTCACTTGTATTTCCTTTTCAATATGTACTAATTACAGCAATGTTGCCATTACAAATGATTTAAACGTTTTATTACGTCAGCTTTACGTGAATCTTACAAACTGCATCGTTCCTGAATATCAATATTTGAAAACATTTCATTACCTTTTTAGTGTAGAGGGTTACAAGGAAAGTCCATGATCAGGCCAATATCTCACGAACTATGGCAATTAGCGATTTAGTTCATGTTCAGTTGTATAAGACACCCCCTATGGCGCACACAATCACACCGCGAAGGATCCCCTCGCCCCATTTTTGGGGGTTCAGGGGGCTATCGGGCCCCCCTTTGCAGATAGGGCAAAAAAGTCAATTATAAACTTGTTCAGCGATGAAAAATAGTACATAAATGTTTTTGTCACATAACAAAAGGTTGAAGGGGACTCTCCAATTGCGAAAAAAGCAGAAAGCTGCCTTAGTCGCTGTGTCCGAAGCATGTTTGCATGGATTTCAAACGTGCTTTCTGCTCCGTCGTCAGAATAGAAAAATGATATGGGTGGCCGGTATGCCAAAATCTCGTGGAACAGTGACGGGGAGTCGAAAGCTTTGCCACGTACGCAAGTCAGTTAGATGTGCTTTCCTATTGAGTGTCAACAGGAAAGCTTTCAAACGTGCTTTCTGCTCCGTCGTCAGAATAGAAAAATGATATGGGTGGCCGGTATGCCAAAATCTCGTGCAACAGTGACGGGGAGTCGAAAGCTTTGCCACGTACGCAGGTCAGTTAGATGTGCTTTCCTATTGAGTGTCAATAGGAAAGCTTTCAAACGTGCTTTCTGCTCCGTCGTCAGAATAGAAAAATGATATGGGTGGCCGGTATGCCAAAATCTCGTGAAACAGTGACGGGGAGTCGAAAGCTTTGCCACGTACGCAAGTCAGTTAGATGTGCTTTCCTATTGAGTGTCAATAGGAAAGCTTTCAAACGTGCTTTCTGCTCCGTCGTCAGAATAGAAAAATGATATGGGTGGTCGGTATGCCAACATTTCGTGAAACTGTGCCGGAAAGTCGAAAGCTTTGCCACGTACGCAAGTCAGTTAGATGTGCTTTCCTATTGAGTGTCAATAGGAAAGCTTTCAAATGTGATTTCTGCTCCGTCGTCGAAATACAAAAATGATATGTGTGGTCGGTATGCCAACACTTCCTGAAACAGTGACGGAAAGTCGAAAGCTTTGCCACGTACGCAAGTCAATTAGATGAGTTTTCCTATTGAATAAGTGTTTCGCCAATTTATGCTATTACTCATTGTCTCAGTGTCTTTTTTACCAGTATTGGACATCAAAGTCGGATATTGAACATGTCGAGGAACTGCGTTTTATTTCAGAACAAGATTTCTATACATCAAAATTGGCCCACTGATAAAAAAACCTCCTAACTTAGATACATTGCACAGTTGGTGTTTTTTTAAACTTTCCTGACCTAAATTTGAAATTAATAACTTTACTTCAGTGTAGTGGTACGGAATTGTGGCGCCACGTGTAAGCATGTAAAATAATTACATCGAAGTAAAGTTTTTGATTTTTAATATAGTTCAGGAAAGCTTTTTGCAAAAAACACCGATTGTACCACCTAAGTTAGGTTGCTTTTTATGAGTGGGAAAAATTTGATGTATGGTAACTCTTTCGTCGCTGAAGAAATAGGGTCAAAAGTTTGGTAAATGTGTAAATTAGCGTTCTAAATTGTTTCGTCGAGAAAATGTTAGTACCTGGAAAAAGAGCGACGTACGGATTTTAGAGTATAGAAATTAATGGCAAATGGTGCAGAAATTTCATATCTTAAATGTCTTTTAAAGATTTTTATCGTAATATTTACCTGCAAGTGCGATGCTGTGAAAATACGCTGCGCCTAAAGTTTCCCTACCGCGACGATGGCAAGCTTTGATCTGTTGAAAAGAAGATTCGGTGCGGCTACGTGCAATTCACGCGCGGATGACTACAAATGCAGCCGCTTACGTTCTTGCAAAGGGAGTGAAGCATCATGTATTCATACGCTACAGAATATAGGTCGTTCATGTTTTGTTATTGTTTTTAAAGCACATGATGAGAAATGTTTCGTTCTTTCACACACGAATCTCTGATTCCAAATAGAAAATACGAATATGCCTTTCTATGTTGTACAGAAAACTGTGGAACTACAACTATAGGTTCTGGTTTGAACGGCTTCAATTCGTAGCTGATTTGCTGAGTTGCTGCACTTTTGGCTCTCCTGTTAATGGCTTGCTCGCAGATCAGTTTCTATCTTACTCATACGTATCTTTTACAAATCAAACAGGTTTTTTTCCGGTTTTTCCTCCCACAAACGAACAGCATACAAAAACAACAACAAAGGGTTGAAGCATCATGTATTCATACGCTACAGAATATAGGTCGTTTATGTTTTGTTATTGTTTTTAAAGCACATAATGAGAAATGTTTCGTTCTTTCACACACGAATATCTGATTCCAAATAGAAAATATGAATATGCCTTTCTATGTTGTACAGAAAACTGTGGAACTACAACTTTAGGTTCTGGTTTGAACGGCTTCAATTCGTAGCTGATTTGCTGAGTTGCTGCACTTTTGGCTCTCCTGTTAATGGCTTGCTCGCAGATCAGTTTCTATCTTACTCATACGTATCTTTTACAAATCAAACAGGTTTTTTTCCGGTTTTCCTCCCACAAACGAACAGCATACAAAAACAACAACAAAGGGTTGAGAATCTGGACCTATTTTATGTAGTGTATGACTAAAACATTTATCTCTGTCCTGCCAACAACGTAATATCTTTCCCTTGTACTCTTCCGCCCGTCATTTCGGCACAGCAACAAGCTTTCGTTTTAACGGACCAAAGCTTAACATCTTCGCCGGAGCGATGCGTTAGGCCTACCATAGCTTCACTTCACAGCGTCGGACTCACAGGTCAATAGTACGATAAAAATCTTTAAAACACATTTAAAATACGAAAATTCTACACCATTTGCCATTAATTTCCATACTCTAAAACCTGTACGTCGCACTTTTCCCAGGTACTATTTCTCCGACGAAATAATTTAGGACGCTAATCTACACATTTGCCGAATTTTTTTCCATTAGAAGTATAGGGAGCAAAATCACGATGCGACGGCCTTAAGCATCATACATACGTTTTCTTTATGGAACCCTAAAATGTGCATAGCTTCACAGAAAAATCACTTTTCTCAGAAAGACAACGTGTTGAAAAAGAAGCACCGCGTTGTGTGGTAAAACAGTTTTGTTCCTTTGAAATAGGTAATGAGGAACACGTTCAAAGGAAAACATAATTAGCCACACGATCGAGAATTAAAAGCCCGTGAGCAATTTAACAACATTAGAGAATGCACAAGCACGCACACACACACGCACACACACACACACACAGATCTGATTATATTCAGTGTCAACTAGAATTACTTTTCTAGTCTCTTAAGAAATTCTTCCGTTGCTGTGATCGTCACCGTTCTTTTTCTTAGAATAATATAATACATTAAGGAAATACCCATTTACGTTTTATATACCTGACCAATGATTACATCTAGTGTATTTAAAGCAACCTTTCTCAGGTAGAAAGGTTTGGCACTAAACTTCGAAAGAGTTGTTATGCTGCTATTTTTCACGACATAATCTAGCGCACGGTTCCCCTGTGTTAATATTGAGTTATCAGTTCCAATGTGTTATATATACGGCTGGCCACCCAAAATGCAACACCAAGAAGGAAGCATCCGATTGGCCTGAAATTCGCAGCATACGTAGCCCGCGAGAGGACATGCAAACGATTAGCATTGCAGGGCATATGCAAATCATGTGCACCCGGCACGCCACCAAGAAGCTCTATAAAAAGGGTGCACAGAAGGCGGGGTGTAAGTAGTGGAAGTGAGTTGTGCTGCCGGACCTGTGCGTGGGAAGCTTCCTGATGCCTCGTCACAGAATACGGCAGTCATTCCAGCAGGTTTCGGAGTTCGACAGAGGACGAATAGTGGCTTATCGCAACAGCGATTTATCGTACCGAGAAATCGGCGCCCGTGTGAGACGACATCCAGCCACAGTGAAATGAGTATGGATTCGGTGAGTGCAGGAGGGACGAACGGACAGACTTCAGCGATTGCCGCAGCCACTGCACACCACCGAATAAGAGGACATGCATGTTGTGCGGCGGGCATTGACGGCTCGCACCGCCGCATCACGAACGTTAGCGCAGAAATTAGTGTGTGTCGCGAAAAAACCTGTGTCAGCACGTACCGTTTGACGTCGTCTGCAGGAGCGGGGACTTGTCGCACGGCGCCCATTGCTCCGATTACCATTGACATTACACCACCGGCGAGTGCGGCGACAGTGGGCCGCTGAACGTCGCACATGGACTACGGAATGGCACGACATTGTCTTTTCCGACGAATCCCGCTTCTGCCTGCAACACCGCGATGGTCGCATCCGCGTGTGGCGGCACCGCGATGGTCGCATCCGCGTGTGGCGGCACCGCGGCGAGAGACTGTATGGCGCCTGCACTATGCATCGCCATACCGGTCCGTCGCTTTGCGTTCTGGTTTGGGGCGCAGTTGGATATGACACCCGAACCCCTCTGGTACGCATCGTCGGTACACTCAACATCCACCGCTACATCTCCGACGTTTTGGAGCTTCTAGTCCACTTTTACCTACAGGACCTGCCAGCGGCCACGTTTCAACAGGACAATGCGTGACCGCACGTGGCACGCATCGTGCAACAATTCTTCACGGCCCACCAGGTGTCACTGCTACTGTGGCCCGCCTGTTCTCCTGATATGTCGCCCATAGAACACGTCTGGTCGCAGATCGGCAACCAAGTGGCCCGGCAAGCACCACCCGTGTCTGATGAACTGTGGCAACGTTTGGAAGCAGCCTGGACCGACATACCATAAGCCCACGTCCAAAGCCTCTTTCGTTCGATGCCGCGGCGTGTAACGGCCGTTATTGCCAGCCATGGGGCCCACACGAACTACTGATGTCTGCGTATTCCGCAAGTCGAACAGGTCTGTAAGCTCAATCGTTTCATCTTTGTATCTGTTGTTATGCGTCCAGGAAATCCGGTTGTGCTCTCTCGTGTCCTTATTGGTGTTGCATTTTGGGTGGCCAGCAGTGTATGAGGCATTTCCATAATATGGAAAATTATATCGTCACTACAACTGATTGTATAAATATATAACCCACAAGAAAGAATAATAATAATAATAGAAGAAGATATAAAAGCAACCCCGGCAAGCATTTTTGCGTAGCAATACGTCATCTAAGTGTGACGTCACACGATGGCGCTGAGTATAAACGAATGTCTGATCCTCCATGATGTCCACAGCGTTTCAACCTGATTGGTGAAATGGGCTCATATTTTGCAATTTTTCATTTTTTCTGACAATTTGAAGTTAAGTCAACGACGTGAAAATGCTGTGAAGTCCTCTCACATCCAGTCATTTTATTCCGAACCGCATAGCTAGGAAATACGAGGTCAAATTCACCCTTCTATGAAAGAAAAGGACAAATGAGCAATTTAGCTTCCTAAATTATTTGGCTACATATTTCGAAAGAATATGTAGCCAAATAATTAAAAACAAAACAAAAAAATTGTCATATTCTGATGTGAAAAAACTGAGAAGGAAATGATGAGCTATTTTCTGTAGCGTAGCAGTACAAGATGGAAAGCTTTCCTGGCAAGTACGTGCCCAATTCCTCTTGTACTCTTCCGCTAGCGAAATGGTCGCCTCGGCGTTGTGTTAGGCTTGCCGCACTTGGTGCTCACGTCGGCGTTCTTGGAGAGAAGGTTTACGGTGAAAATCTTTAAAATGCATTTACCAGATGAACCTTTTTTCACCGTTTGCGATAAAATTACATGCTTTAACATAGGTATATCTCATTTTTTCTCAAATACGAAGCTAAATAATGTAGGATGCTAAATTACACATTTACCGGCATTTCAGTCTATAGGGCATGTTTCTTTTGTTTCTCGGTAATCCATAAAATGAACACTGATGTTTGACAGTCTGGGGATTACAGTAGCTGCGAAACATAAAACCATATCTAATACATTTAGTTTCACCTTAAAAAATCAACTTTACAGGACTATCCACAGCCGTCAAAGGTAAAACTAACGTTAGGCTACATGTGAACATCGTGTGTTTATGCCCAGTTGCCATTAAGTGACGTCACGACTTCGACGACGTATTCGGTAAATCTGGAAAACTATGTTAATAAGGAAAAACGATTACCCCAGTGCATGCATTTTTTACCGATAATTTTTTGGGAAATAATAATGATATGGTATAAAGGTGTGATTTTCAACCTGTGGCAAGCATACTCACGGTAGAACGGCGAAGCCAGCGCAAGGTACGCAAAATATATTTAATTTGGTTGTTAATATATCTGAATTTTTCTCCATTTGACTTTTGTATGTTACCTATTCTTTGAGATAAGATACGTTTGATTTTCAAAAAAAAAAAAAAAAAGGAAACTGTGCAACTAGTAAAACAGGAAACTCAGATATGTACCGGTAATGTGTAATCACGGCCTGCAAGTCGAGTGGTAGGTTTACTTTGTGAGCGTGGCTTTCTTGAACAAATCGGAATAGGATCTGACACGAACCAAATCTGTCCAAAAAGCACAAAACCATGATGTTAGAGAAATGAGTTCCTTATTTTTGTGATGTCACGCAAAAACAAGGGCTTCGGATTAAATTCCAACACTGTCGTGAATTAGGGCAAGCACAACACCGACGTTTCAGATCACGTAACTTGATACGTAGGAGTTTATTCTGACGAGGTCGCCTAACCTAACATTATCAAACAACAACATGAATCCATTGCTACTACTGTGAAAACAGGAATTTGTCGGTGACGAATATCGAAACAGCGTCTCCTTGTTCCGGAGTGAGTTTTTTTTTTTTTTTTTTTGATTGGAGGTTTAACGACCGCCGTGAGCAACTCAATGGGCTATAAGCAGTCGCCCGTCCCTAATTTAGGGTCACTGGTTCCAGGGAAGGGAGAGAGCCAGTGCCGTAAGACAAACACAACATCCATGCCTGACCGGGATTCGAACCCGGACCCCTTACGGACGAATGATCAGAGGCCAACGCCTTAGACCACTGCGCCCGGAGTGAGTTGCTCTAACCGACTACGCTACACCGACGGAATGCAGACCTGCCTATTTGTCGTTTTGACACGCGTTTCACCTCAGCAGTGCACCACACTACATACTTAATTACGTACCATGATGAGTTTAAAGAAAAGCGAGCTGATTTTTTTCTTGGGGTTAACGACAATCGTGAGCAATTTGGTGGATTATAAACACTTGCCCGTCCCTAATTTAGGGCCATTGGTTCCGGGGCAGTGAAGGAGCTACTGCTGTAATAGATGTTCAACACCCATACCTTACCGGAACTCAACCCGAGCTCAACTAGGACGAATTGACAGAAACCAACGCTTGGACCGCTGCTCCACCGCAACGGCATTAATCTTTCTTACGGAAAGTGGAGATCGTAAGGACAAGCTACATATAATTCATAATTTCACACAACGATGGAGGGTGGTTTCGGAGACATCATACAAACTATCGCTGCTAACAAGCAAAAATAAGAAATCACATGCAGCAGAAATTTGTTTCATTATTCCTGGTGTTTTAAAATATAGCTGGTAAAATTTTAAATATTAAATATGCAAATGTGTGCAAAGATGGAAAACAAAGCAATTTGTACAGCTTTAAAAGCAATGCGTTTATGTAAGGTAGTTATCTTTTACTGACATATGTTTATAGTTTAGAGTGAAAATGTGATCATTCGCCGGAGAAGGGCCATGGGTCGTGTTAGGATTAAACGTGATCACGTGTGATTAATTTTTCTGATAGCGCTAGTTCTGTCTCTTCACTCGCACCAATGACAATGTATTAGAGACGGACGACTAAATATGTCTCCCATAGTTGCTCATGATGGTCGTTTCACCCCCAGAGAAACTCAGATATTTGCTTCTGGACAATGATCCTTGCTGTTTGCAAGTTATGCCGCGGGACAATTTTATTGAAATGGTCCATTCTCCCCGTAATTACGTAAGAACCAAAGATATTTCGTACTAATTGTAAGTAAAAAGATTGATAATGCTGTCAAAGCACGGTAACATTTTTTGGACCCAAAGCACACACACCACATCCATAAATTATCTTTTAAAAAACGTCTTTATTTACAATTTATAAACATGGTTGATAAAAGCTCTGGCAAGCACTTTCACGAACCACTATGATCGCATCATCAGGCCGATGAGTGAAATCAGATTAGAACGGCACAAAGCTAAACATTGACATACAGGAGCACAAGGGATATATATATTATGTAAATGAAACACCAAGTCATTGCCATTCACTACATATTGTTTAAAGTCTTTGTAATTATTAAGATTCTTCCCCCTTGAGTAGTGTAGAACCAAGTTTCTCCAGGCATTGGGAATGTATACAGGCACGTCCTCATTACAGTAATTTGGTCCCAGTTTTATGATAAATGGACTCTCAGTGAAAAGCATAGAGCGTTTATTAGGAGCTGTCGTTGATAAGTTCGCATTGTCCCAGTCAGACATTCCGAATCAATGCCTGGAGAAACTTGCTTCTACAGTACTCAACGGGGGAAGAATCTAAATAATTACAAAGACTTTAAACAATTTGTAGTGAATGACAATGACTTTGTGTTTCATTTACATAATATATATCCCTTGTGTTCCTATCTGACCATATTTAACCTTGTGCCGTTCTAATCTGATTTCACTCATCAGCCTGATGATGCGACCACAGTGGTTCGCGAAATGTCTTGCCAGAGGTTTTATCAACCATGTTTTTAAATTGTAAATAAAGACGTTTTGTAAATCATACGTTTTTAAAAGATAAATTAGGGATGTGGTGTGTGAGCCTTGGATCCAAAAAAATGTTGTCGTACTTTGACAGCATTATCTATCTTCTTACTTCCCGTAATTTTTATACGCGATACCGGGGATCGTAGATCCCCAAAAAATGCGAGATTTATCGCTGAAGACCACACGACACTAATCTGTCTGCAATTTCATTGGAGTACGGCACGACTCCAGATGCTGGCGTCGATGCTCATTGGTTACTGGTACTCAACGAGACTTGACGCGTTGCGTGGCGTCCTCTTTCCGGCAGTCTTCGAGACAGGGTTTTTCTTCTGATGGGACGACTTAAAACAACATTTACTATTCTTCTGGTTGTAGAGTTAACATCTGCGGAGAAACGGAACAATTTTGAACTATTAAATTATCCTCTGTCCTGTGTGCTGCAATTCCACACGCACCTGAGTCCATGCCTTCTCTCCAAGGCTGCTGTTAAAATCAATAAAATGGTGCGTAATCATAACTCAACTGATACGCAGTGCCGCGAACGGACCATCCATTCGAACATGTAACAATAATCAGGCCCCTGTCAAATGAACTCATTCGGCGATGTGGTAGCTGAATTTTGTATCATGGTACTCTGTTGGTAGTTTGAATCCTCCTGGAAAACGCAGCTCAAAGCCGCAGGACTCTCTTCCCGAGGAAACCTGACGTAGTTGTGACGTTACGTCAGAGGCTTTCTCACTTGTATCGCTAAACGCTGCAATCCGAAAATCTCACATTTCAATCGTATGCATATCTCGGCTAAAGTTAGCCGCGAAAGGATTTTTATGCGATTCTAATCATTACTTCTCAGGCAGGTGCAATATCAATTTTTCAAAGTACATTTAGCGAGACCGAAGTTATTAGATCCTGTGACGTATATTCTAATGTCACTTTCATTTTTAGTTCCTTTTCCTATGTAAATTTGAGTTTGTTCTGCTTATACTTCCAAACTTAACGTTATATCTTTTCCCTCAAACGAGAATGAGGTTGGCAACATTGGAGATCAGAGAGAAAGTGATGTATGAATGTGATAAGAACGATAGATAAAAAGGACGATACAACAGTTGCCCGTGTGGGTAGATGTGTGTAGACGTTCGATTGTTAAGGTAAGTGTGTAATCAAGAACTCTAGTGCCATATTGTGAAGTTCTATTGAAACAGTGCTGGAACGAATAAAACATTTCCGTAAGTTGACTTCTGTCTATGTTTCGTCTGGCCGTAAAAGTTTATTTATGAACTATTGCATCGTATTCTTATCTAATGGTTTTAGACTTAGCGTAACGATAAAATCTCTCACGAAAAAGACATTACGTTATTAGCCAATGCAGCAAGATCATAGATGCAGTTTTCCTCTGTTCCCTAATCGAAAGTACATTTAAAGCCAGAGTACTCTTTCATTCACGAAACTTCGCCGCTGAATAAATTACTCTCGCCATTTCTTTCTAAAGAAAAATATAACTGGTTTTTGAAAGCAAATGTATCTACTTAAAATATAATGGCTGCCCTAGTGGCGCAGTGGTCTAAGGCACTGGCCTCTGATCATTCGTCCGTAAGGGGTCCGGGTTCGAATCCCGGTCAGGCATGGATGTTGTTGTTGTCTTACGGCACTGGCTCTCTCCCTTCCCTGGAACCAGTGACCCTAAATTAGGGACGGGCGACTGCTCTTAGCCCATTGAGTTGCTCACGGTGGTCGTTAACCTCCAATAAAAAAAAAAATATAATGAAATATTTAAACATGTGAATAAAAATAGGAACAATTGCCTTCTTACTAATGGCAATGAAACTACGCATTTAATTATCATTTATATACATCAGTGGATTATACTTTTGCCCGAGGCTGCGAAATGGGAATATTTCATCAACAACTTTGCACTGTGCTTTATAGCTTAAAAACAGCACTGGATTGAGATAAAGAAAGGGTGTAGCTTGAGTGTTATGGGGCAAATAATTTCTAAAAGAAAAGACTGAAAGTAATCTTTAGTCACCGTTACGTTCGCCGAAAAATTAATTTCTTTACTGTATTTCCAAGACGGAAAGGTTATTAATCCAATAGTGAATTTTTTTGCAAATATTTTGAAAGCAGCATCTGCTACCTTGGTGGGCAGATGTGGTTTCCTATAAAGAGATTCCGAAATGTTTATCTGGTTTCGATATGGAATATTAGCATATCGTACCGTTGCCAGAAGGGTTGATGTCTTTCAAAGTGGAAAGAAAGAGCACACAACCTAAGCACAATGGCGGCCATCGTTTGACCGGGGAAAACAATTGCATGACGTTCTGCAGAAAGTGGTGAGACGAAATTTTATTAAACCACCAAGCGTGAAGATATTTCTGGCAAATCGCCGTGGGAAAGTTTGGAACATAAGTCGTATTCGCCAGACAGGACCCCGGGGATTTTCTCATAATCCAAAAAATAAAAGACCCTCTTAGAATCAAGTGCTTCCGGAATATCGGCAGAATTATTTCTGTGTTACGGCGTTTTCTTAGAACGTTGGCTAAAACCGATGCTACTGAAAGCGTTTGAGGCTTTCCAGATGTTCGGCAATAAGTCGTCCGCTAAGGCGGAGGGTATATCGAGGGGCTGGGACTGTCACTTGTATTTCCTTTTCAATATGTACTAATTACAGCAATGTTGCCATTACAAATGATTTAAACGTTTTATTACGTCAGCTTTACGTGAATCTTACAAACTGCATCGTTCCTGAATATCAATATTTGAAAACATTTCATTACCTTTTTAGTGTAGAGGGTTACAAGGAAAGTCCATGATCAGGCCAATATCTCACGAACTATGGCAATTAGCGGTTTAGTTCATGTTCAGTTGTATAAGACACCCCCTATGGCGCACACAATCTCACCGCGAAGGATCCCCTCGCCCCATTTTTGGGGGGTTCGGGGGGCTATCGGGCCCCCTTTGCAGATAGGGCAAAAAAGTCAATTATAAACTTGTTCAGCGAGGAAAAATAGTACATAAATGTTTTTGTCCCATAACAAAAGGTTGAAGGGGACTCTCCAATTGCGAAAAAAGCAGAAAGCTGCCTTAGTCGCTGTGTCCGAAGCATGTTTGCATGGATTTCAAACGTGCTTTCTGCTCCGTCGTCAGAATAGAAAAATGATATGGGTGGCCGGTATGCCAAAATCTCGTGAAACAGTGACAGGGTAGTCGAAAGCTTTGCCACGTACGCAAGTCAGTTAGATGTGCTTTCCTATTGAGTGTCAATAGGAAAGCTTTCAAATGTGATTTCTGCTCCGTCGTCGAAATACAAAAATTATATGTGTGGTCGGTATGCCAACACTTCCTGAAACAGTGACGGGGAGTCGAAAGCTTTGCCACGTACGCAAGTCAGTTAGATGTGCTTTCCTATTGAGTGTCAATAGGAAAGCTTTCAAATGTGATTTCTGCTCCGTCGTCGAAATACAAAAATTATATGTGTGGTCGGTATGCCAACACTTCCTGAAACAGTGACGGAAAGTCGAAAGCTTTGCCACGTACGCAAGTCAATTAGATGAGTTTTCCCATTGAATGAGTGTTTCGCCACTTTATGCTATTTCTCCTTGTCTCAGTGTCTTTTTTACCAGTATTGGACATCAAAGTCGGATATTGAACATGTCGAGGAACTGCGTTTTATTTCAGAACAAGATTTCCATACATCAAAATTGGCCCACTGATAAAAAAAAACCTCCTAACTTAGATACATTGCACAGTTGGTGTTTTTTTAAACTTTCCTGACCTAAATTTGAAATTAATAACTTTACTTCAGTGTAGTGGTACCGAATTGTGGCGCCACGTGTAAGCATGTAAAATAATTACATCGAAGTAAAGTTTTTGATTTTTAATATAGTTCAGGAAAGCTTTTTGCAAAAAACACCGATTGTACAACCTAAGTTAGGTTGCTTTTTATGAGTGGGAAAAATTTACATCGAAGTAAAGTTTTTGATTTTTAATATAGTTCAGGAAAGCTTTTTGCAAAAAACACCGATTGTACAACCTAAGTTAGGTTGCTTTTTATGAGGGGGAAAAATTTGATGTATGGTAACTCTTTCGTCGCTGAAGAAATAGGGTCAAAAGTTTGGTAAATGTGTAAATTAGCGTTCTAAATTGTTTCGTCGAAAAAATGTTAGTACCTGGAAAAAGAGCGACGTACGGATTTTAGAGTATAGAAATTAATGGCAAATGGTGCAGAAATTTCATATCTTAAATGTCTTTTAAAGATTTTTATCGTAATATTTACCTGCAAGTGCGATGCTGTGAAAATACGCTGCGCCTAAAGTTTCCCTACCGCGACGATGTCAAGCTTTGATCTGTTGAAAAGAAGATTCGGTGATGCTACGTGCAATTCACGCGCGGATGACTACAAATGCAGCCGCTTACGTTCTTGCAAAGGGAGTGAAGCATCATGTATTCATACGCTACAGAATATAGGTCGTTCATGTTTTGTTATTGTTTTTAAAGCACATAATGAGAAATGTTTCGTTCTTTCACACACGAATCTCTGATTCCAAATAGAAAATACGAATATGCCTTTCTATGTTGTACAGAAAACTGTGGAACTACAACTTTAGGTTCTGGTTTGAACGGCTTCAATTCGTAGCTGATTTGCTGAGTTGCTGCACTTTTGGCTCTCCTGTTAATGGCTTGCTCGCAGATCAGTTTCTATCTTACTCATACGTATCTTTTACAAATCAAACAGGTTTTTTTCTGGTTTTTCCTCCCACAAGCGAACAGCATACAAAAACAACAACAAAGGGTTGAGAATCTGGACCTATTTTATGTAGTGTATGACTAAAACATTTATCTCTGTCCTGCCAACAACGTAATATCTTTCCCTTGTACTCTTCCGCCCGTCATTTCGGCACAGCAACAAGCTTTCGTTTTAACGGACCAAAGCTTCACATCTTCGCCGGAGCGATGCGTTAGGCCTACCATAGCTTCACTTCACAGCGTCGGACTCACAGGTCAATAGTACGATAAAAATCTTTAAAACACATTTAAAATACGAAAGTTCTGCACCATTTTCCATTAATTTCCATACTCTAAAACCTGTACGTCGAACTTTTCCCAGGTACCATTTCTCCGACGAAATAATTTAGGACGCTAATCTACACATTTACCGAATTTTTTTCCATTAGAAGTAAAGGGAGCAAAATCACGATGCGACGGCCTTAAGCATCATACATACGTTTTCTTTATGGAATCCTAAAATGTGCATAGCTTCACAGAAAAATCACTTTTCTCAGAAAGACAACGTGTTGAAAAAGAAGCACCGCGTTGTGTGGTAAAACAGTTTTGTTCCTTTGAAATAGGTAATGAGGAACACGTTCAAAGGAAAACATAATTAGCCACACGATCGAGAATTAAAAGCCCGTGAGCAATTTAACAACATTAGAGAATGCACAAGCACGCACACACACACACACACACACACACAGATCTGATTATATTCAGTGTCAACTAGAATTACTTTTCTAGTCTCTTAAGAAATTCTTCCGTTGCTGTGATCGTCACCGTTCTTTTTCTTAGAATAATATAATACATTAAGGAAATACCCATTTACGTTTTATATACCTGACCAATGATTACATCTAGTGTATTTAAAGCAACCTTTCTCAGGTAGAAAGGTTTGGCACTAAACTTCGAAAGAGTTGTTATGCTGCTATTTTTCACGACATAATCTAGCGCACGGTTCCCCTGTGTTAATATTGAGTTATCAGTTCCAATGTGTTATATATACGGCTGGCCACCCAAAATGCAACACCAAGAAGGAAGCATCCGATTGGCCTGAAATTCGCAGCATACGTAGCCCGCGAGAGGACATGCAAACGATTAGCATTGCAGGGCATATGCAAATCTTGTGCACCCGGCACGCCACCAAGAAGCTCTATAAAAGGGTGCACAGAAGGCGGGGTGTAAGTAGTGGAAGTGAGTTGTGCTGCCGGACCTGTGCGTGGGAAGCTTCCTGATGCCTCGTCACAGAATACGGCAGTCATTCCAGCAGGTTTCGGAGTTCGACAGAGGACGAATAGTGGCTTATCGCAACAGCGATTTATCGTACTGAGAAATCGGCGCCCGTGTGAGACGACATCCAGCCACAGTGAAATGAGTATGGATTCGGTGAGTGCAGGAGGGACGAACGGACAGACTTCAGCGATTGCCGCAGCCACTGCACACCACCGAATAAGAGGACATGCATGTTGTGCGGCGGGCATTGACGGCTCGCACCGCCGCATCACGAACGTTAGCGCAGAAATTAGTGTGTGTTGCGAAAAAACCTGTGTCAGCACGTACCGTTTGACGTCGTCTGCAGGAGCGGGGACTTGTCGCACGGCGCCCATTGCTCCGATTACCATTGACATTACACCACCGGCGAGTGCGGCGACAGTGGGCCGCTGAACGCCGCACATGGACTACGGAATGGCACGACATTGTCTTTTCCGACGAATCCCGCTTCTGCCTGCAACACCGCGATGGTCGCATCCGCGTGTGGCGGCACCGCGGCGAGAGACTGTATGGCGCCTGCACTATGCATCGCCATACCGGTCCGTCGCTTTGCGTTCTGGTTTGGGGCGCAGTTGGATATGACACCCGAACCCCTCTGGTACGCATCGTCGGTACACTCAACATCCACCGCTACATCTCCGACGTTTTGGAGCTTCTAGTCCACTTTTACCTACAGGACCTGCCAGCGGCAACGTTTCAACAGGACAATGCGTGACCGCACGTGGCACGCATCGTGCAACAATTCTTCACGGCCCACCAGGTGTCACTGCTACCGTGGCCCGCCTGTTCTCCTGATATGTCGCCCATAGAACACGTCTGGTCGCAGATCGGCAACCAAGTGGCCCGGCAAGCACCACCCGTGTCTGATGAACTGTGGCAACGTTTGGAAGCAGCCTGGACCGACATACCATAAGCCCACATCCAAAGCCTCTTTCGTTCGATGCCGCGGCGTGTAACGGCCGTTATTGCCAGCCATGGGGCCCACACGAACTACTGATGCCTGCGTATTCCGCAAGTCGAACAGGCCTGTAAGCTCAATTGTTTCATCTTTGTATCTGTTGTTATGCGTCCAGGAAATCCGGTTGTGCTCTCTCGTGTCCTTATTGGTGTTGCATTTTGGGTGGCCAGCAGTGTATGAGGCATTTCCATAATATGGAAAATTATATCGTCACTACAACTGATTGTATAAATATATAACCCACAAGAAAGAATAATAATAATAATAGAAGAAGATATAAAAGCAACCCCGGCAAGCATTTTTGCGTAGCAATACGTCATCTAAGTGTGACGTCACACGGTGGCGCTGAGTATAAACGAATGTCTGATCCTCCATGATGTCCACAGCGTTTCAACCTGATTGGTGAAATGGGCTCATATTTTGCAATTTTTCATTTTTTTCTGACAATTTGAAGTTAAGTCAACGACGTGAAAATGCTGTGAAGTCCTCTCACATCCAGTCATTTTATTCCGAACCGCATAGCTAGGAAATACGAGGTCAAATTCAACCTTCTATGAAAGAAAAGGGCAAATGAGCAATTTAGCTTCCTAAATTATTTGGCTACATATTTCGAAAGAATATGTAGCCAAATAATTAAAAACAAAACAAAAAAATTGTCATATTCTGATGTGAAAAAACTGAGAAGGAAATGATGAGCTATTTTCTGTAGCGTAGCAGTACAAGATGGAAAGCTTTCCTGGCAAGTACGTGCCCAATTCCTCTTGTACTCTTCCGCTAGCGAAATGGTCGCCTCGGCGTTGTGTTAGGCTTGCCGCACTTGGTGCTCACGTCGGCGTTCTTGGAGAGAAGGTTTACGGTGAAAATCTTTAAAATGCATTTACCAGATGAACCTTTTTTCACCGTTTGCGATAAAATTACATGCTTTAACATAGGTATATCTCATTTTTTCTCAAATACGAAGCTAAATAATGTAGGATGCTAAATTACACATTTACCGGCATTTCAGTCTATAGGGCATGTTTCTTTTGTTTCTCGGTAATCTATAAAATGAACACTGATGTTTGACAGTCTGGGGATTACAGTAGCTGCGAAACATAAAACCATATCTAATACATTTAGTTTCACCTTAAAAAATCAACTTTACAGGACTATCCACAGCCGTCAAAGGTAAAACTAACGTTAGGCTACATGTGAACAACGTGTGTTTATGCCCAGTTGCCATTAAGTGACGTCACGACTTCGACGACGTATTCGGTAAATCTGGAAAACTATGTTAATAAGGAAAAACGATTACCCCAGTGCATGCATTTTTTACCGATAATTTTTTGGGAAATAATAATGATATGGTATAAAGGTGTGATTTTCAACCTGTGGCAAGCATACTCACGGTAGAACGGCGAAGCCACCGCAAGGTACGCAAAATATATTTAATTTGGTTGTTAATATATCTGAATTTTTCTCCATTTGACTTTTGTATGATACCTATTCTTTGAGATAAGATACGTTTGATTTTCAAAAAAAAAAAAAAAAGGCAACTGTGCAACTAGTAAAACAGGAAACTCAGATATGTACCGGTAATGTGTAATCACGGCCTGCAAGTCGAGTGGTAGGTTTACTTTGTGAGCGTGGCTTTCTTGAACAAATCGGAATAGGATCTGACACGAACCAAGGCTGTCCAAAAAGCACAAAACCATGATGTTAGAGAAATGAGTTCCTTATTTTTGTGATGTCACGCAAAAAGAAGGGCTTCGGATTAAATTCCAACGCTGTCGTGAATTAGGGCAAGCACAACACCGACGTTTCAGATCACGTAACTTGATACGTAGGAGTTTAGTCTGACGAGGTCACCTAACCTAACATTATCAAACAAAAAGATGAATCCATTGCTACTACTGTGAAAACAGGAATTTGTCGGTGACGAATATCGAAACAGCGTCTCCTTGTTCCGGAGTGAGTTGCTCTAACCGACTACGCTACACCGACGGAATGCAGACCTGCCTATTTGTCGTTTTGACACGCGTTTCACCTCAGCAGTGCACCACACTACATACTTAATTACGTACCATGATGAGTTTAAAGAAAAGCGAGCTGATTTTTTCTTGGGGTTAACGACAATCGTGAGCAATTCGGTGGATAATAAACACTTGCCCGTCCCTAATTTAGGGCCATTGGTTCCGGGGCAGTGAAGGAGCTACTGCTGTAATAGATGTTCAACACCCATACCTTACCGGAACTCAACCCGAGCTCAACTAGGACGAATTGACAGAAACCAACGCTTGGACCGCTGCTCCACCGCAACGGCATTAATCTTTCTTACGGAAAGTGGAGATCGTAAGGACAAGCTACATATAATTCATAATTTCACACAACGATGGAGGGTGGTTTCGGAGACATCATACAAACTATCGCTGCTAACAAGCAAAAATAAGAAATCACATGCAGCAGTAATTTGTTTCATTATTCCTGGTGTTTTAAAATATAGCTGGTAAAATTTTAAATATTAAATATGCAAATGTGTGCAAAGGTGGAAAACAAAGCAATTTGTACAGCTTTAAAAGCAATGCGTTTATGTAAGGTAGTTATCTTTTACTGACATATGTTTATAGTTTAGAGTGAAAATGTGATCATTCGCCGGAGAAGGGCCATGGGTCGTGTTAGGATTAAACGTGATCACGTGTGATTAATTTTTCTGATAGCGCTAATTCGGTCTCTTCACTCGCACCAGTGACAATGTATTAGAGACGGACGACTAAATATGTCTCCCATAGTTGCTCATGATGGTCGTTTCACCCCCAGAGAAACTCAGATATTTGCTTCTGGACAATGATCCTTGCTGTTTGCAAGTTATGCCGCGGGACAATTTTATTGAAATGGTCCATTCTCCCCGTAGTTACGTAAGAACCAAAGATATTTCGTACTAATTGTAAGTAAAAAGATTGATAATGCTGTCAAAGCACGGTAACATTTTTGGACCCAAAGCACACACACCACATCCATAAATTATCTTTTAAAAAACGTCTTTATTTACAATTTATAAACATGGTTGATAAAAGCTCTGGCAAGCACTTTCACGAACCACTATGATCGCATCATCAGGCCGATGAGTGAAATCAGATTAGAACGGCACAAAGCTAAACATTGACATACAGGAGCACAAGGGATATATATATTATGTAAATGAAACACCAAGTCATTGCCATTCACTACAAATTGTTTAAAGTCTTTGTAATTATTAAGATTCTTCCCCCCTTGAGTAGTGTAGAACCAAGTTTCTCCAGGCATTGGGAATGTATACAGGCACGTCCTCATTACAGTAATTTGGTCCCAGTTTTATGATAAATGGACTCTCAGTGAAAAGCATAGAGCGTTTATTAGGAGCTGTCGTTGATAAGTTCGCATTGTCCCAGTCAGACATTCCGAATCAATGCCTGGAGAAACTTGCTTCTACAGTACTCAACGGGGGGAAGAATCTAAATAATTACAAAGACTTTAAACAATTTGTAGTGAATGACAATGACTTTGTGTTTCATTTACATAATATATATCCCTTGTGCTCCTATCTGAATATATTTAACCTTGTGCCGTTCTAATCTGATTTCACTCATCAGCCTGATGATGCGACCATAGTGGTTCGCGAAATGTCTTGCCAGAGGTTTTATCAACCATGTTTTTAAATTGTAAATAAAGACGTTTTGTAAATCATACGTTTTTAAAAGATAAATTAGGGATGTGGTGTGTGAGCCTTGGATCCAAAAAATGTTGCCGTACTTTGACAGCATTATCAATCTTCTTACCTCCCGTAATTTTTATACGCGATACCGGGGATCGTAGATCCCCAAAGAAATGCGAGATTTATCGCTGAAGACCACACGACACTAATCTGTCTGCAATTTCATTGGAGTACGGCACGACTCCAGATGCTGGCGTCGATGCTCATTGGTTACTGGTACTCAACGAGACTTGACGCGTTGCGTGGCGTCCTCTTTCCGGCAGTCTTCGAGACAGGGTTTTTCTTCTGATGGGACGACTTAAAACAACATTTACTATTCTTCTGGTTGTAGAGTTAACATCTGCGGAGAAACGGAACAATTTTGAAGGATCAAATTATCCTCTGTCCTGTGTGCTGCAATTCCACACGCACCTGAGTCCATGCCTTCTCTCCAAGGCTGCTGTTAAAATCAATAAAATGGTGCGTAATCATAACTCAACTGATACGCAGTGCCGCGAACGGACCATCCATTCGAACATGTAACAATAATCAGGCCCCTGTCAAGTGAACTCATTCGGCGATGTGGTAGCTGAATTTTGTATCATGGTACTCTGTTGGTAGTTTGAATCCTCCTGGAAAACGCAGCTCAAAGCCGCAGGACTCTCTTCCCGAGGAAACCTGACGTAGTTGTGACGTTACGTCAGAGGCTTTCTCACTTGTATCGCTAAACGCTGCAATCCGAAAATCTCACATTTCAATCGTATGCATATCTCGGCTAAAGTTAGCCGCGAAAGGATTTTTATGCGATTCTAATCATTACTTCTCAGGCAGGTGCAATATCAATTTTTCAAAGTACATTTAGCGAGACCGAAGTTATTAGATCCTGTGACGTATATTCTAATGTCACTTTCATTTTTAGTTCCTTTTCCTATGTAAATTTGAGTTTGTTCTGCTTATACTTCCAAACTTAACGTTATATGTTTTCCCTCAAACGAGAATGAGGTTGGCAACATTGGAGATCAGAGAGAAAGTGATGTATGAATGTGATAAGAACGATAGATAAAAAGGACGATACAACAGTTGCCCGTGTGGGTAGATGTGTGTAGACGTTCGATTGTTAAGGTAAGTGCGTAGTCAAGAACTCTAGTGCCATATTGTGAAGTTCTATTGAAACAGTGCTGGAACGAATAAAACATTTCCGTAAGTTGACTTCTGTCTACGTAAAAGTTTATTTAGGAATTATTGCATCGTATTCTTATCTAATGGTTTTAGACTTAGCGTAACGATAATATCTCTCACGAAAAAGACATTACGTTATTAGCCAATGCAGCAAGATCATAGATGTAGTTTTCCTCTGTTCCCTAATCGAAAGTACATTTAAAGCCAGAGTACTCTTTCATTCACGAAACTTCGTCGCTGAATAAATTACTCTCGCCATTTCTTTCTAAAGAAAAATATAACTGGTTTTTGAAAGCAAATGTATCTACTTAAAATATAATGAAATATTTAAACATGAGAATAAAAAAAGGAACAATTGCCGTCACACTAATGGCAATGAAACTACGCATTCAATTATCATATATATACATTAGTGGATTAGACTTTCACCTGAGGTTGGGAAATGGGAATATTTCATCAACAACTTCGCACTGTGCCTTATAGCTTAAAAACAACAGAGGATTGAGATAAAGAAAGGATGTAACTTGAGTGTTATGGGGCAAATAATTTCTAAAAGAAAAGACTGAAAGTATTCTTTAGTCACCGTTATGTTCGCCGAAAAATTTATTTCTTTACTGTATTTCCAAGACGGAAAGATTACTTCTTCAGTAATGAATCTTTTTGCAAATATTTTGAAAGCAGCATCTGCTACCTTGGTGGGCAGATGTGGATTCCTATAAAGAGATTCCTAAATGTTTATCTGTAGGGATATTAGCATATCGTACCGTTGCCAGAAGGGTTGATGTCTTTCAAAGTGGAAAGAAAGAGCACACAACCTAATCACAATGGCGGCCATCGTTTGACCGGGGAAAACAATTGCCTGGCGTTCTGCAGAAAGTGGTGAGACGAAATTTTATTAAACCACCAAGCGTGAAGATATTTCTGGCAAATCGCCGTGGGAAAGTTTGGAACATAAGTCGTATTCACCGGACAGGACCCCGGGGATTTTCTCATAATCCAAAAAATGAAAGACCCTCTTAGAATCAAGTGCTTCAGGAATATCGGCAGAATTATTTCTGTGTTACGGCGTTTTCTTAGAACGTTGGCTAAAACCGATGCTACTGAAAGCGTTTGAGGCTTTCCAGATGTTCGGCAATAAGTCGTCCGCTAGGGAGGCGGATATATCGAGGGGCTGGGACTGTCACTTGTATTTCCTTTTCAATATGTACTAATTACAGCAATGTTGCCATTACAAATGATTTAAACGTTTTATTACGTCAGCTTTACGTGAATCTTACAAACTGCATCGTTCCTGAATATCAATATTTGAAAAATTTTCATTACTTTTTTAGTGTAGAGGGTTACAAGGAAAGTCCATGATCAGGCAAATATCTCACGAACTTAAATCTTGGCCCTCAGTCTCCGGCAGCTGGAATGTACCTGGCCAAGGCAGCGGCCAGTGCGACATGAAGGCAGAGGGTGCTAAGAATCCCCGGAGGACCGGACTAGGCTGCCATCTGATGCTGACCTTGGCTACGTATAATGGACGCTCCCTATCTCCTGCTTCAAGGCTTTTTGAATTGGAAGAGAAACTACAAAGGATCAAGTGGGACATCGTCGGGCTAAGTGAGGTAAGGAGAAAAGGAGAAGATCTCATCGAACTGAAAAGTGGAAATCTCTTCTACTATCGTGGAACTGATACTGGCAAAACAAGTGGTGTTAGATTTATAATAAACAAGAAACTGAAGGATAAAGTTGTAGAAGTTGAAAGTTCCTCTGCCAGAGCTGCACGACTCGTTATCCAACTCTCGAGAAGATACCAGGCTCAGATTATTCAAACTTATGCACCCACCACAAGTCATCCTGAAGAAGAAATGGAAGAATTTTATGAGGAAGTTCGTCATCTAAATAATAAAGGTAAGCAGCACTTAAAGATTATTATGGGAGATTTCAATGCAAAAATAGGGCAACGGCAACAGAATGAAACTTCAGTAGATAAATTTGGTCACGGCAACAGAAACCAGCGTGGAAATACTCTCGTAGAGTTTGCAGAGGCAGAAGGGCTTTTCATCTTGAACTCCTTTTTCAAGAAAAAGCCACACAGGAAATGGACATGGAGACATCCAAATGGGACGACAAGTGAAATTGATTTTATTATGTGTAACAAAAAATTCTTCATAGAAGACTGCTGTGCTAAACAATTTCAACACAGGCAGTGACCATAGATTGGGGAGATGTAAGATGCACCTCAGCACTAAACTCGAACGTAGGAAGCTCATAAGACAAACAAAATGGATTGACATAACCAACTTTAAAAAACACCATAATATCTTCAAGCTGGAACTGAAGAACAGATCCTCTGCTTTAGAAGGCCTATCATCGGAAGAAGTTGATATTTCTGAAGTTAACAGAAAAGTAACCAAAGCTCTTATGGAAACAGCAACAAAATTAGCTGAGTCTAAGAACAAGTTGCATGTGAACAAATTATCAGGAAAAACCAAAATGTTGATGCAAAAAAGAAGAGTGATGAGGACAACTAAAGAAGATGTGACTTCCAAAGTGGAATATATAGAGCTATGCAAGACAGTAAGAAAAAGTATCACTGAAGACGTAAGGAAATTCAACTGTGAACTAGTAAGGAAAGCAATTGAAAACAACCAAAGGCTAAAGATAGCAAAGGGACATCTCAGTAAGGGAAGAAAACAGATTATGGCACTGAGAAAAGAAGATGGTTCTGTAACAAGAAATAAAGGCGAAATTTTGACAAGAGTGAAAGATTTCTACTCCAAATTATATGAAAGCGATGATACATGTACTCCAGACATCATGAAAGGTACCAGTACCAGAGTTCTTCCAATTCTCCCAGCAGAAGTTGCACATGCAATCAAGAACATGAAGCGGAGAAAAGCTCCAGGCGAAGATGGAATTCCTGTAGACATCATACAAGAAGCAAGTGGAGAAATCGAAACAGTACTCGCCCAAATTTTCACTCGATGCCTTAATGAAGGGAAGATTCCTGAGGATTTTAACAACGCTACAATGATCTTGCTACATAAAAAAGGTGACATTGAGGATCTCGGGAACTACAGACCTATCAGCCTCCTATCAGTGGTTTATAAAATCTTCACTAAAGTTCTTTCACACCGCTTAAAGGTGACACTGGACATGGCTCAACCGAGAGAACAAGCTGGATTCAGGAGTGGCTACAGCACAATAGTCCATATCCACGTACTGAGAGAACTAATTGAAAGAGCGAGGGAATATGAACTTCCATTGTGCATGGCTTTTATCGATTATGAAAAAGCCTTTGATTTGGTGAAACCATCAGCAGTTACAATGGCCCTGAAATCCTGCGGTATTGAAGATGCATACATTAATATTATTAATAACATCTATGAAAATGCAAGTGCAAAGATTCGGCTGTTTGAAAATACAACTCACATAAATATTGGAAAAGGAGTGAGACAAGGTGACTCCATATCTCCGAAGCTCTTTAATGCCACATTGGAAAATGCCTTTCAATCACTGAACTGGGAAAAGAAAGAGATAAAGTTTAATGGAGATTATCTAACCCACCTTCGTTTTGCTGATGACGTAGTCATTTTTGCAACTACCCCATCAGAGCTGCAGAGTATGATCCAGGAACTTGCTGACAAGAGTAAAGAAGTGGGATTAAAAATGAACTTTCAGAAGACAAAAGTGATGTTCAATGCTTTTACAAGAAATGAAGATTTATCGATTGATGGAGAAAAGCTGGCGATAACAGGCACATACGTTTATCTTGGACTGCAGATATCAAGTGAGGGTCACGTTGATGAAGAAATTAATCGGCGTACAAAACTTGCCTGGAGAGCTTTTGGAAGAAACAGCATAATTTTCAAGAGCAATATGCCATTATGTCTTAAAAGAAAAGTGTTTGATCAATGCATCCTTCCAGTGCTTACGTATGGTGCAGAGACGTGGACCTTAACTAAAAGAGACATACAAAGGCTGCAGACAACTCAAAGTAGCATGGAGAGGTGCATACTTGGTGTAACCAGGAGAGATAAGAAGAGGAACTCGTGGATCCGAAAAATGACAAGAGTGGAAGACATCATGATCAGAGTTAAATCCCTGAAATGGCAATGGGCTGGACATACTGCCAGAAGGACAGATCATCGATGGACAGCCGAAATTTTAGATTGGATTCCAAGGGACAGGAAAAGACCCAGAAGAAGACCACATGGGAGATGGGTGGATGAAATTCGAAAGTATGCAGGGGTGACATGGAAGAGACTGGCACAAGACAGACCGTTGTGGAGGAAACTTGGGGAGACCTTCGTCCAGCAGTGGATTGATAATGGTTGACAATGATGATGATGTTGATGATGATATATATATTAATAAATAAGGATCATGCATCCGATAAGGGTCCGGTGTTCGAGTCCTGATGAGGCATGAGTAGTTTGCTTGCCTTATATGCGTTGCCTTTCCACCATCCCGATAATAATTAGTGATAAACTAGAGACGTACAGCTGCTTATACCTCTCCGAGTTGCTCATGATGATAGCTGAACATCGAAACAACAGAACAAATAATATTGCTCCTGAATCCACTTCTGCATACGTACGTTTCATACTCGTTGTGCCAAGCGCGTTTAGCTACATCAATTAGAAACTGGAGCATGCATTGGCTATAGGTAGGAAGTGCCTCCTCAATCAGCAGAGAAGGCGCAGCATCAACTATAGGTAAGGTAATAACTTGAAATTCCAAATCGAACAAACTGAGGGCAAAATCTTAGCTCAAATGATAGCATCAGTGATTCCATCGCATTTTGTTTTCATTTAACGCACAATTTTGCTGAAAGATTTATAGAACAAGACACGTTGCAGAACTAGTTGGACTAAATTGAACAACAGCGACACAAAATACACCGATGAGTTATTACATTATGACCACCTACCTAATAAGCTGTATAACCCCTTTAGCCCGAAAAACAGCGTCCACCCGACGAGGCATTGATTCGATGAGGTGGAGAAAGATATCCTGGTGTATCTGGTACCATAATGTCAACAGCAGATCCTCCAGTTGCCGTACATTTCGAGGTGGTCATGATTTAGTCCTAACCCGCTTTTCCAGGTCGAAACACAAATGTTCAATTCGGTTCATGCCAGATGAATTTGGAGGCTAGTGCATTAACAAAAAGTCACCAGCATGTTACTCGAACCACTCGTTGACGATTCTGGCAGTGAGGCATGGCGCCTTGTGGTTAATTGCCATCACCAGCGGGGAACACAGTTGCCATGATTGGGGGAACTTGGTCCGCAACGATGTTCAGATACCTGACAGCTGCCAGGGATTGCGCTGTTGGGATGATGGGGCCTAAATTGTCCCCAAAAAAACCATCGCCCACAGCGTAACACCGATGCATCCGTCCTGTTTCCGCCAAACACTGCATCTAGGTTCCATGGCCTCCGTTGGTAATCGTCGTATCCGCGCTCGGCCGTCTACGTGATGCACCAGGAGTCTTGATTCGTCAGACCAGGCCACTTTCTTCCAATCATCCACGGTCCAATCTCGATGATTTTGGACCCATTCAGTGCGTTGTTGGCGATGACGTGCAGTGATCATGGGGACCCGGCTGGATGTTCGGCTACGCAGGCCCATGCGCAGAAGGATGAGTTGAACTTTGTGCTGTGACACATTGACCTGATCACCGGTGTTGAAGCTGTGGGTGATTTGTCATACTGTAGACCTGCGGTTGCTGTGAACAATGCGCGACAGTCTCCGTTCCTCTCTGGCATCAGTAAGCAGGGGACGACACACTGCTTGACGACGGTTTGTAGTTTGGCCACCTGTGCACCACCTTTTGATACGTACTCACTACAGCGGCACGTGAACAACCCACAACCCGTGCCGTTTCCGAGATCATAGTTCCAAAGCGCCGTGCCATCACAATTTGTCTCTTATCAAACTCCGATAAATCGGCAGCTTTTCCCATTCTGACTCCGAGCACTCTACTAACCGAAAGCCGGTCCTTGGGTTATATACACTGGAAGAAAGTGAAAAAAGAACACCAAGAAGGAGACGTCTGATACCAACGAAATTTATACAGGTCTTTGTATAGGTGTATTCATACAATATCTGCCGAGCGCAGGTGTTGTATGAATTCACCTGTATTAAGACCTTGAATATTGCCCCAAAAGTCTTGTGCTTTTTGTTTTTATTTATCTTGGTATAGAAGATTCCGGTTAATTGGGACATCGGTTAATAGGGGCAGCTGTTTATTTTGGACAATTATTGTAGAACTTCTCAAATATGTTCTTTGGGATAAAGCTTTCGTAATTAAGGTAGCCGCTTAATTGGGTCAAAAGGTTCTTTCCCCGATGTGTCCCAAGTAAGCGGAATCTGCTGTATTTAACTCTCAATTCCATGTGCCAGAATGTACACATAAAATCTTCAGAACTTATGTACAAAAATTCCTAAAAGTGGCGAATGTAGCTACTTTTCAGAAAAAGCAGTGTATTTGTAGCTATAGCTCACTTATCCATGTTGCAGGTTTAAAGAATTTAAAAATTTTCGGGAGAGGAGAAATTCACATTATAATGGGAAAAAAGTTTAATATGAATAATAAAGGATTTCTTGCTGTGGAAATCAGAGGGCTGTTTATATTTCGCCATTGTAATAAACATAGAACAACCGGAAAGTAGGTCATGAACGGCAAAATGTTATGACTTCAATTCCGATTGCGTACTTTTAAGTCCGTAATTCCAAGTCAAATCTGGCTGTTCCTTCTTCTTTGTTTGTTTTTCAGTAATACGTTTTGCACCATAATACATAATATTACATTTTAGGAAGTACCAAACTACTTCTTTATTATTATTTGTCTTCTTTTCTTGTCTGTGGTTTAACTACTACCGTGAAAAATGCAATCACCAATTCCTAGTTTGGGGCTGTTAGTTCCATTGAAGGGAGGCAGTTAGCGCCGTCGGACAAACGCATCAACTATGCTTGGCCTGACCCGAACTCGGACGGATAGCCAAAGTCCAGTGCCTGAGATCACCGATTATTTTTATGGCTGTCTTGAGACATAAAGAAGCGCATTTGCCATTAATTTATATTCTACGCCAAGAAATTTCAGAATTTTAGTATAGTTATACTATTTTGAGTGCCATTAGTTTATTTAATCTGTATGCATTGGCCTGAAACAAGTTCTTTGAATTTCTTCTACACCGATGACCCAATACATTATGACCACTCCCAGCCTAGAGAAATGAGAGCGCCTGGAGATAGAACGGTGGCGCAGGTTAAGTTCACAGAGCAGTACATATGCAACCCGAGACGGGCTTTTGGTTAGTAAAATGTTCGGAGTCAGAATGGGAAAAGCTGACGATTTATAGGAGTTTGATAAAGGACAAATTGTGTTGGCACGTCGCGTCGCCTCGGAACTAGGATCTCGGAAACGGCGCGGCTTGTGAGTTATTAATGTGCGGCTGTAGTGAGTACGTATCAAAAATAGTGCACATATAGCCAATCAACGAACCGTGGCCCTCCGTATTTTTGTAATTTCCTTTATTACGCAAATCACGTTTAAAAACGTATGTTCAAAAACAAAATAACTGCATGAGAATCACCGTCATAATCATTGAAAAATAAATTTAAAGTATGATGTCATTGCTTTTTTTAGATGATGTTGAAGCTGGCTTCGATTAATTTTGAAAGAGAGTTTTTACTCTCAGACTTAAATATATTACTTAATTAACGCATACTAGTATGAATACACTAACTACACTGCCGGACAATTGCTAAGGACGGATGACAATAGCAACCATAAAATGGAAGGCAGGAAAATGTGGAAATTAGCATAAGTGCGGGATACAGTAACACGTGTTGTGCGTATGCAAATTTTGGATTGCCGAACTTGTTCGTGACGTCATAGCGCTGATAAGAGATATAAAGGATTTGACGCGTATTGACCGTTGTTGTTCAAACGCAAAGTTGAAGAAGAAAGAATCAATTGACGAACTTGCAATTTTCAGTATGTCTTCTCGACATCACCTAGATGATTTTACGCGTGGCCGTATTATTGGCAAGATTGCAGAAGGGCGAAAAATAACAGATGTTGCCAGGGAGTTCGACGTCAGCCACAGTGTTGTTTCAAGGCTTTGGAAATCATTTCAAACAAATGGAGAGTGTAGCAAACGTCACGGGGGAGGTCGTGTTCGCAGTACGACACCTGCAGAAGATCGGTACATAGTGCTATCAACAAAAAGACACCGGCGCAGCACAGCTAGTGAGGTAGCAACTCAGTTTATGGCTGCTACTGGCAAGCGGATCTCCCGAAAAACTGTCGCCAGACGTTTGCATGAAGGAGGACTATACGCCCGCCGTCCTGTTGTGTGCATCCAGACGTCACCGTACCGCCCGTTTGCAATGGTGCCATCAACATCGCAATTGGGCTGATAACGACTGGTCTGCTGTCCTCTTCTCAGATGAGAGTAGATACAGTATGTCGTCTGATTGTCGACAACAACTGATCTGGCGTGATAGTGGTACTGCATATTGTCCAGCAAACATACAGGAAAGGGACCGATATCCGACATGTAGTGTCATGGTATGGGCTGGCATCATGATCAATGGCCGTACGTCCCTCTATGTGCTTCCACCTGGGACTATGACTGGCCAACGATACATTAATGATGTTCTGCTACCTCATGTTCGCATGTTCCGTGGTGCTGTCGGTGATAGATTCATTTTCATGGACGACAACGCAACATGTAATCGAACAGTCGCTGTCCAGGAGTGTCTTGAGAGCGAGGATATTCAACGCCTCGTATGGCCAGCACGTTCTCCAGATCTGAATCCCATTGAAAATGTGTAGGATGTTTTGAGGAGGAGTCTTGCTGGTCGCCAATGCCCTCCAATAAACAAGGACACCCTCATCCGTGCACTGACAGAGTAATGGGATAAATTACCCCAACAGCTACTTTATAATGTTGTCCAAAGCATGGCACGACGTGTGGAATCTTGCATCGCCCTCCATGGTGGCCATATCCCGTATTGACATCTTACGCCGGAACGCCTGCAGACGGTAATTGCATTTTTCACGTTTACGTATTCTGCACAAAATGGCCTGTTTGTCCCTTGAACACGTTCCAAAGCCTTCTGGATTTCAGAGCACAATAAATTATCTTTCTTGTAATGTCCTGGCATTCTGACATTATTTTATTTCACTTGGCATCCAACCACACTTACGTTTTTATGCGCTATATAGCCGTTTATGATCCGTCCTTAGCAATTGTCCAGCAGTGTAGTTTTAAAAGTAACAAGGTAAGTGAACGGCGTGTGAATGAAACAATACAGGCTTACGGTTATTGTTGGAGTTCATAGGAAATTATGGTTGCAAAAATTTACCCGAACTGATCTTGTTAAGTTCACAAATGTAGGTGCGTCAAAGGTCGAAAAACAGGATTATTCAAGTTTTGTTCAATATCATCTTAAGAAATCACTTAAAATCTAAAAAAAAGCTCAGCTGGAGAATTATTCAAAACAAGATAACCGACAGCTAGTGATATATAAGAAGATCATTTTCGAAACTCCATTTTTAGCTTTCTATCAAAACAAAACTTTTGGGTGATTTTTATATTTGTCGAATGCTTCCTCAAAAGGTGAACGGAATGGCATCTATGAATTTCTCGCAGTCCTACTAAATCCCTAAAGTCGCAAAAGCTGAAGCCTATAATCACATTCACGTAACTGTAAGTATAACAATGGAAAATGCCACTCATTCTGAAGGTGCTTCGCAATTTGCATATCAAATATGACGTCAAAATTAAATGTTTTGAGTACTAAAAGTGCGGAGTTTCAGAAAGTATTGTGCAAAAGCACAGCTGAATGATGACACCATTTCGTCAAATAACAAAACTCAGGATCCATCAGAATATTTGCAGACAAAATCAAACTTCCAACGTTGTGATATCAGTCAAATTCTAGTTTTGTCTTATAGCTATGTAGACTCGGTTGCTTACCCGCTTCCCCTCCCCTCAAATAAAAAAAGGACTTTATGAACTGCGAGTTTTTGAATTTTCTACAAAACTGGTTAGAATTTCGAATTTGCTCATAACGTTAAAAATGTGTTATCTTTCAGAAGCACACACTATTTTGACAAATATGTCCTTTTGAAAGATAAAACTCTTTTATTTCTGAAAGGAAAAAAAAAATCATTTTTTTGCATTTGATACATTGATTTTTAATTAGCATGGAGGTATTCGTTCTTCAAGTTAGCTAAATTATTATTTAGAAAATTTGAAAAACTTATTTTTAAGAATTTTTGCAAATCAGCGGAATGGAGATCGGGTTAGATATCAAAATAGTTACGTTATCCAACATGTTCTATTTATTAACCTGCCACAATAATAAACCAGCGTACGAGTATTGTGCATATTGAATACTATTAGTTTTTTGAATTGAAAATGTAGGTAAATCTTAAACAACTGGTGAACATGTGATGTTCACCGCACCAAAAGGTGACCGAGCATAAGTATTCCTCATAAAGAGGTGAAAGACTTGTATATTATTGCATTTTCAACTAGCACAATTCCTCGATGTACCAGTGGTATTGCTTTTGATATATGGACTTAAATGATACGCAAATGAGAATAAGATACTTCTTTTGATTACAACTGGAGATACCATATATAATGTGAAAATTAAGTACTTCTTGCGGTTCGTAGGACATATATTTATATAACATTTTAGGTAAAAATAATTCCGTTCGTAGATAATTGCCATTCAAGGCTGCCGACAGGGATACCTTTCGGAATCTGAGTTACTTATCCCTGCTCAAAGAAATTGTTTTTTTTTTTTTTTTTTTTTTTTTGGGAGGTGAAACGTCTTATCTTCTAGACGTCAAACAAATAGCAAATACTGGGAAGCAATCACATTCCCAAAATAATGGATGGTTTTTCCGCCAGGGGAAAAAAACTCATATCATATTTTTGTCGATATCTCTGCTTCTAAGGGTCCGATTTCAAAACAAATTTTCTTTTGTTGTTGGAGAGCATTTCCGCGTGGGATAACGCTTTTCATATAATTTCAATTTTTTTTTGCGCACAAGTCTGCTACCAGAGGGCGTAACATCACGTTTCCATTTACAGCAATCTCTGCGGGACTAAAAATCCAACTGAAAAACTTCTTTTCCCGGTCAGATACTACTAACTATGCAAACCCTCTGTGTATTTTCTTTCCCAAAATAATGTACCATTTCGCCGCTAGGGGCGCAAATGCTTAATCTGTTTTTCTCCAAATCAATGCTTTTACATGTGCGATTCAAAAATTCTTTCAACATCGGATGTTATTTACCATGTAGAACACTTTAGGATATTATATGAGGAAATTCGCTACAACAGATATGTGGAGCATTATCCTCTTTGAATAACGCTAAGAATTCCCGCTAGCTGCGTAAAAGTAGAAACCCTTTTTCTTTTTTTCGCTATCTTTGCTCCCTGGAGACGTATATTTAAAGTTATTTTTCCCTTAGCATAGCATTTTCCATGAAGAATAATTTTCGCATATTTTAAACTTTTCCGTTATGCAAAATATTTCCGCTAGCAGACGTAGACTTATATCATGTTTCCTTCTATATTTCTCCTTTTAAATATCAGATTCGAAAATCTCTTTGTCTCTGGTACCTTCCTTGTACTATGAGAAACATTTTGACCCCCATTTGTTAGTTTTCGTAACATGTTTTCCAGCCGCTGGTGGAACTAAGTAGATGTTGCTATTTCTGGATATTTTATCGATTGTTGGAACCGGTTGATTATGTGCCAAACCAGTTCCATTGATTTTGAATAGCTTTGATAAATTTAATTCGCGTCAGAATGGATTCAAAAGACGTGCTTATTAAATCCGAAAATTCGGTGTCATCTTTCTTGTTTTTAGTCTGTGTCTATTTTGAGGAGCTTTTCTTGAGGCAGAAAAGCCCATTTAGCCGCCCCGGTGGCGCAGTGGTCTAAAGCGTTGGCCTCTGATCATTCGTCCGTAAGGGGTCCGGGTTCGAATCCCGGTGAGGCATGGATGTTGTGTTTGTCTTACGGCACTGGCTCTCTCCCTTCCCTGGAACCAGTGACCCTAAATTAGGGACGGGCGACTGCTTATAGCCCATTGAGTTGCTCACGGTGGTCGTTAAACCTCCAATAAAAAAGAAAAGCCCATTTATTATTTTGGGGTGTTTAAGTTAATTTAATTTATTTTGTTTTCACTTCAAATACATGTATGACATAGCAGAAACCCATGTTCAACTAGGTGTCTGTAGCAATGAGTAAGTGGGGAGCAGTTATAGTCCTTGAAAAAGTCAAGTCCACAATTTACATACATACATATTTTTATATCATCATTATCATCATTGTCAACTATTATCAATCCACTGCTGGAAGGTCTCCCTAAGTTTCTTCCACTACTGTATGTTTTGAGCCACTCCCCTCCATGTTACTCCGGCATGCTTTCGAATAGCATACATCCGTCTCCCGTGTGATCTTCTTCTGGGTCTTTTTCTGTCCCTTGTAATCCACTCTAAATTTCCAGTAGTCCGTCTGTGGTCCGTTCTTCTGGCAATATGTCCCGCCCATTGACAAAAAAAATGATTTTACTCTGGTCAAGATGTCTTCCACTCCTGCATTTTCCTTATCTACGAGTTCCTCTTCATATCTTTCCTGGTTACACCAAGTATGCAGCTCTCCATTTTTCTTTCAGTTGTCTGCAGTCGTTTTAGGTCTTTTTTAGCTAAAGTTCATGTCTCTACTCCACATAATGACTGGAAGGATGCATTGATTAAAAACTTTTCTTTTAAAGCATAATGGCATATTGCTCTTGAAAATTGTACTGTTTCTTCCAAAAGCTCTCCAGCCTAGTTTTGTACACTGACTAATTTCCTCATCAATGTAACCTTCGCTTGATATCTGCTGTTCAAGGTAAATGTAGGTATCGGTTATATCCAGCTTTTCCGCATCTATTGATATATCTTCATACTTGTAAAAACATTGTACATCACTTTTGTCTTCTGACAGTTCATTTTTAATTCCAATTTTTTACTCGTGTCGGCAAGTTCCTGGATCGTACACTGCAGCTGTTTAAAGGGGTTGTTAACAAAATGATTACGTCATCAGCAAAACGAAGGTAAGTTAAATAATCTCCATTAATCTTTATCTCCTTGTTTTCCCAGTTCAATGACTGAAAGACACTTTAAAAATGTGGCACTGAAGAGTTTGGTAGAAATGATGTCAATATATATATATATGTATCGTCAGGTTTAGGTTATTACTTTCTGTTCACGATTATGAAAAACCAACCATAAAGCCGACACTTCCCTGATAATTACGGCTTTTTAGTGGTGCTTATTCATTTTATTTTAAGTTTGTTGGTAGGTTATTTCGTTTGATTTTCGAGATTCGAACCCAATCAACATCATCAGGAGAAAATTGCTAGATGCTGTATATTTCAGATATATCTTTAGATCTCAGAAGTGTCGTTCGTTTTGTTTTACGGATTTTTCACAAAACCTTCTTAATATATATATACTGAAGTGCCACAAAAACTGGTACAGACCAGCTTATACAAAATACATAGCAGCGTCACCTATGCGCGTACTCGGTTGCGTCCGTCAATGCGTATAGAAAGCGATAGACATCCTTGCCAGCTGTCAGAGCTGTTTTCGGCATGAGAATGACAAGTAATAACGTTTTAAGCGATTTTCAACGCGGTGTCATAGTTGGCGCTCGTGAGATGGGTCATAGTATTTCGGAGGTACAGTAGAAACGAAGTTCAGATTTTCACGGACGACGATTGCAAGGGTGTACCGTGACTACAGGAATTCCGGCAAAACTTCCAACCTACGATACCAGTGTGGCCGTAAAAAGACATTCGGTGGACGTGACCATCGTCCACCGTTTGAACACTCCTGCTTTTACAATTTGTAAAAACCGCCAGAGCAAGGAGCATTTGTTTATTTTTCTGGCCTACCAAAGCTTTTTTTTTAGGATGCGTAATAAGCGCAGTGAGTGATGATTGGGATTTTGAGCTGTCGTCGGTCACAAATTTTCTGCAACTGGTTCCAAATATATTAAGCTTCAGAGCTGTAACTGGGGCTACAATGAAACAATCAATGTGTTAGCTGAGACTGTAGACTAATTATGGAATTGCTTGCCAGTTTTTTGCTAAATAGATGAAAACATTTTACTCAAACAATTTCAAATTTCATATTGAATTTTTAATAGGTTAAGAGCTGTGTCACCTTAAACAGAGTTAAAAAGCAAACACTGATTTATGATTAATTATAACTTGTTCCTTTAAACTTTGGGGGAATTATCACTCTTGGGGGGTAAACGTGTCAATGAAATTCCTATTTTGTTTCTTTAAAAAGGAGGAAGTGAAGAAAACCAGGACTTGCTGAGTGAAACACTGAGCAAATTTCATGATCTAAATTGATGTGGACGTTTTTTGTTTTTTATTGTATTAGGTATACAAGAGAGAGAGAGAGAGAGAGAGAGAGAGAGAGAGAGAAAGGAGAAAAGACAGGAAGCGAAAAGGAGCACAAACCAGTTTTGCCTGATAGGCATATTTTGAAATCCTCTTTCAAACACAAACGGTCACCCAACGTGCGGCAAAAGTTCTCAATCACTAAATTCAGGAAGTAGTTATTCATAAGGCTCTTCTAATGTAGGTTGTTCATGAAACACTAAAATTTAATTATCTTTGATATAGCACATTTTTTTGTTCATATGTCGTATATCTCCAACAGATAAAAGACAAGGAATTTCCCAAAAGTTTGGACATCTTTATTTCTCGTTCGCCAAGTTTTATTGAATATTCATATGTTTACTGAAACGATGAAAGTTTTCCGTCTTTAGCACGATTTAATGATTAAAAGATGAAAAATATATACAAATAAAACCATGAGCACTTTCGAGGCAGCGGCTGCCTCTTCTTCAGATGTAATAAATAGATACACATTTAATCTATATATAATATAGATCATTGCATTGTGGGAAGCATGGTAAGTTATTAGCCAATAGTAATCTACATGCGCCAAAATGTTGCGTATACTGTTGGCCCAATGGTCTGTGAAGAAAACATGGAAATATATTATAGAAATAAATGGTGTAGGGTGGGGGTGAACATTTAATTTTAAGTTTATATTACAATTTATATTTTACTGTTTTAATAAGGGATTTCCAAACGTTATGTAATTCATAGGGGGCATGTTCACTACAGCATTGGTCACCAGAAGCCTCTATATACACACTTTCTGCAATTAAAAGGTCACCAGGTTTACTAGGAGTATTAATTATTCTTACATTACTCCAGTCGGGATTAAGATCATCTTGTATAACAGATTTGGCTAGGGATGTACAATACATGCCTGTTTTAATATTGTATTTGTGTTCTTTAATTCGTAATTCAATATTGCGTTTTGTAGAGCCCACATAATTAGAAGCTGCTTGTGCTGTTGTTGCTTTAACCAGAGGGATAATGTAAATACCCCACTGTCCCATTTTGCTGTTCTCTTCACGATCCTTACGAACTACTGAAAATTAGTTTCGTGTTCGTGAACCAAATTTCAAGCCATATGGTTTACATAGTTGAGTTAAGGCTCTCGTTAAATGTGAATTGTATTGCATAGAACCAAAATATATGGAATTGGAGTTGGAGTTTCTTAACAGGGTAGTATGTAGGGCATATTTGACCCTGCCAAACACTTGCCTAATTAGATATTTAAGGAATTCATATTGCTCAGCTAAACCAATAATGTAGTTAACTTCTTGCTGAAATGATTCAGTAGTTGATGAATGTGAGTGAGCTCTTCTAAACAAATAGAATAATGCTGTCAACTTATGTTGTTCAGGGTGTGATGAATAATAAGGTATTAAAACAGGTGTATGACAGGGTTTTCTATATATACAAGTGGTAATGCAATTAAGGCTATAGTCCTTACGAATAAGAATATCCAAGTAAGGTAAGCAGTTATTAGATTCAAATTCTATCGTGAGCCTGATAGTTGGGAACATTAATGAAAGTTCGTTGGCAAATAATTATAAATCCTCCCGGTTGTGAGGCCATGCAACCAGTATGTCGTCAACGTACCTTAAATAAAGCAACGGACGGTGAGGGAAAGAATTAAGGACCTGATTTTAAATGTGCTGTAACAAAATTTCAGCTAGAACAGCAGACAGGGGGAAACCCATTGGGGATCCCTCCAACTGTTGATAAATGCTGTCTTTAAATTTGAAATATGAACGTTTCTTAACAAGACGAAGTCCGTTCATAATAGCATTAATTTCTGAACTCGAGATACGGGAATCAGCAAGTTTTGCCTCAATAATCTGATGTGTAGCCTCAACAGGTACATTAGGGTACAATGAGACCACATCAAGAGATGCCAAAATGAAAGGCTGCGATTGTGGCTGAAGCGATCGCAGTCTTTCTATAGCCTTTGTGGAACTTTTAATAGAATAAAGTGAATCCACAGTATAAGTGGCTAGATATTGGGCTAAGGCTTTTTCTAAGGGTCTGGTGGGGCTAACATAGCCTGACACCAGAGGACGAATGGGAAAATTCTCTTTATGCAGTTTAAGCCGTTCGAACATATCAGGCACACGATAGCCAGGGGGAGAGGTGAATGCATGTGAAAAACCTTCAGGAAAAGAATAAGCATTTTTTAGTCTTTGAAGAGCCACAACTGTTGCCTGACTAGGATCACTTTGAATGGTTTTGTGTGGAATAGTGTTAATAACTTCATGCATTTTTTTAACATAGTCACAATTATTCAATAACACAATCTGATTAGATTTGTCTGCAAGTACAATAGACACGTCATTATTGTTTTTGAGTTCAACTAATTGTCTTTGCTCTTGAATACGATCAGGTTGTGGGATAAGGTAACAAGAGTCATGTTGTAACGTATGGGCCATTATCACTCTGGCGTAATCCTTTAATCCTTATACTGTTCAGGAATACATTTAACTATGCTTTCCACCTGGGTAATAGTGTTCAGTATGGATCCTTTCTTTGGTGGATAAGAGAATTTTGGTCCCTTATTTAAGGCCTTGGTTTGCAGACTGTTAACATCCATATTACTGAGATTTTTAAACTTTGTTAGAGCTGGGTGTTCCGGGCTACTATGGTAGGTACGACGGTAGTCAGTTTGCTTTCCAACACTTTTGCGACCAACATACACAGTTTTTTTATATGAGTGCAAGTCAGAGTCTCGATTTCATTCCTTAAATTAGTAGAAGTAATGGTGAGCCCCTGATCTACAATAGCACGGTGTTCATTTTTGACAAAGGTTAGGTGAGAAAAGCAGCACTTACGGTTTAGAAGATTTAATAAACCTCTTTTGTGGCGTATAACCCTTCATAGCCTTTTATTTTCGGCAATCCTGAGTATTCTGTTGTCATGCCATGATAGTCCTTGAGCGTGCATTTGCAGAAATCGTGGAATCACTCCCAAGTCCCTACAATTTAACAGAAAATATAAGTGGGTTTCCTCCTTGGCCAGGCTGAGACGCAGGTTTCTAAAAGTAGATACTGCTGCTTTCCACATGCTTATGTGAATTTGAATACTGAATAACTATAATTATGCGGTACAATGAGCAACAAATATTGATGACTCGTGCGACATTAATCACTGAAACTATGAAAGTTTTCCGTCTTTAGCATGATTTAATGATTAAAAGATGAGAAATATATGCAATTAAAACCATGAGCACTTTCAAGGCAGCGGCTGCCTCTTCTTCAGATGTGATAAATAGATACACGTTAAATCTATATATAATATAGATCATTGCATTGTGGGAAGCATGGTAAGTTATTAGCCAATAGTAATCTACATGCGCCAAAATGTTGCGTATACTGTTGGCCCATAGGTCTGTGAAGAAAACATAGAAAAATATTATAGAAATGAATGGTGTAGGGAAGATTCCTGAGGATTGGAACAACGCCACAATGATCCTGCTACATGAAAAAGGTGACATTGAGGATCTCAAGAACTGCAGACCTATCAGCCTCCTATCAGTGGTTTATAAAATCTTCACTAAAGTTCTTTCACACCGCTTGAAGGTAACACTGGACATGGCTCAACCGAGAGAACAAGCTGGATTCAGGAGTGGCTACAGCACTATAGATTATATCCACGTACTGAGAGAACTAATTGAAAGAGCGAGGGAATATGAACTTCCATTGTACATGGCTTTTATCGATTATGAAAAGGCCTTTGATTCGGTGAAACCATCAACAGTTACAATGGCTTTGAAATCCTGCGGGCCGCCCCGGTGGCGTAGTGGTCTAAGCGATGGCCTCTGATCATTTGTCCGTAAGGTGTCCGGGTTCGAATCCCGGTGAGGCATGGATGTTGTGTTTGTCTTACGGCACTGGCTCTCTCCCTTCCCTGGAACCAGTGACCCTAAATTAGGGACAGGTGACTGCTTATAGCCCATTGAGTTGCTCACGCTGGTCGTTAAACCTCCAATCAAAAAAAAAAAATCCTGCGGTATTGAAGATGCATACATTAATATTATTAATAACATCTATGAAAATGCAAGTGCAAAGATTCGGCTGTTTGAAAATACAACACACATAAAAATTGGAAAGAGAGTGCGACAAGATGACACCATATCTCAGAAGCTCCTTAATGCCACATTGGAAAATGTCTTTTAATCACTGAACTCGAAAACAAAAGGATAAAGATTAATGGAGATTATCTAACCCACCTTCGTTTTGCTGATGACGTAGTCATTTTTGCAACTACCCCATCAGAGCTGCAGAGTATGATCCAGGAACTTGCTGACGAGAATAAAGAAGTAGGATTAAAAATTAACTTTCAGAAGACAAAAGTGATGTACAATGCTTTTACAAGAAATGAAGATTTATCGATTGATGGAGAAAAGCTGGAGATAGCATGCACGTACGTTTATCTTGTACAGCAGATATCTAGTGAGGGTCACTTTGATGAAGAAATTAATCGCCGTACAAAACTTGCCTGGAGAGCTTTTGGAAGAAACAGCATAATTTTCAAGAGCAATATGCCATTATGTCTTAAAAGAAAAGTGTTTGATCAATGCATCCTTCCAGTGCTTACGTATGGTGCAGAGACGTGGACCTTAACTAAAAGAGACATACAAAGGCTGCAGACAACTCAAAGCAGCATGGAGAGGTGCATGCTTGGTGTAACCAGGAGAGATAAGAAGAGGAACACGTGGGTCCGAAAAATGACAAGAGTGGAAGACTTCATGATCAGAGTTAAATCCCTGAAATGGCAATGGGCTGGACATACTGCCAGAAGGACAGACCATCGATGGACAGCCGAAATTTTAGATTGGATTCCAAGGGACAGGAAAAGATCCAGAAGAAGACCACATGGGAGATGGCTGGATGAAATTCGAAAGTATGCGGGAGTGACATGGAGGAGACTGGCACAAGACAGACCGTTGTGGGGGAAACTTGGGGAGACCTTCGTCCAGCAGTGGATTGATAATGGTTGAAGATGATGATGATGTTGATGATATATATATATATATGATTTTCATATTATACATATTATTAAATAGACACAAAGGAAGCATTTTTCACACACAAATTTATACATAATGCATTTGATCAAAACTCGATCAATGATCAGTATTTTCTAAATAAAATTAATTTGATATCATTTTGATTTCACAATGTTGTTACCTTCTGTGAAAGTATGCTATAGTTCTCTGTGGTGTTGACCAAACCGACACCACTTCGTAACATTAAGCCAGCTGGTACGTAAGAACAAACGTCTAGAGCTAGACTTGAGATCCCTTATGCCGTCCACCAATTTGTTCGCGTTAAAGTGACGGAGACCAATTACATGACAGAGAAACCTAAACAAATGTGGCAGGATATCTCCCGACGGGATTGAGCAGTGTCCTCTCCTGTGGCTAGGATTTTCGGTGGGTTGTATCATTTATCATCTCTTGGCACGACTACCCCAAGCCGATGAAGTTGTCGAAATTGTGTTAAGACATTCAGCGTCAAAAAGGATTTAAATAAACATGTTAAAAATGATCATCCTGCTGTATCCATTGCACGTTTCCTAATGTAATTATTGGCAATACAAAGAGATTAAGATGCAACCACTGTGAAAGAACATTTGGAATTAAAGAAATATCTATTGAGATATTTTAAAAACTTTCATCCCGATAAAATTGCCCCTGTTTCAAATAAAAATGGCCCTGTTTCCATAAATGAACCAGTTTGCTCTAGGGATAGTAGTAAGCATTCAATTAATGTTACTGATACACGTGATGTTTCTGCTTTGACATACATCTTAAATTGTAAACCCAGGTTTTAGCTTTGGAAGTTGCCCGGACTAAAAGCATATGAACACATATTAAGCTCACAGTAACTCGTACTTTTTTAATCACAGTTATATATCACCTCGGCTATCTATTAAAATGATACGTAATTTAAAGTTAAAGCGCCGCGATATTCTATCATCTTTGAACTAATATCTTCTATTTTTGTTACATCAGCGCACGTTCAACGCGCATTCCCAACACACGCCAATCGGTTATCAGATTCGTCTGCACCGCCAGAGCGGGGACCAGACAGATAAAAAAAATTCTTTTTTTTTTCTTTTTTTCTTTTTCAGGAAAGGAGTTCCGTTAGTAGCAAAAATAAGTTATATCAGTTGTGGGCAGATGGCACTAAGTTAAGCAGCTAGTCCAGTCGAGAAAGTGTTTATACCTTTTTTTGTTGTTGTTTGTTTTGGGCTTGGTCTCCATCTTACGCACTGGACAGTCCCTTCTTTAACGTCCTTCCTTCACCTTCCTTCACAGCTGTACCAAACGACCCCTGGTTAAGAAGATTTTAATGCAAAAGGTCAAAATCAGCGATTGCCCACACCGAACTTCCGTCGTGCACGAATAGACAATAGAACAAATTCGTGTATTACTGTGCAGTATGCGCGGAACTCACCGGCTGGTAAGGGTATTTTATTTGACAACGGAGAAAAGTTTCTGTCAAACGCTTACTGGTATAGAGCGATAAGGTTAAAATAGGTGTTAAATACAGTAAAAACCAATGAACTTATGTTGAATTATTTGGCGACACTATCACAACTGTAATTGTATTACATGTCCTCACCACAAAGTTTTACAACAAATAAGCTCCTGACAATGCCAGTAAGTACCGAATGCAGTATGTCGGAGTGAATGCATCAGCATTCTTTGCTAATGGATTTCTTCAGTTCTGGCCGTGTAGAAGGTTTTATCTGGTACACACTGGACTTTTAATAATGAAACAGCCAGAAATTTATGGAGGTCAGGTCTGTCAACCGAGGTGGCAGCAGTATTCTGCAGAGCAAGTGATTAGTCTTCCTGATTTGTTAATTTCCTGTCATTACGGTTTCGCTTTAAAAAAACGTCAAACCAAATAGTAATTTGTTTTCTGCAGCCCTTTACTAACAGTCTGGAACTTTCACGTGCAGAATTGAATGCATGTCCATTACCGAATCGTTTGATGACTTTTTGAAATACTAAGAAATATCGATGTCTGCTGTTATTCGGCCTATACCTAATATTCTATAATTCATCAGATCACTTGCAAATAAGTTACGAGAAAAGTAATTGAAATACAGGAAACGAAATTCATAATTAACGATTGAGTTTCTAAAGCGAGTATAGGAATTTGGTCTCTTGTTATGTTATATGGAGCAGTAGATTAATAAATTCTTAGTAACTACTGCTGGAAGCCAGACAACTCACGATAAGGAAAATTATTCTCGTGAGATTACAGTTGTGAATTATTGGAAGCCGTAATTTTTTGGAATAGCAGTAAAGGTAAGGTAACACGTCCTTCACACAAAATGTGACCGGTTCATCAGCCAGTGAATCCGATCCCTCTCTTTCACTCTCTTCTTCCCCGGATGCCAGAAAAAGAGCCATAACGCAGACCTTGTTGAGCTTCAACACAGTGACTTCTGCGTCACAGAGAGGTATGTTGCCCGAGCTTCATAGTTCGGTCACCACATTTCAGATTCTTTCAGAGGTTAACAGTTGAACGCATACCTATTTCGTCATTTATGATTTAAAACGTTTGTTATTACGAATATAAAGAAAATAAAGTATTATACTTATAAACAGCCACATCTCTCTGTCATTCGCTGCCTCTGTCTGGAACACTTGACGGCATAGCGACGTCTGGAATGTGGTGCCATCTCTTGATGCTGAGAAGAAACGTAGTCAAATACGCTACATTATCCTACGATTTTCAAAATATTTTGCAACAGGCTTACTTACGAGTTGAAGTTGAAATCACTCATGGAAGATCAGATAGTTTTGAGAAAATCGACAGCTCATATTTACACGATTGAGTTTCAAAAGCGAGAACCGTCACATGCTGACATTTTGATTGTGCTGCGAGCAGAAAACAAGTTTTTAACTACTGAACATATCGATCAATACGCGTGTGCTCTTGAGATGTCAAAGTGATTGCGTGCTATATAATTCCACGCGTTCACTTTGATATATCAATGTGATTGGGTGCTAATTTAAAATCATTGGATTATCAACGATCCCAGCCTACGTCGTACTTAACCGATCTACAAAATTCGAATTGAATTCTTAATATCACGGCAAGCTGAGTTTGTATATTAATTTAATAAGTACACTGAACAAAAATGATTTTTCTACAAAGAAAACTTTAGCGGCTTTGTATGGATTTACGGGTGCTGAAACCAAATATGTAGTCACAATTGCTCCACTGGGCTACAATTTCCTTTAATGGAACTCTATATTGGGATGAATGTTTTGTTAGTTAAAGGAATTTCCCTATGTCTCCCAACGGAGACATTTGTCTGCAGTGAGAATAGCTGCGTCTCTGAGAGTAGACATACTGGCGTCGTAACTTCCTGTTGTGTGATTCCTTCTGCAAAGGGGGAACAAAGCAGAATTTTTGCCATTCGAATGCATTTAATCGGTACTGAAGGACGTGTGTTTTCTCGTTGTTTTAAAAAGCAGTGTGGATAGTGCAAAATGTACGTTAAATAATTCCGCGTACTAGTGTGAACCATCCAAACAGTTTCTGCTACATTTGTGGACAATTTACTTTGAAGTCTCAAAGGCGACACTTCACACCGTTGATTAGAAAATCGTATGAACTTTATTTCCAGTGCAAAATGTGTGATGGAGATAAATCTTGGGCGTCTCACATTTGTTGTAATACATGTGTACTTTTGCTGACTGGCTGGTTGAAGGGATCTCGTAAATGCCATTTGCGGTGCTAGTGGTTTGGAGAGAACCGAAAGACCATTCAACAGACTGTTACTTCTGCATAACTAAGATATCTGGAATTACAGCTAAGACCAAAGAAAAGATTCAGTATCCCAGTATTCCTTCGACCATAATACCTGTTCCTCATAGTACAGGTCTTCCTGTTCCTGTACCTTCACAGTCATGGAGTTTAGATGATAGTGTTACTGATGAAATAAATTCTCACAGCGAAGAAGATATTGAAGTACAACAAGACGCTGATTTCTCGGAAGATTCTGTGCTTCACCTCATAAGTCAGGAAGAATTAAATGATCTGGTCCGTGACCTACATTTAGCAAAAAGTCAGGGCGAAATATTGGCTTCAAGATTGAAGGGATGGAATCTTTTACAACCAAGTACAAAAGTATGTAGTTTTTGTTGACGAGAGCAAGAGTTTGAACACTTATTTTCGAAGAGTGGTGATCTTGTGTACTGCAATGATATAGACTTATTGTTTGAAGCCTTAGAACAGCAAAACTAACCTGAAGAATGGAGACTTTTTATAGATACCTCAAAAATAAGCTTAAAAGTTGCCCTTCTTCATAACGGAAACATACATCCGTCAGTGCCTGTTGCATATGCTGCGTACACGAGAGAAACATGCAAATAGGAAACTGTTGCTTCAAAGTATAGTATACAAAAACACGGAATATTTGTGCCGATCTTAAAGTGTTAGCTTTACTCCTTGATCTATAACTTGGATACACAATATACTGGTGCTTCCTCTGTAAATGGAGCAGTAGGGACAGAAATTCACATTACATTAAAAGACCTGGCCTAAAAGAGAGTCCTTAATTTCAGGTAATGAAAATGTTGTTGCTGAGCCTTTAGTAAGTCCTCCAGAACGTGTACTCAATCGGGGCATGATAAAAAAATACAGCATATTTCAGAAGCTAGTGGAGTCTATGACCCGTCGTATTTCTGCAATCCTGCGCTCCCGTGGGGACCTACCAAGTTTTAGACTGGTGTACCAGTTTTTCTGGCATCAGTGCATATGCATATGTACATTGGTTTATCATTTAAATTAAATGCCTAATCAAAGGCGAGCATTTTAAAAGAAATAGTGGAACATGAAACACATTAAAATTATATAGATATTTAATTTCTTTTTCAAAAATAATACTGCAAAATAATTTTATTTTCCCTAACTGCCTCTTCATTCCTCCTTTCAAGGCCGTTGGACCTACAGCGTCACCTCTTTTCCCGTCTTCTAAGGTTTGAGGCGCAGACGCTAGCCTGTTGCCTTGGCGTCTAAATCTTTTAAGGGAGCTAGTAACAAGAAGGAGTTTTTCAAAATTTTTGAAGTGTGCGCTCTAAAATTTTGAACCTTAGGTTCTTGATCCGTGGCGAGCACAATTAGATGAATTAGATGATAAGCACAGAAAAATTCAGTAATGTACTCAAAGCAACCTATTATGTGTATTAAGTTGCAGTTTATACGGTTATACTGAAGTTAGTCACGCAAAAATTTAATGCGCGTGCAATCGATTTTTTTTCTTTTTAGTTTGGAAACAGAAGCGAAAAGTGCGAGGTCCCAGAATGTCCCCTCAAGGAAAGTCAGAATGAGAAGCAAACGAAACCTATATTAGGTTATTTCTCACTAGTTAGAACCGTTGCCCCCGTTATGCGACTCGGTTATTTCTCAATGAGCAGTACCATCTCACCTTTTTACACAGACTGTCACGTACATAGTTTTAGGTTTTGATAAAAAAATATATTTTCTTTTAATAGAAATTGTGATTTCTCATTTTAATAAGTGTTTAGTAATGTTCTAATACAAGCAACTTTGAAATCCATCGGAAGATGCAGCTAAGTCTCGTGACGCAAATCGCGGGAAGAGCTGGAAGCTTCATTCTCCAACGACCGTCCACTCTTGGACCCTTACGAGGCCCATCTGCAACTGTAAATTGGGAAAAACCGACGGGATTTCAAAGGGACGGCATAAAAATTCAAATCTTACTACATTCACAGAAAAATATCAGCTGTGTATTTCAGTGCTGATGTTTTTCTCGTTCAAGTGCTATGCCTTTCTTCAGTATCCTTGTACAAGTGTTTCTTCTTTCTCATATTAACACGTTGCCGTCTTTACAACACATGATGTTTCTATAGAATTCTTTGGGTCATATTTTGCCATTTCTCTCAGGTGTTGTTTTGGCTTAGTGCCCGACTATTCTGCCCCAAACTGTATTCAAGGCCTGTTGACCTATATACACTTACATTTCTATGTATGCCGCCCATTTCACTGGAGCCCTAAGAGACATCCTCCCGTAATTCTTAGCCTAAAGTGCAGACATTCGTTTTTTCATGCAACTCAAAAAATGCATGTTGTGCAAATTTCTGGAATCGTCCATGGTGCTTGAACTAGTACTTGCCTGTGTGTTTTGTGTTCCAAGCTTCCATCTAAGTGATTTTATTACACTAACACAACTGCTTCGAACAAGCTCTTTCAGTCTGTATGGTGTATTTGATGGTACAACTTGTTGCAAGCAGTTGTGAAGAAGGTAAACAAGTGTGAGCCCGAATTAGGAAACCAAGGGTCAGTGTATGCAAATGTGTTGACACCAAGGGCTGTCTCCTGAACTACGGGAGATACAGAAATCTACCACTTGTTTTAAAGCTTAGAACAAGTGCTATCCGCAGTACATGGTAGGATCGAACCCTGTGCTAATACTTAGAAATTTATTAAATATTGTTACCCAGATAGCACGTAAAACAGTGAGGAAACTAGTGGAAATAAAGGTACTTCTGGAATTAAAGCTTTCATGATGTCATAAATGGAAGCTCAGAACACTTAGCACACATGCAAGTACTGGTTCAAACACTAGGTATAGTTTTAGTAATTTATATACAAGATGATTCATAAAGAAGTATACAGTTCCAACGCACTATAAAACAAGAACAATGTAAGATACTTTATGTTACCTGTAACATAGTTGTAGGGGAATGTTTCAAGCTATTTTTAGAGACAGTCACATATGTTCTATGTGTGCACCCTTAGTCACACGACAGTGATAGTGGCTGTGATACTCTGTTTCAGCTCCGCTTGATCAGTAATTTTCAGCTTCTGTCTCAAAATTCTCCAGACAGTGAAATCTGCACTTCACGACTCACCCACCTCGTTGATTTTCCTGGGCTTCGTTAAATGGCGGTACAAACACCATCGATGACTTCATCCGATACACGCGGTCGTCAATGGACTTTTAAGTTTGAACAAACAGCACGTTGTTTAAAAATTTTTATGCCAATCGTAGATAGATTTTCTGGTTGGAGGTTCTTTTACAAATCGTGATCGAAAATGCCGTTGCACAAAAGTTACAGATTCCGTTTTGCTCAATCCAAGAACACAAAACGCCTTCTTCACTGCAGACGATGCCATCTTGACTGACTAGTCACGTGACACGCGCGCTACGCCTACGTCACTTCCCTCAGTAGCGGGACACAAACTTTATAAATACATTTACCTAACGGTTTGCAGTTGTGGTCCGTGTCTCCAACGGTTGCTGCTTTACAGCATCTGGAAACTGTATGCTTCTTTATGAATCAGGGTGTATATATAATATCAGTTTTCCTTAATTTTGTAAATAAATGAATCTCTACACTTTAGGTTAAGAATTAGGGAGGATATCAGACCTCCAGGGGAAGAGGTGAAGGGCAAAAAAGTGTAATCAATATAAGATATCAGCTCTTGTATATAGTCTGAGCTACAGTGGCCGGAAGCCAGCCCGAAACAATATCAAGGAGAATACGTAAAGAAAGAAATAAAGGTAACCCAGGTAATCCTGAATAAGAATACCATGTACTGTGATGGTGACAACTCTGTAATATCAAGAAAGAGGAATACATGCATAACACTGCGGTTATTGCACTAAAACGGAGTACAGATGATTTTCTGTTGCTGTGTTAAGTCAGATTTCAATTTGTACACTGTCCCTTGCCACTCGGAGCTGTGTTTCCTTGGTTTTGTTACAAATGCAATTTGCAGGCCCCTTAAGGCGTCCAGCGTATACGAACGGGAGCGTAAACATCTGCTGTCACGGTCTGTTTCCATCGCCGGGAGACCTCGTTGCATCTCTTGGTAGATTTCGAAGTTGCTTATATTAGGATACTACCGAAATACATTTAAGCGTAATCAATATCTTTAAAAGATTACATTGTACCATATTGTGAAACCACGTATGCAAATTAGTAGCTTAGTTTGCATTAATTTCTCAGAAGAGCAAATATTACTTTTTTTCATTATTAAAATTTTGTTAGCCTATTTTGATGTTTTCTTAAAACCTGAAAAAAAAAATTACATTGTGTAGCCACGTATGCAAATCGGTAGATTAGTTTGCACTAATTTCACAGAAAAATAAGTATTATTTATTTCACTCTTAAGTTTTTGTTAGGAATTATCACATTTTTTACCTAATCTGTTGAAATCTGCTGAAGCAGTTGGTAATCAGCTTGATGCATTTGTTTTCACTTTCAGTAGTAGGTGATACGTACTGCATCTAGTAAATGCGTATTTTGATTACTAATCTGATTTCTAGAGCTATGGTTACATTATACTTCATCCTCAATGCAGTACTCTGTCATACGTTGCCTTCATTTTTTTAAAGTAAAGAATACCTCGGTTGAAATTTTACGGGTAGCTTTACCTTAATGTCTAAGGGTAGTCTTTATTATGTTCACCGGATGAATTTAGGGACTGTAGATCAACTTTAAGTAACTAATTTAAAATATTTCAAACAAATGTAACTATTCTTTTTTGCTTTGAACGCACAATATAACTATTCTTTTCTGAATTGATATTCAGCATTTGTTTGTCAGGTTTCAGATTTGTCGGACTGAAAGTCATAAGGAAATACAGAAAAATTCACTCATACAATAGTTTTGTCTATCTTCCAAGTTCTTCTTAGAATCAAGTATAAAGTCTCTCTGTTCAAATGAAGTTGAAAGTCTGTGTATCATCCTAATATTTCTTTAAGGTGTAGAAAAATCTATGTGTTCTCGTGGAGGAACTATCGTGCTATTCATCTTGTAGATATATATACAGCCTAACATTTCCTTTCATATTTCTAGAACGGCCGCTCAGCGATATAATTATACTAAGAGAAAAGCATTTAGCTTTAGCATTTAAAAAAGGTATTTTACATAGTGTAGATATTCCTGTCAGTTTTTATTATTAGTTGCAATAGGTTTGCTGAATTGCGTTGTAAACATGTCAAACTTTGCAACTATTAAGAACGTGTTGCAAAAGCTTTGATTCTTTTAAAATAATTATTTACATTTTTAAAACAACTTATATTTTTATGATTTCCCCCTGTGTTTCTAGAATGTGGTAAAGGGGACATTCAAAGTAAATTGCTTCATAGTTTTAAAATATAGCTGAGAGTTAAATGTGCGAAATTCTGGAAAGAATTAGAGAAACGAGCCAATCCTTTGGGAAAATAATATCATTAGCAAATTCGCATATTCCTCATAGGATATATTCAGATGAGCGTTCTTTCAACTGAACTATATCTACAAGATGAAAAGCACGATAGTTCCTCCACCGTGTTATTTTGCAAAATTTGAAAAGATTTAGTTTTTCTCACAGTACTCAATTTTATTTAAAGTGATAATTCATTTCACACAATTTATTTAATCGAATGTACAGATTTATAAAATATAATTATTCAGTGAATGAATGACTGTTATGCATACCCCGTAAGATTAAGTTTAACACCAGCAGTCCTTCATGGTGTTGCAATATTCACAACAGTATTGTAGGTAAGCTGGATGGGTAGGTGAGGATATATGCTTTAGCTATGCTGGTGAATGGGTGTCTTCTGTATCAGTTGTAAGGGTCCTAGATTGCGGTAGAAATGTCGAGAAGCGGGCACCAATGCTCAGTCGGAAACCAGCTAGTGTTTTATTGCATGGAACTCGCAGAACGTTACGTGGTAGATGAAATTTCCGGATGGTTGGAAAAAGCGAGCGTTGATCTCGATGTGAATGCCAACTTTCCGTTTTGAGCCAGAAAATGTAATTTAAAAACAACTCTCCTTTTGTACTGAATTTTAGCAATATTCAAGTGTGATGAGCTGGATTGTGCTAATGACAGCGAATATCTTCTCGAATTAGAATTCTCGCAGTATATTTTTGTTTTGTTTTTAATACTACGAATTCACACAAAAAAAAAATAAAGTTTAACCCAGCCATAGTTCTGGGCTTGACACTCCGTAGCGTTTTCCATAAGTGTACATAAGGAATTGCGATTAAAACCATGCTGAAGACGCTATTGGTTTTGAGCTCTTACTGAGATTTTCTGTACGCGTGGCGTAGGCGAAAATTCTCGTAAGAAAAACATCATAATATACGTCTTCCAAGGCTGCAAGTTCTGCTTGTTAAATATTCATCGAGAGGATACTTAAATATTATGCCGAATCATAGAATTGAACAATTCACTGCCAAGTAATTTTCTATACCTTTAATAAGCAGTACTTGCGCTTTCTCAGACGAATACAAATGCGAAATCCGTCGTAATGCTAAACTGAGGGCGAATTCAAAAAATGGTTGAATGAATATCAAAGACTCAGTATCACCCAATAGATGGCAGCACGTCAGCTGCCTACCCATCGTAATTCCTTCTGTTGTGAAAGTCTCTTAAAATGAACTGCAACATTTGAGCGTACCGTTAAAATGACCTTTAACGACGAAAGTTTCTTCCTACACCGGAATATTTGTTCTGACGTATTAAAGTTATGTTTCATCACATAGGTGAAGAACTCCATCTAGCAGAAATAATCAACTAAATATTATTATTTTTATAATTTTCTTTACCAGGGAAGACATGTGGAATGATACGAATTAACACCGGAAAACAGTGTTATGTAGAGATATTACAATTTCGTCGTAGTGAATAGTCCAGAATGTCATCTGCCATATATATTGTATCTAATCAAGTTGTAAGTTGTCTGCCACATATTTTTTTCTAATGCTTAGAAAATTCCTCATATTTTCGTCCCTTCCGACCGCTTCGAATAAACGCGCTTAGTCCCACATCTAAACAATCTCATTCGAAAAAAAATAGTTGTAAGTTGTCTGCCACATACTTTTTCTAATGTTTAGAAAATTCCTCATGTTTTCGTCCCTTCCAGCCTCATCGAGTAAAGGAGCTTAGTTCCACATCTAAACAATATCCATCAAGAAAAATAATAAAATCAAATCAAACTTACGGGTTCTCTCTGCAAAATTCACCGGCAGTAAACTTACATCTTTCGAACATCACGAACATGTACCTCCCGAACGACTTGTGACATAGGAACTCTGATGTACTACTATCTTTCGGCCGATTCGAGAGATAAATCAAAAAGGTATTAAAGTATGACATCTCAAAGTGAAAACTCCCTTACCCATTAAGTGCGGTCTCTAATTACTTTATGTCTCATTCCCATTCTACTGCTTGAAGAACTAAAGGCAATCAGGTTTCCAAAGAACACATATAAGCATTAACCCTTTAACGACCATAACGCCCAAAACGTTTGTATGTACAAACGACCTTAGACGCCCGAAACGCCTGTCTAGAGTGATTCTTCAAATTTTCTCGACCTGTGAGGGATCAGCAGGAGTCACTCTCAGTCACTATTGATGTTATTAAAAAACAAGTTTGTAAAATCATACAATGCATTGGTTATAATACGCTTTTCAACATACCAGAAATCATTCCTCAAGTTATCACTCAAGTTATGAGAATAATGGCTGTGGAATAAATCTCGGTCCTGTGCCCTGACCTTTGATGCCATTTCGATGATATTCCACAGAACCAATTCGGTATACGTCCGAAATGACATGATAAAGTTTTGTCGTAATCGAAGCATTTTTACGTAAGTTATGATGCATAAGGGCTATGGAATAGATCCCGCTCCTGTGTCCTAACCTTTGACCCCATTTCGCCCATTTTCAATAGGGTTTGTCGCCATGTAGTCCCCTACCACATACTAAAATTTCATCGAAATCGAACCTTTTTTACGTTAGTTATGACACATAACAGCAGTGGAATGGATTCCGCTCCTATGTACTGACCTTTGACCCCATTTCGTTCACTTTAAATAGGGTTCCTTCCCAGGTGATCCCCTACCAGATACCAAAATTTCATCGAAATCGAACGATTGTTACGCGAGTTATCGTGCGGACGGACATACGCACACAATGCGTGACGTAACGTGACAGATGGTGTGACCGCGCGCCAACATTCTCAAAAGCGAGATTGTGACGTCACAAGATTTCTAGGCATTGGTAACATTAACGGAACAACGCCATGACACTGAAAACGTTATAATTCGGGGTGGTTATTTAACCCACTAAACGAATTCTCCTAGATTCGAAATCAAGCCAAATCGATTTCTAGTACCAGAAAACGGTAGGTTAACGACTTTCATCAAAATTCTTAGAGCCGTTTTCAAAATAAAATGTATATACATACATACAAGAATTGCTACTTTAAGGTGGACGTCAAGTAATTTTGCTACCTATACTTCCAATGGAAAAACTTGTGTAAACATTTTCTTCACAATTAATGCGTTCCCAAGGATGAAAATTTGAACATCGATTAAAATAGCTTCATTTCATAACTTGGAATACTTAATATTTTCTAAACCATAACCGTAATTATGCAATCCAACATTTATTTGTCCACTGACGTCATCAAAGTACAGGTCGCGCCATCTTTTCTCTGGTTTCAATACCACGAAAGGAAAAGTTATTGATTTTTAATATATTCATCAGAATTCTTGGAGAACTGATAGGTCAAACGACAACAATGGTTCATCAAACAACCTTTAAAGTTAAAAGCCAAGCCAACAAATGCAAAAATAAAAAGCAAAATTTTTGTAGTTTTGTAAGAAACCTAATCATTTGAAAAATTAGTGTTGGCAGTGGAACATGGGTAAAAAAAAAAAGCATAAAAATACTAAGTCACACAAGAGTGATGTAGTAATTAAACAAACTAAACATGAAGTATCTAGTAACTTTGGTAACAAGGCAAATAAAAGTAATGTCTCTAATGATCAACAAAATGAGAATGTCCTCTTAAAAACCAAAACAAATAAAACCGACACTTTTAATGAATGGTCTATCGACTCTGCAGCCACAAGCCACATGGCCAACGATCGGAACTTTTTCGTATCGTTAGACACTAATCAAGTTGATATTATAACTACTGCGAGTGGTTAAAAAAATGGATATAAAACTACAAGACTGGTTTTCTTTACTGCAAAAATGAAACAGGAAAGATACGTGATTTAGAGCTTAGAGATGTTTTATGTTTTATATGATATGTGATATGTGAAATATCATTTCATCAAAAACCTTCAACTGGACTAAGGCAGCAGATGAAGATATGAAATCACTTCATCAAAATAACACTTGAGAACTGGTAGACCCTCCTAAAACTAAGACAGCCATAGGATCCAGATAGATTTTCAATATAAATATCATGCAAATGGTACTATAAACAGATATAAATCCCGGGTAGTAGCAAAATGGTATAATAATAAAATCTGGTCAGGACTATGAAGCAATGTACTCTACAGTGATGAAACATAGCCCCCTTCGTACCCTTCTAACAGTTGCAGCTCATCTAAAGATGTATGTCAATCTTATTGATACCAAGACTGACTATCTTTATGGCAAGTAGATGAAGATTTTTTATGACTTAGCCAAAAGGCTATGAAGATCCTAAGCATAGAAACAAAGTTTGTAAATTAAAGAAGAGTCTTTATGGCAAGCGACACTGTAACGTATACTCTATATTCACTTTCCTTTTGATTTTACTATCTCTGGTTATTTTATTTTACTATGTAAATTATCTTCTTACTGAACGAAATATTATTTCACCCGCTGAATGAGATCTGGCAATGAGTGTAAGTCATGACGTGGTGGTAGCTAGTATATAGGCGCGTTCATCGAGACTTAGAGAGAGCTTTTGTTGTTGTTATGAGAGAGCGTTGTTGTTTACGGAAAGCGTTTGTAATACGAGGAGAGATTGTGTTGTTATGAGGAGAGATTCTTCATTATTGTAAAACAAGTTGTGTGTGTGCTTTAGATGACCAAGAGTCTTATACTAACGAAGTTGCCGTAAGTTAGTCTTTCTCAATTCATAGTTTTTGTCAGACCTCTGTCTGGCTGTTAGGTTTATAACATTAGTTTATTACCATAAATAACCAGCGTTAAGACTTTATTTACGTTCATAATTAACTAGTAACAACACCCTTTTGATTTCACTATTTTGAAGCTTAGTACAAGTATATCATTAGCTAGCTGGTAGGAAGAGAATCAGTCATATTAATTAGCTTAGCGGAAAGAAATAAAGCTAATTCATTATAACACCAACGATCAAAAATCAACGAGTGGGTACACCTACAAACTCGAGAACAGTTGCATCTCATGGGCAAGCAATAAGCACAATTGCACAGCATTGTCTTCAACGGAAGCCGAATATTTCGCCATTGCTCAGGCGTTACAAGATGTTATTTAGTTAAGACAACTGCTGGACGAACTGCATTACCAGCAAGATCGTCCAACCACTATGTTCGAGGACAGCATGTCGTGCATCAAATTGGTGATGAATGAGGGAACCAGTGCTAGAACCAAGCACATTGATGTTAAATATCATTTCATCAAAAGCCTCCACTCTTCTACCATGACTTTGAAATACTGTCATACAGGTAAAATATTGGCTGATCTCTTCACAAAACCATTGCCTAGGGCTAAAATCGAAAAACTGAGTGATAATCTTCAACTGACATGACAATCCATTGGTTCGAGTGGGATTATTAGAATTATAGAATCTCAGCGCTAAAAAACAAAAAAAAAACCACAGATCGTCAGACAAAATTTGCAGCCGCTCCAGATGGATTGCGACATCACTAAGTGGCCGGCGCAGCTATTGTTCACTACATGTACCTTGAAACCTCAAATACGGGTCTTTTTCTTCCGCTATCTGTTGTGAGTGCAGTTGTGAAGAAAACTTTCTTTGTGCTCTGGTCAATGCTTGTGAAGGTCATGTGTTCGATGATGTCGGTGTGTGTTGTTCATTAATAGAATTAACTTTTTGAATAAAGAAAGCAACTTTATTAAATGTAATGTTTCCGATCATTAGAATCAGTTCCGCTACACTATTTTGTGGATGTGTATTTCCTATCATTTAGTAAGTGTTTTTCTCCAACAGCGACGCAATTATGTGGCAAGACTGAAGTCAAGACTGAACAAACATGTCGTCAGTTGGCGTCAGTAAGAAATGTTTTATGTATTATAGTGGAGCATCAACGTGTGAACAGCTCAATTTGGATAAAACTGTGTCTTCGTATCCTCCTTTGTATTATAATTAAAGGTTTTTTTTCTATTTGCATGCAACTCAGGTCGGTATATGATTTCATTATAACTAGCAGGAAGTGCTTTTTGTTCTATTATTGTTAAGCACACATTCTTCCGCCTTGAATGAAGGTCTAGCGAAAAAACTTTTTATTTTCTGCTGCGTACAGGATCAGTTGGAGTGTTGGTATTAGCTATTTAACTACACATCCAATTTAAAAATTAAATTCAACATAAATTACCACTTCAAATAGGAGAAAGCAACGCTTTCTGAAGCGGAGATTCACTCATTGCAACCGTGTTCTGCCCATTTCTTAGCCAGCGAATATATTCGTTCGAGCTGATTTTGCTAAACCCGAGTTAATTCGTTCCAGCCCTTTGAATGGTTAAAAAAGAGGACGTGCTTGTGGCATCCTTTTGTTCGCCAGTCAGTCCGTGAGCATATGATTATCATACTTCAGTAAGTATTTGTTGGATTTGAAAAACATTTTTGTTGCCATTTGTAAGCATAAAATCTTCGAAATGTAGTCCTTGCATTTTCATTTTCTCTTATGTAGAACATTGCTACTTGAGGATGTAAATTTAAGTTCTACTGAATTAAAAAACCTGCATTTCCCGCTTATGACGAGGAGCTGGGAACCGACGGAAACCCTCGCTAAATTCGAGAGTTTGATGAACTCCTTTCTGGGTAAATATTCTCATAAAAAATTGTGTATGCGTGATAATATGGATATACACTGAATGATCACTGAATTATGACCACCTACCTAATACTTCGTAAGTAGTTCTTTCACCCTCACTACAGCAGCTATCCGACGTGGCATTGATTCAATAAGATGCCGGAAGCAGCTGAGCGGTATGACCAACCATGCAATGTGTATTGCGGCCTTTAGTGCAGGAATAGAGATTATTGGTTTACCAGACGCCTGTTGTGCCGTTCCAAAACAAATTCTGGGGAATTTTTCTTTTAACATATGCGAATCTAGCATTATTTTGCAAGTGCCATCGCAAAGTTCTTCATAAGTCCTAGACCATTTTGTACAATGAGTTCGTTTGTCTCTACTGCCACAGCCCAGCGGGAAACAATAACACTTTGTGAATTCAAGCTGGAAACCAAGACAAAGAGCAATGACTTTCAAATCCCATAGGTGTTTCAAACATATTGCTTATAATGGATCTTTTTCAAAACATGTTTCATATTTTCGTACGAGTCTTTCAAGCGAGTAGTTTAGGCTAATGGGGCGGACGGGAATTTGTTTCCGTAGAACCACAGCTTTCAAGCTAACTTTAGAAGAGTCAATAAAAACGGGCCACCCTGTTACATCATTTTCGTAACCCAGGACTCCCACATAGGACAAACATCATTACAAAACACTAAATTTATTTCTTGTGAAAATACATTTTTAAATTAAATGTGGTGGTGGTGAATAAATCACACTTTTTTTTATCTCGGTGGGTAAGATTCCATCTTTTGAACCTTTTTCTTATATCGGTGTGTAATATTCCATTCTTTGAACCTGGATCCTATGAGATCAGCCTGCTTCATGGACAAATTAAAATGACGTGCCGAAGCATCAAGGTATCCTTGTGTTAGCAAATGTGACTCACACGAAAAAGTACTTGCTTCAAAATTATAATTATGATTTATCTCGGTGTGTAATATTTCGTCCTTTGAAACTGGATACTATGAGACCAGCCTGCTTTATGGGCAAATTAAAATGACGTGCCGAGGCATCAAGGTCCCCTTGTGTTAACAAATGTGGCTCACACGAAAAAGTACTTGCTTCAAAATTAGAATTATGATGGACGTTTTCTTCTTGTTCTACGTGTATGTGTCATCATCCCTTAATGTAATATTTCCTGGAGATTGTGTCACATGTAAATCCTTACTGTGAGGAGAAAGCCTCATTGTAGAAGGAAAAACAAGGTATTTCTACGTCTGTTTGGACTTAACCTGTTTTTTTTTTTCTAAACAGAAATAACGGCCTGGAGAGTGGTCTTTTTGTTCTTTCAAAACTTTGGGAACTGCAAAAAACATATCGCGAAAACTATTCATCCATTCCACTAGAACCTATCACATCTTACCCGAAAGATATGAGGGACCCACTTCTTATCTTGGTAATCCATTTTACAACCACAGTAAATCTAATTATGCCTTTTAATTAACGGAGTGAAGTTTCGCCTCTGAGTTTTGAAAGTCCCTTCATCGGACATGTAACAGAAAGTATTAAATTTTTTTAGCAAATTCCTTGGCATAATGACACGATTTAAATCACAACAGTACTGTACAAGTTATTATTAACTTCAAAAGATAATGCAATACTCACAAGACTTGCACAATGAAGTCTATCTCAACACTGGATGAAAAATGGCTTCTTAGATGTTGTCGCGACAGTTGGGTGCATGAATCATCCCTGACTGTGGATGAACACATACTTTTATAAAGATATATTTTCTCTCATACTCTATTAGAAATAAAATAAAACAAATGATAATTTAAAAACCAGTTTTTTAGTATATTATTTGCGTTTACATATTACCTAAAACTCAATAACCTATCCTGAAAAAAGCCTCACCTAAAAATTGTGGGTGATAGAAAAATTTGTATTTTCCATTTGAATTCAGTGTAAAACTGTACATTAGAAACATAATCTAAATGTGTTATGAGCCAAAACATTTGTTTACCATAATTATCGGTTCTAAAAATCCTTTTTAGAAAGTTCCTTTCTCCTTCAAAACCATTTTTCACGGTCTGTCTCCAGTAGTAATTTTCAAATATTACGCAGTTTAATCCCTAGCGGGAGTAAAATGATATGGCATTTCCACTGGGACCTATACTTCTGAAAATCCGATTTTGTTTCGGATAGCATTCGTGGCGAAGAACATTTCCACTGGGACCTCTACTTCTGAAAATCCCTTTCTGTTTCGGATAGCATTCGTGGCGAAGAACATTTTGCATTTAGTTTCTATTGTTTGCAATGAACAATATGTCCATTAGGGGGTTGAAAGTTCAAATTTTTTCCAACATATATATGTATTTGCACCAGTAACTACACTGTACAAAATGAATTGGTAAGTTATTCTTATTCAGCACGTCAATGGAAACCTAAAACCATTTGCGCATATTTCCTGTACAAAATAATAACCCTTGTTTCTCCTAATGGCCAAAAATGAAATTCCATGGCTTTCCATTGTGCATGCTGCTCAGTTTAGATTGTTAAACGTTTATTAATATTTAACAGCATTTATTTCGTTACACAAAGGGCATTGTTTCAAGGATTTTGTGTACTGAACACTTCCGACGTCGAATGGCACTCATTTATATGATTATTTGCAACTTATCCTTCTAAAATTGTGATTAACTTTTTTTTGCACTATTGCTATTCGCTACGCTAAAGATTGCAAAACTCTATTCGCATTAAATGACGCTCAGCTTTGCCCTTTCATTATATCTACTACAAAGAACATTGTGTAAAACCACATTATGCACCATGTTGTTCTTTTCTTCATACATTAAATTCGATTCTCAACAAAGCTGTAAAAACTTTCAGTTGTTCCTTATATATTTACACTTAAATAATCGCAGAAAGGGGATGATCTTTGAAGAAATATATTCGTTACTTTGTTCTCTAATGTTTCAAGCAAAATCATTTTGAAAACGCAAGTGAAGGGAATTTTTTACTGTAGGGATTCCCAGTTGACGAACACTTTTCAAAGGCCGAAGGAGGGAAAGTAGTGCAGCACGTTACTGACATTATGGGATATTCCAAATTAAACTTCCGTAAAACAATTTTTTTCCAGCTTATATTGAAAATCATACCTAATAATCGAGTTCGAAATAGGTACTTCCGTTTAAATTTCCTTCAAACTTCATTGGTTAAAGCCGCATGTTTGCTTTCGGCATTTAATTAGAAAAAAAAAAAATATTAGTATATGCTTTGAGCAAATGCTTAAATTTGAAGGTATATTCTAAAACATTGTAATTTATCGAGCACCCTAAGGCGATATCATATTGCTTCAGGGAAACTAATTTATGCAACATGTGATATTTACAAACAATTTTATTTTCTGGTGTGTGTCTGTGGATTTGGTGGTTTTGAGCTACTAATTTTCAAATATTGTGGGAATAATGTGCAGGATTTTTGCAAATATTTATCGCCAGGAACTTCTGATGATTCCTTTGATAGCAAATTGGAATCGCATAAACGCCGTATCGAATTACATGTATTAACGAGCCGCTCTGAATAAGGCGAAACTTGCATTTCCGGCCGTTTATATTAATATCTTTTTCTAATTAAATTTGATGTAATACAGAGTGCTCTACGAGACCCGTCTTCTTGCATTGCTGCCTTCTCTTGTTAACCAACGGGCAAGCGTATTTCACAAATTGCTCGGGCAATTTTGCACATTTTGGAACACCGTTTGAGGCTAACGCAAGATATACGATAAATAAAAAGTTCTCTGGTTTCAGATTTTCATGTTGGACTCTTTAAGTATTTTTTATTAATTAATAAAACTATGGAAGACGCTTTGGTACGACTTTCGCTGCAGATAAAAAATGAAGGGAAAGGTGAATAAAAATTCTGAAACCAGGGAACTCTTTATTTATCATATATCTTGCGTTAGCCACAAACGGTGTTCCAAAATGTGCGAAATTGGCCGAGCAATTTGTGAAATACGCTTGCCCGTTGGTTAGCAAGAGAAAGCAGCAATGCAAGATGGCGGGTCTCGTAGAGCCTTAAGTTTCCATTTGCAGTTAGAAGTCACCTGATTCCTCAGCGAGGCGTCAGCAGCAGCATCACACACCGAGCAGATAAGGATAACTCTGTCAAAAGAGTGGATGTTGATCTTCGGAACAGCAACGAATCAAGTAGTTCTTCAATTGCCTGCTGTCTGGCTGTAGTATCCCTGCGCCTGTTTATTTTTGGATTTGTATAACCCATTTCCAGAATGAAAAACCGATGAAGTGAAACATTTGGGAGTTTGCTGTAATACAGAGTGCTCTAAGCAAAAGATGATGGGAAGTCAAAGATCGGAATATTCAATGCATGAAATCTAATATTCGGAATGCAAGGTCCCCAAATAAAGTACTTTAAATCATCATGGGATATATCATATGTCTAATGCACATTATTTCACTAACTATTCTTTGACGACGTGGCATTATTTCAATAATTAAAAAATATTAAGAAAGTTTCAAATTAAACGTGACGGTTGCGGAGAAATCATACTTTCTTTTATCTCGTTTCAATGGCAAAAGAAGCCAGTACACTGTACAAAGAGTAAACGAAAGAAACTTTACGAAATTATTGCACCCTAGTCACACACTGAAGCACAAAATGATGAGAAAGCAAATGTGGCGAGGACGTTCGAGATATTTCCTGGGAGCTTAAATTGCTATTGGCTTAAGGAGGCCACGCTCACGAAGTGAACTAACCACTCCATGCGCAGTTAGTGATGACTCATTACCCACACGTCTCAGTTCTCTGTGAGCGGTTGTGTAAAACTTGTGTGCGTGTACCTTTTAAGAAAGGAATGCGAAATGACAACCAAATAAAACAAAAACCAAGAAATGTTAATAAATATTTCTTTATTTCATTTCATATATTTACGTATCTTTTGGGGTGTTTTACCCGTACTCGCTTACCACAGATTTAAAATCGCACGTATATGCCATATCATTATTATTATTTTTTCAAAATTGCTCAGTAAATTGCATGTTGCTTGTTGACCACCGTGAGCAACTCGGTGGGCAATAAACAGTCGCCAGACCCTAACTTAGGGCCAGTGTTTTTAGGGAACGGAAAGTGTCCGTAACGTAAGGCAACATAGCATACATGCCTCACTGGAATTCGAACCCATCTCCGACGAGTATTCAGAATCCAGCGCTTAAACGACTGGGCCCCCGGAACGTCGAACGCATGCTGTGAGGTTAGCCTTATTCCTTATATCATTATTTTTTCTAAATTTACTCTGTATTTCTCTGCTTCGCAAATATGCCAGCTGATATTATTTTTATTTCTTTAAGTTATTATTATTATTATTATTACTCCTGAATTATTTATCAGTACTATCAGTAAAAGAACTGATATCATGTTCCACATTTTGGAAACATCTCATGTCAGGGGCGTACATAGAACTTTTTCTCCGGAGGGCCGACAAAAAATGGAAATTTTTTAAATCCACCAAAACTAAATTAAAGTTAATTAAAAATAGAATGTACTTAAAGTATTTTTTCTGATGTAAGTTGATGCATTTTTGTTAAATTAAGGCACTTTCACTACGTGAAAGTGCCTTAAAACGATCTATTTTGTAAAATAGATCGTGCTTATGTTATCGGTTTGTCCGCCCGTCCTTCGGTGGACACCATATCTCTGCAACTACACTGACGGAAAAAAAATCCCAACACCACGAAAAAATACTTGTAGAGGAATGAAATGGCGGCAATACATTTGTACAGGTAACATATTTAATCGATTAAGGTTTCAAGATCACAGCTTAATGTAAGCGCGACAAGAGCCATTTTAAATGTGAAATGCTATTACAGTAATCACCGGTGTAACCGCCAGAATGTTGAATGCAAGCACGCAAACGTTCATGCATTGTGTCGTACAGGTGCTGGATGTCAGTTTGTGGGATGGAGTTCCATGCCTGTTGCACTTGGTCGGTCAATACAGGGGCGGTTAATGCTAGTTGGGGGTGACGCTGGAGTTGTCGTCCAATGATGTCCCATACGGGCTCGATTGGTGAAAGATCTGGTGATCTAGCAGGCCACGGCAAAGTGTCGACACTATGTAGAGCATGTTGGGTTACAACAGCGGTATACGGGCGAGCGTTATCCTGTTGGAAAACACCCCCTGGAATGCTGTTCATGAATGGCAGCACAACAGGTTGAATCACCAGACCGACGTGCAACTGTGCCGTCAGGGTGCGTGGAATAACCACGAGAGTGCTCCTGCTGTGATAGGAAATGGCTCCCCAGACCATAACTCCAGGTGTAGGTCCAGTGTGTCTCGGCCGCAGACAGGTTGGTTGCAGGCGCTCACCTGGCCTCTTTCTAACCAACACACAGCCATCCCTGGCACCCAGGAAGAACCGGCTTTCATCAGAAAACACAACAGATCTCCACTCCGTCCTCCAATGAGCTCTAGCTTGACACCACTGATGTCGCAAACGGCAGTGGTTTGCAGTAAGTGGAATGCACGCTACAGGGCGTCTGGCTCGGAGCTGTCCTTCAAGTAACCGATTTGTAACAGTTCGTTGCGTCACTGTGGTGGCAACTGCAGCTCGAATTGCTGCCGCAGACACGGTACTATGTGCCACGGCCATACGCAGTACACGGCGGTCTTCCCTCTCAGTAGTGCCACGTGGCCGGCCGGAACCCGGTCCTCTTGTGGCAGTATCTTCCCTTGACCGCCGCTGCCAACAATCATGCACAGTGGCTACATTCCTGCCAAGTCGTTCTGCAATATTGCGGAAAGAAAATCCACCTTCTCGTAGCCCTATTACACGACCTCGTTCAAACTCCGTGAGCTGTTGATAATGGCTTTTACGTCTTCTTAAAGGCATTCTTGACTAACATCAACACACTACGTCGAATCTCAACGATAACTAACGCTCACGAACGTTACAGCGCGTATTTACAGCAAACCTGCTTTGCATGTTCCGAGGGGCGCTACTAGCGCCACACGTATGCGCCGTAATTTTTGTAAAATCCCTCCATTTACAGGTACGGATTTTTGAGAAACTTTGCCATGAAATGGATTATGTCCACAAAACACTACTTTTCCACACCGAAGTCAGGCGATTATCCAGAAACCAACTCTTAAATCGAGTTATGGAACTGAAGGAAGAGTTACGTGCATTTTTGAGGAGGATTGCCAATTTTCAGTTATTGCATTCTTGAACGACGAAAGCTGAAGTTTTAAGCTGGCTTACCCTGCAGATATTTTCGAAAAATTGAACGATCTAAACCTGTCAATGCTAGGGCGCCCAGAGGATATAATTTACTCGGCAAACAAAATAAAAGTTTCCAGAGGAAACTTAGTTCTCGAAAAGTACTCTATTTCGAAAGAAGATCTATCGAAATTCCCTACACTGCCCAATATGGTTTCGAGAAGTGAAGCTGAAGAATTGGAAGAATTGATTGCCGAGCACATTGTGAACCTGGAAGTAAAAATCAATAACTATTTTCCATCGCCGTCAACAACAATCCTAGACTGATTCATGTCACCCTTTGACTTTGCCGACAAAATTGAAGATTTGGGTCTGACGGGAGTAGAAAGAGACGAACTAATTGATATGTGCTATGATTCTACATTGAGAGTGAGAGTGAAACCAATAGATCGTGCGGATTCTTTCTGGCTAAGCATGACCGAACATTACCCATCTATGTAAAAAAAAGCTATTACATTGTTGCTGCCTTTCACAATATCGTACTTGTGCGAGCAAGCATTTTGGCATTGAGCAATTTAAAATCAATTTCCAGGGTTCGTCTGTCTAACGTTGAAACCGATTTACGAATTGAATGTTCAAATGTTCGACCCAGGATTGAAAATATTTGCAAGCTATATTAATTCCAAATGTCGCATTGATGGAACTATTTTTATTTCAAAATAAAGTCCTTAAATTGTTTTTTTATTGTTTTGTAATTTGAAATAAGCTGTGTAAAAAGGCAACAAATGCAGTTTCTGTTAACTGCATCTGACATCAAAATTTTAATTCAATTTTAAATTTAATAGAAATCTTTGGCATCGACAGTTCATCATTGCGAATTATTGCTTTGATATAACAGTCCTTAATCAAGTGTGCCGCGAAAATATTTTGGAGGTTAGGTGTGCCGTAATGTTAAAAAGGTTGGGAACCCCTTATCTATGGTGTTTTAAAAGTAAAAACTTAAAGGTGGTCACAAGAACGGCGTGTGACCACCGTCCGTGTTGAGCGTCCATGTGTGAAGTGATACCTGCCAGCAGGACGCACATGACATAAAGGCAGATAGGAATCAGAATACATGTCTGCGTAGCTCAGTTGGTAGAGTGACTTGTTCCGGAATAAGCGTACTCGGGTTCGAATCCCGGCGTAGACCGAAAATGACGGAGAAATTTACTTCGTTATAATGGCGCCCGAACTATCCGGATGGCCCGACCGTTCAAAATCTCGCAATGGTGAGATGTTATTTCCACACCGCGAGATAGGAAAAATAATAGGGAGAATCCCTTCTCCAGCACTTCGGAAAAAAAAAGGGGGAGATGATGTGACGTACCTACCAGAAGGACGCACACGACATAAAGGCAGATAGGAATCAGAATAAAACGTCCGCGTAGCTTAATTGGTAGAGCAACTTATTCCGGAATGAGGGGACCCGGGTTCGAATCCCGGCGCGGATAAAAATGACGGAGAAATTTACTTTGTTATAGTGTCAATAATTATATCATCGCCATGTATCTCAATCAGAATTTTTTTAACTCATTTTTCAGCCTCCGTTAATTCTATAAACCTCTCGAAAAAATACTGGCACTCAGCAGATTATTCCATGTCAGAATACACGTTTTCAAACGCTAAACTTAAATAGATCACTTCTGGTTTTTTCTTCTTTCTGAATTTTACTTTTCTTAAAAATTCCCTTAAACAATTTTGGTAATTCAGCAGAGTTTCAAGATTTGACCAGACCAGAGCAATATTTTTCCTTCCATTCAAATTTCGGCTATTCTTCCACAGACGGGCGCACGGTTCATTTCACACACCTAAGACAGCGGAACGCTAGCACAGCCCCGTGAGCATCTACCGGTAGCATCAAGCTACTGTTTTTGATGTGGAAACGGATCTGTTGTTGTTTAATGATTGGCACTGAGGTGCCATATTTTCACTGTTGTCCATGTAGCCACTCTTTCAGAAAACTTGAAAATTACATTGCCCTGCCCTGGAGCGGAAATTGAACCCACACTTCTTGATTACCGGTCGAGCATGCTATCCGTGACACAAATTATGTATGATGTTCTACGAAGCACTGGGACTTGAAAGACCTACATCCCACCTCGGATGTGAGAAAAGGTCGTTGGGACGCTCCCATGAAGCTTATAGTTGCATCGACTAGCGCAAATCTGAAATGTTCTCAGATTCCTTATTACATCTGCTTAGCTTCAGTTGTTGGAAACTTCCTTGTCCTGGGTGGTGTAACGGATAGCAGGCTCGATCGGTAATCGGGAGTTGTGGGTTCAATTTCCGCTCCAAACCAAAGCAATGTAATTTTCAAGTTTTCTGAAAGAGTGGCTACACGGATAACAGTGAAAATACGGCACATCAGTAGCAGTAATTGAATTTGTATCACCTTCCATGTGTATGCGAAGAAATATTTCTTCGGGGAAATTTGTTTCCCATTTATGTATGATCCCCTTCACTATGTTATGTAGCGTTCGTAAAAAACGAAATATCGCTGTTTCTTTATAATAAATGCCTTTCTGGTCCTGCAACACAGAATGCGACATTTTAACAGCCATTTCAAAAAGGACAAGTTACTGAAATCATGCAATGCATTGATTATGATAAGCTTTCCAACATACTAGAAATCATTACTCAAGTTATTACTCAAGTTATGAGGATAATGGCTGTGGAATAAATCTCGCTGCTGTTCCCTGACCTTTGACCCCATTTCGATGATATTAAACAGAATTGGTTCAATATACCTCCGGAACAACATACTAAAGTTTTATCGCAATCGAATCATTTTTACGTAAGTTGTGGCGCATAAGTGCAATGGAGTTGCTCCTGCTCCTATTTCCTTACCTTTGACCCCATTTCGCCCATTTTCAATAGGGTTCGTCCCCAGGTGGTCTCCTACCACGTACTAAAATTTCATCGAAATCGAACAATTTTTACGTAAGTTATAACGCATAAGGGCAATGGACTGGATCCCGTTCCTATGTCCTGACCTTTGACCCCATTTCGTCCACTTTCAATAGGGTTCGTCCCCAGGTAGTTCCCTACCACATATTAAAATTTTATCGAAATCGAACAATATTTACGTGAGTTATCGTGCCGACGGACAGACAGACAGACGGACAAAGCTGGAGCATGTACGCTTCTACAACCTACGGTTGGAAAGCGTAAAAAAGGAAAACTGCAAAACCGTGCGTCTCCAGTACGGTTTTAAACCCAACGAGGGTGGCGATTTCAACTGTTGTCCCTGGCAGGTTCAAGTAACAGGGTAGTTTCTGTACTTCTGTTTTTGCCCATTCTCTCAGTTTCTGTACCTTCTGTTCTCTGCTGTATGCCCTTAGATGTTCCTCATATACACACATTTCCGACGAATTTATGAAGAGAATGTAAAGCCTGAGCACTTCCTATCACTTCCCGATCGTCTCCAAACACCTGTTGATCGTCGCAACATCACTACTGGAGTATGTATCATTTCTATCTCGTTACTTTTCAAAATTTTGTTGTCTGCTGTGTACTGCCATTTTTTTCCAGTTTGAAATAATATTTCGATTATGTTGATTTCTACATTGGATTATTTTCAAATAAGCTTCACGTACATCGAAATCTCCTTTGATTGTGGTTTTCGCAGAATATCTTTTCAAGTAAAATACTCTTTTCTGCAAATATGTCCTTCTGTATAATGGGTGTACCCAAATTTTGCATTTTGCCTGTTAGGTGTTATTTTGCTATGATTCTAGGGCTGTAGGAGCGCAGTTTTTTTGTGCAAATGATTCCTTTTTATTGCAAGGCAATCGGTACATTGATTCTTTTAAACTTCTTCAGAGACCGAATTAGTAGCATTACAAAATACATCGATGATACATTATATTATGACCACCTATCTAATAAGCTGTAGGACCCCTTTTAGCCCGCAAAACAGCTGCCACACGGCGAGGCATCGATTCGATGAGGTGGCGATAGGTATCCTGAGGTATCTGGTACCGTAATGTAAACAGCAGGACCTCCAGTTCCCGTGCATTTCGGGGTGGTGGTGATTTAGCACGAACCCGCTTTTCCAAGTCGAACCACAAATGTTTGATTGGGTTCATGTCAGGTGAATTTGGAGGTCATTGCATTAACAGAAAGTCACCAGTATGTTTCTAGAACCATTCCCTGACGATTCTGGCAGTGTGGCATGGCGCATTATCCTGTTGGTATTGGTCATCACCAGCAGGGAACAGAGTTGCCATGAATGGGTGAACTTGATCCGCAACGATGTTCAGATACCTGATAGCTGTCAGAGATTATGCTATTGGGACAATGGGACCTAAAGCGTCCAAAGAAAACATCACCCACAGCATAACACAGCCGCCGCGGCCTGTTTCCGCCCAACAGTTTATTCAGGTGCCATAGCCTCGGTTGGTAATCGGCGTATCCGCACTCGGCCGTTTAAGTGATGCACCAGAAATCTTGATTCGTCAGACCAGGCCACTTTCTTCCCAACTACCCCCGGTCCAATCTCAATGATCTTGGACACATTTCATGCGTTGTTGGTAATGACGTGCAGTGAACATGGGGACGTAGAAGACCCATGCACAGAAGCCTGCGATGAACTGTGTTGTGACACATTACCGTGATCACCACTGTTGTAGCTGCATGTGATTTGTCGCACTGTGGCTTTGTAGTCGCTGTGAACAATGCGCGACGGTCTCCAGGACTGCCGCGCGTTGTTCACAGCGATGAGCTGAGGACGACACGCGGCTGGACGACGGTTCGTTGTTTGGCCATCTGAGCTGTACTTTTGATATGTACTCACTACAGCGGCACGTGAACAATCCACAAGCCACGTTGTTTTCCGGAATCGTAGTTCCGAAGCGCCGTGTCATCACAATTTGTCCTTTATCACATTCCGATAAATCGGCAGCTTTTCCCATTCTGATTCCGAACACTTTTCTAACCGAAACTGTTCCTCGGGTACATATATCTTTGATCTTCACCTGCGCCACCGTTTGGTCTCCAGGCACGCTCATTTCTCTCGGCTGGGGCTGGTCATAATGAAATGCCTGATCGGTGTAAAACCATAAAGATATCTGTGACGAGATAATGTTAGTGGAATCCTTTTCAGGGAATCCACAGCCCAGCATTGGCTAACTACATCGGGGTGCCGTAGATAAAAGTAAATCGTGTTTCTGATTTTGAAGAGGCCAGAAGAATTGTTTTGAGGTGATAACACCAACACACATAGTTGCAACTATGTTGAATTTTATAAAGTAGAAAGAGAAAAGATAGTTGTCCTTTTGGAAGGATAAGAAAAATAATTTTGTAGGACGTTTCAGAAATTTCATGGAATCTTTTCTCCATATCAATTATTAAATTAGAGAAATTTTGTTTTCGTCCGTAACCCAGGAATAATTTTTTCTCTGTAACAAAAACTCAGATTTCGTTGTGCTCCATAGATACAAAAGAGTGTGCTAAAAGTGATGCGCAGATTTCGCGTTTCAAAGTGTTTCATTTAGCATGCGAAAATGGACTTTACCTTTTCACGCGTGGGTGTCTTTGTCAGAATACTAAGTCAATGAACTCTCTACACAATGGAGATGACACGGTCCGCAATTTTGTGAAATGTTCTGGCTTCATCCAGCATATGCCCGATGGTTTTCTTCTCATCTGCAAAACACGTCCACCTACCGAAGTGGCTGGACGCTTCTTTCAATACATTTACGAAAAACAGTCAAAATAATCTGGAAGCTTCCTTTCCGAGATATTCTAATAAAATTATTTTTTACAAGAAAGTAGCGGTGGCTCTGACTGACTAAAAAGTTTCAGGTTACCCTGCAATAAGTAATATGATATTTAAACTCTGAGAAAACATTTCAAGCAATTAATTGTTTGAAACGTATTTTTCATTTCTTATGAAAATGGAAAGTTTAACTACAGGCTACGCCCGTCCGCTTTCTTTTGCAAAAAGGTGCATAGTGAACGTAGAACTTGCGTATTATCGATATGCATATCTTCGAGCACTTAGCAAGTAATGTTTAACTTGGGAGAAATCTTCTCTTGAAGTTTATACACGATGCATGAATGTTTGTAAAGATGCATCCATCCACCAATAGTGTACAAACTTGTATAATACATTTCGCACTTTTGCCAAAAGACGGATAGACGTTTGTCAGAAGATGTGCTAGCAGCATCCGGGAATTAAGTGTCATCCTTCTCACTCTTCTCTATCGCAGAATTCGTTGTACGAAAAGCAAACTTTTTGTGTAGATTCCCGGAAGCTATATGACATACAGTACTGGAGCAAAACAGTTTGAGGACCTATCTACTGTACCATTGTTTAAAATTTGCACTGCTGCCATGTAAAGCGGTATAGACTCCAGAAGATGTCCACTTGCTGTGCATTGCTTAACGTGGAAAGAGCGATGGATTTATTTACTCAACTGACGCAACGTATTTAGATGATTTTCATCGTCCACTGGTATAGCAAGTGGACATCTTCTGGAGTCTTGAATATAGGAAGTACAAAAGATGTTCACTGGTACGTCTTACCAGTGCCCATGCTGGAGCTACCACAGACCTGAGCTGCAAATTCGTGTGCCTCAAAATGCCTTCCATTGGGTGAATTTCACTCGAGATGGAAGGCCATTGGTGAACATGCGTGTCACCATTCAAAACAGTTCTGAATTATACGGGCCTTATTCCATGGCACTGGCCTGTTGGAAAATTCCAAATTGGTGTGGAAACAATCTGCATAAATGGGTTTAGCTGGTCTGTAATGATCGAATGGTATGAAGTTGTGTTCAGGGGTCCACACATCGCTATCAGGCGAATGAGAGTATCTCAGGAAAATATCATCCAGAGCATTACACCCCTGTCACATACCTGTGCTTATGCGGTCACGGTATCTTGTACCATGTTCCCCGCAACTGTTTGCTTAACACTCCACCTTCCACATTTTTGCTGAAATAAGAAATGTTTGGAATTTTCTTCCAAAAGATTGCAGTTTCCAATTTGTAATTCGTTTGTTTGTTTATACTTTATTCGTTTGGTCATCGCGGAAGACTTCGTAGCTACTTCAAGCCATTCGGCTCTTGCACCAAAGAGCTTCTGTCAAAGCGTACCTGCACTTGATCAAGCTTTCTCTCCTCCTACTGGACAGGTGGTTCCCCTAAGCGTAGTGCTCGAGCTGATATATGAAATCACTGCGGCAAAAAGGGCTCCGCCTTCGAAGAGAGCTACTTCTCCTTCCGTACGCACCTTGTCACCTCGAGGTCGGTTTTGTTTTGCCGCCTCAGCGTGTCGTCAGGTTTAGAGAAGACGACATGCGGAGGGCTGTTAGACGTATATACGTCAGCAGAAGAACGTAAGACGGCTAACAGTAAACATAAACTGTAGGTCCTGCAAATGGACCTACCGTTTCTATTGATGTAAGACGTGAACCTGCGTCCACTTATGCGCAGGCTGTGCCTGCCATTCTGCTTGCCCAGGATTCCTCTATGGAATCATCTACTTTGACTCACAGAAATTGTGCGAACTTTACTGGCTGAATCTGCTGGATCATACCAGCTGAGCGTGAACGTTCATTGGTTTTTCAGAATCTGACGGAAATAGCTGTCAGGACATTTTTGAAGGGATTGGGTCAGACTCCTCGACCGAACCCTGTTGAAATATTTTCTCGTTCATCCGATAGCACAGTGGAATATCTGAAGACCTATCGTATCAACCCTGTGGTGCAGTGCTCTAAGCGCTAGCTTCTGACAGTTCGTTCATTGGGGTCCGAGTTCGAGCCAGGGATAAGGAATGTATTTTGTGTCACGTGGCACTGCCTCGTCCCCTTCTCTGGGACCAGAGCTCCTAAATTAGTAACTGACGACTGCTTATAGTAACAAGAGTTGCTCTCTGTGGTGAAACTCAAAAAAACTAAAAATACAAAACTCATCGTGCGAAAGATGAAATGTTGATGCGAGGACTGGATATTCAGGGTGTTAATTTTTTCACCAAGCATTTGCCTTATCACCTAGTTACAGTTTTCTTTTTCAACGTACCACCGGAAATGTCCAGAGATATTCTTATTGATAGTTTTCATGTGAAATTCGCCTCATCGCGAAAACAAATGACGTAAAGCACGGTGAAACGAGTTAAAATTTTCAGAGTCATTCACTTCAAGTGTACTTCATCAACTCAAAATTTCTGATATGCTATTTACAGCTCACTAAGACAGTGTTCTGATACCAGAGTAAAACCCTAGCATGTGTTATAAAGAAAGAGATGAAAATTTACCATAGAGTCATTCAGTCCGAATGTCTTAACTCACTTGAGCTTTTCAGAATTATTGTACAAGAACTTAAGGAGCTTCTTGAAACATCTATGAATAACAAAACTGCCATAGAAAAAGAAGCCTAAAAAACCAGCGTTCCTTTTCCCTTTAAGGCTTATTACTATAAAATTTAGGCAAGCGTTTGGTCATTGAATCCCAATGAAATTTTCAGGAAGTTGAAATGCTTTTTCACAGTTCCTAGAACAGTCGTAAACTTAAATCAGTTTAGCATATAAAATGTAGTTACAAAAATGTAAGTAGTTTACGGACCTTACACATGTAGGCCTCGAGACTTTCCTCAAAGACACTGGTTACCTAATCATTTCCGTTACATGGCATTGTAACTTTTGATTAAAATCATTTTCTGCAAGATTACTTCACGCCTAGAGAGTGTCTGTGATGCTGATAATTATATAATTCTCTTCAAATCCATCAGAATACTGCTTAAGATGTTTGGAAAGCGTTGGCCACACAGATTTCATGATACATGACTCAAATTCTCCCCCGGCATCATTGCTGTATTTCAGAGCTTGGTAAATATGTTTGTAGAACTACTACATAAAAGGATATACAGTAGTCGTTATTGCCTATCTGAATATACTTTGCTAATTGAATCGGGTGAAGGCTGCACTTGATGACAGATTCTGTAAATGGTTAACAGGAAGGGCATTGCATTTAATCAGGACATATGAGATCTCATTCTTTTTTGGTCATGAGGGGAAAATCTTTGGAGCTTGGTTGGGATATCCTCTCTCACAAGACCTTGCATCTTCAGATTTCCATTTATTCCACTCTCTGCAGAACTCCTACACGTTAGTTCACATACTTCTAGCACTATTCAAACATGCCATTAGGAAGTAGCGCACTCTCAAGTTTGCAGATTTCCTTCATCTAAAGGTTTCTCCGTTATGGGAAATCTTAGTGGAAAAACAGCTGGGTCTCAATTCAAGATGTAAAAACTGATGAATTAATGAAATTAAAAAAGACAAACGGAAAGTGCCCTCTTGAAGTTACCTCCTTTATATTTTTATTGCTCTATTGGTCTCGTACTGTTCAAGTATTACATTACCTTATTTTTTGAAATGCAAGACATTAATGTACTTGCATTTATGTAAGTTTGGTGGATCGTAAGCTTCACTTCATCTATCTTGGGAAAGTATACTGTGTTTTTATCTTTCCCTTTCTTTGCTACATATATTTCACCTGAATAGATGAATTTAGGACGGATGAATTTAGGACGGTTTTCCTCACACTGCAATTTTAATATGAGGCAGTTTTTCTAGGGTAAACTTTCCTTGATGTGCCTCATATCCGCTAAAGGAGTGTGTTTCAATGATTACTTCGTGCCTATTAAAAAGTTTGCGCAGGAAGCGGATTCAGTAGCGGTTTGTTGAGAATATCTTTGGTAGACAGATAAATCCGAGGTGCTGTTATCGGCGGTTTCTTGATTTCTTGGAGTCGTAGTCGTAGCCAGTAAGATTAAATCGAGCTCGATCATCAGAGTTGAAAATCTTCTATTTTTCTCGTTCTGATTTCCTTTCGAGTATAGCTGACATTTCAACAAAATAAGTTTTTAAATCTTCATTAGGGTAACTTTTAGTGTATTGGGAAGGGCCTTTATAGTTCAGTTTGTCAGAGATGACACTAGATGTCGCCGCGTGAGCTCGCTAGCCAAACGTTGCAACGAAGAAAGAAACGCACGATATTTTTAGTTCTTTTTCCTTCGAAATCGCGGTTAAAAGGACATTTTGCTTGTTAAAGGGACATAAAGTATTTCTTATGAAGAAAAATCAACACTTCATTTCTTTCGAAAGCAACAGGATTAGTTGTTTAGTAGATAGTGAAATGAATTCTCCCCCTTCATTTCCTGAGGGTTTTCTATTCATCTTATACATTGGTGTGCAAAAATTAAGGAGGAAGAGGAGAAATTAGCACAACAGGGGAACGAGCAGGCAGAATGGACCGAAAGACCACTCAGGAGTTAGGAGATAGACTAGGGTCCGGTACGGTAAGGCATGCGCATATATGCCGAGGCTGACGAAAAAGACAGGCTACGGTGCGAAATAGTCACGTGCACAACTTAGTGCTGTCGCCAAGTCAATCGGTTGAACAGCCATTGCATCGTTTGTTCACAGTTATTTGTATTGAGTGAGTGTTCCGTTTATTGTCATTTGGATACACGTACAGTTTTGTGAGGTAGGTATTTGTATATTTCTAAGATAAGGTTAATTCTTAGTAAACGTTTTATTTAGTTTTAGTGATAGTTATACGTTTAATGAGTAGATCTTAGTTTCACACGTGTTGAAATCTGTTCATGTCTCGTGAATAGTGAAGTATAAAGAAGTGAGTTATTCTGTGGTATTGAATTCTTATTTCAAATAGAATAATTAATATTTTTTGCCAATGCCGATTCACATAGAGCTTGAATATTACCAGAAATCAGGGCAACTTTTCAGGTAATTAGCCTTCGAAATTTGTATAACATTTGCATCTCCAACAATCGTTAGCCCTTTATGAAATTAATGTTTGAACTGTTGCATTGTAATGTGTCTCTGAATTAAAGAGGACATTTTTTAATTTCGTAACTTAATGCAACTGTGATATAGCATTTGTCTGATTGAATTTACTAAAGCTGTCTGAACAGTGTCGACAGATTATGTTGAAAAACTGCATGATCAATTTTATTCTAACTGTACAAAACATAGGGAACTACTTTCGATTAAAAATTTCATATCTAATTCTTCACTTGTATTAAAAGGTATAATGATTTTTAGAGGAATTGCCATGCCACGGTGTCACAGTGTTAGTGGCTGCAAGTCAAATTATAGAAGTGAAAAGGAGACTGTTACAACTTTTGCCATACCAAAGTAATGTATGCAGCAGATTTTGTATAAGACAAACATTGTCTTATACAAAATCTGCTGCATATGTTTAAACAAAGTTCTGATTTTAGATTTTTTTATTCATTTTCTGTTGAATGTTTGTGTATGAGTAGCTTGAAAACTAAATAGGAAAACATAACTCCTCAGCTGCAAAATACTCTTGAACAACTTAGTAAAAGCCAAACATGATAACCAAAATGATTTGAAATCATGTGAAAGAAAAATTAAGAAGTTGAAAGTCTGAACGCTTAGTTTTTCGTGTCTTTCCTTAGTGCATAGTGTGCCGCCCCGGTGGCGCAGTGGTCTAAGCGATGGCCTCTGATCATTCGTCCGAAAGGGGTCCGGGTTCGAATCCCGGTGAGGCATGGATGTTGTGTTTGTCTTACGGCACTGGCTCTCTCCCTTCCCTGGAACCAGTGACCCTAAATTAGGGACGGGCGACTGCTTATAGCCCATTGAGTTGCTCACGGTGGTCGTTAAACCTCCATCCAAAAAAAAAAAAAAAAAAGTGCATAGTGTGCACAAAGTCCTGAGATAGGAAAAAGAGTTCAAACTTATCAAATATTTTATATGCATGTAAAGTGTTTAGCCAGGTTGGTTAAAGCATTGAAAATGTATTTTTCGTCTGTAGTAAATGAAGATAACATTTCTGAAAAGTTATCTTTGAAACTTGTATACCAGGAAGCAGTACTTCAGTTAGCGTGTCTCGTAACATATTTCTGATCTTTTTTCTGCTTCATCACATAGTGATGCTGAGTGGTGGTGGCATTATGTACTGAAGATTGTATTTAATTTTTGGTGGTGGTCTTTTTTTTTTTTTTTTTTTTTTCAAATTGGAACTAATATTGTTTGTGCAGTTGTTGCCCGTCTTACACAATGTGCCTGTGATATACCTTTTTTATATTCTCCTATCCCAAGATATGTATCTTAATTTGCCAAGCCGTTTCACAGCAAAATGGGCCAGAGGTCCTCATTTTAATAGTAGTTTTGATTTCATCAGTCCAAATTCATTTGAAAATCTATGGGCTATTTTCTTTCCGTGGAAGATGATGCTGTACTCTTTCACGTCATGGGGTCTGGCTAGTCCCTCAAAGACACCATACCAGTAAGAGTTCCATGTCACTTATTTCCAGATTAATAAATGTTAGCAGTAATATTGTAGCATTTTTGTTTGCGTTTTAATACTGTACTAAAAAATTCCAGGAAATTTCTCTTATTTTTCATACTTGCCACTATGACTTCATTGCCATAAAGTTTTTGATAAAAACACCTGTGAGAAGTTAACTGAAGTGTTACTGTGTGTGAGTCAGAGCTGAGTTCAGGCTCAATTTTAAGAGCCCGAGCCTGAAGTATGTCAGCCCGAAAACTATGATTAACCTGTATAGGCATTAAAAAAAGTCTTCCAAACTTCCACTCTTTCCTACCCATGCAATTAACCGATGTCTTTCTCAACTGCAGAGTGGGGAAGGGATGTCTATCTATTTCTATAGTTTCTTTAACCATTCATTTCTTCCTGAAATGTTTGGGGTGGGGGGTGTATCAGGAAACATCTGGTGGCACAACAAACTACGTCGTATGTTTCTCAATAGAATTAGCAGGGAGCTGCCCCTTTGAGGTAGGGAGCAAAATTCCGTCAGCTTGCTATCTACTATCTATACTTCTTAAAACTTATCCTCGGCAGAAATCCTGTAATTCATGGCCTATGGTATTTTGTCATCCAAGCCTGGAATGGATAGCCCTGCAGAATTCCTACTCCCCATTTAGACCCAGTTGCTGAAGAATTCTCTTTAACAACTAGAAAGTGTAAAAAAGCCTCGTGTGCTAAATCATATAAAATCACATAAAAAAAAAAAAAAGGAAGAAAATTCTTCCCCTCTCTCCAAGCTCGAACTCCAGTAAGTATTATGCAGCCAGCACCCGGTTCGGGTTCGGCCCGTCTCAGCACTGGTGTGTCTGTGTACTAGTGCTTAGCTTGACATTTATAGTAGGTATATTGAAAGTAAAAATTTAATTTTACCATAATGAGCAAATTTGGCTTCTAGTAAAGAATGTTAGTAAAATGTATAAATTCCCTAGTGTTATGAAAAACTGCTAACCAATTGTGCTTAATTCCTTTAGAAATGTGTGGGAAATAATTATTTATACTGTTGAAATGTTGTCTAATCCAAAATGTGATATCAAATATGTTTTATAAAAAAGTAGATCACAGTTAGGTATGAACATTACAAAAGTAGATTTTAGGTAAAGAAAATAATGGACACAACTCACACATAAAATATTCAGATTGTAACACATACTGGAGGATCCAAAGCTGAGATAATTTTGATGTAACTTGTGATGATTCAAACTATTTGAAACAGATGTCTTAATTTCTGCCATTGGTTGGCAAGAATTCTTTATTTATTTTGTTGTGTGTATCTATAACTTTGTTGCAGATTCTATCGCATAAGGCAAGTTGGGGTAAACAATCTGAAGCTGAATACAGTTGCAGCTTGTGATAACTTCCTTCTTTCAAACTATTTGAAACAGACATTTGAGGTACATTTATGTAAAAAAATGGACCCATTTGTTTATTTTTAATAGTATTTTTTACTTTGTTCCGCTTGAAGATACAAGACAAATTGATAGCCAGTAGGTAAGTTGATACTTTTTTCAAATGTAGTATTTATGCTAATTTTTAAAGCAAACTAAAAATTGGATTTCTGAATTGCAGCAAAGTGCTTTAATAATATGAGGGTGGATCAAAAAGTTAGTTACACTGCTGAATAAAACAATCAAACAAAGATATACTCAGGGGATGTATGTTGGTTTAAAGGTACAACATTAATTCAGTTTTCGACATAGTCGCCTAAGGACTGTAAACATTTATCGGAACGTGTGATTAACTTTCCCATACCTGTACAGAAAAAGTCCAGTTTGGTGCAACTAGTTAAGGACCGCACTTTTCACAGCCTCATCGGTTGGGATCGTTGTCCACTAAGGTCCTGTTTTATTTTACCGAACAAATGGTAGCCGCATGGGGATAAGTTGGGGCTGTGAGGTGGATGTTGCCACACCACCGACTTGAATGACTGCAGCAGTTCCCTTTGTTTTCCGTGCTGCGTAGCGTTGTTGGGCAACAGAATGACACCTTCACTCAACTTATCCCGGCATCTGTCCTTAATTGAATTTCGCAAATTTAATAGTGTTTGGCAATATGAGTCACTATTGATGGTCGTCTCTTTTGACAGAAATTCTGTGTAAACAACAGATTCACAGTCGCCATGACCTCTCCCGCAGACAGACAGTTGGACTTTTCACGTCTTCCTTGTTTGGAAAGGTGACATGTTTCCATTCCATGGACGATCGTTTGATTTCAGTTACGTAACAGTAAATATGTGATTTCAGATTACTTATAGAGATATATTTCCCATGTATAATAAGAAGAAATATTTCTTCCCCAATGCTTACCTGAATAACTGGGAATTTGCTAAGCATCGACCTGACTCTAAATAGCTGAGCTACGATGAAGCAGGGCTCGCTTTGACTGGCGAAAATCTGTGATTATTCAGACTAAATCACTCGGATGTTTGGGACTTCCTTATCCTGGATGGTGTAACGGTAGCATGCTCGAATGGAAATCGGGAAATGCAGGTTCGCTTCCTGCTCCACGGCGATGAATTTTTCAAATTTTCTGGTATGAAAGAGTTAGTCAGTAGCACTAAATCTGCAATTTCAGATTGCTTATTGGCTCATAATGCAATTAAATTTCTGTTAATGGTGAGCAAGAATTCTGTTTACTGAGCTATAGTTTGAATTAAATTCTAGTATGGAAATAGTTTTTTCAATTTTTGGCTTACCTAACAGTGTTCAATTATAGTAATTGTAAATTTACAAATGAAAGGAAAATTTAATAGTGACAAAAATGAATAATTTTATGAAAAAAGTTCTTGCATTAATTTTTCACAAAACAATGAGAACATTTTTTGTGACAGTGTCCTTTATTCAACTTTTTTTTCAATTACCAAGAAAATAGCTTGTGCCAGAATGTGTTGTCACATAATTTTAAAGTGTTGAAATGTATACAGATAAGGATTAAATTTTTTTTCTTCCCCCAAGTAGAAATAAGTAAAATAAACTAATGTACAGACAGATTATTTGTATTAAAAGGGATTCTAAGCATTTTTTTTAAAAGGAATTATTTCCAAATTATGTACTTTTAGTGTACAGAAGCATTGTCCTAGAAATAACCCCATTAAACAAAATACATGCAATAATATCCAAAAATTTATTTTTTCCAGAGCAAGATAAAAATATCACTTTTTTAAAATTTAGTAAGGAACGTTTTAGCCAGAGATATGTATATGAGGGGACACTTTTCCTTCGACCTCAATATGATTTCACTTAACGTTTTCCGTTTGCTATTAATATTCTGCACGCTATTTATCAAACGAATTTGCTTTCAGTGAGTGTTGCTAGAAAATCATGAAGGCAAAAAGAAAAAAGTGAACTACACGGACAACGAAGAAAATATAGTTAATTTCATTAAAACGAGCAACAAAACTTTCGAATATGTCTCTTGATACGACTTTGCTAAAGGAACGGCTAAACGCAAAAATCCACACTACACGGAAAACGAAAAAAAAAAAATTAATTCAGTAGTGTTAAACGATTAAGTTCAGTAGAACTCCCATTTTAATAATGTTCCTTTTAAACGTTTTCTTCTCTAATAGTTTTAAATTAATATGCAATGATTAGATGTGCCACCTTATATTCGCTGCGTGTTGGAAAATATAGCTCTCTACTCGGTCACCGTTTGCTGTCGGCAGCCCAAGCAGAGGCAACAGCACTAAGTTGGTCACGTGATCTCGTCGATGCCCTTTCGCACCGAAGCCTGTCTTTCTCGTCAGCCTCGAGTAGTCCGTAGTCTCGGAGAGGAGCATTACGGCGCTGTGCGGAACGAACGCGTCTTTACGTACACCAACTAACCAGGTCGTGCGTTCTTTTAGAGTTTCACTGCATTTAAATAAGAACTTGTGTGTTAGTTTTCAAATAACTGCAGAGTTAACAAGTTTGTTTAATAATCTTTTAAAATACAGAAGAAAAAGAAATTACAGCATAAAATTTAGCGTAGCAATAATTTCGACTGGAAAGGGTAAGCAACACAGATTCGTCCACTTAATGAAAGCATCCCTGTCATTTCACTGGAAGTGATAAACCATTCCTATAATCGAAATTATAAACTGTTGTCGTAGTTTCACTTGAAGTTATAGTGTCTTTATAGTTAACCGAACGATTCCTGTACTTGTGAACAAATCGTTCTTGTACTTGAAAGATTAGTTTGAGGGTCCATTACGAAGTATCGCCGTCGTTTCAAAAGATGTCGATTGACATATTTAAGGAATCAGATTTTTCATTCATTGCAAACTTATGACTATGAAAATTTTAGTAATGAAATAATTCCTTTAGTGAAAATGTATTTTATATGCAATCCGTGATCACTAATATATAAAAAAAGGTCAAGAAAAACTGAATTTTTTTCTGTGTTTTTTAATTATTACCAAAGGCTCAATAAAACACGTTTTAACATACATACAGGGAATTGCTGCTTGATCCACTGATTGCATCAAATAAATTAAGATTTCAAGAAAATTATGCCATTGCTACATTATTAAACGTACAATAATGACATAACAAGTTTTCCTAATTTTAGTACCATCTAGTTACGTGTTTGGACAACTTCATTTTGATAAGCAAATGTAAAGTTTATAATTTTTGTCTTCCAGAGCACTATTTCAAAAAAGTTACCTTGTCAAAGTTCAACACATCTGTATTAAGTATATTAGTAGCATTAAGCAAAACTATTTGGATCCACAATATAAGCATTTCTTTTTATCTGGAAAAATACAAGTAACTTATTGGCAGAAATTTCCTGAAATTTGATTTTCAAGAAGTATTTAGCAAAACTGCCAATGTACATATAATTATGGTTGTGTAGTTCTTTGTGTATCACAAGCACAATTTGATTATGTGTCCGTTAGCTGTTCCTTGAAGAATTTCAAAGACACGTTTCTAAGAAAATCTTAAATTTGTTCCAATAATTTCTTAAAGTATTTTTTCAGATAATTATTATATTTTTTGAGAACCTGACAAATGCACATGCAGTAGTTATTGTACTGAATAAATCTAAGCGATTGTTTTGGTACTATAGGATGTATTTTAAAAGATGTACATGTTTCATTATAAATTGACTAACTTGATGTACCATTTTCTCAGAAACTATAAAAAGGAATGGTATAAAATTTTGCACAAATGTTTTGTCTTTGCTAAAGCTATTGAAAAAGATTGTTTTTTCCTTTTTTTATGATTTTGGTTTCAAAATAAATTCTATGAAGGATTGAAGAAGTTTTTCCATATACAAAAATTGACACCCACCCTCACGTTTGGAAGCACACTTTCCAGTAGTTATCGGATAATATGAGATATATTAGTTCCAGTTATTATTGCTGTAGCTTGTGAAGACACAGTGCAGGAAGTCTGGAAACAGATAAGTCTAGATAAATGAATAAAAAGTTGATCTCTCATTTTAAGCAAATATTTTCAAAAAAAAAAAAAAAAAAAAAGCGAGTACATATTTCTACTTGTATTTCAAAAATCTTGTTTGTTTAGAACATAGTTTCCACAATATGTGCTTTCATGTCGATCCACGTACTTTTCTTTCTCTTAAAAATAACAATATCCAAGGCTTAAAAATACCATGCCTGAGATGCCCAGAGCATGTAAATCATTCGTCTGGGCAGGTAAATAAAACATCTAATTGCCTGTGCATGGTAACTAAATTTTAAAATAAAAAAGTTTGTAATAAAATTTCCTACTACACAAGAAAAAAAGACAGTCATCACATGTCGTGTTTCATGTCATTGTTAATTAATGGAAGTAGTATTATTGTTACGAAGTACCAAGGAAAGAGTAATATCACATCTTTAATTATGTTATGCTCTACTCCCAGAAATCGGAAACCTAGTTTTGCTCCAAATTTTGTTTATAATCAACAACAGTATGCATGCCTCTGATGTAACTGACCTCTCATGTTTAGTGACAAAGGGAGAAAACTTTAACAAAAGGAACATGGCAGAATCACTAAATTTCCGAAACACCAGTTTCATCATCGTACCATTTCATACCAATTTTAGCATCAGCATCTTAAAAATTGATATACACACGTTTGTGCATTGAACATTTGTAATACAGACCCTTAAAATGGAAGTGCAAACATGTAAAAACAGTTCATATTTTTAACTTTAAAAAAATAGGGTTCTGGTTTGTTATCTTAAAAGACACATTTTCCTGCGCATCCAGCTTTTACTACCTGGGCAAGTAAATAATTTCTTGCCCAGGTAGTACTGATATATTTCACCTAATTTTTTAAGAAATTGAATGGTTTTGATAAATTCCCATCCTACCACAGATAGAGCATACACACTGCTCACACGAGAGTTCTTCAATGTGTTGGTTTGTAGAAAAATGCTTCAAAATCTTTAAACAGACATTTTAAAGGCAAACTTACTCCTGAACTATGTGTGAACTTCTGTTTTTGTGCATTCATATCTAATTTTTGCTGTCTATACTTGATTCAGTGTTTGTGTTCCTTTAGTAATAAATATTAAAAATGATAATTCAATGCAATTCTCTATGTCTACAAACACAAAAGATGTATTTCACATGGCAACAAGGCCTTAGCATTTATATAAAGGACATAGGCATGTTAGATGTGTACATGACATACATATATTTCGTATAGGATATAAGTATTTTACAAGCATTTGTGCCCAGAAATAGGGACCCCAAAAATGTTAATCTGGCGCTGCTTAATCACTTAAATAACTAAGTACGAATGTATGAACATATTACTCTTGGGATCAAAAACATGCAACCCTTATTATTCTGTGTCCATAATAAAAAAAAAGTTTAAAATCCCTTCCTAAATATACATATTTTACTTTGAACTTATTTGATACATTGGCAAAAACATGTTATGAGTTACTATAACAACACAAGTAATCTATTCTTTCTATTACAAACATAAATTTCATTTTTCAAAAATCTTTTCAGTGCTTTTACTTCCCGCTGTGAGATGCATTAGATTATAAAATTAGCCAAATTTAAATTTTCTAGTTCAAAATTTTTATTTTACGAGTAGTTTAAAATAAGGTTAACAAAAGGTTTCCACGTACCTTAGAGTTGAAAATTTTCACGCTTTATTGCTGTAATCCATTTTGAGAACCTCCCCATTAGTAGGGAATTTGAATACTTTTAATATTCCTCTATGAAAATAAATTTAGTTGACAATTTGACAACAACAACCACGCACATCCGTAGTCACGCTTACACAGAGTGAGCAAGCTCATGCATGCTCGACCACCCACCACGGACATCAGCCTACTCTCCCCTACGTCACGCAGCTTCCGGCGTTCGGTGCGCGGGCCTTCTAAGCTATTAGAGGGGGATGTGTACGCTCAGCAATTCGGTGAAAGCTATTGCACGGTGTACATCGGTTTGAACGACGTCGAGTTGCTGCCACTGTGTGATATGGCCAACAGGCAATCCCGTAGACGACATCTGGAGGACTTTATCCGAGGTAGCGTCATTGGGAAGTTGGAAAAAGGTCGAAGTGTGACTAGTTTGGCCGAGGAGTTCGGGATCGCTCACAGCATTGCTTCACGAGCTTGGAGAGCATTTAAAACGACAGGAACAGCTGCCCGAGAGTTTAGCAGTGGTCGTCCACGAGCAACCACGGCGGCGGACGACCGGTATATTGTCCTATAGGCGAGAAGAGAAAGACAGCAGACAGCGGGTGAAATCGCAAGGCACATGCAACAGACAACTAGACGTCCGTTATCGCGTTTTACTGTGGCCAGGAGGCTGCAACAAAGGTGGTCCATTTGCACGACGACCAGTACGGTGTGTGCGATTAACGCCTGCTCATCAAAGACGGCGGTTTCTGTGGTGCCAGGAACACAAGAACTGGACGCATCAGCAATGGGGTCGAGTTCTTTTTACGTATGAGAGCCGATTTAGTCTGACGAGCGATTCTGGACGTATACACATCTGGAGAGAGCAGGGAACACGCAATCCCACCTCCAACATCATCGAAAGGGACAGGTTTCGAGGTGGCGGAGTTCTCGTTTGGGTGGTATCATGCTTGGTAGCCGTACTAACCTCCACATCTTCCAAGGAGGTTCAGTCACTATTGTCCGCTATTGTACCGAGGTTCTCCTACCACAAGTGCGTCTGTTTAGAGGTGCTGTGGGTCCCGAGTTCCTCTTCATGGACGACAACGCTTCACCTCACCGTACAGTGGCTGTCGCAGAGCTGTTGGAGAGTGAAGATTTCAACTCATGGATTGGCCCGTAATGTGCCCGGACCGAAATCCAATCGAACACGTGTGGGACCTTCTCGGGAGCCGCTTGGCAGCACGTCACCAGCCGCCAGCAACGATTCCGCAGCTGCGATTGGCGCTACAAGAGGAATGGGCCGCGATGCCTCAACAGCTCCTTGACAACCTCGTCCTCAGCATGGACAGACGTTGTAAATCCTGCAACGCAGTCAGGGGGGATCATATCCCCTACTAAAGACTGGATTTTTTTGGCAACCACCTGTCACATGGACGTTTCTGTCTTCTGTCCAGTTGTGCTCGAAACTATCTTTTCAATAAAGTGCCTTTGTATCCTTTGAATTCCTTCTTTGGACGGTGTTGCTCACTTGTCCCATATTCTTACATCTTGGGGATCTTATGGTATGATTTGAGTCGATGTGGAGCACTTCTGCACGACGTTACATTCGAAAAATCGTCTCGTCCTTAATTTTTGCACGCCAGTGTATATAAACGTGCTTAATTTCTGCACGCCAGTGTATATAAAAAGAGTCGACGAACATTGTGACGTGCCTGCCCCGCAGGACACACATGAGATAAATACAGATAGCAGTGATAGCACATGCCAGTGCAGTTAGTGGATAGAACTCGGAACTGCGTGCGGTGCCGAGAGTTTCTGGTTCGAATCCTGCCCTTGGCATAGAAATGATGGAGAAATTTACTTCGTCATAACATCGATTTCACATATGGCAGTAACTATTCCAGGGCATTCTAATTGTGCCTTGTTGGACCCAAACTCTTTCTGCTGCAGTTAAAGAAACCCGCAGCTGTACATATTTCGTACATGCCCACAATACAGGATGACTGATGTCGATCACGCCATAATCAAAAGCATAGCAACATAGTGAAGAAGTCGGAAGAGACAGGAATGTGTAAAATTGCTCTTTAAACTATCATCACACATATGGCTTCGCACAGAGCGCTAAAAGAATATAAATATATCATCATCATCATCATTGTCAACCATTATCAATCCACTGCTGGACGAAGGTCTCCCCAAGTTTCCTCCACAACGGCCTGTCTTGTGCCAGTCTCCTCCATGTCACTCCCGCATACTTTCGAATTTCATCCACCCATCTTCCATGTGGTCTTCTTCTGGGTCTTTTCCTGTCCCTTGGAATCCAATCTAAAATTTCGGCTGTCCATCGATGGTCTGTTCTTCTGGCAGTATGTCCAGCCCATTGCCATTTCAGGGATTTAACTCTGATCATGATGTCTTCAACTCTTGTCATTTTTCGGATCCACGTGTTCCTCTTCTTATCTCTCCTGGTTACACCAAGCATGCACCTCTCCAGGCTACTTTGAGTTGTCTGCAGCCTTTGTATGTCTCTTTTAGTTAAGGTCCACGTCTCTGCACCATACGTAAGCACTGGAAGGATGCATTGATCAAATACTTTTCTTTTAAGACATAATGGCATATTGCTCTTGAAAATTATGCTGTTTCTTCCAAAAGCTCTCCAGGCAAGTTTTGTACGCCGATTAATTTCTTCACCAATGTGACCCTCACTTGATATCTGCTGTCCAAGATAAACGTACGTGTCTGTTATCTCCAGCTTTTCTACATCAATCGATAAATCTTCATTTCTTGTAAAAGCATTGAACATCACTTTTGTCTTCTGAAAGTTCATTTTTAATCCCACTTCTTTACTCTTGTCAGCAAGTTGCTGGATCATACTCTGTAGCTCTGATGGGGTAGTTGCAAAAATGACTATGTCATCAGCAAAACGAAGGTGGGTTAGATAATCTCCATTAATCTTTATCCCTTTGTTTCCAATGTGGCATTAAAGAGCTTCGGAGACCCGAAGCTATATATATATATATATATATATATATATATATATATATATATATATATATATATATATATAATTTGCAAAACAAAAGCTGAATAGAGAATATATTTGTTCTCAGAGAGATTATGTGTTGAAGCAGAAACACTGCATTACGAGGTAAGGCAATTTTGTGTCTTTGAACTTTTCAATGAGAAACACATTTAATGAAAAACTTAATGAGAAGTACGCCTGAGAGTTAGATGACGGTGAGTACGTTGGAAACATAAGAGAATCTGCACAAATACACATACACACACACACGGATCTGATAAAATTTAGTGCCAACGAGAGTTACTGTTCTAATCTATTAACAAATTGGTTGCTTATTGTAATGGTCACCGTTTATTTTCTTAAAATATTATAATACATTTAAGAAATTCTCATGCACTTTTTCTGATGTGCTGGTTCCATTATGCCAAATATATTTAAAGCAACCTTTCTCAGGTGGAAAGGTTCGTCATTAAACTTCTAAAGAGCTGTTATGCCACAATATTTCTCACAACGTAATCTAGCCTACAGTTCCCATGAGTTTACATGAAGTATTTCCAAAAAATGGAAATGATATCGGCGCTGCTACTGACAGTACTAATAAATAATCCCGGAGTAATATTGTTATTAATAATAATAATAACAGAAGAGATAAAATTAATCTTAACAGGCATTTATGCGAAGCGGAGCAATTTCAGTAAATTTAGAAAATAATGATAATAAGAAATAAACCTAACCCCACAGCATGGATTTTTTAAATTCAAGATTTAACGACCACCGTGAGCAGCTCGATGAGCTAGAAGTCGTAGTCTGTCCCTAATTTAGAGCCACTGGTTCCATGGAAGGAAGAGAATCAGTGCCATAAGACAAACACAACACCCATGCTTCACCGGGATTCACACCCGGACCCGTCTCGGACGAATGGTCAGGAGCCATCGCTTATACCACTGCGCCACATGCATTTGCCGCACAGGTGGCGCATTGGTCTAAGCGCTAGATTCCGATCACTCGTCCGAGATGGGTTCGAATCCCTGTTAGGCATGTATACTGTGTTGTCTTACAGTACTGAAATGCTCCGTTCCCTAGAACCAGTGGCCCTAAATTAGGGTCGGGAGATCCCCATCTAGTTACTCACAGTGGTTGTTTAACTCCCAAACAAAAAGCTTGCATTTTATTGAGAAATGTTGAGAAATAATAATGCTATGGTATATAGGTGCGATTTTAAACTTGTTGTAAACGTACCGCTGGAATACGGCAGAGACACCCCAAGAGATAGGGAAATATATGAATAAATTAATCAAGAAATATATGTTAAAATTTTTGATTTTACTTCATGTATTTGTCATTTCGCATTCCCTTCAAAAAAGGTACACGCACACAAACTATATACAACCGCTGACAGGGAACTGAGAGCCGCCCCGGTGGCGCAGTGGTCTAAGCGATGGCCTCTGATCATTCGTCCTAAAGGGGCCCGGGTTCGGATCCCGGTGAGGCATGGATGTTGTGTTTGTCTTACGGCACAGGTTCTCTCCCTTCCCTGGAACCAGTGACCCTAAATTAGAGACGGGCGACTGCTTATAGCCCATTGAGTTGCTCATGGTGGTCGTTAAACCTCCAATCAAAAAAAAAACAGGGAACTGAGACGTGTGGGTAATGAGTCATCACTGCTTGCGAATGGAGTGGTTAATTCACTTCGTGGGCGTGTCCTCAAGAAGCCAATAGCAATTCAATCTCCCAACAACAATTTCAAACGTCCTCACTACACATATGCTTTCTCATTTTGTTCTTGGGGGTGAGGCCAGAGCTGCAACAATTTCGTAATGTTTCTTTAGTTTACTCTTAGTACAGTGTACCGGTTTCGTTTGCCATGCGTAAATTTTTTATAAACAGAAAGCAAGCCCGAAGTTCAGGGGAATAGTTTTAGGAGATGATAACGCTGAATCACAAAAAGTGCCGCCCAAGTGGCACAGTGGTCTAAGCAATGGCTTCTAAACATTCGTCCGAGATAGGTACGGGTTCGAATCCCGGTAAGGCATAGATGTTGTGTTTGTCTTAAGGCACTGGCTCTCTCCCTTTCCTGGAAATTGTGGTCCTGAATTATGGATGGGCGACAGCTTACAGCCCACTGATTTGCTCATGATGGTCGTTAAACCACCAATATAAAAAAATCACAAGAAGCTGGTTTTGTTCCAACTTGTGATGCCTCTGCAAGCAGCGTTAATGTTAGTTTCACCTATTCAACACCGTCTAAACCAAAAATCTCCAAATCTATGAAAGTGGACCGTAAGGTGAATTGCGGATTCTATGACAAATCTTACATTTAATATGGATTCATTTCAAATACGTTTGGTACTCTTCATATACTGTGTGTAATTTGTCAAACTGTTACTGCTGTGTGCTCTATTACGAACTATTGGAACAGGGTCAAACTGTTACTGCTGATCTCTACAAGCAACAATTGCTGCGATTGAACAAGGAAATTTGCCGGAAACGTCCATTCACAGGCAAAGGATCGCGTCCCGTAAAATTACTGCATGACAACGCTAGGCCGCATGTTGCGAAATCGGTCAAGAAAACGTTATTGACGCTTGCTGGGAAGTTTTGGAGCACCCGGCGTATAGTACTGACATAGCCCTTATAACGAAGTAAATTTCTCCGTCCTTTTTGGTCTACGCCGGGATTCGAACCCGAGGCCGCTTATTCCGGAACAAGTCGCTCTACCAACTGAGCTACGCAGACATTTGTTCTGATTCCTATCTGCCTTTATGTCGTGTGCGTCCTGCTGGCAGGTACGTCACATCTCCCCCCCCCCCCGAAAGAGGGCCGGGGGCATGGCCCACGGGTCAGCCGTGACCATGAATCGTTGCAGGCAGCCATCCACTGTAGAACGTGCACTTGAGAACTCCCAGTCAATCTGCTGTGTGGAATGCAACATCACACATTTTTATTTTTCGAAGCGCTGGAGAAGGAATTCTCTGATTTTTCCTGTCTCGCGGTGTGGAAATAACATCACACCAATGCGAGATTTTGAACGGCCGGGTCATCCGGATAGTTCGGGCGCCATTATAACGAAGTGAATTTCTCCGTCATTTTTGGTCTACGCCGGGATTCGAACCCGAGGCCGCTTATTCCGGAACAAGTCGCGCTACCAACTGAGCTACGCAGACATTTGTTCTGATTCCTATCTGCCTTTATGTCGTGTGCGTCCTGCTGGCAGGTACGTCACACCCTTTCAGACTATCACTTGTTCCGATCGATGCAACATGGTTTGTCTGCTGTACGGTTCCGGTTATGTGACGAAGAGTAAAAATGGGTTGACGACTTCATCGCGTCACACGACGAAGTATTTTTTATGGCTGGAATCCATGAGCTGCCTGACCGATGGCGGAAGGTGATAGATAATGACGGCGCATATTTTCATTCGTAAAGCTATTGTTGGTTTCTCTAAAATTACATGTTGCGTTGTCTTAAAACACTTCAAAACTTATTTGTTCACCTAATAAATCATAACCATAAATATATTAAATTTTTCAAAACAAAAATATAAGATTAATTGACTTAAAATTTGATAGAAATTGACAACTAGCACTATATAATATTACAAGAGTTTTCCCAAATAAATATAATATTCTAACGGTTAACCAATTATATTACTACAATATTGGGAAAATTATGTACAAGCGCAGTAAGAATAATTTACATTCCGATGTTATACATATTACACCCCAGATGCACATGCATTACACACACACACTGAATCACATATTAGGCCTATTCTTCTGAAAACGGAAGCCATGAAGAAAAGTTTAAACTACATTGGCCCACATTATTGGAACTCATTACCCACGGAGCTAACTTCCTTAAATAACTTTAATCTTTTAAAAAAAAAATTAAAAAGACTTGTATATCGAGATGTGATCTGTTTTTTTTTTGTTTTTCCTGTTGTTCGATTGTTCTGTTGTTCGATTGTTCGGTTGTTTGATTCTCCTAATGATACCTTTATTGTTTATAATTTAAAACTATTGCCCTCATTGTAAAACTGATCTAGGGAGCATGGTACCTTGTCAGGCCTGGCTGCCCCTATTCCCCTGCTTCCTGGCTGGGCATCGTTTCAACTGATTTATCTGTAATACTGTTTTTTTTATTTTTTTGCTCAGCAAAATAAATGAATTGAATTGAATTGAATTATTTTTCTTTGAGTAATGTTCAATCTTGTTAATAGATGGCGCGACCTGTACATTGATGAGTCAGTAGACAAATAAATGTTGGACTGCTTAATTATGGTTATGTTTTAACAAGTATTAAGCATCCCATGCTCTAACTTAAAGTTAGTTTTATCGAAGTGCAAATTTTCATCCTTGAGAATACATTAATGGCGAAGAAAATATGTAAAGAAGTTTTACCATTGGAAACATACGGCCGAGTTATTTTTTGATTGAAGGTTTAACGACCACCGTGAGCAACTCTGGGTTATAAGCGGTCGCTCGTCCCTAATTTAGATTCACTGGTTCCACGGAAGGGAAAGAGCCAGTGCCGTAAGACAAAAACCACATCCATGCAGAGGTTGTTGTTTTTTTTTAATTGGGGGGTTAACGACCACCGTGAGCAACTCAATGGGCTATAAGCAGTCGCCCGTCCCTAATTTAGGGCCACTGGTTCCAGGGAAGGGAGAGAGCCAGTGCCGCAAGACAAACACAACATTCATGCCTCACTGGGATTCGAACCCGGACCCCTTTCGGACTAGACGATGACCCTGTGACTACCGCTATAGCATCTGCCACGTCTGTCCGTGGTCTCAGCGGAAGAATCCCTGCAAAACAGGTTAGGCCTAACCGTCTCACACGTGCAGAGCAACCACCAGCTTGACTAACTCTGGTGAGCGCGGAAGGATACTACACGCATGCAGAAGTACAGGATGGCTCAGCTTAAACAAGCAATGAATGGGCCTCCTTTTTTTTACTTTATAATATTTCCTATTCTTCAGTGGTTTATTTTAGGAATTTGTAAATCGCAGAAAACATCGAGGTTTGTATATTTTCTGTCTTCGGTGTGTGAAATAAAGGACCACCAGGCTCTCGACCCAAACAAGGGCCCCAAAATGATAGCAAAGTTTATTTATTTTTTCTAAGTTTGGAGGTAAAAAATAAAGCAGTACATAACCAGAACAGTCAGGACGAGAAATTCCAGTTCTTCCAATAAAAATCTGTAAATTAAGAATACAATAATATGTTCAAAATATGGACATACCAAGGACGTATTTAGAAAGGGGCCAATATAAAACAATTTCGCTCCACCCCCCACTCCCCACCCACCCCCATTCGAAAAAAAAAACTGTGAAGTCCGTTTCTCTGTAACAACCTAAAGATAGAGATCAGTTTCAAGAGAAGTAGTGGGGATTGTGAATGGCAGTGTGGTGGAGTCCGAACTCTATCCCCTACTGCCTCCTTAAGTAACACATCCCCTTCGAGTTTGCCCGATTACCAATTTATTTTCGCTGTGTTAGGAAAAGTTTTCTACCACTTCCTTCCTCTCCAAGCTAGACAGCATCAGCTGGAAGTTACTCAGGCTCTTGACTGAGTAACTTCCCATATCAAACTTATTTCTGAAAATGCTCTGTCGTCTAGAAAAACTTGTTTTACATAGCAATTTCGTCCAAAAAAACTGTTGCCCAACGAAAAATCGATTCTGAACAGTACTTGTGCTACTTTTGCCCTTAACACTAGGGACTATGTCTCGTAGCGGAGGGAGCTGTTTCCGCCAGCGACAACATGGAGGAGCAATGGCGCCTGACTCAGGCGTACACCAAACACTAATCTCTCGGGGGCCGGGCACGCAAGCGTCATCGTTGCCGCTGTCTGTGTTTTGGCGTATCGCATAGACAGGTAAATTTTACGTAAAACTTTTTCAAAAATGACTCTATCAATGAATTTTTTTTTGTTATTTTACATCATTTTTGATTTCGAAAAGGATGTACGTCACAGTTTTTTTTTAATTTTTCGTCCCTGAATTTTGCACCATAATCTTCACGTTAACCCCATTTGCAAAATGTCACAAATGTCTAAGTGGACCACAGTATCGGAGGAAAAGAAAACGAGAGCACCCGAAGAAACTTCCCAAACCCAAGCAGTTCTTTCTACGCTGAGCCTATTAAGCTCAAGTGATGTTTCTGATGAAAAGAATGGTGATTTGTTTAGCTCATCAATTGTTCAAAGTTTAAAAGCAGACATTTGACAAAAACTGGGCACATCAGAAACAACTGAAAGTAAAACGGATGATTATGAAGTCTTATAATTATTAACTATTACCATTTAAATATATTTTGTTGAATTTGTTCCTAGTAATAAAATGAATATTCATGTTCATGCATTGCTCCGCGCACCGTTAATCCTGATTGGCTTATTAATAACCTTACAGTGTTTCTGTTCCAAAAATTATTCAAACAGTAAAAATGACAGGACTCTAGGTACCCCCTTACTTTTTCAGACACTCTTCCTATCTTTCCGACCCCTCCGAACCACACACACGCACCGTAAAAAACTCATCCTCCCTCGATCGTGTTCCAAATCCGGGGAAATTATTTATGTTTAGGGGCGCTGAAGTAAATCTTGCGCGGGTGGGGGGGCACGTTGTGCTACTTACGCTACTGGTGGTAATGTATACATAGGATAATGACACGTGCAAAGCCACGATCTCAAACGGGAACAAACACTTCGATTAACAAGTCTGATTGAAAATAAAAAGCACTATATAGCGGCTAAAGATATCCGAGCCACTGCAAAATTTGAGACGGCATTCTCGATGTGTGTAAAAAGTCACGCACGCATTTCAAACGTGCATATGAAGGGAATATTTGCTCACAGAGTTTCTAGGACGAACAGCACTAAAAATGAATATGCATTAAACTATGCATAGTAGTACCTGGTACTTCAATACAAAGCCTTTTTATATCCATCGAACGTACACATGAGAATTTGCTAGGACTAACACCAAATATGCGCTATTGCTCTGGCTGTCTGCTGTATTTTTACTATCACACACGTCATGCACGCCAATTGGTTGCTTTCGTTTTCATCCTGCCAATGAGACAACGGAGTGGATTTTCCTGTGTTTGTTCGGTCTCTGTGTCCAGCAGTTCGGAGTCAAGGTTAGTAGAAGAGAAGGTTGCCCCGATCCCTATACTTCACTGCAGTCGCATTTTAGGGGGTAGAGTGACGTCAGTGACAGACCCGCGGTCAAGGTCAACGCTCACTCATCCCTTCCCGAAAGAGCTAAGCCTATGTACTTTCAATGTAATCTCACTTTGAGCTTAAGAGTTTTTTGTGCAACAACATTTTTCTGAGTGATCTATGAACTGCTACCTAATATCCTTCAACATTCATAGCTACTGTTTTATGTGAATGACTATCAGTGATGCCAGGGATGAGATGCACTGTTGCAATTTTCAACAACAGTTTGTCGAAAACTAAAAATGATCCTGATAAACAGAACGTAACGTATTATTCTTTCCCAAAAGATCCAGAGCTCAGGAAAAAGTGGATTCATTTTTGTCGCAGAGATGGGAAATTGGAACACAGCATCCTGTACTCTGTGTTCACAACATTTTTAACCCGAAGATTATGAGCGGGATTTGAAATTCGAACTTTTAAATTTGCCACCCGAAAGAAAATTAAAAAGCTTTGCCTTCTCTTCAAAAAATTTGCTAAAAGGTTCTAAGGTTATAAAACACGTGAATTCCTGCAATAAATATCGCATCGAAAGACTGAGAGAGAAACTAAAAATATGATTTCTGATTTGTTACAAGTAAACCATTCAGATAACAGTTCTGAAAAGCAAAATGCAGTGGAATCCGAAGGAGTAACAGAAATCAGAGATATGGCGCATTAATGTGTAAATATAGGCAGTTGCTGTATAAATATATTGCTTTACGCGAAAAGGTGTGCAATTAACAAAAAGAAATAAAGGATTCAGCTCTAAAAATACGCAGATTGAAACATGAAGTTGTTGCAATGAAACGGAAAAATATTTGCAAAAAAAATGTTGAACTTCAAGTTCGTTCAATACTACTCAAGATGTTTACAAACAAGGGGTCTAATAACTATGCTTTTGAATTTAGAAAAAAACGATCATTTGGTCCAAGTAGGGATATATTGATTGCTTTGACTCTGCGATACCTGAGTAAGAGGTCATACATTTATTTATGAAGTGAACTGAATTATTCCTTGCCAGGATTACAAACTTTGCAGAAATGGGCTTCCAAGATTAATCTCCAACAAAGTATCATGACAGACGTACTAAAAATTATGAAAACCGGGCATAATACAGAAAACACCAATACCCAGACTGATGAATCACGCACGAAAGAATTCATAGTTGCAAAAGTGCTGCGCCACGTTGGAGTCAAAAGTGATGAAAAAATGTCCAAAGATTTATACGATGCTCAATTGCTTATTCTATGCAATCGGGAACGATAATGTGTTAAATCCACAACAATGCCTACCACAGTAACTAAAGATGATGGCCAAGAATATCTTGCTGGTTGGGTGGCCAAAAATATAAAGGAAAATACCCATATTTGGGAGATTACACATCAAACAATAACACTGTACATATTGAGGAATCATGGTTACATCATCTGTCATTTGGAGGACTCTTTTAACCATCTGTTAAGTGGCCTAATATCGCTAAAAATGGAATATGAATTTCTTAAACAAAACAGAAAGTACACTATAAGTAAAGAGCCTTGTATCGTAAAAACGTGAACCGAAAAAGCATCTCTCTTGTTTCGTGGATTTTCCACAGTGGTACTTAGAACGTATTATCAGGTGAGAATTATAATTAGGATTAAGTATTTGAATGAGAAGCTGCAGTCCACCATAACTTCCAAAAGAAAAACCAGAAATGAAAATGACATTCGCTCAAAGAACAGAAAACCTATGAAAAGAGTAAATTAGGAAAAACAAAAAACCCCCAAAAAAACCTTAGACCTACCCATTTAGAAATAACATCTAGTTTTGCGGATTGGTGTGATTAAATCAATTATAAATATATTAATTGGACTATAACTCATGTTCCTAAATCATGAAAAGCCAAAGCAACAGAACTGCAACTACAGTAAACGTAAGTACAAAATAGTACACTTTATGCTTCAGTCTAAATGTTCAGTTTTTATAATGCATATGCATGTTTTTCTTTCTTTTTTCTAACCTTTTAAATGTCTTTAATTTAAAGCAGGTTATGGCTATATCTTTTGTAGGGATTCTAAACTTTTTCAAAATAACCAGGCTTTAAAAAAAAAAAAAAAGAAACTCAGTTGATTCCACACTGCGGACGGGCGGGCGAGTCAAACCCTACGATGGGTCTGTCAGTGACGTCACTCGCCTCTCCCTCTCCACTCCAAGATTGTCCGCGATCGAGGCAACCTTCTCTTCTACTAACCTTGGTTCGCAGTGAATGCGCGGAAGAATAAATTTGGAGTGGGGTGTATTCTGCTGAAGAGTGTGAAGCGTGCTGTAATCCTGCGCAAATGGAAGTAGTTCCAAACTGTTTTCTTAATTTTTGGGAAAGAAATGTGCGAAATGGCGTTATTATTAGTTTCACAATGTTTCCGAATAGAAAGAAATGAAGGAATGTAAATGTTTTCGTGTACGACAGAAGTGTTGAGTAAGAACTTTTGGCTCCGGTTGAACCTCAAGTTTTGGTTATGGTTTCAAAGATGTAGAGGGGTCAGTGGCGCACCCAGGAATTCTTGTTGGAGTGGGCTATATTGTATATAATACCTACACAATGTGTGTACAAATATAATGTACTCCTATAGTTTATATACGGCTGTGACGTATGTCGCTCTTGATCTTTTTGGGGCTTTTGGGAAAACGACACCATGCAATAGAAGGCACTATGTCAGACATTATGTAATTTTTTGAACATGCAAACTAATATTTTTGAATGTTTAATTTGTGACGTACATCGCTCTTAATCTCCTTGGAGCACCCACAGGCCCCTCCGTGGGTGCGCCACTGACAGGGGCACTTGATTTCTTCCGGCACTTCATTTGTAGTTGTGTTGTTATTCTGTACATCGTAGCTCACATTTTTTAGTCCTGAAACGGATATTTTTGAAACTAAAGGATTTCTTCAATTCAGAAATCATACTATGGCAGGGAGGCCAAGAGCTTCTTGTCGTATTGTACCGTATAAAGAAATTTTAAGTCCTGACGAAATCCGAAATGAAGTATGTAAACTCACGACTTTGGAAAGAGCCACTAACACTGTTGAAAAAGCTACTAACACTGCTTACTATGCTGCGTAAAGCCGACCTTTTTTCTTCAGCGTATTCCTACAAAACGCTTCTATGACTACGCTTCCTGTTGTATTCTTCCGACAGTTACTTTTCTTTCTCAACGAAGCTTCCATTAACCGAACTACACCTTAATGCCGTCGCCGCTGCGTCGTCCTAGGCCTACCGCAGGTACTCCCAGATACATTCTTTCCTGTTCTCTACAAATTCTATATTTTTGCACCTTTCCCTATTATTTTGTATGCTTAAAAAAATGTACGTCGCACTTTTCCCACACAGTTAAATTATCCGACTAAACAATTTAGGACGCTAAAGTACACATTTACCGATAAGAAAAAGCAGATGTTGAACGCGCAGAGCCAGATACAATACCATGCTGAACACCTTTCCCCACGAATCGTCTCTCCTACAAAATTACTTCATGTACACCCCAATGCCTTTAATACGAAAACAAGCGAAGTTATCTATCCCAGTAGACATTCAATCGAACGTCAGCGCAACTTTCAAATGCTATTTTCCGCTACGTAAGCTTAGGTTGCTCTATGATTATTTGTGTCAGATTTAAATAACTGCTCTACTTTTTTAGCACTTTTTCTATAATAGTATTAACGAGCTACGTTAAGTTGTGCAGTCAGCAACATTATTTATCGCTTTTTATTGGAAACTTTAATTTCATAAAAAAATTTCAGACATTTGGTATCAGAATAAGCTCTTTACTGGTTTTTAAAACGATGGATTTCGTAATGTGAATTCAGATGTGACTCCGTTGGAAAGTATATTTGTGAGAATATTAATAAGCCTTTTACGGTTGACGAAGTTTGCTGGGCAATAAATAAAATGAAGAATGGGAAAGCCCCTAGGGTAGATGGCCTCACTGCGGAGTTCTACAAAGAATTCTGTAGTATTCTGGCCCCAGTTTTGAGCATTGTTTTTAATGAAACTATTGAGGATTGGAGGCTTACCAGCTCCATGAGGCACTGTAGAATTACTCTACTCAATAAAAGTCAAGGAAACATCACTAGAGAGATTTCGGGGTGGCGGCCTATCACCATGTCAACTCTAGATTATAAGATTTTAGCTTCAATCATCACAAGGGGTAAAGGATTTAATTGGGAATGAACAAACATGTAGCATTAAGGGGCGGAATATTTATCAGAATCTATTCACCATTAGGGACATTATTAGATATACGAAAAATGAGGGTAGTAAGTTGGCCATGATTGCTCTGGACCAGAACAAGGCCTTCGACAGGGTTTCTCACGAGGTTATACACAAAGTAATGGAAAGGTTTGGGATGGGAGAATTTTTGTTGCGGGCCATCAGGACTCTATATGGGAATATACAAGGGAGTACTTACGTAGCAGGCTCGGTTTCTAGACAGTTTTAGATAAAAAAAAAGGGGGTTCGTCAGGGGTGTCCCTTTTCCCCGTTATTATTTATTATGATTTTAGAGACTCTATTGCGGAAAATTAGGAGTCATGAACAGGTTGAGGGGTTTACGGTTCCGGGGGTGAGGAACGTTCAGATAAAATATCAAGCATATGCGGATGACGTTACACTCTTTTTGCCCAATAAAGGCAGTGTGCAACGTACCATAGAAATAGTTGGGGATTATTGTAGGTGCACGGGCGCAAAGATTAACAAGTTAGTAAAATCATGCAATGCATTGATTATAATACGCTTTTCAACATACCAGAAATCATTACTCAAGTTATTACTCAAGTTATGAGAATAATGGCTGTGGAATAAATCTCGGTCCTGTGCTCTGACCTTTGATCCCATTTCGATGATATTCAACAGAACCGGTTTGGTATACCTCCGAAATAACATGATAAAATTTTGTCGCAATCAAAGCATTTTTACGTAAGTTATGATGCATAAGGGCTATGGAATAGATCACGCTCCTGTGTCCTAACCTTTGACCCCATTTTGCCCATTTTCAATAGAATTCGTCCCCAGGCAAGACCATACAACATACTAACATTTCATCCAAATCGTAGCATTTTTACGTAAGTTATGACGCATAATGGCGATGGAAGTGATTCCGCTTCTATGTCCTGACCTTTGACCCCATTTCTCCCATTTTCAATAAGGTTTGTCGCCATGTTGTCCCCTACCACATACTAAAAGTTCACCGAAATGGAACCTTTTTTACGTTAGTTATGACGCATAATAGCAGTGGAATGAATCCCGCTCCTATGTACTGACCTTTGATCCCATTTCGTTCACTTTAAATAGGGTTCCTTCCCAGGTGATCCCATACCAGATACTAAAATTTCATCGAAATCGAACGATTGTTACGCGAGTTATCCTGCGGACCGACATACGCACACAACGCGTGACGTAATGAGGCAGATGGGAATCGCGACCATCTACTTACCGCAAGTGTGACGTCATAAAACTTTTATAGGATCCACACACAATGCGTGACGTAATGAGACAGATGGCGTGACCGCGCGCTAACATTCTCAAAGGCGAGATTATGACGTCATAAGATTTCTAAGCATTGGTAACATTAATGGAACAACGCCATCACTAAAAGTGTTATAATTCGGGGTGGTTATTTAACCCACTAATCGAATTCTCCTAAAGTCGAGATCAAGCTAAATCGATTTCTAGTACCAGAAAACGGTAGGTTAACGACTTTCATCAAAATTCTTAGAGCCGTTTTCAAAATAAAATGTACATACATACATACAAGAATTGCTACTTTAAGGTAGACGTCAAGTAATTTTGCTTCCTATACTTCCAATGGAAAAACTTCTGTACACATTTTCTTCACAATTAATGCTTTTCCAAGGATGAAAATTTGAACATCGATTAAAATATCTTCACTTTATAACTTGCAATACTTAATATTTTCTAAAACATAACCATATTTATGCAATTCAACATTTGTTTGTCTACTGACGTCATGAAAATACAGGTCGCGCCATCTTTTTTCTGGACAATTAATGCGTTCACAAGGATGAAAATTTGAACATCGATTAAAATAGCTTCATTTCATAACTTGGAATACTTAATATTTTCTAAACCATAACCGTAATTATGCAATCCAACATTTTTTTGTCCACTGACGTCATCAAAGTACAGGTCGCGCCATCTTTTCTCTGGTTTCAACACCACCAAAGGAAAAGTGATTGATTTTTAATATAGTTGTGGTTATGTTTTAGAAAATATTAAGTTTTCCAAGTTATAATATGAAGTTATTTTAATCGATGTTCAAATTTTCATCATTGGGAACACATTAATTGTGAAGGAAATGTGTACAAAAGTTTTTCCATTGGAAGTATAGGAAGCAAAATTACTTGACGTCCATCTTAATAATATGGGATAAGGGCAATGGAATGGATCGTAATCCTACTTCCTGACCTTTGACCACATTTCGTCCATTTTCAATAGGGTTCGTCCCCAGGTGGTCCCCTACTACATACTGAAATTTCATCGAAATCGAACCATTTTTACGCACGTTATGACGCATAAGGACAATGGAATGCATCCCGATCTTATGTCCTGACCTTCGACCCCACTTCACCCAGTTTCAATAGGGTTCGTCCTTAGGTCGTCCCCTACCACGTAGTAAACTTTCATTGAAATCGAACCATATTTACGCAAGTTATGACACATAAGGGCAATGGAATGATTCCGCTCCTACGTCGTGACTTTTGACCCCATTTGTCCCATTTTCAATAGGGTTCGTCCCCTACCACATACTAGAATTTCATCGAAACCAAACCATTTTTACGCCAGTTATCGTGCGGATAGACGGACGGACAAAGCTGGAGCATATACGTTCTTCAACCTACGGTTGGAAAGCGTAAACAAGGAGAAATCTCAGGTTATGATATGGGGTAAATGGGATTCGAGGGTCTTTGGGAACTTTACGGTTACGCGGGGCCCTGTTAAAGTGTTAGGAATATATTTTGACTATCGCGGGGTATATAAGGATACGTGGAAGGATATTGTGAGGAAATTAGAGAAGGAGCAAGAGGTTTGGAAGGCTCTCAGACTTTCGAGGGTTAATAGGGGACGCATAGCCAATGCCATTTTTGTTAGTAAAGTTACCTTTGCTGGATTAGTTGAGTTACCAAATAAAAAATGGATTGCTAAATAGAATAAGATTGTTTATAAGTTTATATGGAACGGGCATGCCGGAGAAGAAATTAGTCGTGTCAGATTTGTCCGGCCTAGGGGGAAGGGGGCTTTGCCATTAAGGCAATTGAGGAGTGGTTACTGACAGGCAACTTTTTTCAAACTAAGGAACTATTGATGACAAATCATCCTTGTGGGGACAGACAGTATCGCTTATTTTGCGGGTACCAGGATTAAGGAACATAACGTTCAGTATAGGGGACCACAAGCCGAGATTCTGGATTTAAAATACAGGGTAAGGGATAGGATTTTAGCTGCTATTGTTAAAAACAAAAGTGTAAATCCTGTTAATTGACAGGGTTTGTATGACTTAATGTTAGAAATACCACAGACTAAACCATCAGAATTTCATACAAGCGCGGCGTTTTGTAAAAAAAAAAAAAAGGTGGGATAACATTTTTGCCACAAACTATACCCACAATAAGAAAGATTTTCTTTGGCGACTTGCACATGATGCTCTGTCCTTGAGACAGGAGATGGTGAGTTATTAGGGATGGGAAATGTCCAATTTGTCAAAGACAGAATGCACTTGTTGCAGTTTCTTGAGGACAGAATGCACTTGTTGCAGTTATTTTTTAATTGTATCTTTGCGGAAAGGGTTTGGCGAGAAATCGCCACGTAGATAGGAAGACAGGGTTTTGACTGTGAGCAGGTTATTTTTCACTCACCTATTAAACAGCGGGGTAGGAGGGTTTTCAATATTTTACTTACTGTTACAAAATTCATGATATGGAAATTTAGAAACAGCGTAATCTACGGTAATACTATTGTTAAGGGGCAACAAAGCGTCATTACCACTAGTTGGAAAATCAAATGTGAAGTCAGGGATAGGGTATTTGAAGATTCTAGACGTCTCACGGTAAGGGACTTCCGAAGCAAGTGGCTGAGTTGGCCAAAAAAGTTACGGGGTCCCGAGATAATTATTTTTTTCACTGAAACTAGGACTTAAAATGTTGGGTGGGTTGCATCTTCACCTTTGACTCCCCGCTGCCTGGACTTGGGCTCCAGATTTCCTTGGTAGACGGAATTCTGTTTTCCGTTTCTCTTTGAGTGAGTGTTTTCTGTGGGTGAGTGTTTTCCATGAGTGAGTGTTCTTTCGGAACACAGTGTGGAAGTTTTTTCTGTCTGTTCCACATCTATATAGAATTCATACAATTACTTGTTGGACATGGTTTGACCCACCCAAGTAAATATTTGCGTTAATCGGGTTTTGGTAGGCTTAAAAGAAATTAAATTTCCGGTTTAAAGGATTAGCATAAATGTTCTGTTTTGTCCGTCAGGCGATTACCTCTCGGGCTAACAGCCTCTAATCTCTCTTAAGCAGTCATAATCGGCTTTTAAGATTATAAAAAGCCTTATAATCCTTGAATTGGCCATTGATTATTAATTGTGTTTAGATTAATGTTTTTTTTTTGTCTAAAAGAATTGTCCAAATTTATTATTTTCAAAATGAGTTTTTGGGGTTCTGTGTTGGGGTTATTAGGGTTTCCCTGCCCCAATTTTCAGTGGACTTTTTTCTCTTGTTCTTCGATGAATTCCGTGGGGGGTAATTAGTTCCAAAATTGTTTATCTCTAATTGCTCAAAAAGTGTTCGCAAGCTGTCCCGTGCCTTGCCTGCTTTGAAGTTCACCTTTTCAAATTTTCTAGGTTTTTTTTTCTCTTCTTCATTTTTTTCCAGTAATACCGGGTTGTAATTTTTAGTTGAGTTATTTGATTTTAGTTTCTTTCATTTGCGGTCCGGCCCAGGTTTTGACTTTGTCGCCCCCATTACACATGGACTGTTCCATGGGTGTGGGGCGACCCTGGAAAAGACTACAGGTTAAATTTTGGTGACATACCTTCTTCTACGCCCCGATAACCGCTTGCGAGGACTCAGGTGCAAGAATTTTTTTGGTTTCTCTTTTCTGTTGGGTGTGTGTCGAAATCAACCCGCGGCGTTACCTATCTAGGGACGACAATGTGGGCGTCATCACCTCTTGGGACGCGGTGTGTAGTTGTTCGCTTGCAGGCGTTGTTGTATGTTTGCACTATCATCCCTAGTCCGAGTAATTCTAATTAAAAATTTACCCGTCGTCCGCGGCTTACACGGGTGAATTCCCTTCGTTCGTTGTGCAGCAGCAACAAAAGCTGTGGGGGATTTCGCCTTGTTATTTTAGCACACGGAGACAGATGATAATATACGGCAGATAACAGCTTTGACCCTGAACAACATTCAGAAAGCAACCTGAGAATTACGTGACGGCTTGTGGCATCTGCTTGAATGTTCACTTCAACTCCCAAGATCACCAACACGCCTACGCGGGACATTAGCCTTTCTCGATTCAATCGCGAGCTACGGGGTTGGAGGGTCAAATTCTGTCAGGTGTAGCTGAATCCTCCAGCACTACGGCCCTGACCGTATAAGAACTATAACTGCGTAGAAGGTACAGAAGCGGTTTACCTGAGGATAAAATATCTCTCAAAGCAGAGGCGCCCCCTCCCCCCCCCAAAAAAAATTTGGAACCTTTCGATATTTCAAAAACGCTGTGACCTCGACTTCCAAGGATTCTTCTCCCATAACCTCAGTTCAACCGTGACGCGGAATGGCTTATCAGCCGACTTCTGAATAAGTAAGGTGAACTTCACTAAGTCGCCCTGCCCCGGTGGGGCAGTTGTCTAAGCGATGGCCTCTGATCATTCGTCCGAAAGGGTCCGGGTTCGAATCCCGGTGAGGCATTGATGCTGTGTTGATCTTATAACACTGGCTCTCACTATGTTACTTGATCAACACTGGCCCTCTGTGTACATTGATCATTTGGCATACGTAAAACCATATTTGTTGTGTACTTATTAAAGTTGTTTGGGGTGATTCATCTTCAAGAATTTTCGTTTGGCTCCACGTTTCAGAGCTGAACTGGAATCACCGATTACGTTTTTTGCTTGTGAGAGATACGTTGAATGCACCATGGTTCTGAATGAAATCAGGTCGGAAGAGAGGATGACGAAAACTGGAACATCAGCCGTTTCCATATCTTTAAAAAAAAAAATATATATATATATATATATATATATATCTTTTGCATTGGATATAGCAAGGTAGCCGATTCCATGAAAACTTAGATCAAAAGATTCGTCATTGGGATGGTGTCTTTCCAGATTTTTTCATTCTCAGGCATATGATCCAAAAACTTGTCAGAATATCAACAGCAATTCTGCTTTTCTTCCACGCGTTAATTATATCCATGTTTGCTACTCTCGATAGAAGGCACACAGTACTTCACTGTGGTCATGCAAACATGTTCCGTGTTACTGCTCATGGCAGACGTTAATGCGGTTTTTTTTTACGGAACCTGAGAGTAACTGTGAAACCAGACTAAATTAGTGGACCTCTCAGAAATCACGAAGTGGATTTTTTATTGTGGAAGTGGTGTAAAATGCAGCTGGATTGCTAAGACCAATCAATAAAAAAATGGGTAAATGTGTACTTCAGCGTCCTAAATTATTTTGTCGGAAAAATTTAACTCTGTGGGAAAAGTGCGACGTACAAATTTTTAAGCATGTAAAATAATGGGGAAAGGTGCAAAAATATAGTATTTGTAGAGAACAGAAAATAATTTGGCCGAAGTATTTACATGACAGTACGATGGTTTGGAAGGGTACGTGCAGTAGGCCTAGGATGACAAAGCAGCGACGGCGTCAAGGTGTAGTCCGGTCCGGTGAATGGAAGGGCAAGTTACGGGCGGAAGAATACAACAGGAATCGGTTGAGCAGTACGTAGACATCGAATCGTCTTGTAGGAATACGCTGAAGAAAAGAGGTCCGCTTTACGCAGCATTGTAAGTGCTGTTAGTAGCTTTTTCAACAGCGTTAGTGGCTGTTTCCAAAGTCGTGAGTCTTCATACTTAATTTCGGATTTCGTCAGGGCTTCAAATTTCGTTATCCGGCACAATACGACTACAAGCTCTTGGGCTCCCTCCCATAGTATGATTTCTGAATTGAAGAAACTCCTTTATTTTTAAAAAATATCCGTGTCAGGACTAAAAAATGTGAGCTACGATGTACAGAATAACAGCACAACTACAAATGAAGTGCTTGAAGAAATCAACTATCCCTGTGCATCTTCGAAACCATAACCAAAAGTTGAGGTTAAATAGGAACCAAAAGTTCTCACTGAACACTTCTGTCACACATGAAAACATTTACATTCCTTCATTTCTTTCCATTCAGAGACATTGTGAAACTAATAATAACGACATTCCGCACATTTCTTTCTCAAAAATTAAGAAAACCGTTTGGAACTGCTTTTACTTGTGCAGGATTACAGCACGCATCACACTCTTCAGAAAAATACACCACACTCCTATTGTATTCTTCCGCGCATTCACTATGAACTCCTGGTCGATTCCAAAGCTCGGAAGCTTCACGTCGACGCTGTTAGCATCTCTTAAGTATCCCGCAACAACTGCTGTACACCATCGTACTCTTAAGTAAATACTTTGGTAAAATTCTTTCACGTTCTCTTAAATTACTGTATTTCTGCACCTTTCCCTATTATTTTGCATGCTTAAAATTTTGTACGTCGCACTTTTCCCACACAGTGAACATTTTCCGACTAAATAATTTAGGACGCTGAAGTACACATTTACCCAAAAATAGGAATCTTTGGGTTAATTATTGTGCGTGTTCGAATTTTTTTATAAGACTATAACTGGAAGCTGCAGTAAGACCCTTCGTACCTGCGCCCCCCCCCGCAGGCCCAGTGCGGGGATGGTAGTTACGCCACTGTCTCGAACCTAAACAAATACCACGGCAAATCCCGCGGAGTGATACACATCGCACTTCATATAAAATATACGCTTCAAGCTATCATTAAGTCTTTAATAGTTTCTTTTTGTTGGTCAATGAACGCCGCCACTGCATGACACAAATAGACTGATATGTTCGCTTTATGTTTATTTGTTTGTTTTGTGAATTCTCAAAAAGGCAAACAACAGTCATTTACTCTTCTAGAGAATTCACAACTATGCTTACAAAACGAAAGCGCTGCCGATTGGATGATTGGCTCGTCGACTATTTTCGAGCTCTCCGATTGATCATAGTTGTCTCTAGCATGCACGTGTACGATATTTGTTAGGAAATCTTTCATGTATCCGTTATCGGTATTTGGGTCAGTATAACGCTACAGGAGACGTGAAAGCCATTTCTTCTCTGTTGGATAGATGTTAAACATTTAACATGAGTTCGGCATTTCTACGTAACGGAATGTGATTTGAGTTTCTCTATATGCGCAGGATGGAAATCAGGAGATTCACTTCTTTAAATGATCAATCACAACCATAGCTCGTGATAAATTTTAGGGAGGCTAAAAGTAATGTACGGGGGCTAAATTTTTTTATAGTTTCTTCGGTAAATTAATTTTAATCTAATATAACAGTGTTTATTGAAAAAAATATTAATAAGCACAGTAATACTGTTTCAAGGATTGTGAGGTAGAGTTGGGTAAAATCGTAATTGAATTAATCGGTAAGGCATTACAGCGTAATGATAATGGTAACAAGAATTTAGCGTTACCATTACATGGTAATGGTGAACTGATCATTAGAATTACATGATAATTGTAATGACATGTAGCAGTTACGCATTACAGTGGCGTAGCCAGAATTTTTTTAAGCGGGGGGTTCATGGGTTTGGTTCATTGGTGAAAGCCTCGTATACACATATATATCGCTTTAAATTCGTGCTCAGTCTCCCCACGGGAGGGGTTCAAACCCCGACCCACCCCCTCTGATCCATTATAATTGCAATGGTTAAACTATATGTAAGCAATTAACCAATAACTTATGGGTAACAATTCAACGCGACTGCTTATAGCCCATTGAGTTGCTCACGGTGGTCGTTAAACCTCCAATCAATAACAATAATAATAACAATTCAACGTAAATATACCAGCAGCCAGTACACCCTTACACGTTCTGTAGGTTATTTGACAATTGTTCCACCCATCGGACCCAAATTTAGAGATACTCATTTCGTCCATCTCCAGTACAGTATTCTCGTCCATTACATACGTTTCACTGTCCCTAATAATTACCCTACTATAGCCACAAGGGCATATTAGCACTACACTCACGGTACAGTTCAGCAACTCAGGTGCACTGCCGAATACTACAGAAATTTGCGAACTCTTGACATTTTTGGCGTACTTCTCAAGTGTTGTTGTCATTACTTGTCCGAACACTGGACTAGCGAGCGACTGACTCCTTTATATATACTTCAGACAGGACTTGAACCTTCTAGAATATTCTTGATTTACATAAAGCTATCCAACTTCCCATCATTCTGGAACATTCTACTGTAGAAACGTCTAAGAACAGTCTACACAACACTTCCGGTTAGAGATACTCACTTCGGTCTCTGATCAGCTATGTTACATGGCCGACTTTTCTAGACATAGCTTTTGGCACACGTACATTTCTATAAACTATTAGTATGTAATTATTATTTGCAAATTGTGTAATTTCATTATCAAATAATTCCATTGCGTTGGAATGGTATTATTAAATAATTGGATTATATCATCTTCATTGTAATGCATTACAGATTAATGGTATCAGTGGTCTCTAACTTAACCAACTTCTCCCTTACTTCGCTCCTTCATTTCTTGACGGAATCTTCCAAAAGTGGCATGGATACAAACTTCAGAATAGAGGAATGAAGCATCACACAAAAAAAAATTTAATAGAAAGCTTTTTTATCTCTTTTTAGCGCTCCAAAGTAAACTCACTCTCAACGGCAGCGACTCTAACTTAACCAACTTCTCCCTTACTTTGCTCCTTTATTTCTTGACGGAATCTTCCAAAAGTGGCATGGATACAAACTTCAGAACAGAGGAATGAAACATCACACGAAAAAAATTGGAAGAGAAAGCTTTTTTATCTCTTTTTAGCGCTCCAAAGTAAACTCACTCTCAACGGCAGCGAACGCGAGCCGCCATGTTAAGTTCCCGCTGTCCGTAAGTTGCTTTATTGCTGTTTAATGCTTTGTCATCGTGAGGGGAAATGATAGTCTCGAAATAGACCCAAAGAGTATCATGAAAACTAACGGAACCGCCGCGATCAGACAAGGAAATACGTCACACGATGTTGCTTCCTTTCCGGAACAACATTTTCGCAAGAAAAACCTACTTACCTAACACGATCGAGCAGCCAGGGAGTTTCGACGTCACAGGAAGTTTCGTCATTTTACTCCCCCTTCCGTGACACCGTTCTTCCTAGCAGACGCCACTAGACAGGTTGTGCGGTGAAAGCAACTTACGGACAGCGGGAACGTAACATGGCGGCTCGCGTTCGCTGCCGTTGAGAGTGAGTTCCCATTCAGGCTTATCCGAGCGGTATGCAGCCGGGCGTCATCCTGTTGAAAAACGGCGCTTGGGATGCCCTGCAAGTACGGTAGTGCCACCGGCCGCAGCACCTCGTCAACATAGCGGCGTACCGTCAGTGGTAACGTTATGCGCCAGCGGTGAGCGGCTATTGGCGCTGATAGCATCCCACGTTCCGGGGATGTGCAGCTAATGTGACGTTAGTGCTTTCAATACAACAAAATATTTGCTACCTAATTTTTAACAATAGCAAATTATTAGTAATCATTTCCATAAAAAGTTTGTTTTTTTTTCGTGGCAATGGGTGGTTTACACTATAAGAAAAAAAAATAGACACCTCAAACTGGCATCAAAAAAGTTTTATTTTAACTATGTGCTAATCCAAATAATCTAAAGAGGTTGAACCAAGTCACAAGGGAATGGTTTACACCATATCTTCAGGCAACACTTAATGATTCCTTAATAATCCGAAACATGCTTGTAAGGCGAGGACATCTTTACCACTCCTAATGTTGTTTTTTTTTTTTTTGGGGGGGGGGGGGATTTTCTCCTGCACAGCGTCATCTTGCTAGCATCCTCAATATTTTACATCACCCCATGGGGAAATCTGTGGTGCATTACTGAATTAAAGCAAAGGTTTTTACATTTACATTTTTAATCACTTAATTGTATGTGTAGATTTCTTGGAATTCATGATATATGAGCATAAGGAATTTTTTATAGTCAATTTGCAGTTTTTAGATGTATTAATGTATATAATCAGCCAATAAGTTTCAGTCCCCTCAAAATTTTAATCCCCACCCCCACCTCCCAAAAAAACTGTCTGAATGCAATGCCGATTTGTGTTGTGTATGAAAGCATGGCTCTGAATATGAGATGGTTCAAAAAATTAGATATATACAACCTGAATAACTTTTCAAGTGAATGCACAGCAAGAAACAAAATTCCTGCAGGTGGTGATATTTTCTTAATCCTATGTTGTTACAAGAGTATTCTAACAAAGCACTGCAATTGTTGAAAATACAGTAAAACATCTTACTGGAAAACCATATTTATCAGTCATCTTCACTACTGAAATTTCTTTCATTGCCCCCCCCCAAGCTTTCAAAATAAAAAGGGTGCTAAAACTGTACAGTTCGTGCAGTCTGGTTTACTCCTCGTCCCAACACCAACTGATTTACAGCCTGAAAAGGCAGCAGTGATTATAGAAATCTATTCTTCCATGGTATGCAACCTAAAACCCCACAAGTTCTTGCAACTGCTGTAGTACACCCCCCTCCTTAAATATGTGTATACTCATATTTTGTGATATAGCATATTATCACATTTAAACTTTCCACAACTGCATTTCTACTGCACTGTTTTAATAAACTAACCTTGTTAACTAAGACAATATGAGTAAGCTTTATAGCTGAATCAGATGAAAAGCCAAAATTGGAAGAAGGATAAGGCTAACTTGAGTACGAAATACAACAGATATTTTTGTGTTTATGTGTTAAATTATTTTATAAAAACAAAACTAGGACAAATGCAAATAGGATGACAATTTCAAGTATACACTGTTTTATTTACAATTTGACGTGCAGAAAAATTGTCAATGAATAATGAAATGTACACAAAAGTGGTGTTTAAGAGCTGCTCTCAGCACGTCGCTTTGCTCTACCACCATTTCTATCTAGAGCAAACCGTAAATATTTTTTTATTTCTATTTCTACCTCTGCCAGCGTTGCTGTGGAACACGTGTTAACTTTTACAACTGCTCCTGTAAGTGGAGAGAAAAATAAATCTATTAAAACATGTTCATAAAATGACTCTGAAGTATGTACAAGAATATGATAAGTCAAAGCATTTTCAATAGTAGCACTTCAAACACAGTCCCAAGTGGTGAATAGGGAAATATAAAGTTTGAAATAGGATTTCTATAATGAATTTCAACACAGACTCAGATGACTGAATATCCAAAAATTTAAATTATTGGAAACGATAAGTCACATTAAAGTTAGTTTACAAAATTATCGGAACACAAATTTGCTTTTTGTACAGAAAACTGAGCAATTCTTGAAAAAAAGTTACACACAGTATATATATAAATATATTATTAAAAAAAAAGCAAAGGAAGTTGAATTAGCATGAAAATGATTTTAGATACACAAAATAATAACCTATGCTCATCAAAAACTGAAATGAAAATGTACTAAGTTTCAAGACAGCATACAATGTTTCACTTTAAAAAATAATTCTTGTATAGAAAATCATTCAAGTTTACTCATTTTGGTATCATAAAATTAAGAAAAAAATGTGGTTAAAATTTTTTTTTTTTTTTGCATTTTTTTAAATGTTGAGCTGTTCTTAAGGTATCTTATGTTGAACTACATATTAAGGTATCTGACTACGTCAAAAAGATTATTTTGGGCAAAATTTCACATTTTTTAAACTCTTTTATTTTAAAGCCCTATTCTTTAGAATTCCAAAACTGCCTTTGTTTCTTGCCTATGATAAATAGTTATAACAATTTTATTATGAAAACACAGCTGTCAAAACCACTGGAAGTGGCATTTCAAATGCCAGAAGTTGGGAAATAATGAGGTTTGTCTTACTACTTGTGCATAAAATTAAAGACAAAACCAAAGACCTTTAAGATACATAGACTGGAAGTTCTTGTGTAAATGAGTGGCAGCAGCTGCCGACATTTTGGTCGCACAAGCTTGTACAGCAAAACGGCATGTGTCCTATGTACACTGTAAAAAATTGCCGTGAATTCTCAGTGTTTCAGCTGTATTAAAACGGTTTACGGACCGTAAGCACGCCAAGGGCAATGAACCGTAAATATTCGGTAGATAAACTACATGTTCACGGTGTTTAAACTGTTTTAACCATTACGGTATAATACCTGTTTTTTACGTGCTGTCGAATGGCAACGGGCTGGTCGCGGAAGCCATGTTGGTACGAAGCGATGGACGTCTCTCTACACAAAGTAAGGATTCTATGTTAGAGGCACCGCAGCATTTATTTTCGGTAAGTATTTTTTTGTTTTGTGTAAGTCACAGTGCATTATGATGAGAATGTTAGTATTAAGTGGTTTTGGTAACAATTGAAACAAGTTTGATTTTTTATTTTATGTATTTCGTTCAAATTATTTGTTAGGCCGAACAAGTTAAGTAAACGAATGCAGTTGCTAACTTTTTTATTTCATGTATTTCGTTCAAATTATTTGTTAGGCCGAACAAGTTAAGTAAACGAATGCAGTTGCTAACTAATTTTCCTCGCTTGTCCTGTGACTAGGGTGACAACTAGTTTTGGAGAACGAGGTACAAATTGTATAATGGTCAGTTTCACCCAGACCACGTTGGTGCCAGGAAATTTTTATTTAGCATTCGCAATCGCAGCTGCTAAAAATTCTAACACCATGCTCCTGCTTCCTACATTTTTTTTTTTTTTCAGTGCCAGACAGCTTTTTTGGAATCTGGGCTACTGAAGATTTTGTGGCCCCTATTTCTGGTCACAAGTGCTTGTAAAATACGAATGTCCTATAGACTATACGATAGATATGTATGTCTTGTACATATGTTGGATACCTCCTTTATATATGTATGTTAAGGCTTTGTAAAATACATCTTATGTGTTTGCAGACATAAGGAAATGTATTATTTTTAATATTTATTCCTAAAGAAATGCAAACATTGAATCAAGTATAGATAACAAAAATTTGAAATGAATGCACAAAAACAGAAGTTCACACCTAGTTCAGGAGTTTGTCTTTAAAATGTCTGTTTAAAGATGTTGAAACATTTTTTTCTGCAAACTAACACATTGAAGAAATCTCATGTGAGCAGTGTGTATACCTCATCTGTGGTAAGATGGAAATTTATCAGAACCATTCAATTTCTTAAAAATTAGTTGAAATATATCAATACACAGGTATTTGTGTAGTAATAACTGCCAGTGTTTTCTGTAAAATTATAAAAAAATGACAGAAATATCACTCAACTCATGCCCAACGCGCAACTCGAGGCGCGTCGCGTAAACTTAATAGCAGTACCAATATCTGTTTGTTTTATTTATAAAATGCGTACCCCAAAAGGTGTATTTCAATGCAAACACAATTGCACGTAGAAAGTTTTACAAACAGGTCACTGATGCTAGGCAGTAATTACATTAGAACTGCTTCGTGAGCTAAGAAAAACCCCCTCAAAAAAATCTCTTCAGGTGTACTGTGTAAGAAATAAACATTGCTAGTATACCCCAAAATCTCAAGTGTCCACATATCTTACAAAAATTTTATACTACAGAAAATTCAAATGTTGAATCAAGTGTAGACAACATAAATGAAAAATGAATGCAAAAAAACAAAAGTTTGCAGCCCCGGTTGTGCAGTGGTCTAAGCGATGACCTCTGATCATTCGTCCGAAAGGGGTCTGGGTTTGAATCCCGGTGAGGCATGGATGTTGTGTTTGTCTTACGGCACTGGCTCTCTCCCTTTCCTGGAACACCAGTGACCCTAAATTAGGGACGGGCGACCGCTTATAGCCCATTGAGTTGCTCACGGTGGTCGTTAAACCTCCAATAAGGCCGCCCCGGTGGCGCAGTGGTCTAAGCGATGGCCTCTGATCATTCCTCCGGAAGGAGTCCGGGTTCGAATGACGGCGAGGCATGGATGTTGGGCACTGGCTCTTTCCCTTCCCTGGAACCAGTGACCCTAAATTAGCGACGGGCGGCTGCTTATAGCCCATTGAGTTGCTCACGGTGGTCGTTAAACCTCCAATCAAAAAAAAAAAAAAACCAATAAAAAAAAAAAGTTCAGGCGTTCGTCTTTAAAATGTCTTTTCTTGCTTTGAGGTTTGTGAAGAAGTGCACAACATCGTCAAACTAACTGCTGAGCAATATCATGCTCTAATGACATGATAGCAAGACTGTTAAGCCTTTGTTGAAGCATTGTCAATCACAAGTTATTTTTTACCAAGTGTAGTTTTAATACAGTGAATATACATTTGGGAAAATATCAAATTATCGTATATATATATATGTGTGTGTGTGTTTTGCAATGCCTTGACAAGAACATTTTTTTTGTGCAGTAGATACATTCACACTTGATAAAGTCATAGAACTGTGAAATTTTACTATGTAAAGATTCATCCAAATCCTCACTGTAAAAATCTAAACAGTTATTTAGAGAAATTTAGTTGGCAGTTAACTAAGGACTGAAATGGAAATTGAATTTTTTTTATAAGCTAACAGACATTTGTTATCCAACTGATCAATAATCACATTAAATGTTTCTACTTCACATTTTTTCTGTCCTTGAAGAATAGTTTCATTACGGTTATTGCCATGTGCATATTTTTTTATTGTGATTTGACAAAACTTCCAGGAGATTTTTCACTTAATGTTTTATCTATTTCTTCATATTTTTCAAAATTATTTCTTTCATTGGCAATGAAATGGGATAATGACAGAAGGTTACGTCCAGTTAACAAATCTAGCGATGGCTTTTGTAATTTAGTACCAACTTTATCACATCTTTCTAAAATATGCCAAAGAACACACATGAAAATAGATTCAAATTTATGAGAGAAACTTGAAGAAAAAACATCCAATCTCTGTAGGTAGAAGAAAAGATTTAGGATTTCTAGACAATGGAAGTCCTAAATTTAATATGAATAATGCAAATTATTTCTTCAATTTGCGCTTTTCGGAACTTTTTACCCACACAAAGTTTTCAGTCCTCAGTAAAACAGATGTGGGCTATACTAGTTTTGTTGGGGACCAAAAGTTCCAAATACTCCAACCTCCTTTAGCCCACCAAACACCCCTGCTCTGACAACTGGTTTTGGAGAATGAGGCACAAGTCGTGGAATCATCAATTTCACCTGCAGACCACATGGGCGCCAGAAAATTATTTAGCTAGCACTGTTACAATCGTAGGTGATTTAACAAGAATTCTGACACTATATTCCTGCCTCCTATATCTTTCCTGTCCCAGCTGCTAATCATTCATCAACCTTAATCCATTAAGAATTTCATTTGCTGATTTTTGTGTTAAAATTTGTGCTTTCATCCTAATTTCTTTACATAGTCTGTGACAGGTTTAAAATATATTACATGCCAGGATGGTAGATAATATTTTTTAATCGCCGGGATGCGGCCCAACTTCGAACACTTTATTTCTGTGGGTGGTCAAATTTTATTTCTGTAAAAACACATAAGTTGTTACTCAGAGTTAAAGTTGATGCCATTGTTTTCCAGCCAATAGCTATCTCAAATAGCCTGGCAAATCCCTCTTTTTTCCAGGCAGAGTTGCCATTATGTTCCAAGCTTAAATCTAAGAAATTCCTTAGTCAAACTCTGCATTAGCACCAATGCTAAACATCATTGTTACCTCCCCCCCCCCGTTAGCTTAAAATACACTGCTCAAAACTATTAGGAGATATCGTGGTTTAGATATAAACTACTGACATCAACTGTTTGTATGCTAAGAGAAATTGAAGGAAAGTTATTACAATGAAACTTTTGCATACTTCCAAACACCTCAGTATGCAAAATTGATTGTGGGACGTTAAAAAGGGTATGTTTCTGTCAACGAATGAAAAGTGAATTGTATCTTATGATCGTTTAGTCCAGGATAAAAATGACTCGTGCTTTGAATGTGATGTCCGAACGTGATTTACCCGAATCTCTAGCCTGAGGGTAATCGGTCACTTAGAAGCTGGTCAAACCCAATCGCAAGTAACGGACGCCATTGGAGTGTCTCGAAGCATGATTTCCAGATTTTGGAATTGGTTTTCAGATACCGAAAATTTAAGGCAAAGACCAGAGCAAGGTCACAGGAAAGCAACGTCAAGAAATGAGGATCGTTTTTTATCACTGACTGCCAGGAGAAACCGGAGTATGAGCGCCCCTCTTCTGCAATGCAAACTCCATACGGCTACTGACACAAATGTTTTGACTCAAACTGTTCGCACCCAACTACACGGTGTTGGTCTGTATGCTCGACAACATATGGTATGTGTTTCTTTAACCGCATGCCACCGTGTTGCCTGCAGATTTTGAGCACATGACCCTGCTGATTAGAGAAGAAATTAATGGAGCAGTGTTCTCTTCTCAGACGTGTCTTGCTTTACTGTACATCCTGATTATTTTGAGGGAACAAGGTATTTGTAACAACCAGAGGTAGAAAAATATTCTGAAATCTGGTGGCCAGCTAAATTTTTTAGTGGCCAGACATTGAACCTGCGGGTAGGAGGGGGCTATATATAATGTCAAAGTCGTACACTTCTGTCCAAAAATGTTCTGCCCTCAGCCCTGGCAAAAAAAAAGGTACTCGTTTTTTTGTTTTGTTTTTCATCTGGGGCTCGCAAATTCCTGAATTATCATAATTTTCGTCGTTTATCCTCAGACCCTGGAAATCGCACTTTTTTTTTATTATTTTCGTATAATCTGTGCCGGCGTATAATTCACAGATTGTGACATTCAGAAGAAAAAGAAAAAAATAGCCATATGATCTTGTATATCACAAATGTTGATCCAGAAGCGGAATTTTCGACAGAAAAGTTAGGCACATAAAGACCCCGGAGTCCGAAGAAATGAAACAAAGACTTTGGTCAAACTGGCAAAGGACAAACTAAAATACAAGGCACAGTGTACACGAGATTCAGAACATGGAACTTTGAAATGAGGCGTGCATGTTTAGGTTCCTGCAGCAAGCACTGTGCATACATTTTTATTGGCCAATTGATGAGGAGAGGGCACAAGCACAGTCAGCGTTTTGTCTTTCCCAACAATACAAAGACAAAATAACTCCCGCCGCCCCTTCCTACAGCTTTCCCGGTCTTTCATTATGACATCCCTTTTCCGTCCTCTTCACTTCGTGTAAATCCTGGACTGAAATTTTTTTCCGAGAGAGTTCCTTTTCCAATTATATAGCCCCTCTCCAGCACAATTACCCTGCAGATTATTTTTCAAATTGAACGGCAGCAAAAACTTTTTTTTATTTTATTTTTTTTAAATCGTTTATTCGTGGCTTATACAATGCAAATTGCCGTACATGTTTTTCAGTGAGAAATTTACCTTTATTTTCATTTTTACGATATGATCATAAATATGCCTTTGTACATTTGTCTCCCCAAAAATTATTAAATTTAAATTTACTAATTGTTTTGGCCATATTTTTCTTTTTGCATAGCGTACTAAGTGTCTGTAGTTCCTATTCCAACCTCTAAAGTTTTCTGTCACTCAGTTTTAATACAAAACTACGATATTCCCTATTCCCTAATTGTTTTTAGCTGTATATATGTAGTAATAAAGTCAACCACAGATAAATTGTAATCCTAATACAGAACCCAAAATAACATCCTGAATTCCTGATAAGAGAATTTTTTCCAAAGACCAAACCTGCCCCCCCCCCCTGCATTAAAAAAGGCAAAATCCAATAAAAAAACATTTGCAGCGTGTTAGTGAAAACACCAAATATAAATATAATCATCTGGTAATTTCTAAACCTTACTTTACCATGGACTTCAATCAAGATGGCTGATGCCATATTTGATATATCTCAAGGGGCCTCTGTCCCTCATTGTCAGTTTGTCACTATAAATGAATTGAAACAAATCTCCGAGAATGTACATCATGAAAGGGTGAATCGGTGAACATTTTAATCACAATGTAACATTCAGGCCTCTTGTGTCGCCATTCTGATTGAATATTAGCAATGAAGTCATATCACCAGTGAAGCATTATCTCCATCAGTGCTAAATAAATGAGGCTGGAGACAAGTTTCTAGAAATGAAAATCTTATTTTTTTGAAAAACTGGAAAAATAAGAGGTACATACAGGTACCGGATTTATTTAAAAATAGAAAGTAGTCATGACTACTCTTTTTGGTGCAAAGTACATCACAACTTGCATTTCCTTTGACATCTTGGAGTCGAATTTTTTACGATTACAATACTTTCTCATGCTAATGTATGAAAAAGGAAAAAGTCTTTTTCACATAAAAAAAACAAAAAGAACTAGGAACTCTCATAAAATTGCAGGTCCTGTTAATGTGGTGCTCCACAGAGCTGCACACATAAAATCTACTGTTTCTACCGGTTTTCAAAATCTTTTGGATTCAAAAGTCTTAGTTTCTTATTTCCTTCTCAACAAATAAAATTCTTGTTTTTATTCTGTTGCATTTATTTGCTACAAAAATGTATATATACAGGGTGTCCGAGAATTATTGGACACATAACAAAATTATATAAAACAAAACATTAAACAGATAGAAATAAACTGACTATATTAACTAACAATGTAACTGCACAAGTTAATAAATTTCGATGTGAGATCCCTTGGTTGCTCGTAGTACGTCTAAGCGATACTCAATTTCATGCCATGTAATGGCAAGCATCTGAGGAGTTATGGAATTAAATAGCAGCTGTGATACGCTACTTTAGTTCCTGCAAATCAGTACAAGGCGTCTGATAGACACGATCCTAATCCCACATGAAATAATCCAATGGAGTTAGATCTGGAGAGCGAGGAGGCCATAGAATGGGACCACCACGGCCAATCTATCTGTTGGGAAAAAGGCTCATTTAGGCACTTATGTATACATGTTAACCAATGCGGAGTCGTACCGTCTTGTTGGAAAATGACATCATATCTTTTTATCTGGGTGTAGCGAAAGTTTCTATCATATCCAAGTAAATGTCATCATTTGTTTTTCTCTCAGAAGGAAGGGCCAATCACTTCTCTTTTTGATAGGGCGCACCACACTTTAACTTTTGGAGAATCACGTTCCAGTTCATTAGCAGCATGAGGCAGTTCACTACCCCATATCCTACAGTTGTGACAATTCACAATACATGAAATGTGGATTCATCACTGAAAATGACAGTACTGAGAAAGTTTTCGTTGTTTTTCACTCAATTTAGCATAACCACAGCGAAATCGTTTCGCAGAGTGTGATCATTTACATGCATCTTTTGCACTATTTGGATTTTATAAGCATAAAACTTTAATTTCTTGTGCAAGATATCGTGAACTGTCGATTTCGGAATGCACAGTTCTCTGCTTGCTTTACGAACGGATTTCCTGGAGCTTCGTCGGAAACTTATATTAACTTGGTCAACCGTGGTTCCACATTGCCAGAACTGTTTTATCCATCGCTTAATTGAATTCATTGATGGAGGATTACAACCATACTCTAAACGGTACCATCTTTTAACTTTAATGACAGCTTTAATTTCGCAAGCCATAACACACACATCGCCTTGTGCTGTACGGATGACATTACTACCGATTGCACATTTCTCATACATTCCTCATCAGGCCACACCTAGTGCCATCTATCGGATTCTGGGAATAACAATTCTGCAAAACAAAAATATAGAAACCGTGTTTGTAATACGTGACGTAGAAAAACCGACAATGTTCAGTTGTTTTTTTTACATAATTTTGTAATGTATCCAATATTTCTGGGACACCCTGTATATTGCTTAAGACAACAGTGCTGACAATTACGGATGATCTTTTTGCGGACATATTTTTTGTATTGTAAATAATTTTGGTAATGAATCTTTGTTCTGCATGCTAAATTGGTTGAATTTTTAAAAAATATGTAAAAGAATTTGGTTTCAGATGAATCAAAGCCTTTGGCAATTAGTGTCAGTTATTGTTTATTTTTGATACATGAAATTTTACATTCAATACATAAAACAGTAATTCCTTCTGTTTTTCTTAGGAATATCTCATATTATAAAACATTTTGCATAAAAGTGCATACTTAATACTTAACATCATGTATGAGTGTGTCAATTGCAACTATGTTTCTTTATCTTTAAAGAAATATGTTCACCACATGAGCATTCATAGAAATGTAAATAATTTTAGATTTCAGTGTGGGGTGCATGGTTGCTCCAAGACATTTGGCTCTTACTATGGCTTTAATACTCATGTCTCGCGATACCACCGTGGATTGCGTGGTTTACAACTTTGAAATTCAGAAGTGGATTTAAAGTGCAACCAAAGATTGTGTCATAAGGCATTTAATAGAGTTTCTGATTTAATATCGCACATTAAGTCACATCTAACCTCCGGGGGCTTTATTAGATGCTGTTTTAAGGGGTGTGCCAAAACATTTAAAGTCAAATCTTCATTTTCATCCCATTTATCTAGATATCATCTGAATCACAGTACAAAATTCCTATCTCCACAGTTTCTTAATTCTGAGCCAGTTGCCCTGACCTTGAGAGTTGACAGTACTGTGGAACTAGTCACTTCTGACGTAAGTGAACAACTTAATCAGTCAGACAGCCATATCTCTGAAGAACTCACACTGAAAAATATTGCTCTTTTTTGCTTGCTTTTGGAATCAAAATGCCTAATCCCATGCAAAACAATACAGTTGATAACGGAAGAGATAAATTATTTACTGATTCAGGAGGATTCCTTTTTCACACAGAGTTTCACTGATAAATTGAGTGAATTAGTAAATATATCTGAAGATGAAAAAAAAATTGTAAAATATGTCCATGACTCAAAGTTTTTAAAATCTGCATTCGATACTGAATTGGGACTTCTTAAATCTATCTATTTAAGACAACAATATTTTGAAAAAAGCATGAAATTTGTCAAACCCATTGAAACTTGCATGGGTCGGGATGAGGTAAATCGCTTGCGTTACTGCCACTACATTCCAATTAAAAAAACTCTTGTTAATCTGCTCCACGATAAGTCTGTAAAGGATCAAGTAGATCATCCACTGAAAAATGAAGTAGCAGATCGAATGAGTGATTTTACTGACGGTAGCGTGTTTTAGCAATGCCAAGCAGATGGATCAATAAAATTCCTTCAGCTTATCCTTTTTCAGGATGCGTTTGAGGTTGTTAACCCTTCACGAAATAAACATACAATTCTCGGATTTTATTTCACATTAGGAAACATCTACTATCAGTATAGGTCATCAGTTCACCAAATGCAGCTTCTTTTACTGTGCTGTAAAAAATATTTAAAATTGTTTGGCCAAAAAGTAGTATTTAGGCAATTGATTGGTGACCTTAAAGAAATTGAGAATGGATTTAATGTGGATGGTGTATGTTATGTAGGGAGGGTTTTTGTATTACTGCTGACAATTTAGGAGCACATTTTATTGGTGGATTTAACCAGAATTTCTCAACTTCAGAATATATGTGCCGTTATTGTCTAATGCAAAGAGATACTTGGAAGAGTTCAGAGTATCCATATTTGAGTGCTTCATCACGAACTGTTGAAAAATATGATGCATCTGCTTCGCAATTAGCCATGGGTAGCCAAGGAATCATTTTCCCGTCTCTGTTCAATGAGTTGCAGTACTTTCATGTTTGTCTTCCTGGGCTCATTCCTTGTGTTGGTCATGACTTGTTTGAAGGGGTTTGTGACTATGATTTGTCACTTTACCTAAATTATTTTGTTCAGAAAGGCTGGCTTACATATACTTTATTAAATGATCTAATACGTGGCTTTTCATTTTCTGAGCATGATGCTTCTTGCAGGCCTGCTGTGTTTCACCCAAAAAGCAAAAGGTTAAATGGCAGTGCTTGTCAGAACTGGCCTTTACTTCGCTTTTTGCCAATCCTTCTGTACTCTAAGATAGATACTGATGATTATGTATGGAAACTAGTTGTTACACTCAGAGAAATTGTGGAATTTGCCTGTGCACCTAGCATAAGTCATTCACAAATTGCATATTTCAAAATCATAATTGAAGAGTACTTGGAGGGAAGGAAGGTTGCTTTTTCAGATGTGCCTCTTCGACCAAAGCACCACTTCCTTCTGCGCTATCCTGAGTTAACGATGAAATTTGGACCACTTATTCGTCTTTGGATATTGCGCTTTGAGAGTAAACATTCATATTTCAAAAGAGTTGCCCGAAGATGTCAGAACTTCAAAAACCTCACTGATACACTGTCAAACAAACATCAGTTATTGCAAACTTATCTTCTAAATGGCTCACTTTTTGCTGAAAGGGTTCGGTTTGAAGACAGTCAAACTTTCATTATCGAGTTGTACTCCATTCAAATACAAAGGGCAATAAAAGAATCAGAATGTCAACCTCTGCACATTTCAAACAAAGTGAAAATTTTTGGTACTCTCTATACTGTAGGCCAGTTTTTGAATGTAAAGAACAAAGATAATGATTGTGTCTTTGGAGAAATACTGTTCATATTAGAAGATAAAAACAAGGAAATATTTTTTATTGTTAATGTGTGGGAGGGTCGTTGGTGCTCAGATAGTGGTTTGCACATTTGTAAAAGTACAGACAGAGTTGTGTGTGAATGACAAAAAATTAGGTGATTTCTACCCTTTATCATGCTACAGTTGTGGTAATAAAAAAGTTATTGCTTTGAAACATAAGTTTTTTAATAGTTTAGCAACAGCAATAGAGCACTAGATAATGCATATTTTATCAGCTATTTGTACACTGCCATTATTGCTACTGACACAGCTGAATATTGGTTCCAGGAGTGCAAAATGGTCAGTAGAAGTAAATTATTTTCGTCTTGTTTTTAGTCAGTAAAGTTCTCCCATGGGGCATTTAAATTCCTAAAAGACAGTGAGAAATGCTGCTGTGGATATGTGTGGAAGAATCTTTATCTAAAAATTATGATTCAGTTCACAAGTGAAAAATTGTGGTTATAACTGGAAGAATCCACGACAGAAACTGAACTGATATTTTTTTTTATGTTAACTTAGATTAATTATATTCTTTAAATAAAACATGCTTGTACATGATGTTGATTATTGTGTTGCTTTTTAAGAAATGGAGCAAGTTCGTGAATTTGTTACAAAAACACTACAACTGGATGAAAGCAAGACTGAAGAAGTTATTCTGGCACTAACTGATGCTGGAGTTTCAAAGTATAAGGACATTGAATATGTTGAAGAATCAGATTTAAAAGAATGTTTGAAGTCAGTACAGTCAAGAAAACTACTGAGAGCATTTAAAAAAACTGGTAAGAATTTATTTTTGCCCTATTTCACTTTTCATGAGGTGTATATATAGACTATGGTGCAAAGGTTAAGTTACAAATTAAAAAAAATGTGATATCTCAAAAACAGTTGGATGTATTGTAATATAAAAGTTTGTACAAATGTAACCTGTAAAACAACACATAATACAGGGCTGGAAAAATAAGCTCCAGATTTAGGAACCAGCTCCAAAATTTAGGAGTCAGGTGAAACAAAAGCAAATTTCAGGGTATTCATGCACAAGCATAATTCATGGTGATGATGTGGGAACAAAGACTAATAATAATAATAATAATACAGTATAAGTGTATTGAGCACTGCCTATTACCCAAACTACTTATTGCTAAATGAAATTCGAATTTAGTCTGTAAATCTCAGGGTTCTATAGTTTTGATAAAAATCTAAACATAAACCAGTAGTCCATTGAAGCTGATAAATCAAATTTATCCAGTGGTGGTCCATTCATGCGGATCATCATTAGGTTATACAAACTGTTAATTTCCATATTTGATCTGAATTTGTTTTTTTTTATTAAATTCGTCAAACTGAACCCTTGTTTGCAGCACACTGAATATGGCCATCAGCTTTGAAAAAAAAAACCGGAAATCGCTCCTTGTGGGTCAGAACTTTTTCTAGCAGCTTGTGAAATTTCATTCCTTGCCTGATAACCTTAATTGAATTCTTACCACTCACCTAGCAGACTGAGTCACTACTCAGTCTTCCAAGAGATTCATGAGATCCAAGCTGTTTATGGAAGTGTTTACCCAGTGTTGTAATGTTCTCCTTCCTAAAGTTTTTTTAAGTTATTTCCTGTTGGACACTAAAATGTGTCAAAGACCTTTGTACACCTGTGAATGCTTCTAGACAGTCCTAGGAACCATTCCTCTAGCAGCTGCACTTCTTGATGTATTCCTGTAAGTGTGTTATTATTAACAAAATTATTTTTATGAGTGCCAGATGCATCCTTCATTATCTGAGGTGTTGAAATTGCATTATTAACATGAAGTTCCACTGCACTAATGATGAGTTCTTCCTTTTGAAATATGAGGGACAAATTCTTAAATACAGGCAGGAAATTTCTTCCTTTTGAAATATGAGGGACAAATTCTTAAATACAGGCAGAACCCCCAAACCAAGTCTCAGAGGAGAATTGGTGAGGGTCGTTGCAGATGACGTATTTCAGTACACTACAAACCCCTCAAAAAAAATAGTCCAGGAGTTTGCAAAATCATGTGTACAGACGTACAATGCCTCTTTAGCCGACAATATCAATGGGATCATTCTCGGATCTGGCTATGATTCCCTAGCTCAGCAACTTCTGAACAGGGTTGAGAACATGTGCAGGCTACATAAAAAAATGCCAGTTAGGAAAAGGAAGGTCTCTTGTAATGAAGAGGAAGGAAACACACCTGGTTCCCTTCCTAGCCCAAAGATAGATAGTTATGGATGCATCAACTGGGCACCTAACTGGCCTCACAATGAGACTACAGAGTCCCTTCAGTTTAAAAAAACCCAGCTCAGCCAGCTCACTGAGGGAGATGAAAAACTAATTGAGCTAATCAGTGACACCTTTTACTTACAGCGCCTTGACATAAATAGTGGAACAAGCCTGGTGAAATTAGTTGAAGACTGGCCACAGTTGTTTTCAGGTGTTGGCCTTTTGCAACACTTTCGATCACTAACAGGCATTGATATATGCAGCCAATTCTACAAGTCGGTTGAAGATCGAAAGGCCGAACTTTTGACTTATTTTTGTGCTCAGAAAAAGACAAATTTACTGCAGCTATTTGCAGAAGCTGATGTGTGAAATGGCAATCAAGTCATTTTGCTAATTGCAGCAGTTGCTGCACATTTTGATGAAGATGTAAAATTTCTTCTGGCAGTTTCTGAGGTAATTTTGAATTTATTCTATTGATTTCTTTAAACTTTATAAAACATAATGATCATTGCAGTTACAACCAACATAATTGTATGAAATTTTAGCTTTTTTACAGAGAAACCAAATATTTGGAATATTTTCTTTAGTAGAGAAATGTAGTGTAAATTTTATAATTGATGATCAGTATATCTCTGAATATTGGCATTACCCTCATATCTACTTGAATATTGTGATTTCAATAATTTGGATATTGTCAGCTGGTATACTATCACTATGTTTTAACAACCATTTCATTGATAATCGGCTACACATCAAATGATACTGTTGTATAAGTATGAAGATCTACTAGCAGATTTTCAATAGTTTAATGTGCTATATCAGTAAGATGGGTCATTTGAGGGGTGGGGGAGTGCATCTCAAAAAAGTTTTGAAAGGGTGAAACAGTCTGTAGTACACTTATCTATTATTTTTCAAACACTGACCTACTTACACCAAATATATGAATTTCTGCTAACATCTATTTTTTTGAAGAGTGCCCCACATCTATTTGGATATTACTTTTACAGATGTCTGGTGTGGATTTTTTTATGGACCTACAGATAAAATATGTTGGTCCACAGTTGTTGTTTTTTAACTCTCTTGTAGACTTAAGTGGTTTTCCATTTACATGTGTGCACGTTGTGGAGATTTCCAACAAATTTGTTGCCCACCCTTTCATCTACAGATATCTCCCACCTTTATTTTGGGAAATACTGACCCTTGGATGCAGGAGTAACAGAAGGTGCCTTTGCGGGTAAGAAGTGGATCTAAAATTAAAATCTGACCTTTTGTTATCTGTGATCACAGATCATAATTTTTCGCCTACAACCGTGTTCTCTTCATAAGAGTTACTGGAGGTGTTTTTGGCATAAATTAGCTTATTCAATGCAAATGGCCTTGAGCGTGGGTGGTGTAATTCAGGGAGAAGGATCATGGAAAACCTTACCTGATTCGCTTACAAATTCAGCCAACATAGAAGGCAACACGCAGCATTTTTTAATGTTAAATTATGCGTTTTCTTGGCCGTTACAGTTTTATCACTAGTAAAAGGAAGTTAAAAAAAATATCAGCTAGCTTAACTTTCTGATTGCTGGTATTCTGATCTAATGTTGGCAAAGGGATAAAGATATGAGAAGCTGTAGAGTGAAGGGCTGGGTACAACACAATATTCTTTGGCTGATAAGTCATATTAATGTTTTTAATTTACAAATAATTGGCAAAAATATTAATTTCTCCCAAGTTTTGCAGGTTTATCATGGCAAACGCAAGAGTGAGGGTGAAGCCACCTATACTATATATATAAACAGTCTAGATGGAATAATATGCGCAAAATGAGCATGCTTCACCCCCCCCCCCCCCCCCAAAAGCTACATCAGTCCTCAACATGCTGTATGTTTTAATGTTGGTTCCTTTTCTTATTTGTAGAATTTTATAGCATCACTAAAATGAAGTGCAACAATATTTTATGAGTATCTTGATTTTGTGATGCAAAAGTAATTGATTTTTTTTTTCAGGTGCTCAATCCTCACTGTCCTCCTAATGAAGCAGTAACATCTCCATTTCTAGCTGTAAAAGGTAACACTATGATTTCCCTCTTGAATATTTTGAATTTTATTCAAACTGCTTATGGTTTTATCATACCATAAAATTTTGTTTTCTTAAAATATGATGACACCACACATCATATTCAGGGTATTGGCAAACATGCACTTCCAGTTTGTATGTTAAGGGAAATGCACAGTGGCCTAAAAAAAGCCTCATCTGCAATAACTCACGTTTTCTATATCATAGTTTAGCAATTATTGTACATTTTCATACTGTTGTGTATTAGAAGAATAAATTGTCTTTTAATGGTGTTAACTCATAAATTTTGAAGTAAATTACCTGCACTATTTTTAAATGTTTTGATTGCTGTGGTGAATAGCTATGTACCTTCCCCTTTGTAGAGAGGTGAGAACAATTATGTAGACATAAAGCTTGTTAAATGAGTTTTCTTTTCCCTGTGCATCAACCTTTAAGTCGTTGCTTTCGCAAGGGAAACCAGCTATGAAAGCTGGTGTTGACTTTACCACTGTGGTACATCCGAGTTTCAACTTCCAATCTTTGTTCCTCTTTTGGGCGGAGGATTAACTTGGAACAGACTATTGACTAAGATTAACTAGTCCAGTAGTTTGCTGCTAAGGAAAAGGGATTGCAAATAAAAAGTATTCATGATGAAAAAGTAAAGGAACTATAAATTTGTTAAATGCATGAATTTCCATCAATATAGGCTAATACATTATTCTCTAAAATTTTCTGGAAGAACTAGCAAATGTTCCTAATTTTCCATTGGAACTCCTTACATATGTAAAGAAATTAAGAAAATGTTTTGTGTAAGATCGTGATTTTTATTTCTAAGATTTTTTTTTTTTCTCATTTTCCGCCAACAATAAATTGTTGATATGAAGATCTCCTTTGTGCTGATTCATAAAAGTGGAGTGTTTGGCAATCAGTGACATATTGAAAAAGTTCTGCACGATTTTAACCTTTATATCTTATTGTGGGTCTATATTTCAGTGTATTCTGTCCATTTGTTGCATGTGGGGAAAATCGGAAGGGCAACTCTCGATATTTGTTTCGGAGTGTGCTTCCGCATAGAGAAAAGATGTGGAAGCACACTTCCAAACTATCTAATGTTTTGTCCTTTGAGTGTATGTACACACTGTGTGTGTGAGAGAGATGTACTGTTAAAATAGATACCTTTCTAGTAACCATGCTGAGCCACCTGTCTTAATAATGCATACATTTTTTTCACCTTTTGGCTGAATTCAGCCTTTTTTAACATTGTTTTGGTTATTTTTTATATTGTTACAAAACTGGAGGTTTTTTTGGGGGGGGTTACCTTGTTATAAAAGCAATTGAACTGTGTACGTACAACTTGAAACCAAAGAGAACTAATTTTTGTTTTCTTTAAAGAAAAAGTTTTTCTGAATCATCCTCTTTCCTACTATTGTATTACAGTATTAATTTATTGCAGTTTTCTGAAAATCAGGCTCTTATAAGAATCACTTCAAAATTTTTAGTAATTTGGACTTCCTGATGCTGCCATGCTCTCTGAAAACATCAATAAACTTTTTTTTTTTATTCTGACAATGTGTGACTGCTCAACCTACTGAAAATGTGATTTTGATTTTTCTGCTACAGTCCTGTGGCAGTGTCATTGTTGGACTTATTATTATAAGGTTGACTGATATAATAGTTCCCCAAGAAGCATTTTCAGTGCGTCTTGCCAAATCTGATGTTGCACTGGTTATTTAATTGCTCTAACAAAGTTCCAACAGCCTGTGAGACAACACAGTGTGACTTGGTCAGCAAAAAAGTTATTTTTTGCTGTTGTAATTAATAAAATTATTTTATATTGGCTTATACAGGATGATTGCATATTCTGATGTGCTTAGTAATTATAATGTTCAATGCTTTTTTTTCCCTCGCATCGCTAAAAAATTCAGCTTTTATTTTTTCATTGGTCAGTCTCGTGTCTGTTTCATGCGGCAAAATGCCGAACATTTTCAAAGCTTGTGAAAATATTCTTCAAGTATTGTCAGCCATACCACCTCCAAAATTGTCCAAATTTTGCTCAGGTTCATGGCCAAATGGACCCGTGCATTTTCAAAGCTTGAAAATGCACGGATCTTTTAGAGAAATAAAAAGCTGCAGTTCTAAGAATGACATACTTCTTCACTTATCATTGTTTGCTGAATGTTTCTGCTTTGAAAGTTTGTGCCATGCTTTTGTTAAAATTCTGCCTGACCAATTGTTAGTATCATATTTGGTTTTCACACTCTTAACAGTACAATGTTTTGATTTTTTAAGTATTTGCTTTATTTCACTTGTATGTATATTGTCCTCTGCATTTTTTTTTTTATAATACCGTATTTTTTTAATTATTGTATTCTTACATTTATGCAAGTAAAAATGTCATACCCAGACATGCCAACCTTCAAAATCTGAAAATCGGGAGATTATTACAGCTCGTAAAATCACATGAGCTCTATTTTTATCGATATTTTCCAGAAGTATTATTGGTCCACTAAAAGTTCTGGAGAACAAAACAAAAATAAAACTAAAAGCAATACCCATTTTATTGCATTGTTAGTTTTTGTATTGTAAATGTATACACCCCAGATATTTTTTTTCCTAACTTAGATAAAGATCATGTAATCGGTGTCCATTACGTATAGTTATTGGGGGGGTGCAGTTTAAAAACATTCAAGCTCTTCGTATTCCTAAGGGTTGTGGTCTGTTTTTGGTTTTGGAAATTACACTCTTCATTACGCTCCTCCCTTCCACGGATCATCCAACTCTGTACTGAAATAGGTTTTTTGGGTACATAGATTCTGCAAGATAATAAAAACGTAAAATGGCCCACATGCTATAGTCTTCTTTAGGTTGTGCGCGACGGCAAAAACAACAAAAAGCATCGTACTAACATCGCCTTTCGTTACAAGGCAAGGCCAAATTTGTCATTAAGTGAATTCGCCGGATTTCTTGAGGCGAAGGGTTGAAAGACTGAACTGCAAGAAGGCAGGGCGGCTGCCATCTGTCAATTAATTATGGACCCTCCCCGGCATTCCTAGTGCCAGAGCAGGTCAGCTCTTTGCTGAAGGTGTCATATGACAATTGGACTAGGGGAAATTTTTTTAAAGCAAATTTTTTTGGTCGGAAGCTAGCGCTTAGACCACTGCGCTGCGCCACCTGGGAAGCTTTCTTTTTGCAGATAGGAGGAGAGGACAAATACAAAACTAATGACTGCAATTGTCGCCTTGCTTTGATGCAGAAAGAAAATTATTTCACAGGCAATTCAAAATCATGGTGGTGGTTGATGGAATGCTGACCATCCTAATGGCTAATTCTCGGTGAAAATCAGGAGAATTTGACATTCATCCGGAGAGTTGACACATCTGCATACCCCATATGAACTGAATTCAACTTGATATGATTTTAAATTTCCATGCCTGAGCACTCTCAGGCAGTAATTTTTGCAAAGTTATTGCTATTATCAGGGGTGAAAGAGTTCCGCCTTTTTGGAAGTCATTTGGGAGTTCCCAAGATCGGCAGTTAATAAATGGGTAGTGAATTAATTATTTTGCAGATGGTTGGTTGGGTTTGACTTAACCAGCCACTTCGGAGATTTATAAAAATGAAAGTTTTTTTTTTTTTTACATGTCCATGATTTGACCTCCCCCCACTACTTAAGTCCATCTTATTTTGTTCTGAAGTTGTTGGAAGCGAGCCCTGCTTCTGCAGTGAGTGTTGGCATTATTAAAGTTACTAGCAAAAATCTTAACTAAATCTGATGACAGTAATACAAAGATCCTGATGTCTAACAGGATAGGAGTATCTTGGTTACACCATTTTATAACTGCTGTTTGATGCAGTACAAAAGTTTAAAACTGCATAATTACCATTGTTAAATTTGTTAATTTTACATACAATTTTAGGAATTTAATATATATATATATATTATTTTTTTAGGTTCCTCTGTTCTAAACCCAGAGAGCTTCATGTTAATAATTGACAGAATGTGTGTCAATAGAGTGCAAAATCCAATAAAAGCAGTGTGCATGCTGTTTTCTGCCTATTTTGTGTTTAATATTCACTACCCCTTTGAGGCAAAAGTGACATTGGAATTTTTGCAAAGGTTAGTATAGGAACTTTTGGATAAAACTTTGATTTTATTGAAGTTTTTTTCTCTCTCCAATGTTAACAAAGTGTATAAAATATATTTTTTACATCTATAATTGTGTATGTATTGCATGATATACAAAAAATAGTGACATGTCCTTTATTGAGAATATAAACCTATTTTTTTTAAACAAAGTATAATACTAAAACAATTTTGGTCTTTTCATGTGTTCTAACCCTAAGCCTCCACTTTACCGAGGAAAATAAGTAGTCTTTCTCTTTCTTGAGGACTGGGTGTAAAAATAAATTGTGTCCACCTATTTACTAGAAGGGATCTGCTGCTTTTCCTGGATTTTTGCAGTTGGTATCAGTCTCAGAATATAGACGTGCATGCGTATGCCATACACGGATAGTTTCCAAATTATTAGCAGCTTTTGCAGATAGTTTTTGCTTGTAGATTTAAAAATGTTATTTACAGCAATTAAAACACTTAAGGCTTTACTCAGATTAATATATTTACTTCTATCTCAACGAGAAATTTTCACATCTTCCGATAGTGACTTCTTTTGGTTTTACAGACTTTTCTGGCCTCTTGATTTTATCAAGGCCTGTTCTCAATATATAGGAACTGTAACAAAAGTTTCATTTACACAGAAAGACTATAAATTATATTGCCAGGTTCCTCTTGCAGTTGCTAGTTATGAAATTAGTCTTTTCCTTATGTATTTTATAAGTCTACTATTTTTGAATTAAGTTGAAAATGCTATTTATAATTTTTGAAAGTTCATTAACGGAACTGCTTTTCTAGATATAAAAACTTTGATTAGTCTTGTTTTTATGAGGTTCATAGTGTTTTGGCCTTAAGGTCCATTTTTACACACATTTCTGCGCATTCAGTCTTGATATACTTTTGTCCTCTCTAGAATCTGTAATGTTCTAATAATTATTTATTGTCATATTAATGTTTCTTTAAATTATCTTATTCTATTGTTATGATTCATGGGTTTTCAGCAAGTTTTCTGTTTCAATGGTTGTGTATGCAGTTACATTTAATTTTTATACAACTCTGCTAGGTATTAGGAATCTGCTCAGTCCATGAAGGCATCAGTCTTTTATTTTCAGTTGCCCTCTAGTAATTCCACCTGCCTTGCTAATTTTCAGACCTGGCCATTGTGACAACAATTTTTTTTGGTGGTCTTCATTTTCTTGAGTTGACTGCAAATTTTTACCACTACACTTGCCAAATATTATGAACATTGTATTGTATAACCAGTATTCTTATTTTGGGATAAAAATAGTATTCAAATTGATCAAATCTTTTCCATTATTGATGGTCTTCAGGATTTCTCACTACACAAATAATTTAGTTTTTGTAATAATTTAAAATCAAACTAGTAGTGTGCTGTAAAGATACATATTATTTTTGTATATATATTGTTACTTTTTTAGAAGCCAGAATGTTTATGATGTATTTCATTGTGTTAATTTCTCACTTTAATCACAGGTGCTTTGTGGGTATAAATCCTGTATGTGGATCAAAGGTAGAAAGGAAGAAAGGGAAGAAGCTTTATTCTGAAGTCAATCCAAAAATTGCAAAGTTATGGCACAAAGTAAAAGACCACAACAGTTGGCTAAAAGATATCAGACAATAAGTGGCACATAATTAAAAAAAAAAAACATTGTCTATGATATTAGTTGATCTGTATATATATTGTTACACCAATTAAGTTTGGTTTTTTTTAAATAAAAAAAATGCAATCCAGTTGATTCAGTACTTTTTCCTGTGTATCTAAGTTTCAATTATATATCAGTATTTTAGTAATGGTAGTCCTAAATCTAAGAAACAATAAATTACTTTTTGCCTGAGCACATTGGAAAATATCTGTTGGTAATTTGTTTCTAGTTCTCTGCATATGCAACATTTATTTTTTTAAAATACTACTGATTCACCAGTGTCTTCAAGCCAACTGCTATACACCATTATCTCTGTAGTTTTGACATCTGTTTGTTATACTTGCAAACAACGTGCACTTTGGCTTTCTGACTCCTTCCAATTTAAACACCTACAGTGAACTGCAATTGTCACACCAGAAGTTGTAGGGACAAAAATGAAAAATGTGTTACTTTGTGCTGTCATGTAGAAATTAACTGTTTTTAGTAGTCCTTTGGAAAAATCCGAGGAAGCTTTAACAATTTGCTCATCTAGATTTTCAATGGCATGAATATTTTGCACAGGATTTACAAGTTAAGTCATTCACCCCAGTGATCTACGTCAGTAAAACTGCATATTGTTTCTTAGATGAAAATGATTCGACAGTACTCATTATAAGCAAGTTTGGTGGTATTTGTATTTTGACCATTACGGTAGACTAAGAATGGCATTGTAGGGTTGACCACATTTTTGAAATCTTTACATAAATGTTCACTGATCAGCCACAACATTAAAACTACCTTTTCATGACTGTATTCCCTAGTGGAGATGGCACCTTTCAACAAGACTTGAAATAAAGGATGTAATCCATGTCACACTGCAAAGGAAGTTCAGGAATGGTTCCAAGAACATAACTGGAATTCCCTTTAATGCCATAGGCCCCAAATTCACTGGACATGAATCCTATTGAGCATTTGTGGTTTCAGTTGGAGGAAGGGGTATGAGCAGCATCCCCCGCATAATTTACAGCATCCCCCGCATAATTTACAGGAAGTGTGGGATCTGTTGCAGTCATGATACCAAGAGATGGCTACCAACATCTCATTGAATCTGTCTCATCAGGTAAAGACACATTGTATTAGGTAGGTGGTTTTAATGTTTTGGCTGATTGGTGTATATATTATACAGTATTTTTGAGAGTTTTATGAATTATGAAACCAAAGGTCAAACACATTATAGATCGTGAAAAACACATGCAATTTTGTAAAAAAAAGAACTGTCTTTGCACCATATTTTATTTAGACCAAAAAAACATATTAAGAAAAGGTCATTAAACCAAATCTAAAAAACGGTGGCTAAACATTTTTGAAAAAAACAAACAAAAAAACTTTGCACCGTGTTTATTTAACAGGCTTTGCCATGTTTTTTCTTTAAAATACGGTTTATCTACTGTATGAAATTTACAGTTGCTCTACCGTGTTAGGCCACATTTTCTGGTAGTTTGACCGTTTTTTATTTTCCGGTCATCAGACCGTTAATGAACATTACACTAAGGTACTGTAAAATTACAGTACTGTAAAGAAAAACGGTCTTTACACCGGATTTAATTAACAGGCTTTGTCGTGTTTTTTCTTTAAAATACGGTTTATCTACCGTATTACATTTACGGTTGATCTACTGTGTTAGGCCACATTTTCTGGTAGTTTGACCGTTTTTATTTCCCGGTCATTAGACCGTTAATGAACATTTCAGACTGTATAATTACGGTTTATTGACCGGCCACTCAGCTGCCGGTGTATCTACCGTAATTTGACCATGAAATTTTTTACAGTGTAAACAACGTTAATTCAGCTCTTTTACTTGTGCGAAAGAAATTTTATGTTGTTTTAATACTGCGTATTAATTTTTTTCAATGGGGTATAAATTAGACATTGTGCCTTACGATTAAAGAAAACATAATTATCGTAATTTTGGGGGATATGAAATAACTGAAGGAAACGTAGCTTGCCCTATGTGTAAAATATATTTCAGCTTCAGTTGCTTGAAAACTGCATGATCTAGCTAGTTGCATGAAATTCATATTTCACACTCTAAGTAATGTCAACAATCATTTTAATGTGGTCATTTGTTTATTTTTAAGAGAAGTTGCCAAAAACAAAACTTTTAATTTTGGAAGTTTTCCTCACAGTATTATGAGTTCGTAATAGCTACTAAACGGGATAAAAAAAATAAGTAAAATTAAATATGATAGAAAGAAATTCCTTCTTCATATAATTTAGAGTTTAGACAATTACAAATCTCGAGGATGAAAAGTCTCGGAAAAGAAACACGAATTAGCAAACCATGTGTAGGTTTAACCCACAATCAGAAACCAATACTTTAGAGCCATTCATAGTCTGGTGAATGACACAAGGGTCTAGTAAAAACTAAGTCCCTCAATTTAAAAGTTACGAGATCAAATAAGTGAGAAAGGCTACTAGCTAACTATCTTGCACTTAAAATACTAAAACAACTCTATTATTTCAAGGGAAAGATTAGAAAAGGAGGTGAGAAGCCTAGATTGAAACTGCAAGTCACAGTAAATGACACAAGGTTCTAGTAAAAACCGAGTACCTCAACTTGATATTTAGAGATAAAGTAAGTGCAAAAGGTTACTAGCTAACTATCCTGCACTTAAAACACTAAAACACCTCTATTATTAATAATCTAAAGCAACTTATGGGAATTTACTAGGAAATTTTTTCATTTATAGCAAATTTTCGGAGAAAACTCTTCTCCTTCTTCAGGCTGTCTTGTTGTTGTCACTTTTTGCTTGTCACTATCATGGTTACGGTTTACCTTGACGGTTACGGTTAACCTTGACGGTTTAGGTTATTTTTCAACAAATCCTGCCAGATGTTAGGCAGGGAAAATCCTTTGCAGTCATTGATGATGGAATTTTGATTTTTCTCAATCTCTATTCCTTCTTTCAGTTTTCTTTTTTGGAAATTGCTTTGGAAACTGATTACTTTAAGGGAATTCCAATCCATGCTGTGCCCAGTTTCTCTAACATGCCTATCTAATCCAGTCTTGTTGGAGCAATTTTTTATAGCTGCTTTATGCTCAGCTATACGAGTTTCTAGTCTGCGACCTGTTTCACCTATGTAAGATAGTCCACAACTACAATTTACTTCATAAACTACTCCTTGCATTTTTAAAATATCTTCTCTTTGAACTATTTTAGGGAAAATTTTTTTAACTTTGTTCTCTAAACTTGGAGCTAGCCTAATATTGTATTTTTTACTAATTCTCTTTAAAGCCTCAAATAAACCTTTGTGATAAGAAATTTTTCTAGTGAATTTTACTTCTTGCTTTTGTGGGTTCTTCGTACCATTAAAATTCAGAAGCTTCTCAATTTCTTCTTTAGGATAGTTATTCTCTGCAAGTATGACTTTAAGCTCTTCTTTATGGGCTTCTTTTTATCTGCAGTAGAAACTATTTTATTAATTTTCTAAAAACTGACTTGCTACATTTTTCTTAATAGAAACTGGATGATACGAATTGAAATCCAGTAGTCTTTTAGTATTCATTGGTTTTTTATACCAACTAGTGAGGAATTTTTCATCTTCATAATAGATAGTAATATCTAAGAAGTTTATTCTTCTTTCTTTTTGAAGTTCAATAGTGAACTTAAGGGAATCATCTAATTCATTGAATGAGTCTAGAATTCTTTCTGGGACAATTTCTGAGCTATCTATTATAAATAAGATGTCATCCATGTATCTGCTATATAAGCAGAAGTATGTGGGTTGTACTAGTATCTTTTCTTCTAGTTTTCCCACATAATAGTTAGCTAAGAGTGGAGAGAGTGGGGAGCCCATAGCTAGCCCCGATTTTTGAATGAAAAAAGTTTTCCCAAATTGAAAGTAGTTGTTCTGCAAAGAGAAAGTAAGCATTTCAAAAATTCCTACTAATATGTTTTTTTCCTTGTTGTGAAAAACTATTAGGTCTGCCAAGTCTTCCGCTATAAAGTCTATAAGTTGATCTATATTAATGTGAGTATACATAGACACTATATCTAAACTACCCATAATAGGAGAATCTAATTTAGGAAGAAGTTCTAGTTTTTCTTTTAGCTGCATTGAGTTTTTAATCAAGTTAGGTGGCTCTTTTAAAAGATTCTGAAGGTGTGACTTTAAAAAATAGTTTAGATTTGAAAGAATAGAGTTTTTTGAGTCTATTATTGGTCTAATTGGTTGGTGTTCTTTATGCAGTTTGACTATTCCATATATTTGAGGTAATCTGAACTGTAATTTTGAGAATTGTTTATAGTTTTCTGGAAGCTGGTTTTTCTTTTTTTGAAGTGAAATAAGCTTAGAGACTTTTTTAATCAAATCTAGTAGTGGGTTTTCTTTTACTTCTTCATACATAGGTTAAAGCAGACCTCCTCAGAAAAGATTACTACAATAGCCTTACAAAATTCCAGAAGCAAGTAAGGAAACCTCAAAAAAATTTTGATAATAGTCAATTAAAAGCTCTTAAAGATTTCAGAAAAAATGAAAGTATAGTTGCTGTGAAAACAGACAAAAGTAAGTTGATTACTATTATGGATAAGAAAGATTATCTAGAAAAGATGGAAGAAGAACTAAAAAAACCTATGTATGAAGAAGTAAAAGAAAACCCACTACCAGATTTGATTAAAAAAGTCTCTAAGCTTATTTCACTTCAAAAAAAAAGAAAAACCAGCTTCCAGAAAACTATAAACAATTCTCAAAATTACAGTTCAGATTACCTCAAATATATGGAATAGTCAAACTGCATAAAGAAGACCAACCAATTAGACCAATAATAGACTCAAAAAACTCTATTCTTTCAATTCTAAACTATTTTTTAAAGTCACACCTTCAGAATATTTTAAAAGAGCCACCTAACTTGATTAAAAACTCAATGCAGCTAAAAGAAAAACTAGAACTTCTTCCTAAATTAGATTCTCCTATTATGGGTAGTTTAGATATACTGTCTATGTATACTCACATTAATATAGATCAACTTATAGACTTTATAGCGGAAGACTTGGCAAACCTAATAGTTTTTCACAACAAGGAAAAAAACATATTAGTAGGAATTTTTGAAATGCTTACTTTCTCTTTGCAGAACAACTACTTTCAATTTGGGAAAACTTTTTTCATTCAAAAATCGGGGCTAGCTATGGGCTCCCCACTCTCCCCACTCATAGCTAACTATTATGTGGGAAAACTAGAAGAAAAGATACTAGTACAACCCACATACTTCTGCTTATATAGCAGATACATGGATGACATCTTATTTATAATAGACAGCTCAGAAATTGTTCCAGAAAGAATTCTAGACTCATTCAATGAATTTGATGATTCCCTTAAGTTCACTATTGAACTTCAAAAAGAAAGAAGAATAAACTTCCTAGATATTACTATCTATTATGAAGATGAAAAATTCCTCACTGGTTGGTATAAAAAACCAAAGAATACTAAAAGACTACTGGATTTCAATTCGTATCATCCAGTTTCTATTAAGAAAAATGTAGCAAGTCAGTTTTTAGAAAAAATTAATAAAATAGTTTCTACTGCAGATAAAAAGAAGCCCATAAAGAAGAGCTTAAAGTCATACTTGCAGAGAATAACTATCCTAAAGAAGAAATTGAGAAGCTTCTGAATTTTAATGGTACGAAGAACCCACAAAAGCAAGAAGTAAAATTCACTAGAAAAATTTCTTATCACAAAGGTTTATTTGAGGCTTTAAAGAGAATTAGTAAAAAATACAATATTAGGCTAGCTCCAAGTTTAGAGAACAAAGTTAAAAATTTTTTCCCTAAAATAGTTCAAAGAGAAGAAGATATTTTAAAAATGCAAGGAGTAGTTTATGAAGTAAATTGTAGTTGTGGACTATCTTACATAGGTGAAACAGGTCGCAGACTAGAAACTCGTATAGCTGAGCATAAAGCAGCTATAAAAACTTGCTCCAACAAGACTGGATTAGATAGGCATGTTAGAGAAACTGGGCACAGCATGGATTGGAATTCCCTTAAAGTAATCAGTTTCCAAAGCAATTTCCAAAAAAGAAAACTGAAAGAAGGAATAGAGATTGAGAAAAATCAAAATTCCATCATCAATGACTGCAAAGGATTTTCCCTGCCTAACATCTGGCAGGATTTGTTGAAAAATAACCTAAACCGTCAAGGTTAACCGTAACCGTCAAGGTAAACCGTAACCATGATAGTGACAAGCAAAAAGTGACAACAACAAGACAGCCTGAAGAAGGAGAAGAGTTTTCTCCGAAAATTTGCTATAAATGAAAAAATTTCCTAGTAAATTCCCATAAGTTGCTTTAGATTATTAATTCAATTAAACTAGGAAGCCATTTCTCAATATGAGCTTTATTCAAAGAATTAGAACAGAGTATGGGTCAGATACTTGGCAAACAATAAAGAAAGTTCAACATGCTACATTGAAGATGGAAAGATCCATAGCTCAAATCAAGTTCCTGAAAAATTGCAAGGTAAATAACTTTATTCCAAATTCATTTAGACTTAGAAAACCATTTAAAGATTTACTTTCAGCCAACTTCATAAGAAAAATAGAGCAAAAAACGTTAAAAAGAAGTATTGAAACAAAATATAAAAATGTTGCTTATTATAAAAAAGTAAAAGTAGAAAATGAAAAGAAAATTTCTGGAATCTTAAGGGATACAGTAAAAGCAGAATTGGATGACTGGCTAAAAATTGGAGTAAGAAACAAAAATAAGAAATTTGTTAAAAAGCTGAACCTTAAAGAAGAGAAATTTTTGAAGAAAAACTATTCAAGTAAAAACAAAAAAACTGCAGTTCTTAGTCATGTGAAGGACAACACTGCTACTGGAGTTAGCCAAGAATTCTTACAAGTGATAAATAAAGGAAGTAATTTCAATCTATCCAAAGAAAAATAAATCCAGAAAAATTGGTAATTGAATTGGAAAGCATCTGCAGCACTTTAGAAAAAGAGGACCAAATTAAAGCAGACCTCCTCAGAAAAGATTACTACAATAGCCTTAAAAAATTCCAGAAGCAAGTAAGGAAACCTCAAAAAAATTTTGATAATAGTCAATTAAAAGCTCTTAAAGATTTCAGAAAAATGAAAGTATAGTTGCTGTGAAAACAGACAAAAGTAAGTTGATTACTATTATGGATAAGAAAGATTATCTAGAAAAGATGGAAGAAGAACTAAAAAAACCTATGTATGAAGAAGTAAAAGAAAACCCACTACCAGATTTGATTAAAAAGTCTCTAAGCTTATTTCACTTCAAAAAAGAAAAACCAGCTTCCAGAAAACTATAAGCAATTCTCAAAATCACAGTTCAGATTACCTCAAATATATGGAATAGTCAAACTGCATAAAGAACACCAACCAATTAGACCAATAATAGACTCAAAAAACTCTATTCTTTCAAATCTAAACTATTTTTTAAAGTCACACCTTCAGAATCTTTTAAAAGAGCCACCTAACTTGATTAAAAACTCAATGCAGCTAAAAGAAAAACTAGAACTTCTTCCTAAATTAGATTCTCCTATTATGGGTAGTTTAGATATAGTGTCTATGTATACTCACATTAATATAGATCAACTTATAGACTTTATAGCGGAAGACTTGGCAGACCTAATAGTTTTTCACAACAAGGAAAAAAACATATTAGTAGGAATTTTTGAAATGCTTACTTTCTCTTTGCAGAACAACTACTTTCAATTTGGGAAAACTTTTTTCATTCAAAAATCGGGGCTAGCTATGGGCTCCCCCACCCTCCCCACTCTTAGCTAACTATTATGTGGGAAAACTAGAAGAAAAGATACTAGTACAACCCACATACTTCTGCTTATATAGCAGATACATGGATGACATCTTATTTATAATAGATAGCTCAGAAATTGTTCCAGAAAGAATTCTAGACTCATTCAATGAATTAGATGATTCCCTTAAGTTCACTATTGAACTTCAAAAAGAAAGAAGAATAAACTTCTTAGATATTACTATCTATTATGAAGATGAAAAATTCCTCACTAGTTGGTATAAAAAACCAATGAATACTAAAAGACTACTGGATTTCAATTCGTATCATCCAGTTTCTATTAAGAAAAATGTAGCAAGTCAGTTTTTAGAAAAAATTAATAAAATAGTTTCTACTGCAGATAAAAAAGAAGCCCATAAAGAAGAGCTTAAAGTCATACTTGCAGAGAATAACTATCCTAAAGAAGAAATTGAGAAGCTTTTGAATTTTAATGGTACGAAGAACCCACAAAAGCAAGAAGTAAAATTCACTAGAAAAATTTCTTATCACAAAGGTTTATTTGAGGCTTTAAAGAGAATTAGTAAAAAATACAATATTAGGCTAGCTCCAAGTTTAGAGAACAAAGTTAAAAATTTTTTTCCCTAAAATAGTTCAAAGAGGAGAAGATATTTTAAAAATGCAAGGAGTAGTTTATGAAGTAAATTGTAGTTGTGGACTATCTTACATAGGTGAAACAGGTCGCAGACTAGAAACTCGTATAGCTGAGCATAAAGCAGCTATAAAAAATTGCTCCAACAAGACTGGATTAGATAGGCATGTTAGAGAAACTGGGCACAGCATGGATTGGAATTCCCTTAAAGTAATCAGTTTCCAAAGCAATTTCCAAAAAAGAAAACTGAAAGAAGGAATAGAGATTGAGAAAAATCAAAATTCCATCATCAATGACTGCAAAGGATTTTCCCTGCCTAACATCTGGCAGGATTTGTTGAAAAATAACCTAAACCGTCAAGGTTAACCGTAACCGTCAAGGTAAACCGTAACCATGATAGTGACAAGCAAAAAGTGACAACAACAAGACAGCCTGAAGAAGGAGAAGAGTTTTCTCCGAAAATTTGCTATAAATGAAAAAATTTCCTAGTAAATTCCCATAAGTTGCTTTAGATTATTAATTCAATTAAACTAGGAAGCCATTTCTCAATATGAGCTTTATTCAAAGAACCTCTATTATTTCAAGGGAAAGATTAGAAAAGGACGTGAGAAGCCTAGACGAGATGTGACAGATTCTTGCCGTACAACGCTGAACTTCAAATATCGCCTGGTTAAGTTACGGTTTTCCAGTATATGTATCTTAAAGGTCTTTGGACAAAACTAGCAAATGTTTAGTTTTATAAGGTTTTACAGAGCTGGCAACATTTTGGTTAGTTATCTAATGCAATTTGTTTGCTAGTGTGGCAACACTGTCGTATCACTTACATTTCAAATTGAGGAAAATGACAAAATAATCGCCCACGAAAAATTTTTTTTGTGGGAACAGATATAATTCTGTTGTCTAATGTTGAGAACATTACATCCGCAAGTACATCGAAATTGCTGAATTTGTTTAAGGTATGAGTTTGAATAATCAGGAATAATTATGCGGGAATTGTACACTGGAGGTATGGAATTCCTTATATATATTTTTTCAATTTTATGTTGTCCACTGTGCTTCAATAAAAGTTTGTACCTGCGTGAAGATTCCACATTTGGTTTGTGCTGAAACTTATAACTAAGATGCAAGAAGTGTAGCATTGCAAAATTCTTTGCTACCAATAAAAGAAATAAGATGCATGAAATAAATACTAGCTTTGTTTATAGACTGTAACTAATTGGGAAGTGACTCTGCTGCATCAAAACTATGTTCAACATTCAATATGCCTCCTCCTCTGTCTAGACTGGAAATAATTTTACTGGATGCTTCATCAGTTTTTCAAGGTTCTATGAACGAGGCACAACACACAAATACAATACAAATCTCACTGCAAACAAATTTCAGGAAAATCTGTTGGTCTTTCTGAGAAAATAATAAATATTGTGAAACCTGTGTACATGGAATTAAGTAACAAGAAACTGCTACATAAGGGTTTTCATGGCAAAACACAGAAAACATGAGTGTTCAATGGAGTGCTGCGGCAAATAATTTTGAAGGACACTTTTGTATAATTTTAGACTATACATTTAGTAGCCATATTGCCGTAATGCAATTCAATAATGGGCTTAAAGGTATATCATCAGTCCTGGAGAAATTAGGCTTCGGTTCTGGTAACTACACCTTGAACGAATACAATATCCTCAATAAAGTGTGAATCACTGATTGGAAAAGGCATTCTTTGTCATTGCCAAAAAACCTGAATTTTTTTAAAGCTGCAAGAAAGAAGAAAACACATTCATTGAGAAAAAAGTGGATGTTACATATAAATCTGGTCAATTTTAAGACTCATCAGAGACATGGTCTGGAGTATATATAGTTAAAGGAGTCCACAATATTTTGAACTTCAAATGCCTTTTTAAAGAAAGATTTTTGTCCTGAGCTATTCATGAAAAGCCTGAGAATCAGAAAAGGCATGTAAATAAATTGATAAAATTTGGTATACATATTTCTTCCAATGTTTATGAAGAGGGGAAAAAAAGTTAAAACTTCATACACAAGCTAAAATTTTTGTGGAAGTTCTTAAGACTGCTTAACACTTAGCACATATTTAAATTTGTGTGAAAATCATAGCCAAATTAAGTGATATTTCATGAAATGTTACCTTTTCACTATATTGAGGGTAACATAACTTTGTATATGAGCAAATGTAGTTCTGTAACTTTTGGCTACAAAGGAACCCAAACAACTTTAGGTCATGAATGGAATTTAGGTCACTACATTTATAGTGGACTCTGTGCAGGTTATATTTTATTCTACTAAAAGTACCGGAATCAAAACCACAAGCTGCATACATGGCATGTGGCAACAAATGCAAACATGAAAAATGCCAGATAATGGTACCTTTCAACACTTGAAAGTCAGCAGATAACAACCACTGGTTACCTATGGTAATATGATTAAAATTATGAAACTAGTAAGAAATTGTTACTAATGTGATGCTGTAAAGAGGTTTTTTACAATTTCAGTTCACATTTACCCACCTTTAAATTAAAAGTAGAACAGAAGATTTAGCTATCAATATAACAGCAGTACATGAAAAATCAAACACTACAGCTGAATTTCCAATAAAAATATAAACTTACTCTACACCAAGTCAACAACTTTTTTATATTTTCCAAAAGCCAGCTTGTCCCCTCGTCCTTTCCAGTTCATCTGAAGGCACAGTTCATGGCTCAACATCTGATCACAAATCCTCTTGCATGCCTCTTTTATACTTTTACCACCAAGGGCTGAAAAATAGCGCCGCTGAAAATGTTGAAAAAACAAGTTACTTTTGCAAGTGCACATAAACAACATTTAACGTACTTACATTGAAAATCAGTTTCTGTTTTGACTAAAAATATTGTCTTATGTTGATGGTGCACTTATGTACTTTAAGTGTACCATAAAGCATAGTTTTGGCAAAACAGCTTTAAAATAAAAACAAAAATGAATGTGCAGGCGAGAAATGTTTCGGTAGGGATCAGAAAGACTACAGATCTTTCTGATCCTTACATATCCACAGGAGCAGATTGGCCTACTGGGACATTTCCAGGCGGACCATTTAAAAAATGGCTGACTTTCTCATATTCTTTTTAACTGGAAAATTTGGAAAACTAATAATTATTTTGGTACTTATGAATATTATAATGGTTAACTTCATTTGAGATTTATTTCTATCTAAATTGTTCTTTCCATAAAACAACAACAAGAAAATTTTCCTTTCATTTATGTTGTGCGTTGGAAGCTTTAAAATAAATATAAAACAAATATAAAATAAATAATATATTCTCTGCATTTCTGGAGGAAAAGTGCCTCCTGACAAAGCAAGCTCTTATAAATTAATTATGCTATTGCTAACTGCAGTGAGACATATGTTGCTGGAGGACTTGAGACCCCAGGGTCATTTGTATGCCCTACCATTCTTTTGAAATTTAGCAGGCAATAATACCCATCATTATAATCTTTCTTTCCACACACTTATCCACTGACCGAGAGTGCACAAAGTGCTTCTCTGGTGGAGAAATTCTGAAATCTGTGTTCCACACACATGTATCTGAAACGAAATAACGGTTTACCACTAGTAGCTTATAGGACAAAATAATGGGTGCACTTAAAAAAGATCTCTACTCAAGCAGGAAATACCAATACCATTGAGCAGTAAAGCGATCAGTAAAGAAATAAATATAAAAAAATGTAATTGTATCAGAAAATTGCTATGTTGCATGTGCACATTTTAACTTTTAGAATGAACTCATAGTGATTTAGTAGGAAATGGGGTCTTTAAGACTCATGATTTTTTTTTTTTTTTTTTTCGCAAGACCAAATTTTTCAAACGAAAATAATAATTTGGTACAACACCCCGTTATGAGTGTGCTTTGATGCTACATTCAATCACAAAAAGATTTTTAAAATTCTTTCACCGTTAATTTGTTCAAGTTCATGATTAAATTCATTTTATGATGCATATTCCAACAGTTCTTCATTCAGTATTTTTGCTAATTTCATTACAAAATAAAAGACAATTTTTTACCTAAACCACATATATAATTCCTTGAGGTTGCAATAAAGATATAGGGAACAGTATGAATCAGTACCTTTTACGTTAGTGTGAAGGATATATCAGATCAAGTTTTCATTAAAATACTTAATGGCAAGTTAGAAAGACGGGAAATTTTGTCATTTATGGAATCAAAGGGAACCCCAAAGCAACAGAATATGTTAAAGGAAAATGAAAAATTCTGAAGACTAATGGCTTGTGCCCTAATAAATAGGTGAATCACCTTGAACATGTTGCTCTCAAAAACAGTAAGAACTCAAATTATAGAGAAATGTGAGTTCTTAAAACAATTTTGGAATTGAAAAAAGCCTTTCAACTCCCACCTATCAAAGGGTGGCTTTGTGTGTGTGCGTTTTTTTAAGAGCCATTCAAAAATCAGTAAGTCTTATACTCTAGAGAAATAGTCCCTGAAAAAGGCTTACCTCAGATAAATTTCACTTGCACATAAAACTTAAAAAACAACAACTGAATTTTGACAAGTGATGGTTCTTTTAAAATTTCCCTCCACAAAGAATCACAGTACAGACAGGCAGTTGACCTTTATTGACTCAATACAGATAAGTAAAAACTTACAAAACAAAGTAAGCGGCAAATATTAATGAAATAAAATTAGAATTCTACAATGTGAATGCAAAAATATTCTATTTCTTGAAATTGCAGGGTACATAACTAAATAATACTTGCAAATCAGGTTTAAGGTTTATAATTCAGAACTGTAACATTCCTTACTTTGAAATACTGAGGTAAATCTAGGACCTGGTCAACACATGGGCCAACAGAGCCTAGGCAGGAGTGGAGTAAACTCTTATTTTCTGGAGGAGTCACCCTTGAAATTTTGCCCATTTGAGTTCCCAAGTTCCCCACTTCCACTCAAATATTTGAATTGTTTACTTTCTCATACCCCTCCATTATGGGAAAGTATGTTGATCGTTCAAAAAAATTGCACTTCCAGTTATTCACATTGCTTTACTGCAAAAGTAAATACCCAGGCTATTGGGTATTAACTAAAAATGTAAATACGCAAGTGCCAACGGTTGTAGGTATCAAGTAAATCTATAAGTTATGTAAACGCTGATAACACAATGCTCCACAAAAATGCTGAACAGAAAATGAACCAGCACAGAGCAAATGAGTATCAGATAATGAACAATAGAAAGATGCTTTCTGAGAAGGGCTTGGAAAACTTTCATTCAAAGCTAAACGCTTAGAGGGACTTTCTGCTATAGAGCAAAGATCGTTAATTAGCTCATTACCCATATTACATATTGGGAAAGATAGCGGAGGCTGAACATATCCACATATTGTTTTATATGTCGCTCTCTGCTGTTTTGATAACTCCTTTCATTCATATGAATGGCTACACCTTACGGAGTCGGTTACTCGCAACCAGCTGCATGGAATACTGTATATGGCTAACTAAAATCTGTACCAAAGAAAATACTGAGAAGTCTGTAACTTTCTTTTTGAGTTATAATTTTCAGCAAATTTATTCACCTGTTGTGCATTAAAATTTTTTACACCCCTCAGATCAACATTTTACACCCTTGGAGTGACCATTCTGGGAGGGTGGTTTCCCTCCATGCCCCTCCAGTAGCTACAGCCCTGAGCCAAGGTGCCCTGTTTCTAACAAGTAGCATTTTATAAAAAAGAAATTCCAGAAATGACCTAATAATTACAGAACTTTTCATTATTATTATCATTATTGTGTAAATACCATTGTGCGAGGTTTTGTTGCACCATCTTGCTAAACAATCTTCAAAGCTTTCATTCCAAAGCAGCAGTTTCAATTTTTAGAAAACCCTTTCTTACTTTTCCCTGAAATTTCTGCCTCACTTAAAAGATCACAATCAGTTTTACTTTAGAATTTATTACACATTCTAAGATAATTAAAATTTATTATAAAGTCGTAGATTAAAAAAATCTATGACTTTTCAACCATTACATAAGCAATTTTGTTGACTAGGATGAAATGTAAAGGATTCCTCGTTAGATGTAAAAGTTAAGAAGGAAGTATACATCTCATGTTGTCTGTATCATGTGAAACCCCAAAGGGAAAGACTTTGGTTTGATCTGGGACTCACCACCTTTCTGGCTATGGGCCTCTGTGTGTCACAGTCACGTCCTGGGTAAATCATTGACCAGGTCTAAATATTTTGCATTAGATAATATTTATGTAATAAAAGTATTTTTTGTGGCAAATACTGTTCATTCAATGGTATATAATGAAAAGGTTACTTACCAAACGAATGTAGGCATCTTATATCGTATAATTTCCATTCCTCTGAAGGGTTTTCACATTTTTGTTTGCTACTTTCAACACGTGCTTGTGAAACATAAGGTGGGCAGTAACTTTTATCCTTGGAAGTGTTTAGCCAAATAGTTGGCACAACACCAACCCCACTAGATTCAGTGAATTCAACAATGTGAAACATAGCTATAAAAATGGTGTATAGTTACAATGTGCATATAAAAGATGTGTCATCATTGAAATAAATGTTATTAAATGTAACAAATGGCAACTTCTCAGATCGGGCAAGTACCTTCTCAACATACAGTGGAAGCCTGTTATAATGCGGGTATTTGGGGTCAAGATTATAAGAGCGTTACAGAGTTACCTGCGGATATCCAAATCTGAATCTGAATGCCTTGAGCCCTATGCCACAGGAGCTTCCTAAGCTTTCTTTATATAGCTTTTTAAAGTATTCAGAGCCTATTCAATATATTATTCAAATGGGCTTTGACAAATTGCTTTTACTTTTTATTACACAAATCTATTCATTATGATGTATGCAGAAATTTTTCGATAAATGCACAAGTATGATTGGGGGACTAGATCGGACCCTGCATTATATCCAGCTTCCACCGTACAATATTTGGAACATTGGACTGAAGAGGTTTGTAGTTTTTTTTCCTCTTAAAAATTTGTTTTTAACTAATTAATGAAACATTATCTACAGCAACAATTATTTTTATGTAAAAGAAAGTTATGACTATTTGGTTTTAAAATGCAACTTCGACAAGTTTCATGCTATGTAAAGATGTTTAAAAAATATGAATATTTTGTGCTGGTAGCAATTCTGGAAGAGTACATTAAGTAATTTTTCATAGCATTTCAATAAAGTAAAGGCAAACTGAGTGGAATGATAAATTAAGGATTGCGCATCATCATGGGCCAATCCAGGCAGCCTTTGATGCCGCTTGGAAGTAGCTTCACAAAACTACTTTTTAGCTTGAATGATATCCTCACAAATTACTTCCAGTAAATTTTAGTTTAATAAAAAGATTTTTGTGTAAGAGGCATACTGAATGTTGTGTTTTTAACTTTTTTTTCTTGCATTCAGATTGATTATTCAGCTGTGAAAGCAAAACATGGCAATTGGTGTTGAAGGTTCTCCTCCTCCACCCCCACCTCTTAACAGCTGCCCAGACAAATCATTTTGTTTTCTACAGAACAGTTAAACTAGCTGACTTATGTCGTTACAACCATAACAAAAATGTATATATAAGTTCTGTTGACAGTAGAATGAAATGCCAGAAATCCGATGTTCCAAAAATTTTGCACAAAACTTGGTTTAGTTGCATTTTTTCCAAAAACAGAAAAGAAAATAACACTATGGGAATGAAAATGTACAGTTTATCTCAAAAAATGAGAGATGAAGAAAGATACAAATAATCTGGTAATCTGCACACAAATTTGTACAAGATCTACTGGTGTCTCTAAAAATTGTAGAAAACCAGAGTTTTTAGAATGAACAAGTACACCAAAGAGCTAAAATATTATTACCAGCGCGTCACTATGGAAACCAAAGCAACTGCTGGTAAATGACGGCAGATGTGAAGGTCATTAAATGGTGTAAATAACACCTGATATAGTGCTCGGTTAATCAGTTCCTCATCCTGTCCTTCAACTAATGACCATTTTGGGCCATTGATTAGAAGATCAGCCTCAGACCATTCGGCAACCAAGGCAGTAGGGTTAACTTTCCAAAATTGCAGTAATGTCATGAAAAGTGTAAGATTAAAAATATCTGGTTTTCTGCAAGGATCAAAAATGTATTTTATGAAGATCAAAATTAACAAAATTAAAAAAAAATCATATTTGTCGTAGAAATGTAATTTGCTGTTTCATATAAGCAAGAATAATTTAATTCAAGAATTGACTGAAGTTAATACTTCAAACCAGACTTAATCACTGAGTCAATGACTCATTGTATTAGCTATAATTCACCAAAAAACATGAGATATCAAACTTGCATGATAAGCTGTTAGTGGTACCTAAATGACAGTAAACATCACAGCAATAATTAAAAAAAATTAACTGCTTTATCTACATGGACCATACACACACAGAAAATATGCATTTTTTGTATCATAAACTACGTATGAAAATAACATTAAAGATCATTTTCATAGCTGTGTCAGGATTTTTTGTATGTATGCATCTACAACACTGAATGTGGCATGCAATGGTTTTTTTTTTTTTTTTGCTTCTTTATTCTTTCTATCTCAACAGAAAAAATAGATATCTCTGTGAAAAGTTGAATTCTTAGAAAGTCAAAGAAACTGACACTATAAAAGTACATATCATTTGCTTTTTCTTCTGTTTTGTTATTCTTTTTTAAAATATGGTAGCCTATTGGTTAACCCTCTTATGATTACTGATGTGGGCAAGAACAGCCGTCAAACACAAGCTAGTTATGAGGTGAACATCACACAAATATCTTGTGCACAACCATTCTGTGTGCTGAATAGTAAAAGTTAAGCTGACATGCCTTCAGAGCTCTAAATCACTAATAAAGTAAAACTACTACAAAAAAAAAAACAAAAAAAAACTAACCTAAACCTTTTTCATAGCAAAATTTACAGTTGGAAACAAACAAACTTATCAGTGAAAGGATACAGCACACATTTATTTTTTATCTCTGTTATTTTCCACCACTGTAAAGAACTGCTTAGACCGGACAACAGAAAAGTTCCTAAGTTGGAGGAGTTACATGGATAAATATAGAAGTCAGTATTCACTTGGAAGACTTGCCCCACCAGAAAAATATCACATGATTTTTTATAAAAAAATTTATAACAATAATACTGCCATCTTTTAACCGACAACAATTATCAGCATTGTTCATTGCACAAAATTAAAACATATCTTTGATCAACACAGAATACTGATTACCATTTATAGGGGCTGGACCATGTTTATGTGGGCACTTAAGTTCCAAAATTTGCTTTTCAGAAACTTCTTGCCCCATAGATGCCCTTTCACATAACCTACAATGTACCTTTTGCAATGGTTGAGTTGCTGTTTTCAACAACTTTTTGATTGATCCCAGATGATTTTCAAAGGGAAATGCACTGAAATTATCCAAAGAACCCAACTTTTTTACATCTTCATTCAAATGAACCAAGGAATATACATTGTACACAATAAACTCCTTACCATATAACTTCATTGCATGTTCAACAAATAATTTCAAAAGATCTCCTGCAAAGCCATTTAAAATGTTACACATAGAATCTCTAGTTAAAATCCTTATAGCAGCATGCAAAAGCATAAAATTGTCATATATTTGCTTAGGAACAATTTTTTTTAGCACAATAGGGCCAGTAAATAGCAAAAATGTGCAAAATTCTGTGGCTTTCCACCTATGAATTTCACTTAAACTGCGTGGCTTCCTACTAAATTCCTTAGGTGAAAAAATTGCTAGTTTTAGCAAAGAAGTGGGTACTTCTGAAATGAGCTGACTGGGCTGACGTGTAGCCAATGGCCCTTGTATCCATGTTAATAAAAGACGACGCATTACTCCCAGACATACTAAATGCATGTAATATAAAGGGAATTGTGTTACCATACCAATTGGCAATGCTTCAAGGTGGGATAACCCTACAGGGTGCTCTTCATCACTTCTACTTGTAAATGTTTCATCACTTCTCAGTGGTGCACTGGTCTCCAAAAAAAAAAAACATTTTATTTTTCCATGTGCCTGATTGGGAGCACTTGTCATAACCACTATACCCATTATGAGATTTAATACACTTTACAAAAGCTCTAGCAAGAGCATCACAAATGAAAGCATTTAATTTAAATTCTACATGACTATTACTAATAATCAAGCCATTTTTCATTAAATTTACGCACTCTCTTATAAAATCATGCAGGTAATCTGAAAGAGGATCTGGCTTTCCAGTACCACAAAACATCCCTATAGCAAATGGTTTAGAAGAAACAGATGTTAATTGACCTAACAAAGGCCAGAATTGCCTATTTGTGCTTTTATGTAAAGGTAAACCATCAATATTTACATTAAGAGAAACTGATGGTTGAGGATCTAATTTACAGTTGTGTAATACATATTTAATTCCATTTTCAATTCCAAAATGACAATATTCTCCATTGTTAAGTTTTTTAACAGCTGTCTGTCTTGGGGTTTCTAACAAAGTCCTAGCATCCTTTGGGAGGTATGAATGAAATGGGCGCAGAATATTCAATAATGCTGTTAATGCAGATAAGGCAACATTATTTGAAACAGCCCACTGGCGAAGATTATTCCGAAATTCCTCTGGGGACCCTGCCTGCTCAGAGTCAGAATCTGCACTAGAAGAATCCGAAAATTTATTTGCATATGAAAAGCCATTGCAACTAGGGTCATACAATGCTTCACAATTTGAGGCCTTTGACACTCCGGTATCAGGTGACTCTACATGAGTAACTGATACCGGCACTCTAAATGGCTGAGAGATCTCGAGATTTTGAACAACAACCTGATCATGTGGTGTATTTTCTGATGCCCATAATAAATATTTCTGTCATTTAAAATTTGATTTGATTGCTGTTCACATACTTGTTCCAAAAAAATACCACTGGTACCTACCTGAGATTCTTCCATTGCAATATAACTAGCAAGCTGAAGGTTCTGCTCTGCTTCCTTCTGACAAATTCTAAGTTTTTGTCGTTTTGAAAAGTTTGTATAATGATACATTATGCTTAGTTGTTTTGGGATAAAAAATAAAATAAATAAACAGAAATATCAGAAGCAAAAACAACTGAAATACTTATTTTACGGGCGACTATATACAGGATCACTCGATCACAGCCGCATACTGGGAAAAACTAACAATGGTCACTCGAATTTACTCTCTTCTGAGTGCAAAATTTATTATTAACTAAGAGATCCAATAATTGTTTTTCAAAATTCAGCTCTGAAAATGAAATGAAAGTTAAACCTAGTATATCATATCGATCAGCACTTACAAAAAAAAAAAAAATACTTATTTTACCGGATCATTGGATCACAGCCGCATACTGGGAAAAACTAACAATTAATGGTGACGAATTTACTCTTTTCTGAGTGCAAAATTTATTATTAACTAAGAGATCCAGTATATTTTTCGAAATTCAGCTCTGAAAGTGAAAAGAAAGTTAAACCTAGTATATCATATCCATCAGCACTTACAAAAAAAATTCGCACCATTAATTTGAAACTCATTTATGTTGCTAGAATATAAAAAAGTCTTACCGAGCAACTTCAGACGTACAGTTTGACAGTCACCTTTGTTGGAAATGAAGCGTCCACCACAGATGACACACGTGTACTGAGATTCCGGGAAGTGAGAACTGGGTGAAGCGCATGCGCGTGAAACCAGCTCGCTCGACAAGTGAAAGCAGGCGCTAAACTTATCCCCTGGGAGCATGAAGGCGGGCGTGGAATTGTCCCCCGCACAGCTGGCTCAAGGTCGATATGCAGCGACAATCTTACAATCACTAGCTCATTAGTTAGAAATTCGCTAGCTTTGCGTACAGCATTCAACGATAACGTCTTGCCTACCAGATTGGGAATAGAATACGGTGGCACAGCGTTGCGCCACCGTTAAATTGCATGAGTGTGCTACCTGGGCTATTCGTCTCTGAACACCACACAACTAATTTGGCTCCCCACGCAGTTCTGGAGCGGCACCACGCCAAACGGTGACGACGACGGCTGGACAGCAAACGATACGCAGCCAATCGGCGCAACACTATCCGCTTCGATATCGGAGCATCCAAGCTTCCCCGTACACTCCGCAAAGTGTCGCCCGTTGTGGACTGTGTGTCCACAATGGCATGGCGTTGGGTGCGATGATCGGTGCGCTCGTACATCAGTTTCCGTGCTCCGGTCCTTCTCCGACGATGCACAGATCTTTCCTGGGACCACTTCTCCAAATGCGATCGACGGTTGTGGCATCACGTTGCGTTTGTTCCGCAATACGACGCAAGGATCATCCGGCGTACGAAGGCCTCCGAGGACATACATACATACATATCACTAAGCTGTTCTCTGAGATTAAGAGGTTAGTTCCAAAGAGGAAATACAAACTACCCGATGACACCTCTTGTAAACTCATCCGTTTGATAAAATTGCGTACAACGGCACCCCTTGTTCTTTCTGCAGACACGGTTACAACAGAACCACTCACTTCTCGCGGCCGTGACAACGTCCGAACGATGGCCTCACGGGCTGGTGGTCCACTTATATCCCGTGCGCCATTTGGGAGATTGGCCTGCAAATGCAACATTTGCATAACTTGTACGTGTGCACCCATCCTGCAATTTACATGGCGCTGTGTTCACGTCTTCGTGGTGTAGCATTATCTCTGTGAGACAGTGTACATTTTTACTTATTCTTACATTTATTTTAAAGACGATTAGGGTAGAAACACCATTTTTGTATCTTAGTTTTTATTGGAGAGTGCCTTGAGATTTGCAGAAATCTACGACTATGACCTGTTGTTATGGTTTTCAAAAATGGCGTAGCTTTACAAACAACAAAAAGGTTGTAAACGAACAAATTTCAAACGTGGATGTAATGTTCTTTCACAATTTTTTATTGATTTGGCCCTTAAAAGGGCCGTTTTGTTTAAGTTTTTAAATCACATCAATAACTCCGTGATAACATCCCGCACGTTGGACAACGAACAAAGTCCAGGGCTACCAAAGGCATCCACAAACGTTCCAAATCCCTTAGTGTTTTCCTGAAAAACCTTAAGCTACGTCTATGACGCCGATGCCTTAGGCTAACGGAAAAGCGTGATCTCCTGCGAGCCATGGAGTTGGTTTAATGCAACTTTGAAAAAAATAAAAGGTATAAATATTTAAATAAAATTTTTTAGGTAATAAACCGTTAGGCAAGTTTTAAAAACTTTAATTCCAATTTTCAGCCGTTTTGTTTACGTAGATCTGCTGTGACGGCGATTTTATTCAAAGTAAGAGTTAGCTGATGATACTATTACGAAGTACTCGACCAATATATATTATTACACCAACCTCCAAAGTTGTGTGAAACACCTTCCTAAATGGCAATCATCAGATTTATTGTTCTTGCGGTGTTTCCGCAGAGTTACCGTATCGCTTACACTTCCATCTCGTATTAACGCTGCAAGTGATCAATGGAATTTCTTTACTGTGGAATTTATTGGAATCACTTTTTACCACCCTCCTCTGACGGCTTGGTAAGTACTAGGCTCTGTATTTTACTGGGTTCTCCGCCCGAATAGAAATTGTTCTATTCAAAATAGAAATTTGGTCTCTTCTTCATTAAAAAGAATAAGTTCGCTGCCTTTCCAGGATTAACAACTTATTTGAAGATTACGTTCTGTAAATATTTTAAAAAGAATATTTAAGTAGGCTTCTGAAGAAATCAAGGAAGATCGCTTTTGCTACTATGGCAAAAAGGAGTTCTATGTTCTTTTTGTCATTGTACTTTGATAAACATTTTATTTTTCTACCGAAACGAAGATTACAATCTTTTTCTTTTTTCTTGATTTTTGTAATCCACTTAAAAACTGAGTTGTGACGCCCTTTCTGCTGGCGAAAAAGGTAAATTTAGAACCATGGCTCGTACCAGGACTAAAAGAGAGAAGGGCTGGTCCGTCACTTTGTGAAACCCGAGGCTGACGAAAAAGACAGGCTACGGTGCGAAATAGTCACGTGCACAACTTAGTGCTGTCGCCAAGTCAATAGGTTGAACAGCCATTGCATCGTTTGTTCACAGTTATTTGTATTGAGTGAGTGTTCCGTTTATTGTCATTTGGATACACGTACAGTTTTGTGAGGTAGGTATTTGTATATTTCTAAGATAAGGTTAATTCTTAGTAAACGTTTTATTTAGTTTTAGTGATAGTTATACGTTTAATGAGTAAATCTTAGTTTCACACGTGTTGAAATCTGTTCATGTCTCGTGAATAGTGAAGTATAAAGAAGTGAGTTATTCTGTGGTATTGAATTCTTATTTCAAATAGAATAATTAATATTTTTTGCCAATGCCGATTCACATAGAGCTTGAATATTACCAGAAATCAGGGCAACTTTTCAGGTAATTAGCCTTCGTAATTTGTATAACATTTGCATCTCCAACAATCGTTAGCCCTTTCTTTACGAAATTAATGCTTGAACTGTTGCATTGTAATGTGTCTCTGAATTAAAGAGGACATTTTTTAATTTCGTAACTTAATGTAACTGTGATATAGCATTTGTCTGATTGAAAGCTCTCTGAACAGTGTGGACAGATTATGTTGAAAAACTGCATGATCAATTTTATTCTAACTGTACAAAACATAGGGAACAACTTTCGATTAAAAATTTCATATCTAGTTCTTCACTTGTATTAAAAGGTATAATTATTTTTAGAGGAATTGCCATGCCACGATTTCCCAGTGTTAGTGGCTGCAAGTCAAATTATGGCTAAGTGAAAAGGAGACTTACAACTTTTGCCATACCAAAGTAATGTATGCAGCAGATTTTGTATAAGACATACTTTGTCTTATACAACATCTGCTGCATACGTTTAAACAAGCAAAGTTCTGATTTTAGATTTTTTTTTCATTTTCTGTTGAATGTTTGTGTATGAGTAGCTTGAAAACTAAATAGGAAAACATAACTCCTCAGCTGCAAAATACTCTTGAACAACTTAGTAAAAGCCAAACGTGATAACCGAAATTATTTGAAATCACGTGAAAGAAAAATTAAAAAGTTGAAAGTCAGAACGTTTAGTTTTCCGTGTCTTTCCTTAGTGCATAGTGTGCACAAAGTCCTGAGATAGGAAAAAGAGTTCAAACTTATCAAATATTTTATATGCATGTAAAGTGTTTAGCCAGGTTGGTTAAAGCATTGAAATGTATTTTTCTTCTGTAGTAAATGAACATTTCTGAAAAGTTATCTTTGAAACTAGAGAGTAAAGATATGTCATATTTGGTTTCATTTTATTTGAAACTTGTTTGTCATTTGGGATACACGTATAGCAGTACTTCAGTTAGCGTCTCGTAACATATTTCCAATCTTTTTTCTGCTTCATCACATATTATTCACATAGTGATGCTGAATGGTGGTGGCATTATGTACTAAAGATTTGTATTTAATTTTTGATGGCATATTTTTTTTTTTTCAAATTGGAACTAATATTATTTGTGCAGTTGTTGCCCATCTTACACAATGTGCCTGTGATATACCTTTTTTATATTCTCCTATCCCAAGATATGTATCTTAATTTGCCAAGCCGTTTCACAGCAAAATGGGCCAGAGGTCCTCATTTTAATAGTAGTTTTGATTTCATCAGTCCAAATTCATTTGAAAATCTATGGACTATTTTCTTTCCGTGGAAGATGATGCTGTACTCTTTCACGTCATGGGGTCTGGCTACTCCCTCAAAGACACCATACCTGTACGAGTTCCATGTCACTTATTTCCAGATTAATAAATGTTAGCAGTAATATTGTAGCATTTTTGTTTACGTTTTAATACTGTACTAAAAAATTTCAGGAAATTTCTCTTATTTTTCATACTTGCCACTATGACTTCATTGCCATAAAATTTTTGACAAAAACACCTGTGCGAAGTTAACTGAAGTGTTACTGTGTGTGTGTCAGAGCTGAGTTCGGGCTCAATTTTAAGAGCCCGAGCCTGAAGTATGTCAGCCCGAACAAGCCCAAAAACTATGATTAACCTGTATACGCATTAAAAAGTTTTCCAGACTTCCACTCTTTCTTACCGATGCCTTTCTCAACTGCAGAGTGGGGAAGGGATGTCTATCTATTTCTATAATTTCTTTAACCATTCATTTCTTCCTGAAATGTTTTTTTTTGGGGGGGGGGGGGGGGTGTATCAGGAAACATCTGGAGGCACAACAAACTACGTCGTATGTTGCTAAATAGAATTAGCAGGGAGCTGCCCCTTTGAGGTAAGGAGCAAAATTCCGTCAGCTTGCTATCTACTATCTATACTTCTTAAAACTTCCCTGCAGAATTCCTACTCCCTATTTAGACCCAGTTGCTGAAGAATTCTCTTTAACAACTAGAAAGTGTAAAAAAAGCCTCGTGTGCTAAATCATATAAAATCACATTAAAAGAAAAAGGAAGAAAATTCTTCCCCTCCAAGCTCGAACTCCAGTAAGTATTACGCAGCCAGCACCCAGTTCGGGTTCGGCCCGTCTCAGCACTGGTGTGTGTGTACTAGTGCTTAGCTTGACATTTATAGTAGGTATATTGAAAGTAAAAATCGAATTTTACCATAATGAGCAAATTTGGCTTCTAGTAAAGAATGTTAGTAAAATGTATAAGTTCCCTAGTGTTATGAAAAATTAACCAATTCCTTTAGAAATGTGTGGGAAATAATTATTTATACTGTTGAAATGTTGTCTAATCCAAAATGAGATATCAAATATGTTTTATAAAAAAGTAGATCACAGTTAGGTATGAACATTACAAAAGTAGATTTTAGGTAAAGAAAATAATGGACACAACTCACACATAAAATATTCAGATTGTAACACATACTGGAGGATCTAAAGCTGAGATAATTTTGATGCAACTTGTGATGATTCAAACTATTTGAAACAGATGTCTTAATTTCTGCCATTGGTTGGCAAGAATTCTTTATTTATTTTGTTGTGTGTATCTATAATTTTGTTGCAGATGCTATCACATAAGGAAAGTTGGGGTAAACAATCTGAAGCTGAATACAGTTGCAGCTTGTGATGACTTCCTTCTTTCAAACTATTTGAAACAGACATTTGAGGTACATTTATGTAAAAAATGGACCTATTTGTTTATTTTTAATAGTATTTTTTACTTCGTTCCGCTTGAAGATACAAGACAAATTGATAGTCCATAGGTAAGTTGATACTTTTTCCAAATGTAGTATTTATGCTAATTTTTAAAGCAAACTAAAAATTTGATTTCTGAATTGCAGCAAAGTGCTTTAATAATATGAGGGTGGATCAAAAAGTTAGTTACACTGTTGAATAAAACAAACAAACAAAGATATACTCAGGGGATGTATGTTGGTTTAAAGGTACAACATTAATTCATTTTTCGACATAGTCGCCTAAGGACTGTAAACATTTATCAGAACGTGCGATTAACTTTCCCATACCTGTACAGAAAAAGTCCAGTTTGGTGCAACTAGTTAAGGACCGCACTTTTCACAGCCTCATCGGTTGAGAATCGTTGTCCACTAAGGTCCTGTTTCATTTTACCGAACAAATGGTAGCCGCATGGGGATAAGTTGGGGCTGTAAGGTGGATGTTGCCACACCTCCGACTTGAATGACTACAGCAATTCCCTTTGTTTTCCATGCTGTGTAGCGTTGTTGGGCAGCAGAGTGACACCTTCGCTCAACTTACCCCTGCATCTGTCCTTAATTGAATTTCGCAAATTTAATAGTGTTTGGCAATATGAATCACTATTGATGGTCATCTCTTTTGACAGAAATTCTGTGTAAACAACAGATTCACAGTCGCCATGACCTCTCCCGCAGACAGAGACAGTTGGACTTTTCACGTCTTCCTTGTTGGAAAGGTGACATGTTTTCATTCCATGAACGATCGTTTGATTTCAGTTACGTAACAGTAAATATGTGATTTCAGATTACTTATAGAGATATATTTCCCATGTATAATAAGAAGAAATATTTCTTCCCCAATGTTTACCTGAATAACTGGGAATTTGCTAAGCATCGACCTGACTCTAAATAGCTGAGCTACGATGAAGCAGGGCTCGCTTTGACTGGCGAAAATCTGAGATTATTCAGATTAAATCACTCGGATGTTTGGGACTTCCTCATCCTGGATGGTGTAACGGTAGCATGCTCGACTGGAAATCGGGAAATGCAGGTTCGCTTCCTGCTCCACTGCGATGAATTTTTCAAATTTTCTGGTATGAAAGAGTTAGTCAGTAGCGCTAAATCTGCAATTTCAGATTGCTTATTGGCTCATAATGCAAATAAATTTCTGTTAATAGTGAGCAAGAATTCTGTTTACTGAGCTATAGTTTGAATTAAATTCTAGTATGGACATAGTTTTTTCAATTTTTGGCTTACCTAACAGTGTTCAATTATAGTAATTATAAATTTACAAATGAAAGGAAAATTTAATTGTGACAAAAATGAATAATTTTATGAAAAAAAGTTCTTGCATTAATTTTTCACAAAACAATGAGAACATTTTTTGTGGCAGTGTCCTTCATTCAACTTTTTTTTTAATTACCAAGAAAATAGCTTGTGCCAGAATGTGTTGTCACATAATTTTAAAGTGTTGAAATATATACAGATAAGGATTAATTTTTTTCTTCCCCCAAGTAGAAATAAGTTAAATAAACTCTAATGCACAGAGATGATTTGTATTAAAAGGGATCCTAAGCATTTTTTTTTAAGAAGGCATTATTTCCAAATTATGTACTTTTAGTGTACAGAAGCATTGTCCTAGAAATAACCCCATTAAACAAAATACATGCAATAATATAAAAAAAAATATTTTTTCCAGAACAAGAAAAAAATATAACTTTTTTTAATTTAGTAAGGAACGTTTTAGCCAGATATATATATATATGAGGGAACACTTTTTCTTCGACCTCAATATGATTTCGCTTGACGTTTTCCGTTTGCTATTAATATTCTGTACGCTATTTATTAATCGAATTTGCTTTTCATTGTTGCTAGAAAATCATGAAGGCAAAAAGAAAAAAAAATGAACTACACATGGACAACGAAGAAAATATAGTTAATTTCATTAAATCGAGCAACAAAACTTTCGAATATGTCTCTTCATACGACTTTGCTAAAGGAACGGCTAAACGCAAAAATCCACACTACACGGAAAACGAAAAAAAATTAATTCAGTAGTGTTAAACGATTAAGTTCAGTAGAACTCCCATTTTAATAATGTTCCTTTTAAACGTTTTCTTCTCTAATAGTTTTAAATTAATATGCAATGATTAGATGTGCCACCTTATATTCGCTGTGTGTTGAAAAATATAGCTCTCTACTCGGTCACCGTTTGCTCTCGGCAGCCCAAGCAGAGGCAACAGCACTAAGTTGGTCACGTGATCTCGTCGATGCCCTTTCGCACCGAAGCCTGTCTTTCTCGTCAGCCTCGGTGAAACCGAATGCTAACATTATCCTTATAAGAGGGGCAGTGGGGCCGGTTGTGACGTCACTGTGCTGCTTGGCTGTCATTGCGAGAAGAGATTTCTAGTTTTCTAGCTAGTGCTGTATTTCATCAAACTAGATTATTTCGTCGTTTGTGGTATAGTGTACATGCAAAAAAGAATAATTTTGTGAATATTTAAAAGTGCATCTACTGTATGCATATATATAAATAGTTTGCTGCACAAATCGGACAAAATATTGTATTTCTTGCTTTTTCCCGAAATAAAAAGTGCTGGTAATAGAAATACATAAGCAAGTGTCGAAGACTGGACTCTGTTAATGCTAAGTGCATCAGAATTTGTAGCGATCATTTCAGCTTTGTGATTATGAAGATAATATGAAAAATCGATTACTTCGATTGCCTTTGGAAAAGTACTCAAATCTGACTCTGTGTCCAGGGAAAATGTACCTTCTTTAAATTCTGAAGAAATAACGCTGACGACTCAAAGACACAGGGGGAAAATATGTTCGAAGTACTTCGGAACAATTAAGTGAATTAAGCCAGAAGAAAATTAATCTGGATACTAAAGGTGAAACGAACGCTGGAGTTCGAAATGCGGAATCAGTGGCGATGTCAAGTCAAGCATGATGTGGTAAGAAGGTGCTTGTGCTACTCTCTGGAAATTTCAATAATAGAGTATTAATGAATACACATTTGCTCAAGCAAGGTATATTTCTGTTAAGTCAATTGTCGTTATAACCTACATACACGTCAGTTGAACGTCCAGAAGCTTAGGGACCTAAAGTACCATTTCCAATTGACTTTGTAAGACTGTTAAGACTGTGAGCATGTGCCAGTGTATAAAGTGTGTTAATATGCCACTACTACTATCTTGAATACTCCTTTTGGGTTACATTTGTATTTCCTGACTGATAACTGTGACATATAATCTGACACGACTTCAACTTGCCTATAATAGGATGAGCTGATACCTGCTGACATATTCAGGAGTGACTAAGTTCAAATAGCTATTTTTGGTTTATTTGTGATCTGGTTAATTATTATTATAACTAAATATAATGGCAGGCAGGAAAGGAAATGCGGCTTCGAATAAATCCACAGCGGCTGCATCATTTTCTGACAGTACTGGAACTGTAAACATGGACCTCATAATTGTTATCTTGGGTGATATAAATTTAAAAAATCAACAGTCAAATGATGAAGTTAAACAAGATCTCAGACACTCATTAGATGAGATAAAAGCGAAACTGGAACCATTATTAGAAATCAAAAAAGATTTGGCAGAATATAAAAATATGGTTTTCCTTGTTGCAGTAAAATATAAAGATATTTGTAATAGGTGTGAGTCTCTTGAAAGAGATAATAAGGAACTAAATACAAAACAGAATTTCTTACTAAAGGAGAATGATATTAAGCAACATCAAATTCAGAAACTAAACTGTGAAATCAATGAACTAAGTCAATATTACCGAAACAAGAATTTAGAATTACATGGGCTTGACTTAACACTAATCAAGAATGAATCTGAGTTGAGGACTTACATTGGATAAATATGCTGATAAACTTGGGATTACAAATTTTCGCCCAACAGATATTGATGTCATTCACCCACTCAAATATGACGCTTTTCGAAAGCCAAATGCAATTGTAATTATACAATTCAAATCTCGAACAGCAAGAGACAGTTGGCTAACTAAGAAAAAGACTGTTATATTGAACTCAGAAATAAATACCACTTTGCCAGCAACTAAAATATTTATCAATAAGAATTTAATCCCAGTTTACAGACATTTATTCTGGAGTGCAAGAAAATTACTGCAGCAAGAGAAAATTAAATATGCATGGGTGAAAAACGGCAGTGTTTTCATAAAGAAGAGTGACCATGACCCAAGGAAAAAAATTTATTTCTTGGAAGAATTATATGAATTTAGTCTGGTTCCTTGATGGAAGGTCTTATATTGTGTTTGAGAATATGGTAGGATTTTTTTATATTTGGTAGAATAATTTCCATTGTGTTCATAGTGTGATGGTTCGTGGGATGTCTATAATGTATTGTAACTAAAACTTAGGTATGATTTCTTGGGGTAATTTGATACTGCCAGAAAAGGGAAATATACCTACTGTGTGTGTTCTTTTTTGTAGGGTACTAATAATATATATTCCTACTTTAAATCTAACATAGTGCCTATAACAGTATGATTTGCATTCAATCTTCAATAGAGGAACGACTCTATTTTGGTAAATGCCTCAAGAACTGGTTTTTGAGCTTCCTATTCATTTCTGATTAGAAATATCTTGGCAGAACATTACACTGTGAACATGCATTTTTTTCCCTTGAAAATGCTATGAGGGTAGCTTTCTTGGGTTTCCAACTAAATTTTCATTTGTGTGTTTTTTTTAATAAAACAGAGTAGATAGGTTTTCTACTATTCTTCTTTTTTCATTTTCTTTTATTCTTTTTTTTTTTTTTTGCATATAATGAATATTTTTGTGTATCAAATTGAGATGTGATACTTACCTGAAATGTTAGAATGATTAGTGTTTGTGCTTATGGTGAAATGATTTGCATTGTGCTTGACTTTGTGATATACTATCCCATCATTGATAAACAAAGGGAGATCACACATATCTATTTTATAGATGTTACAGGGAGTTGCTTTTGAACTCTTACAACTTAAGATTATAATTCCTACTAACAAATAGCAGGCAAAAAGACAAATTTAATGCAAGATAATTTATATACAACACAACAAATAAATAATATCTTTTCTTGTAGTTCCACAAATTCACTGAAAATTATTCATATTAATGCGAGATCCTTACTAAATAAACTAACTCTTATTGAGGCACTAATTCAGGTTACTAATTCACAAATAGATATTTTATGTATAACAGAGACATGGTTTCCCAGTGAAAATTATAGTGTTGGCTTGGATGGCTATAAGATTTTTTATCAAAATAGAACCCACTCAAGAGGAGGTGGAATGGCCATTTACGTTAAGGACACCTATCATGATTATACGATTAATAAAAACTTAACATTTACTGACTCTACCATAGAAAGTTTGTCAATAGAAGATCAACACACTATTATAATGGTGTGCTATCGCCCCCAGGATCAAATACAACTCAGTTCTTCGAAAGATTAACAGAGGCATTCAATTATGTGAATTTAACCGGGAAAAAGGGATTTTTATTGGGAGATCTCAATATTAATATTTCTGTTACTAATTCACAGACTCAGTACTTTGTTCAAATATTAACTGCTGCTGGATTTATCAATACAATATTACATCCAATGAGAATTACACCTAACACAGAAACGATTATTGATTTATCATTCACAAATACTCCACAAGAGTCAGTTTTATCAGGAGTTATAAATTATGATATCAGTGACCATTTATCAATCTTTACAGTTTACACTTATGCACATGCAGTGAAGAAACAGTTAATAAACAAACAAATACGATTAATAAATTCTAATAACCTGAGAAAATTTCGGAACCTGCTTCAAACTATAAATTGGGAAAATTTCCTCCCAGCGGAAAATCCAAATACAACATATAACTGATTTACAACACTGTTAAAAGACTCATATGATCAAGCTTTTCGAATAATAACGAAAAGTAATACAATTAAAAAAATAGGAAACCATGGATAACAAGGAATCTTTTAAATCGAATAAATAAAAAAAAACTGTATTCCAAATTTATTAAAAGTAAACTACAAGTCGACTTCCAGAATTTTAAAACATATAGAAACAAATTGAATTCAGATATTAGGAATTTTAAAAGAAATTACTACACTAATATATTCTCTTAAAATAACCCTAAATTAACATGGAAACATCTGAATCTATTACTGGGGGAAAATATCAGCCCAGTTACACCGCAATATTTAACCAAAACAACTTATAAAATAACTGATAAACAGGCTATAGCTAATGAGATCAACAGTCACTTTATATTGTCACCACAATTGACCAAGCAACAACTTATATTTTCAGGAATCCACTATACAAAATATGTACAAAATCTTTCAAGACTAAATACTTTTCATATGTCGAAAATTACAAGGACTGAACTTACTCATGCTTTAAACCAAATCAATACAAATGTCGGACCTGGCTACAATGAATTTTTTCCAATAGCCATACAATTTGTGGCAGATATCATAGTTCAGCCGTTGTTGCAGATCTATAACCTTATACCTGAAACCGGAATATTTCCAGATGCCTTAAAAATCTCCAAAATCACTCCGAAATATAAGAATGGGTCAAAAAACGACATAAATAATTATCGTTCAATAGCAAACTTATCAATTTTCGCAAAAATACTAGAGAAATTAATTTATACCAGACTATTTTCATACATTCAAAGACAATATATTTCATCACAGACAATTCGGATTTGTACCAAATAAATCAACTGAACTAGCGTTATTACATACACAAAATATAATTCAGCAAAATCTATTACAAAAACAAATAACAATAGCAGTCTTTCTTGATTTATCAAAAGCATTTGATACCCTAAATCATGATATATTACTTCATAAGTTAAATATTATAGGACTCCGGGGATCTAGCTATAATGTATTCAAAAGTTACTTGTCAGAAAGAATGCAATACATCCAGATTCATCAGAATCGATCCATATTACAAATCATAAACTGTGGGGTACCCCAGGGATCAGTTCTTGGTCCTTTATTTTTTAATTTATATATTTCGACTTATTTGCAGTATTAAAAGATAATGATACAATCCTATATGCAGATGACGTAACTATTATTTTAAAGGGAACTGATATGAATGAGCTTACACTAAGAACTAATACTGAGATAAAATTAATATCAGATTGGCTGAATGCAAAAGAATTAGTTGTTAATATTAACAAAACTAAATTAATGATTTTCTCTAATTCACAAGCTTCACATTTATAGGATTTACCGATTCTGATGAATGGAGTCAGGATTAATACGGTCTCAACACACTCTTATCTAGGTACAACTATACACAATGATTTGAAATGTAACAAACACATTGAAAATTTCAGTAACAATATTTCTAGAAATATCGGAATGGTCAGTAGTACTTTGCCAAACTTAGCACCAAAAATAATAATTTCTATATATCTTACTCTAATTCAAACACACATTATTTATTGCATTTTAACCTGGGGACAAACCACACAATATAATATTAATAAACTACAGGTACTGCAAAATAGATTTATAAGACTAATAGACCTTAAAACATCAAATAATTTTCAACCAATCTCATATATTCGGTCAAAAGTGAACCCCAATATATATAATATTTTAACGATAAAACAATTATATGATTATAACTTGGGAAAAATAATGTATAAAAGAATTAAAAATGGAATACACAATGATATAACAACACTAAATATACATACTCATTACCACAATACTAGGAACAGATCACTACTAATTCCAATGTTCCCACAAACTGAGAAACTTAAAATGAATATAAATTATAGTGGCCCAAAATTCTGGAACTCATTGCCCCAAGAACTAACATCAATTAATAATTTTAACTTATTTAAAATAAAACTAAAGGCATATCTTATGAAATAATTAGTAAACAATAGGCAATTTCGACTAAATGGAAGAAATGTGGGTTAGTATGACTATAGAGTGAGGTGCAAACGTTATTTGTTGTTTATTTATAAATATATATGTGATTATATAGTGAAGTGGGATGTAAAGTCAGGTGATGCGTAACATCACAGCCTGTCCTTGACAAATGTCAACCCCGTATTCTCGTGGTACATCCTGTTCCCACTAAAGGGGCTCTGACGACCGCCAATAGCGGTATAATTATACCATCGGGATTAGAGGAAATGCCATCCCACACTCACCAACCCGATTGGCCAGCGTGGTGAGTTATGGCCAAACACCTCCAAAATTACTCCACAACTTAAATCTTGGCCCTCAGTCTCTGGCAGCTGGAATGTACCTGGCCAAGGCAGCGGCCACTGCGACATGAAGGCAGAGGGTGCTAAGAATCCCCGGAGGACAGGACTAGGCTGCCATCTGATGCTGACCTTGGCTACGTATAATGGACGCTCCCTACCTTCTGATTCAAGGCTTCTTGAATTGGAAGAGGAACTACAAAGGATCAAGTGGGACATCGTCGGGCTAAGTGAGGTAAGGAGAAAAGGAGAAGATCTCATTGAACTGAAAAGTGGACATCTCTTCTACTATCGTGGGACTGATACTGGCAGAACTAGTGGTGTTGGATTTATAATAAATAAGAAACTGAAGGATAAAGTTGTAGAAGTTGAAAGTTCCTCTGGCAGAGCTGCACGACTCGTTATCCAACTCTCGAGAAGATACCAGGCTCAGATAATTCAAACTTATGCACCCACCACAAGTCATCCTGAAGAAGAAATTGAAGAATTGTATGAGGAAATTCGTCATCTAAATAATAAAGGTAAGCAGCACTTAAAGATTATTACAGGAGATTTCAATGCAAAAATAGGGCAACGGCAACAGAATGAAACTTCAGTGGGTAAATTCGGTCACGGCAACAGAAACCAGCGTGGAAATACTCTCGTAGAGTTTGCAGAGGCAGAAGGGTTTTTCATCTTGAACTCCTTTTTCAAGAAAAAGCCGCACAGGAAATGGATATGGAGACATCCAAATGGGACGACAAGTGAAATTGATTTTATTATGTGTAACAAAAAATTCGTCATAGAAGACTGCAGTGTGCTAAACAATTTCAACACAGGTTGTGATCATACATTGGTGAGATGTAAGATGCACCTCAGCACTAAACTCGAACGTAGGAAGCTCATAAGACAAACAAAATGTATTGACATAACCAACCTTAAAAAACACCATAATACCTTCAAGTTGGAACTGAAGAACAAATTCTCTGCTTTAGAAGGCCTAACATCAGAAGAAGTGGATATTTCTGAAGTTAACAGAAAAGTAACCAAAGTTCTTATGGAAACACCAACAAAATCAGCTGGGTCTAAGAACAGGTTGCATATGAACAAATTATCAGGAAAAACCAAAATGTTGATGCAAAAAAGAAGAGAGATGAGGAAAACTAAAGAAGATGTGACTTCCAAAGTGGAATATATAGAGCTATGCAAGACAGTACGAAAAAGTATCACTGAAGACGTAAGGAAATTCAACTGTGAACTAGTAAGAAAAGCAATTGAAAACAACCAAAGCCTAAAGATAGCAAAGGGACATCTCAGTAAGGGAAGAAAACAGATTATGGCACTGAGAAAAGAAGATGGTTCTGTAACAAGAAATAGAGGCAAAATTTTGACAAGAGTGAAAGATTTCTACTCCAAATTATATGAAAGGGATGATACATGTACTCCAGACATCGTGAAAGGTACCAGAGTTCTTCCAGTCCTCCCAGCAGAAGTTGCTCATGCAATCAAGAACATGAAGCGGGGAAAAGCTCCAGGAGAAGATGGAATTACTGTAGACATCATACAAGAAGCAAGTGGAGAAATTGAAACAGTACTCGCCCAAATTTTCACTCGATGCCTTAATGAAGGGAAGATTCCTGAGGATTGGAACAATGCTACAATGATCCTGCTACATAAAAAAGGTGACATTGAGGATCTCGGGAACTACAGACCTATCAGCCTCCTATCAGTGGTTTATAAAATCTTCACTAAAGTTCTTTCACACCGCTTGAAGGTAACACTGGACATGGCTCAACCGAGAGAACAAGCTGGATTCAGGAGTGGCTACAGCACAATAGATCATATCCATGTACTGAGAGAACTAATTGAAAGAGCGAGGGAATATGAACTTCCATTGTGCATGGCTTTTATCGATTATGAAAAAGCCTTTGATTCGGTGAAACCATCAGCAGTTACCACGGCTCTGAAATCCTGCGGTATTGAAGATGCATACATTAATATTATTAATAACATCTATGAAAATGCAAGTGCAAAGATTCGGCTGTTTGAAAATACAACACACATAAAAATTGGAAAGGGAGTGAGACAAGGTGACACCATATCTCCGAAGCTCTTTAATGCCACATTGGAAAATGCCTTTCAATCACTGAACTGGGAAAACAAAGGGATAAAGATTAATGGAGATTATCTAACCCACCTTCGTTTTGCTGATGACGTAGTCATTTTTGCAACTACCCCATCAGAGCTGCAGAGTATGATCCAGGAACTTGCTGACAAGAGTAAAGAAGTGGGATTAAAAATGAACTTTCAGAAGACAAAAGTGATGTTCAATGCTTTTACAAGAAATGAAGATTTATCGGTTGATGGAGAAAAACTGGAGATAACAGATACGTATGTTTATCTTGGACAGCAGATATCAAGTGAGGGTCACATTGGCGAAGAAATTAATCGGCGTACAAAACTTGCCTGGAGAGCTTTTGGAAGAAACAGCATAATTTTCAAGAGCAATATGCCATTATGTCTTAAAAGAAAAGTGTTTGATCAATGCATCCTTCCAGTGCTTACGTATGGTGCAGAGACGTGGACCTTAACTAAAAGAGACATACAAAGGCTGCAGACAACTCAAAGCAGCATGGAGAGGTGCATGCTTGGTATAACCAGGAGAGATAAGAAGAGGAACTCGTGGATCCGAAAAATGACGAGAGTGGAAGACATCATGATCAGAGTTAAATCCCTGAAATGGCAATGGGCTGGACATACTGCCAGAAGGACAGACCATAGATGGACAGCCGAAATTTTAGATTGGATTCCAAGGGACAGGAAAAGACCCAGAAAAAGACCACATGGGAGATGGGTGGATGAAATTCGAAAATATGCGGGAGTGACATGGAGGAGACTGGCACAAGACAGACCGTTGTGGAGGAAACTTGGGGAGACCTTCGTCCAGCAGTGGATTGATAATGGTTGACAATGATGATGATGATGATGATGATGATTATGAAAATGCCTCATATGTAACACATAGGAACTGATAACTCAATATTTAACACATGGGAACCGTGTGCTAGATTATGTCCTGAAAAATAGCAGCATAACTACTCTTTCGAAGTTTAGTGACAAACCTTTCTACCTGAGAAAGGTCGCTTTAAATACAACACTGGGCATAACCATTTCTCCGGTACATAAAACTTAAATGGGTATTTTCTAAATGTATTTTATTATTCTAAGAAAAGGAACAGTGACGATCACAGCAACGGAACAATTTCTTAAGAAATTACAAAAGTAATTCTAGTTGACACTGAATATAATCAGATCTCTGTGAGTGTGAGTGTGTGTATGCATGCTCGTACATTTTCTTATGTTATTAAATTGGTCACGGGCATTTAATTCTTGATCGTGTTGCTAATTATGTTTTCCTTTGAATTTGTTCCTCATTACCTATTTCAAAGGAACAAAACTGTTTTACCACACAATGCGATGCTTCTTTTTCAACACGTTGCCTTTCTGAGAAAAATGATTTTTCTGTGAAGCTATGCACATTTTAGGGTTCCATAAAGAAAACTTATGTATGATGCTTAAGGCCATCGCCTAGTGATATTGTTCCTTGTACTTCTAATGGAAAAAATTTTGGTAAATGTGTACATTAGCGTCCTAAATTATTTCGTTGGAAAAATATTTGTACCTGGGAAAAGTGCGACGTACAGATTTTACAGTATGGAAATTAATGGCAAATGGTGCAGAACTTTCATATTTTAAATGTGTTTTAAAGATTTTTATCGTAATATTGACCTGTGAGTCCGACGCTATGAAGAGAAGCTGCGGTAGGCCTAAGGCCTCGCATCCGGAGAAGATGTTAAACTTTGGTCCGTTAAAAGGTAGGTTCGTTGCTGTGCCGAAAATGACGGGCGGAAGAGTACAAGAGAAAGAGATTACGTTGTTGGCAGGACAGCGATAAATGTGGTAGTCATACGCTACAAAAAAATAGGTCCAGATTATCAACACTTTATTTTGTTGTATGCTGTACGTTGTTGGCAGGAAAACCGGAAAAAACCTCTTTGATTTGTAAAAGATACGTATGAGTAAGACAGAAACTGATCTGCCAGCAGGCCGTTAACAGGAGAGCCAAAAGTTCAGGAACACAGCAAATCAGCTACGAATGGAAGCCGTTCAAACCAGAAACAAAAGTTATAGTTCCTCAGTTTTCTGTACAACATAGAAAGGCATATTCGTATTTTCCATTTGAAATCAGAGAATCATGTGTGAAAGAACGAAACATTTCTCAACATGTACTTTAAAAACAATGACAAAACATGAAAGGCCTATATTCTGTAGCGTATGAGTACATGAAGTTTCACTCTCTTTGCAAGAACGTGAATTGTACGCCGCCGCACCGAATCTTGTTTTCAACGGATCAAAGTTTGACATCGTCGCGGTAGCGATGCGTTAGTCCTACCACAGCGTATTTTCATAGCATCGAACTTACAGGTAAATATTACGGTAAAAATATTTAAAAGACATTTAAAATATGAAATTTCTGCACCATTTGCCATTAATTTATATACTCTAAAATCTGTACGTCGCACCTTTTCCAGGTACTAACATTTTTCCGACGAAACAATTTCGGACGCTAATCTACACATTTACCAAACTTTTTACCCTATTTCCTCAGTGAAGAAAGAGTTACCATACATCAAAATTCTCCCACTCATAAAAAGCAACCTAACTTAGATTGTACAATCGGTGTTTTTTGCAAAAAGCTTTCCTGAACCTTATTAAAAATCAAAAACTGTGCTTCCATGTAGTTATGATACTTGCTTACATGTGGAGCCACTCTTCCGTACCACTACACTGAAGTAAAGTTTTTAATTTTTAATTTAGCTCAAGAAGTTTTTTGCAAGAAACACCGATTGTGCAATGTATCTAAGTTAGGATGTTTTTTATTAGTGGGCCAATTGTGATGTATGGAAATCTTATTCTGAAATAAAAAGCAGTTCCTTGACATATTCAATATCCGACTTGATGTCCAATACAGTAAACAATACACTGAGACAAGGAGAAATAGCATAAAGGGGCGAAACACTCATTCAATAGGAAAACTGTATGCATATCTAATTGACTTGCGTACGTGGCAAAGCTTTCGACTTTCCGGCACAGTTTCACGAAATGTTGGCATACCGAACACCCATATCATTTTTGTTTTCTGACGATGGAGCAGAAAGCACATTTGAAATCCATGCAAACATGCTTCGGACACAGCGACTCAGGTATCTTTCTGCTTTTTTTGCATTTGGAGAGTCCCCTTCAATCTTTTGTTATGGGACAAAAATATTTATGTACTATTTTTGCATCGCAGAACAAGTTTGTAATTGACTTTTTAGCCCTATCTGCAAAGCGGGGCGCGATAGCCCCCTGAACCCCCCAAAAAGGAGGCGAGGGGATTTTTTGCGGTGTTATTGTGTGCGCGATAGGGGGTTTCTTATACAACTGAACAAGAACTAAATCGCTAATTGCCATAGTTCGTGAGATATTTGCCTGATCACGGACTTTCCTTGTAACCCTCTACACTAAAAAGGTAATGAAGTGTTTAAATATTGATATTACGGAGCGATGCAGTTTGTAAGATTCACGTAAAGCTGACGTAATAAAACGTTTAAATCATTTGTAATGGCAACATTGCTGTAATTAGTACATATTGAAAAGGAAATACAAGTGACAGTCCCAGCCCCTCGATATATCCGCCTCCCTAGCGGACGACTTATTGCCGAACATCTGGAAAGCCTCAAACGCTTTCAGTAGCATCGGTTTTAGCCAACGTTCTAAGAAAACGCCGTAACACAGAAATAATTCTGCCGATATTCCGGAAGTACTTGATTCCAAGATGGTCTTTTATTTTTTGGGACATGCGAAAATCCCCGGGGTCCTGTCAGATGAATATGACGGATGTTCCAAAATTTCCCACTGCGATTTGCCAGAAATATCTTCACGTTTGGTGGTTTAATAAAATTTCGTCTCACCACCTTCTACAGAATGGCATACAATTGTTTTCCCCGGTCAAATGATGTCCGCCATTGTGCTTAAGTTGTGTGCTTTTTCTTTATACTTTGAAAGACATCAACCCTTCTGGCAACGGTACGATATGCTAACATCCCATATCGAAACCAGATGAAAATTTCGGAATCTCTTTATAGGAAACCACATCTGCCCACCAAGGTAGCAGATGCTGCTTTTAAAATATATATACAAAAAGTTGTTAAAAGAGTGACTTTTCCGTCTTAGAAATCCAGTAAAGAAATTAATTTTTCGGCAAACGTAACGGTGACTAAAGAATACTTTCAGTCTTTTCTTTTAGAAATTATTTGCCCGATAACACTCAAGTTACATCCTTTCTTTATTTCAATCCCATTGTTGTTTTTAAGCTAAAAAGCACAGTGCAAAGTTGTTGATGAAATATTCCCATTTCGCAGCCTCGGGCAAAAGTATAATCCACTGATGTATATAAATGATAATTAAATGCGTAGTTTCATTGCCATTAGTATGAAGGCAATTGTTCCTATTTTTATTCTCATGTTTAAATATTTCATTATATTTTAAGTAGATACATTTTCTTTCAAAAATCAGTTATATTTTTCTTTAGAAAGAAATGGCGAGAGTAATTTATTCGGCGGCGAAGTTTCGTGAATGAAAGAGTATTCTGGCTTTAAATGTACTTTCGATTAGTGAACAGTGGAAAACTACATCTGTGATGTTGCTACATTGGCTAACAACGTAATGTCTTTTTCGTGAGAGATATTATCGTTACGCTAAGTCTAAAAGCATTAGATAAGAATACGATGCAATATTTCCTAAATAAACTTTTACGGCCAGACAAAACATAGACAGAAGTCAACTTACGGAAATTCTTTCTTCGTTCCAACACTGTTTCAATAGAACTTCACAACATGGCACTAGAGTTATTGACTTCACATTTACCTTAACAATCGAACGTCTACACACATCTACCCACACGAGCAACTGTTATATCATCCTTTTTATCTATCGTTCTTATCACATTCATTCATCACTTTCTCTCTGACCTCCAATGTTGCCAACCTCATTCTCGTTTGAGGGAAAAGATATAACGTTAAGTTTGGAAGTATAAGCATAACAAACTCAAATTTACACAGGAAAAGGAACGAAAAATGAGAGTCACATTAGAATATACGTCACAGGCTCTAATACCTTCGGTCTCGCTAAATGTACTTTGAAAAATTTATATTGCATCTGCCTGAGAAGTAATGATTAGAATCGCATAAAAAACCCTTCGCGTCTAATTATGCATACGATTGAAATATGAGATCTTTGGGATTGCAGCGTTTAGCGATACAAGTGAGAAAGCCTCTGACGTAACGTCACAACTAGGTCAGGTTTCCTCGTGAAAAGAGTCCTGCGGCTTTGAGCTGCGTTTTCCAGGAGGATTCAAACTACCAACAGAATACCATGATGCAAAATTCAGCTACCACATCACCGAATGAGTGCATTTGACAGGGGCCTGGTTATTGTTGCATGTCCGAATGGATAGTCCATTCGCGGCACTGCGTAGCATTTGAGTTATGATTACGCAACATTTTATTGATTTTAACAGCAGCCTTGGAGAGAAGGCATGGACTCTGGTGCGTGTGGAATGCAGCACCCAGGGCAGAGGATAATTTGATCCTTCAAAATTGTTCCGTTTCTCCGCAGATGTTAACTCTACAACCAGAAGAATGGTAAATGTTGTTTTAAGTCGTCCCATCAGAAGAAAAACCCTGTCTCGAAGACTGCCGGAAAGAGGACGCCACGCATCGCGTCAGTCTCGTTGAGTACCATTAACCAATGGGCATCGACGCCAGCATCTGGAGTCGTGCCGTACTCAAACAAAATTGCAGACCTATTAGTGTCGTGTGGTCTTCGGCGATAAATCTCGTATTTCTTTAGGGATCTACGATCCCCGGTATCGCGTATAAAAATTACGGGGAGGTAAGAAGATTGATAATGCTGTCAAAGCACGGTAACATTTTTTTATCCAAAGCACATACACAAGATCCCTAATTTATCTTTTAAAAAGCGTATAATTTATAAAACGTCTTTATTTACAATTTAAAAACATGGTTGATAAAAGCTCTAGCAAGCACTTTCGCGAACCACTGTGGCCGCATCATCAGGCCGATGAGTGAAATTAGACTAGAACGGCACAAGGTTAAATAGCGACAGATAGGAGCACAAGGGATATATATTATGTAAATGAAACACAAAGTCATTGCCATTCACTACAAATTGTTTAAAGTCTTTGTAATTATTATGATTCTTCCCCCCTTGAGTACTGTAGAAGCAAGTTTCTCCAGGCATTGATTCGGAATGTCTGACTGGGACAATGCGAACTTATCAACGACAGCTCCTAATAAACGCTCTATGCTTTTCACTGAGAGTCCATTTATCATAAAACTGGGACCAAATTACTGTAATGAGGACGTGCCTGTATACATTCCCAATGCCTGGAGAAACTTGGTTCTACACTACTCAAGGGGGAAGAATCTTAATAATTACAAAGGCTTTAAACAATTTGTAGTGAATGGCGATGACTTTGTGTTTCATTTACAGAATATATATCCCTTGTGCTCCTATCCGTCACTATTTAAATTTTTGCCGTTCTAATCTGATTTCACTCATCGGCCTGATGATGCGATCATAGTGGTTCGTGAAAGTGCTTGCCAGAGCTTTTATCAACCATCTTTATAAATTGTAAATAAAGACGTTTTTTAAAAGATAATTTATGGATGTGGTGTGTGTGCTTTGGGTCCAAAAAAATGTTACCGTGCTTTGACAGCATTATCAATCTTTTTACTTACAATTAGTACGAAATATCTTTGGTTCTTACGTAATTACGGGGAGAATGGACCATTTCAATAAAATTGTCCCGCGGCATAACTTGCAAACAGCAAGGATCATTGTCCAGAAGCAAATATCTGAGTTTCTCTGGGGGTGAAACGACCATCATGAGCAACTATGGGAGACATATTTAGTCGTCCGTCTCTAATACATCGTCACTGGTGCGAGTGAAGAGACAGAACTAGCGCTATCAGAAAAATTGATCACACGTGATCACGTTTAACCCTAACACGACCCATAGCCCTTCTCCAACGAATGATCAAATTTTCATTCTAAACTATAAATATATGTCAGTACAACATAACTACCTTACATAATCGCATTGCTTTTAAATCAGTACAAATTACTTTGTTTTCCACCTTTGTACACATTTGCATATTTAACATTTAAAAATTTACCAGCTATATTTTAAAACACCAGGAATAATGAAACAAATTACTGCTGCATGTGATTTCTTATTTTTGTTTGTTAGCAACGATAATTCCTATGATGTATCCGAAACCACCCTCCATCGTTGTGTGAAATTGTGAATTATATGTAGCTTCTCCTTGCGCTCTAAAATTTCCATAAGAAAGATCAATGCCGTTGCGGTGGAGCAGCGGTCCAAGCGTTAGTTTCTGTCAATTCGTCCGAGTTGAGCTCGTGTTCGAGTTCCGGTAAGGTATGGGTGTTGTACTTCTTTTACAGCAGTGGTTCCTTCACTTCCCCGGAACCAATGGCCCAAAATTAGGGACGGGCAAGTGTTTATAATCCACCAAATTGCTCATGATGGTCGTTAACCCCAACAAAAAAAATCAGCTCGCTTTTCCTTAAACTCACCATGATACGTAATTAAGTATCGTTGTAGTGTGACGTACTGCTGAGGTGAAAAGCGTGTCAAAACGGCAAATCTGCAGCTATGATATTCCGTCGGTGTAGCGTAGTCGGTTAGAGCAACTCACTCCGGAGCAAGGAGACGCTGTTTTGATATTCGTCACCGACAAATTACTATTTTCACAGTAGTAGCAATGGATTCATGTTGTTGCTGTTTAGATAATGTTAGGTTAGGTGACCTCGTCAGACTAAACTTCTACGTATCAAGTTACGTGATCTGAAACGTCTGTGTTGTGCTTGCACTAATTCACGACAGCCCTGGAATTTAATCCGAAGCCCTTGTTTTCGCGTGACGTCACAAAAATAGGGAACTCATTTCTCTAACATCATGGCTTTGTGCTTTCTGGACAGCCTTGGTTCGTATCAGATCCTATTCCGATTTGTTCAAGAAAGCCACGCCCACGAAGTAAACCAACCACTCGACATGCAGGCCGTGATTACACATTACCCGTACATGTCTGAGTCTCCTGTTTTAGTGGTTGCATAGCGACTGTGAGTGTCCGTTTTTTGAAAACCAAACGGATCTTATCTCAAAGAATAGGTAACATACAAAAGTCAAATGGAGAAAAATCAAGATATATTAACAACCAAATTAAATATATTTTGCGTACGCGTACCTTGGGGTGGCTTCGCCGTTCTACCGTGAGTACGCTTGCCACAGGTTTAAAATTACACCTTTATACCATACCATTATTATTTCCCAAAAGCTTCTCGGTAAAAATGCATACAATGGGGTAAGTTTTTCCTTATTTACTGAATACGTCGTCGAAGTCGTGAACTCAAGGAATGGTAACTGGGCATAAACACACGTTGTTCACATGTAGGCTACCGTTAGTTTTATCGTTGACGGCTGTGGATAGTCCTGTAAAATTGATTTTTTAAGGTGAAACTGAATGTATTAGATATGGTTTTATGTTTTGTAGCATACTGTAATCACTAGACTGTCAAACATCAGTGTTCATTTTATAGAGTACCGAGAAACAAACGAAACATGCCCTATGGACTGAAATGTCGGTAAATGTGTAATTTAGAATCCTACATGATTTAGCTTCGTATTTTGAAAAAAATGAGATATACCTATTTAAGTATGTAATTTGATCGCAAATGGTGAAAAAAGTTCATCTGGTAAATGCATTTTAAACATTTTCACCCTAAAACTTAAGAACGCCGACGTGAGCACCAAGTGCGGCAAGCCTAACACAACGCCGAAGCGACCATTTTGCTGGCGGAAGAGTACAAGAGGAATTGGGCACGTACTTGCCAGGAAAGCTTTCCATTTTGTGCTGCTACGCTGCAGAAAATAGCTAATCATTTCCTTCTCAGTTTTTTCACATCAGAATCTGACACTGTTTTTTTTTCTAAATTATTTGGCTACATATTCTTTCGAAATGTGTAGCCAAATAATTTAGGATGCTAAATTGTTCATTTTCCCTTATCTTTCATAGAAGCATGAATTTGACCATGTATTTCCTCGCTATGCGTTTCATAATAAAATTACTGCATGTGAGAGGACTTCACAGCATTTTGACGGCGTTGACTTCTCTTCAAATTTTCAGAAAAAAATGAAGAAATTATATGAGCACATTTCACCAATCTAAATATGAGCACATTTCACCAATCACGTTGAAACGCTATGGAAATCATGGAGGATCAGACATTTGTTTATGCCCAGCGCCATCTTGTGACGTCACACTTCGATGACGTATTGCTCCGCATAAATGCTTGCCGGGGTTGCTTTTATGTCTTCTGCTATTATTATTATTATTTCTTCTGGGTTATATACACTGCTGGCCACCCAAAATGCAACACCAAGAGGTAAGAATCCGATTGGCCTGAAATTCGCAGCATGCGTCGTCCGTGACTGGACATGCAAGCGATTAGCATTGCAGAGCATATGCAAATCATGTGGGTCCGGCACGCCACAGAGACTCACTAAAAGGTGGGTGCACAGAAGGCGGTGTGTAAATAGTGGAAGTGTGTTAAGCTGCCGGACCTGTGCGTGGGAAGCTTCCTGATGCCTCGTCGCAGAATACGGCAGTCATTCCAGCACGTTTCGGAGTTCGACAGAGGACGAATAGTGGCTTATCGCGACAACGATTTATCGTACCGAGACATCGGTGCCCATGTGGGACGACATCGAACCAAAGTAAGGCGAGTATGAATTCGGTGGGTGCAGGAGGGACGGAGGAACCGACGTGAGCGATTGATGCAGCCGCGGCATACCACCGAACGAGAGGACCGGCATGTTATGCGGCTGGCACTGACGGCTCGCACCGCCACATCACGAAAGTTAGCGCAGGAATTAGGGTGTGTTGTGCAACAACCTGTGTCAGTACGTAACGTTCGACGTCGTCTGCAGGAGCGGGAAGTTTTCGCACGGCGCCCATTGCTCCGATTACCATTGACTTTACACCACCGGCGAGTGCGGCAGCAGTGGGCCGTTGAATCCCGCACATGGACTACGGAATGGCACGACATTGTCTTCTCCGGCGAATCCCGCTTCTGCCTGCAACACCACGATGGTCGGATCCGCGTGTCGCGGCACCGCGGCGAGAGACTGTATAACGCCTGCATTATGCATCGCCATACCGGTCCGTCGCCTGGCGTTCTGTTTTGGGCCGCAATTGGATATGACACCCGAACCCCTCTGGTACGCATCGCCGGTACACTCAACAGCCACCGCTACATCTACGACGTTTTTATCTTGTAGTCTTCTTTTACCTGCAGGACATGCCAGAGGCTACGTTTCAACAGGACAATGCGCGCCCGCACGTGGCACGCATCGTGCAACAATTCTTCACGGCCCACGAGGTGTCACTGCTACCGTGACCCGCCTGTACTCCCGATATGTCGCCCATCGAACATGTTTGGTCGCTGATCGGCAACCGTGTGGCTCGGCAAGCACCACCCGTGGCTACACCTGATGAACTGTGACAACGTCTCACCACCTTCTACAGAATGGCATACAATTGTTTTCCCCGGTCAAATGATGTCCGCCATTGTGCTTAAGTTGTGTGCTCTTTCTTTCTACTTTGAAAGACATCAACCCTTCTGGCAACGGTACGATATGCTAACATCTCATATCGAAACCAGATGAACATTTCGGAATCTCTTTATAGGAAACCACATCTGCGCACCAAGGTAGCAGATGCTGCTTTTAAAATATTACTCCTAGAAGTGGCTGAATAAGTGACTTTTCCGTCTTAGAAATCCAGTAAAGAAATTAATTTTTCGGCAAACATAACGGTGACTAAAGAATACTTTCTGTCTTTTCTTTTATAAATTATTTGTCCGATAACACTCAAGTTACATCCTTTCTTTATCTCAATCCCAGTGCTGTTTTTAAGCTATAAAGCACAGTGCAAAGTTGATGAAATATTCCCATTTCGCAACCTCAGGTGAAAGTATAATCCATTCAGCATCCTTTGTTCCCATCAGTTAAGATTATTAAGGACTTGTATGGTTTTGTTACAAATCGTGGTACTTTTAACATACAGAGCTAATTTGAATATCCATTAGGTACTTTTGTTGGAAATCACATATATTGGCAGAAAAATGGGTAATGTCCTAATACAGACACCTTCGAAATCCACCGGCAGATCCAGCTGAGCTTCACGGCCTGAAGTGATAGCGAGGACGGCGTGCCACGGAAGGAACGACCGTCGATTCTCGTAGTCTTAAGGGGACCGTAAATAAATTGCAAATGTAACAAATCAACTAGGAAACAAAGACGGGTTCTCTTAAGGGACCATCAACAAATTGAAATGCGACTGATTACAGAAACACGAAAAACCATGTTTCCTAACAAGTAATTAACCGATTTGAAAGCTAATGGTCTCTTTCTACTCAGGAACGAATCACCCATGAGATACGATACAGAATTTCGTTCCATCCGTCTGCCGTCCGTCCAGAAGAAAAAAATCTTCGCCGAGAAACAACCGATTTGCACGGAAATTATTTCTTTCGACGCAGGGACTCCTCACACCTATCAGGTACAATACAAAATAACGTTCCATCCGTCCCAAATCTGTCTTTCCGTCCGTCCATCCGTTCCAGGTCTTTCTTTCCGTTTGTCCGTCCATCCGGAAGTATAAAAACACATAACTCGACCGAGAAACAACCGATTTTCACGGAAATTGTCTCTTTCTACTCAGAAACGAATTACCCATGAGATACGATACAGAATTACGTTCCATCGGTCCGCCGTCTGTCCGTCCGTCCAGAAAAATAAAAATAATCTCGGCCGAGAAACAACAGATTTGCACGACAATTATTTTTTTCGACTCAGGGACCCCTTCACACCTATCAGATACAATACAAAATTACGTTCCATCCGTCCCAAGTCTGTTTTCCGCCCGTCCATCCGGAAGTATAAAAACACATAACTCGACCGAGAAACAACCGATTTGCACGGAAATGGTCTCTTTCTACTCAGGAACGAATTACCCATGAGATACGATACATAATTACGTTTCATCCGTCCGCCGTCTGTCAGTCCGTCCAGAAGAATAAAAAAATAACTCTGCCAAGAAACAACCGATTTGCACGGAAATTATTTCTGTGGACTCAGGGACGCCTCACACCTATCAGATACAATACAAACTTACGTTCTGTGCGTCCCAAGTCTATCTTTCCGTCCATGCGTCCGTCCGGAAGCATAAAAACACGTAACTCGACAGAGAAACAACCGATTTGCACGGAAATTAATTCGTTCTACACAGGTACGCCTCACACTAATCAGATATGATAGAAAATAACGTTCCATCTGTTCGCTGTCTGTCTGTCCATTTGTCTTGAAGTATAAAAGCGTATAACCTCACCGAGAAACAACCGATTTGTACGGAAATGATTTCTTTCTACTGGGGGACACATCGCATCTGTCAGGTACGTTGCAACAATACGTTCCGTCAGTCGGCCGCCTGTGTGTCTGTCCGTCCGGAAGTATAAAAGCACTTAAACCCTGACGAGAAATATCCGATTTGCACAGAACTGATTCTTTTCTACACAGGGTCGCCTCACACCTATCAGATATGATAGAAAATTTCATTCCATCCGTCCGTCGTTTGTCTGTTCGTCCGTCCGGAATTATAAAAGCACGTAACCCCACCGAGAAACAACCGTTTAGCACGGAAATGACTCCTTTCTACTCACGGAAGCCTCCACCTATCAGATATGATAGAAGTTACGTTCCATTGTCCGAAGTCTGTCTGTCCGTCCGTCCTGAAGTATAAAATAACGTAACTCCGTCGAAAAACAACAGATTTGCACGGAAATTAATTCATTCTACTCAGGGACGCCTCACACTTTTACGAGAGAAAATTACGTTTCAACTGTCCGCCGTCTGTCTGTCTATTCGTCCGGAAGTATAAAAGCACGTAACCTCAACGAGAAACAACCGATTTGCACGGAAATTATATCTTTCTACTCGGGGACGTCTCACACCTATCAGGTACGATACAAAATTACGTTCCGTCCGTCGTCCGCATGTTTTCCTGTCCGTCCAAACGAACAAAAGCCTACAACCCTACCGAGAAACAATCGATTTGTACGGAAATGAATTCGTTCTACTAAGGGACCCTCACATAGAGGTGGAGAACTATCGATAGTTATGATTATCGATAGTTTTCGATAGTCAAAAAATAGGAATCAATAACTATCGATAGTGTGTTGGCACAGTTTCTAGGGAGAAAATTTGTTTTCCGGGATGAAAAATTATTTCTGACAAGAATATGATAAATTATGTAAAATATATTTAGCATTAAACGAAACACATCCAACAAAATTAGAAGATACATTACAATCGAATATGGTACATAGTATTTGGACACTTCAATCAAAAATAAAACTGAGCACTCATATTAGAGATCTACTTTTAGAAATTTCGCACAATATTACCGCGACAAGAAAATGGTTGTATGGAATTCAACTAATATCTAATCCTAACTGGAACTACTGTGGTTCAGAAGACATTCTTCAACATTTATTTGTAGATTGCAATTTTGCAAAATATATCTGGGATTGGTTACAACAATACTTAAATTATAGACATAAATTTACTGCAGACCAAATTTTGTACCATGTACCTCTAGACTGGTCTGAATTTAAAAGCCTAACAATTCATTATTTAATAGCAATAACAAAATATATTGTATGGAAAAATCGAAACGCCTTATCTTACCAAAAAAAATAAAAAAAATACAGGGCAGATTAAAATACCTATTAAATGTGATCTCAGAAGAATACTGCACTTTGGAGCTCAAAAAACTTTTAAAAAATGGAAAGTGTTAGCACCAGTAATATATAAAAAAAGGAACAAAAATACTAAACAAAATAATAGAATAAAGCAATTAAAATTAAAATATTTATAGCAAAAAAGGGAAACATAACAAGACTGAAAAGTATAAATTAAACTCTTAAACACATATAATTTTGTTCCCGATATCGTGTCAGTATTTTGTTGGAAAAATCAAAATGTAATACTGAAGTCAATTTCGATCATATCGGTAGGATTTCAATAATTTACTGGTCATTACTATAATATATTCAGCAATGGCATATCACACATAAAAAATAAATTATTTGTAATAATATAATTAAAGCAAAACAGGATCCATTAATGTGTTTCCATCTTATCTTTAGTATTTCCTGTACTATTGTGTAACATCACTATCCTATTCTTTCATGTTTACAAAAAAATGTTATATTGTTTACTCCAATTTTTGCCATTTTTTTTTATCTGAAATGCCTTTAACAAGAACCTCTTACTAATTACGTATGGAGTGTTCAAAAAAGTGATTTCCAAACAAATTGTAAACTTCCTGTAACAAGCGGAAATTCTTGTGCAGGCTCCCACCCTCTCAGTTAGTTGTCTGCTCTGTCTGGAAGTATGAGAACATGACAATTATGAAAGGATCCTCTAATAATAATAATAATAATAACAATAATGAAAGTATGCACTAAATGTTTTAATTTACTAAAAAGATGTATGAATATGTGTTTAAATGGAAAAATTAGGTAAAAGATTAATAGATTCCTAAACAATGATTTAACAGCCCCTGATGCGTCGCCCTTTAGTAAGAGTCGGACATGAGGTATAAATTAAAGAAACAAAACTTTTCTTACTTTTCCATATTGTCGAAAAGCTAAGCTCTGATAAGCTTTGAAACTAACCATTTCTTTTGCATTTTTTCTTCTGCTTATTTTTTTTTTTATTTTTTTTTTGGTTGAAGTTTAACGACCACCGTGAACAATTCGATGGGCTGTAAGCGTTTGTCCGTCCCAGATTTAGTTCCACTTGTTTCAAGGAAGGGATAAAGAAGCCAGTGCTATAAGACAAATACAACCACGACATCTATTACTCACGGGATTCGAATCCGGACCCATCTCGAACGAATGGTCAGAAATCAGCCCTTAGACCACTGCGCCACCGGGGCGGGGAATCTACGTTTCGACGATATCCTCCTGAAGTGAGTGAGCAAAAGTCACGAAACCAAATGTTGTGCCTGAAGAACGAGCTAATACGTGGCTCCTTAATTCTTATTTTCTGTTTGTATTGCATGATTTTTTATGTTTCCCTTCACAAAAGCTAAAGAAGAAAATTATGCAGTTTTGTATGCAAAAACATTTTTTTCTATAATGTTCAGCAAAATCGTGGTAATAATTTGTGAGAAACTGAATAAATAAAGTTTTGAGTGAGGCTGTTCCTCAGTTGTTTTTTTCTGGGATCTTTTAAAACGATAGCAGCTGAATGCTATCGTTTTAAATTTTCCCTAAGATTTGACGTATTGCCTGACGTTTTGTAGTTCTTTCCACAAAGGCTACATTTTACGTAGATCTTATCCTAACCAAAAGAAAAATAATGTTGCACAAAAGATATTTTAGGTTTACCCATTATTACTGATACTTACTTTCAACAAATAACTGTTTCATAACCTGACACACCTTTAAACTTCCAGTACAAACAACAAGAACAACGCTTCTGGCTTCGTTTTTATCTGACTGAAGCGTACACTTTCGCTTTAAACTTGACTTAACATGAAGAACAACAGAGTGCAAAAACCGCATACTCTCACCGTTTACTCTTTTGATTAGTGTCATTCGTATTAATATGGCTGGGCTCAAAAGTACAAATGAGGTGAAAAAGTATAAAGATTGTGTGAACATTTATAATTGTCATGTTCTCATACTTCCAGACAGAGCAGACAACCAACTGAGAGGGTGGGAGCCTACACAAGAATTTCGGCTTGTTACAGGAAGTATACAATTTATTTAGAAATCAGCTTTTTGAACACTCCACATGTACTTAGTAAGAAGTTCTTGTTAAAGGCATTTCAGATAAAAAAATGGCAAAAATTGGGGTAAACAAAATAAAATTTTTTTAAACATGAAAGAATAGGAAAGTGATGTTACACAATAGTACAGGATATAGATAAGATGCTGTTTCCAATAAAAAACTGAAACAATGTCGGGAACAAATTATATGTGTTTAAGAGTTTAATTTATACTTTTCAGTTTTATTATATTTCACTGTCTTGCTATTAATATTTTAATTTTAAATGCTTTATTCTATTATTTTGTTTAGCATTTTTGTTCCTTTTTTTATATATTACTGGTGCTAACACTTTCCATTTTTTAAAAGTTTTTTGAGCTCCAAACTGCAGTATTCTTCTGAGATCAAATTTAATAGGTATTTTAATCTGCTCTGTATTTTTTTATTTTTTTTTGGTAAGATAAGGCATTTCGATTTTTCCATACATTATATTTTGTTATTGCTATTAAATAATGAATTGTTAGGTTTTTAGATTCAGAGCAGTCTAGATGTACATGGTACAAAATTTGGTCTGCAGTAAATTTATGTCTATAATTTAAGTATTGTTGTAACCAATCCCATATATATTTTGCAAAATTGCAATCTACAAATAAATGTTGAAGAATGTCTTCTGAACCACAGTAGTTCCAGTTAGGATTAGATATTAGTTGAATTCTATACAACCATTTTCTTGTCGCGGTAATATTGTGCGAAATTTCTAAAAGTAGATCTGTAATATGAGTGCTTAGTTTTCTTTTTTGATTGAAGTGTTCAAATACTATGTACCATATTGGATTGCAGTGTATCTTCTAATTTTGTTGGATGTGTTTCGTTTAATGCTAAATATATTTTACATAATTTCTCATATTCTTGTCAGAAATACTTTTTCATTCCGGAAAACAAATTTTCTCCCTAGAAACTGTGCCAACACACATCGATAGTTATTGATTGTTATTTTTTGACTATCGAAAACTATCGATAATCATAACTATCGATAGTTCCCCACCTCTATGTGAGGGTCCCTTAGTAGAACGAATTCATTTCCGTACAAATCGATTGTTTCTCGGTAGGGTTGTAGGCTTTTTTTCGTTGGGACGGACGGGAAAACATGCGGTCGACGGACGGAACGTAATTTTGTATCATACCTGATAGGTGTGAGACGTCCCCGAGTAGAAATAAATAATTTCTGTGCAAATCGGTTGTTTCTCGTTGAGTTTACGGGCTTTTATACTTCCGGACGATAAGACAGACAGACGGCGGACAGTTGGAACGTAATTTTCTCTCGTATCTAATAGGTGTGAGGCATCCCTGAGTAGAATGAATTCATTGCCGTGCAAATCGGTTGTTTTACGGCGGTGTTACGTGCTTCAATACTTCGGACGGGCGGACGGACAGACACACTTCGGACGGGCGAACGGGCGGACGGACAGACACACTTCGGACGAATGGAACGTAATTTCTGTCATAGCTGATAGGTGTGAGGCCTCCGTGAGTAGAAAGGAGACATTTCCGTGCTAAACGGTTGTTTCTCGGTGAGGTTACGTACATTTATACTTCTAGACGGACGAACGGACAGACAGACGACGGACGGATGGAACGTAATTTCTATCATATCTGATAGGTGTGAGGCGTCCTGGAGTAGAAAGGAATAATTTCCGTGAAAATCGGTTATTTCTCGGTCGAGTTATGTATTTTTATGCTTCCAGACAGACAGACAGACGGAAAGACAGACTTGGGACAGATGGAACGTAATTTTGTATTGCATCTGATAGGTGTGAGACGTCCCTGAGTCGAAAGAAATACTTTCCGTGTAAATCGGTTGTTTCGCGTCGGAGATATTTTTTTATTCTTCTGGACGGACGGACAGACGGCGGACGGATGGAACGTAATTCTGTATCGTATCTCATGGGTTATTCGTTCCTGAGTAGAAAGATACCATTTGCTTGCAAATCGGTTACTTGTTAAGAAACATGGTTTTACGTGTGGCCGTAATAAGTCATTTGTGGACGGACGGACAGACGGCGGACGGATGGAACGCAGCTCTGAATCGTATCTCATGAGTAATTCGTTCCTGAGTAGAAAGAGACCATTTGCTTGGAAATGGGTTTCTTACTTGTTAAGAAACATGGTTTTTCGTGTTGCCGTAATCAGTCACATTTCATTTTGTTGATGGTCCCTTAAGAGAACCTATCTTCGTTTCCTAATTGATTTTGTTACATTCGTAATTTGTGTACCTTAAGGCTACGAGATTCAACGATCGTTCCTTCCGTGACACGCCGTCCTCGCTATCACTTCAGGCCACGAAGCTCAGCTGGACTTGCCGATGAATTTCGAAGGTGTCTGTATTAGGACATTACCGCGGTGGCTATTTCACTCTTTTGGCCGACCATGGGCATTCAATGGCGCAGTCATTGTTTCCATCAGGGGATTTCACCTTTAAAGATGATAATGCCCCGATTTATAGAATTCAAACTGTTCAGTCATGGTTCGAGGAACATGAGGATGAAGTTGCATACCTTCCCTGGCCTGCACAATCCCCGGACTTAAACATCATTCAGCCCCTGTCGTCTGTGTTGGAAAACAGAGTGCGATCACGTTCTCCTCCTCCGGCGTCTCCCAAATAATTGGAGCAGTTTCTGCAGGAAAAATAGTACAAAATACCCCTTTCTATCATCCACGATTTGTATGCGCCCATTCCAAGGAGTATTCAAGCAGTTTTAAATGCCAAGGTTTCTCCCACACCATATTAGGTGCGTAACACCTATAGTTTCAAGGTTTTTCCATTATTTTGGACAACCCCTGATATATATATATCATCATCATCATCATCATTGTCAACCATTATCAATCCACTGCTGGACAAAGGTCTCCCCAAGTTTCCTCCACAACGGTCTGTCTTGTGCCAGTCTCCTCCATGTCACCCCTGCATACTTTCGAATTTCATCCACCCATCTCCCATGTGGTCTTCTTCTGGGTCTTTTCCTGTCCCTTGGAATCCAATCTAAAATTTCGGCTGTCCATCGATGATCTGTCCTTCTGGCAGTATGTCCAGCTCATTGCCATTTCAGGGATTTAACTCTGATCATGATGTCTTCCACTCTTGTCATTTTTCGGATCCACGAGTTCCTCTTCTTATCTCTCCTGGTTACACCAAGCATGCACCTCTCCATGTTCTTTGAGTTGTCTGCAGCCTTTGTATGTCTCTTTTAGTTAAGGTCCACGTCTCTGCACCATACGTAAGCACTGGAAGGATGCATTGATCAAACACTTTTCTTTTAAGACATAATGGCATATTGCTCTTGAAAATTATGCTGTTTCTTCCAAAAGCTCTCCAGGCAAGTTTTGTACGCCGATTAATTTCTTCATCAATGTGACCCTCACTTGATATCTGCTGTCCAAGATAAACGTACGTGTCCGTTATCTGCAGCTTTTCTCCATCAATCGATAAATCTTCATTTCTTGTAAAAGCATTGAACATCACTTTTGTCTTCTGAAAGTTCATTTTTAATCCCACTTCTTTACTCTTGTCAGCAAGTTCCTGGATCATACTCTGCAGCTCTGATGGGGTAGTTGCAAAAATGACTACGTCATCAGCAAAACGAAGGTGGGTTAGATAATCTCCATTAATCTTTATCCTCTTGTTTTCCCAGCTCAGCGACTGAAAGACAACCTCCAATGTGGCATTAAAGAGCTTCGGAGATATGGTGTCACCTTGTCTCACTCCCTTTCCAATTTTTACGTGTGTTGTATTTTCAAACAGCCTAATCTTTGCACTTGCATTTTCATAGATGTTATTAATAATATTAATGTATGCATCTTCAATACCGCAGGTTTTCAGAGCCATTGTAACTGCTGATGGTTCACCGAATCAAAGGCTTTTTCATAATCGATAAAATCCATGCACAATGGAAGTTCATATTCCCTCGCTCTTTCAATTAGTTCTCTTAGCACGTGGATATGATCTATTGTGCTGTAGCCACTCCTGAATCCAGCTTGTTCTCTCGGTTGAGCCATGTCCAGTGTTACCTTCAAGCGGTGTGAAAGAACTTTAGTGAAGATTTTATAAACTACTGATAGGAGGCTGATAGGTCTGTAGTTTCCGAGATCCTCAATGTCACCTTTCTTATGTAGCAGGATCATTGTAGCGGTGTTCCAATCCTCAGGAATCTTTCCTTCATTAAGGCATCGAGTGAAAATTTGGGCGAGTACTGTTTCGATTTCTCCACTTGCTTCTTGTATGATGTCTACAGTAATTCCATCTTCTCCTGGAGCTTTTCCCCGCTTCATGTTCTTGATTGCATGTGCAACTTCTGCTGGAAGGACTGGAGGAACTCTGGTACTGGTATCTTCATGATGTCTGGAGTGCATGTATCACCCCTTTCATATAATTTGGAGTAGAAATCTTTCACTCTTGTCAAAATTTCGCCTCTATTTCTTGTTACAGAACCATCTTCTTTTCTCAGTGCCATAATCTGTTTTCTTCCCTTACTGAGATGTCCCTTTGCTATCTTTAGGCTTTGGTTGTTTTCAATTGCTTTCCTCACTAGTTCACAGTTGAATTTTCTTACGTCTTCAGTGATACTTTTTCTTACTGTCTTGCATAGCTCTATATATTCCACTTTGGAAGTCACATCTTCTTTAGTTGTCCTCATCTTTCTTCTTTTTTGTATCCACATTTTGGTTTTTCCTGATAATTTGTTCACATGTAATTTGTTCTTAGACCCAGCTAATTTTGTTGCTGTTTCCATAAGAGCTTTGGTTACTTTTCTGTTAACTTCAGAGATGTCCACTTCTTCTGATGTTAGGCCTTCTAAAGCAGAGAACCTGTTCTTCAGTTCCAACTTGAAGGTATTATGGTGTTTTTTAAAGTTGGTTATGTCAATAGATTTTGTTTGTCTTATGAGCTTGCCACGTTCAAGTTTAGTGTTGAGGTGCATCTTACATCTCACCAATCTATGGTCACTACCTGTGTTGAACTTGTTTAGCACACTGCAGTCTTCTATGACGAATTTGACGAATTTTTTGTTACACACACACACATATATATATATATATATATGTTGATGCAAAAAAGAAGAGTGATGAGGACAACTAAAGAAGATGTGACTTCCAAAGTGGAATATATAGAGCTATGCAAGACAGTACGAAAAAGTATCACTGAAGACGTAAGGAAATTCAACTGTGAACTAGTAAGGAAAGCAATTGAAAACAACCAATGCCTAAAGATAGCAAAGGGACATCTCAGTAAGGGAAAAACAGATTATGGCACTGAGAAAAGAAGATGGTTCTGTAACAAGAAATAGAGGCGAAATTTTGACAAGAGTGAAAGATTTCTACTCCACATTATATGAAAGGGATGATACATGTACTCCAGACATCATGAAAGATACCAGTACCAGAGTTCCTCCAGTCCTTCCAGCAGAAGTTGCACATGCAATCAAGAACATGAAGCGGGGAAAAGCTCCAGGAGAAGATGGAATTACTGTAGACATCATACAAGAAGCAAGTGGAGAAATCGAAACAGTACTCGCCCAAATTTTCACTCGATGCCTTAATGAAGGGAAAATTCCTGAGGATTGGAACAACGCTACAATGATCTTGCTACATAAAAAAGGTGACATTGAGGATCTCGAAACTACAGACCTATCAGCCTCCTATCAGTGGTTTATAAAATCTTCACTAAAGTTCTTTCACACCGCTTGAAGGTGACACTGGACATGGCTCAACCGAGAGAACAAGCTGGATTCAGGAGTGGCTACAGCACAATAGATCATATCTACGTACTGAGAGAACTTATTGAAAGAGCGAGGGAATATGAACTTCCATTGTGTATGGCTTTTATCGATTATGAAAAAGCCTTTGATTCGGTGAAACCATCAGCAGTTGCAATGGCCCTGAAATCCTGCGGTATTGAAGATGCATACATTAATATTATTAATAACATCTATGAAAATGCAAGTGCAAAGATTCGGCTGTTTGAAAATACAACACACATAAAAATTGAAAAAGGAGTGAGACAAGGTGACACCATATCTCCGAAGCTCTTTAATGCCACATTGGAAAATGTCTTTCAATCACTGAACTGGGAAAACAGAGGGATAAAGATTAATGGAGATTATCTAACCCACCTTCGTTTTGCTGATGATATAGTCATTTTTGCAACTACCCCATCAGAGCTACAGAGTATGATCCAGGAACTTGCTGACAAGAGTAAAGAAGTGGGATTAAAAATGAACTTTCAGAAGACAAAAGTGATGTACAATGCTTTTACAAGAAATGAAGATTTATCGATTGATGGAGAAAAGCTGGAGATAACAGACACGTACGTTTATCTTGGACAGCAGATATCAAGTGAGGGTCACATTGGTGAAGAAATTAATCGGCGTACAAAACTTGCCTGGAGAGCTTTTGGAAGAAACAGCATAATTTTCATGAGCAATATGCCATTATGTCTTAAAAGAAAAGTGTTTGATCAATGCATCCTTCCAGTGCTTACGTATGGTGCAGAGACGTGGAGACGTGGACCTTAGCTAAAAGAGACATACAAAGGCTGCAGACAACTCAAAGCAGCATGGAGAGGTGCATGCTTGGTGTAACCAGGAGAGATAAGAAGAGGAACACGTGGATCCGAAAAATGACAAGAATGGAAGACATCATGATCAGAGTTAAATCCCTGAAATGGCAATAGGCTGGACATTCTGCCAGAAGAACAGACCATCGATGGACAGCCGAAATTTTAGATTGGATTCCAAGGGACAGGAAAAGACCCAGAAGAAGACCACATGGAAGATGGGTGGATGAAATTCGAAAGTATGCAGGAGTGACATGGAGGAGACTGGCACAAGACAGACCGTTGTGGAGGAAACTTGGGGAGACCTTCGTCCAGCAGTGGATTGATAATGATTGACAATGATGATATATATATATATATATATATATATATATATATATATATATTCTATAAAGAAGATACCTAAGCAAAAAAATACATATAATTTTGACTCACACCTAGTACAACATAGAAAAGGTTATGTATCTACCTGTGTGAGTAAAAGGAGAAAAGATAAAAAAATAATAAAATAAAACAACTGAATGTAGAAGGTGTCGAGAATACTGAGCCTTGGCTTTATCAGGGACCAGCAAAAACTCTGCATTTTCTCACTTCCACAAAGACCTAGTTGGAAATGGGTTTCTGCAAGGCCATAGATGCAAGTAACATTCCCACCTAAAATAGTTTAAAAAATATATATAATTCATGTCCTCCGTAGAGTTGCATGACCTAGCACTAGTTAACAATTTCGCTTGCATCCATTAACCTTCCTGGCCCGACCCATGCTCTTCATCTGTTACTATTAAACAGAGAGAAGAAGATTAAAGAGAACTCAAGCTGTGAGAGTGACATAATAATTAGAAATGATTTTCAACCATAACGAAATTCCAAGTTCGTTTGAGAGAGAATTTAAACCTGAAAATCAATGCAAAAGAAATCCAAATTTTACATTGCAATTAAAAAAGGAAATGTTAATTTTTAACGAACAGATTTTTGAAAGAAAACTTGAGTCTAAAACCCCCTACTCTACAACTTATGACAGCACGAAAACGAGAATAAGTTAAAGATAAAAATTAACCAAAGAAAACTTTGTGAAAGTTATATACCTTAAACAGTTAATTATCTTTAACTTATTCTCGTTTTCGTGCTGTCATAAGTTGTAGAGTAGGGGGTTTTAGACTCAAGTTTTCTTTCAAAAAATCTGTTCGTTAAAAATTAACATTTCCTTTTTTAATTGCAATGTAAAATTTGGATTTCTTTTGCATTGATTTTTCAGGTTTAAATTCTCTCTCAAACGAACTTGGAATTTCGTTATGGTTGAAAATCATTTCTAATTATTATGTCACTCTCACAGCTTGAGTTCTCTTTAATCTTCTTCTCTCTGTTTAATAGTAACAGATGAAGAGCATGGGTCGGGCCAGGAAGGTTAATGGATGCAAGCGAAATTGTTAACTAGTGCTAGGTCATGCAACTCTACGGAGGACATGAATTATATATATTTTTTAAACTATTTTAGGTGGGAATGTTACTTGCATCTATGGCCTTGCAGAAACCCATTTCCAACTAGGTCTTTGTGGAAGTGAGAAAATGCAGAGTTTTTGCTGGTCCTTGATAAAGCCAAGGCTCAGTATTCTCGACACCTTCTACATTCAGTTGTTTTATTTTATTATTTTTTTATCTTTTCTCCTTTTACTCACACAGGTAGATACACAACCTTTTCTATGTTGTACTAGGTGTGAGTCAAAATTATATGTATTTTTTTGCTTAGGTATCTTCTTTATAGAATGTGAATTCTGAATTTTCAAAACTGCTGCGTTGCGCGTTTTGATTTTCAGGTTATTTTGCAACCTTCGTTTTAAATTCTAAAGTTTTTCCTTATTCTTCAGTTTTGCTCTTAAGTATATATATATATATGTATATATATATGTATATACACTGGCGTGCAAAAATTAAGGAAGAGTGCAGCAGTCTATTTACATAATAGACTGCTACACTCTTGCACCATTTACCTGTTCATTTCCCCGAACACATTATGATCACACATTTTTGAAATGCTTTGCACTTAGCGCTGTCCGTCCCAAAAGTTTAGGCACAAATAAATATCGACCCTAAAACTTAAAAAATACAAAGCAAAGGAGCACAAACATTGAAAAGCAAGTGAAACATTTCAAGCCATGTCACATTACACAATGAGAGACCAATGCAAGTAATGGATATAATTACACATACATTGGCGTTCAAAAATTAAGGACTAAACGGTTTTTCGAATGTAACGTCGTGCAGAAGTGCTCCAGATCGACTCAAATCATACCATAAGATACCCAAGATCTAAGAATATGGGACAAGTGAGCAAAACCGTCCAAACAAGGAATTCAAAGGATACAAAGGCACTTTATTGAAAAGGTAGCTTCGAGCACAACTGGACAGAAGACAGAAAAGTCCATGTGACAGGCGGCTGCCAAGAAAAACCCAGTCTTTAGTAGGAGATATGATCGTCCCTGACTGCGTTGCAGGATTTACAACGTCTGTCCATGCTGAGGACGAGATTGTCAAGGAGCTGTTGAGGCATCGCGGCCCATTCCTCTTGTAGCGCCAATCGCAGCTGCGAAATCGTTGATGGTGGCTAGTGACGTGCTGTCAAGCGTCTCCCGAGAAGGTCCCACACGTGTTCGATTAGATTTAGGTCCGGGGACCTTGCGGGCCAATCCATGCATTGAATATTTTCACTCTCCAACAGCTATGCGACAGCCACTGTACGATGAGGTGTAGCGTTGTCGTCCATGAAGAGGAACTTAGGAACCACAGCACGTCTAAAGTGACGCACGTGATGCAGGAGAACCTCGGTACAATAGCGGACGCCTGTGACTGAACCTCCTTGGAAGATGTGGAGGTCAGTACGGCTTCCAAGCATGATACCGCTCCAAACGAGAACTCCGCCACCTCCAAACCGGTCCCTTTCGATGATGTTGGAGGTGTGATTGCGTTTTCCCTGCTCTCTCCAGATGTGTATACGTCCAGAATCGCTCTTCAGACTAAATCGGCTCTCATCCGTAAAGAGAATTCGACCCCATTGCTGATGTGTCCAGTTCTTGTGTTCCTGGCACCACAGAAACCGCCGTCTCCGATGAGTAGGCATTAATGGCACACACCGTACTGGTCGTCGTGCAAATAGAACGCCTTTGTGCAGCCTCCTGGCCACGGTAAAACGCGATAACGGACGTCCAGTTGTCTGTTGCATGTGCCTTGCGATTTCTCCCGCTGTCTGCCGTCTGTCTCTTCTCGCCTGTAGAACAATATACCGGTCGTCCGCCGTCGTGGTTGCTCGTGCACGACCACTGCTAAACTCTCGGACAGCTGTTAATGTCGTTTGAAATGCTCTCCAAGCTCGTGAAACGATGCTGTGAGCGATCCCGAACTCCTCGGCCACACTAGTCACACTTCGACCTTCTTCCAACTTCCCAATGACGCGACCTCGGGTAAAGGCATCCAGATGTCGTCTACTGGATTGCCTGTTGGCCATATCACACGGTGGCAGCAACTCGACGTCGTTCCAACCGATGTACGCCGTGCAATAGCTTTCACCGAATTGCTGAGCGTACACCGCCCGTGTGCTTTATACCCTTCCGACACTCCCCCTACGTCATGCTGCATATATGAGCATGCCCTACCGTACCGGACACTAGTCTATCTCCTGAGTGGTCTTTCGGTCCGTACTGCCTGCTCGTTCCGCTGTTATGCTAATTTCTCCTCTTCGTCCTTAATTTTTGCACACCAGTGTATATGCGTCGATGATCCATTCTATTACGACCAATCACAGCTTAGAGAAATGAACGCGCCTGGAGACCTAACGGTGCCGCAGAAGAAGTTCACAGAGCAGTATGTATGCATTTCCAGGACCGGCTTTAGGTTAGTCGAGTGTTCGGAGTCAGAATGGGAAATGCTGCCGATTGACTGGAGTCTGATAAAGGATAGAATATAAAGTTAAGAGCAATGCTGATCTTTTGGACCGGCCATGTTCTACGTATAATTGAGAGAAACGGATAAATGAGAAACATGTAAACGGGGTTGTACTGCATTTTTTATTTTAGTCGTTCTCGCAACCAGTTCCTCCGAAAACTTAAAATTAACACATTAAAACTTGTCCTGCTATCCTGCGTGTTTGTATGAGGAATGACTAAAGTTTACAATCACGATTTAAATAATATGCAGGTCTCTTCAATAACACAATGGAGTTTTATTAATACCTTTTTCAGGAGCCAAGTAAAATTAACCTATAACTGAAATGGCCTATGAACGAAGTAGCGCACGTTTTCGTCCATAGATGGCAGCACATTATTCGCTTGCAACGCATGGTTAAGCTTTTAGTGTTATTGTGCTAGGTATTTTGTAGCATGCAGTATTTACAGTTATACTTTGTTTCCTACAATAGTTCATCTACTGTATTAAAATAGTATGCAAAGCGTAATTATTAATTCATTTACGTTTGGTATTTTTTGCACAAAGACATAGGATGTAACATTCTAAAAAATACATACACATTAACATGGTTTTAAAAAATTGCTACTTATATTTATTGTCTGTTACTTTTAAGTTAAAACATTTTATTTCCAAGGCCATTCAATGTTTTCTCATCACTAATACAGCTGCAAAAGAAGTCCATAACGATGTCAAAAGATTTCAGGACATCTCTAAAATTGGGTGGTGATGTACTTATTGGGATTGATCCATCCCGTAACTCGAGACGTTCACTTTGCGCACTTTCTGTTCTCAATTATTTCATCTGGAGATTAGTTTAATATTAATAATAAATTGTCGCATTGCTCGCCACAAAGTGGTTGATCGTTCTGGTTCCTTTCTCCGGGATTGATGTGATTAAATGCTTATCAATTTGAGGCACATATATTAAAAAAAAAAGAAGTGTATTAGAAACTTACAAAATTTTGATCACTTTAACCAAATCCAAACCATTATTCAATCATACTCTATTCCGGCGGGAAAAAGGCGAGATAAAGCAGACTAGATCTAAGCTTTGAGTTCCTTTGACCAACTTAGTGAACATGAGGAACTGTTGGAAGATAATCCCATTAGATTTCATTCCAACGCGAATCATTTTTCTCATCTTGTTCATTTGAAGCGCAATGCTCCCCACTTTTTTCTTTAAATAATATAATTCTATTAGTTATGCCGCGCATGTCTTAACACCATTCATACTATTGTATCCACCCTGTATTAAAAACGATCTTCTCAAAATGGGAGGGTTATTTACTAAAATCTATAAAAGCTATTGTGCACCAACGCAATTTTCACGACAATGGCACCTGAGTTGTTGTTTTTGCGTGCCCCCGATGACTACCAATGTTTGGTCAGGTAACTCCAATGTAGAAAATATGGAGGACCTAAAGAAAATGCCCTGTGGCAGTGGCGTATCTTGAGTCCGAGAGCCACATTTGTTCATTTTTCTATTGAACTTTAATGTGTTTCTTGGAAATACTTTTGCAAGGCAAAAAGGAAGCCGGAAATTTTGATGCTAAAAATAACACTGACATTTCCTACAGAATATTGAGAGGTAATGTACGTAATTTGGCAAAAAATGAAAAACGTGGAGTTGTAATTATATCATCATCTACTAAAACCACTCTCGCTGCATTAAATGGTTCATGGAAGGTATATCCAAGTATTTTCTAAAACAGCGGTCATCTCCGTAGATATCTACCAATCATTTGGAGACTAGTTCCTGACGCCACGACGAGCTGCTAAACCCTCTAACACCATTGGGTGACTATCACTATACTCAGGTAGGTCAGAGCCAAAGAGCAATCCGACAGATTATTGCCGATTCACGTGACGCCGTGAAGAAATCGCCCACGCCTTGGAGATATATAAAATGCACTGCAAAACTCTGTGCTGAATATAATTTGCCCTTATTTTTAACTGATGGATAGAGGAATGGTTTTCGTACCACAAGAAACAAATTTGGGCAGAAGTAAAATGTACTGTTTACCTGTATTAAAAAGGAAGGACACCACACTATATATATATATATCATCATCATCATCATCATCATTGTCAACCATTACCAATCCACTGCTGGACGAAGGTCTCCCCAAGTTTCCTCCACAACGGTCTGTCTTGTGCCAGTCTCCTCCATGTCACCCCTGCATACTTTCGAATTTCATCCACCCATCTCCCATGTGGTCTTCTTCTGGGTCTTTTCCTGTCCCTTGGAATCCAATCTAAAATTTCGGCTGTCCATCGAGGATCTGTCCTTCTGGCAGTATGTCCAGCCCATTGCCATTTCAGGGATTTAACTCTGATCATGATGTCTTCCACTCTTGTCATATTTCGGATCCACGAGTTCCTCTTCTTATCTCTCCTGGTTACACGAAGCATGCACCACTCCATGCTCCTTTGAGTTGTCTGCAGTCTTTGTATATCTCTTTTAGTTAAGGTCCACGTCTCTGCACCATACGTAAGCATATATATATATATATATATATGGGATGTAAGGTCAGGTATATATTTTGTGGTGGTCCGTCAGTGTGTATATATATATATATATATATATATATATATACTGACGGAAAAAAAATCCCATCACCAAGAAGGGGTTGTGTTAGATAAACGACAGTTGGTAAGCGGTGAGAGTACATCTGTAAGATGACGTCTATGCAAATTTCGCGCTCGGCGCATACGTGGGGTGCTAGTAGCGCCCCTCGAAACATGCAAAAGCAGGTTTGCTGTAAATACGCGCTGTAACGTTCGTGAGCGTTAGTTATCGTTGAGATTCGACGTAGGGTGTTGATGTTAGTCAAGAATGCCTTTAAGAAGACGAAGAAGCCATTATCAACAGCTCACGGAGTTTGAACGAGGTATTGTAATAGGGCAACGAGAAGGTGGATTTTCTTTCCGCAATATTGCAGAACGACTTGGCAGGAATGTAGGCACTGTGCATGATTGTTGGCTGCGGTGGTCAAGGGAAGGTACTGCCTCAAGAATACTGGGTTCCGGCCGGCCACGTGGCACTACTGAGAGAGAAGACCGCCGTGTACGGCGTATGGCCGTGGTGCTTCGGACCGCGTCTGCGGCAGCAATTCGAGCTGCAGTTGCCACCACAGTGACACAACGAACTGTTACAAATCGGTTACTTGAAGGACAGCTCCGAGCCAGACGCCCTGTAGCGTGCATTCCACTTACTCCAAACCACTGCCGTTTGCGACGTCAGTGGTGTCAAGCTAGAGCTCATTGGAGGACGGCGTGGAGATCTGTTGTGTTTTCTGATGAAAGCCGGTTCTGCCTGGGTGCCAGTGATGGCCGTGTGTTGGTTAGAAGGAGGCCAGGTGAGCGCCTGCAACCAACCTGTCTGTGGCCGAGACATACTGGACCTACACCTGGAGTTATGGTCTGGGGAGCAATTTCCTATGACAGCAGGAGCACTCTCGTGGTTATCCCACTCACCCGGACGGCACAGTTGTACGTCGGTCTGGTGATTCAACCTGTTGTGCTGCCATTCATGAACAGCATTCCAGGGGTGTTTTCCAACAGGATAACGCTCGCCCACATACCGCTGTTGTAACCCAACATGCTCTACAGAGTGTCGACATGTTGCCGTGGCCTGCTAGATCACCAGATCTTTCACCAATCGAGCACGTATGAGACATCATTGGACGACAACTCCAGCGTCACCCCAACCAGCATTAACCGTCCCTGTATTGACCGACCAAGTGCAACAGGCATGGAACTCCATCCCACAAACTGACATCCAGCACCTGTACGACACAATGCATGAACGTTTGCGTGCTTGCATTCAACATTCTGGCGGTTACACCGTTTATTAATGTACCAGCATTTCACATTTAAAATGGCTCTTCTCGTGCTTACAATAAGCTGTGATCTTGAAACCTTAATTGATTAAATATGTTACCTATACAAATGTATTGCCGCCATTTCATTCCTCTACAACTATTTTTTCGTGGTGTTGGGATTTTTTTTTCCGTCAGTGTATATATATCGTTGACCTCATTTGCTTTGATAATTCAGGAAATACAGAAAAAGACTTTGCTGCTATTTATCCTATGAGCCTTAAACTTAATAAAACCAATGATAATAACCAAGTACTTGATTTTTTGGATTTAACTATTAATCTCAATGCAGGTAACCCAATCATAAGTCTTTATGGTAAGAGAAATCAATTTAAATTTAAAATTGTCAAATATGGTATGTGGTGGAGCAATATTTCAAATAAAGTTATAGAAAATGTATTCATATCACAAGTACTAATTCTTTCTAGAATATGTAGCTTAAACTCTGAACTAGAAAAACATGTTATTATTTTAATCAAACAGTTTCTCGAAAACCAAGTACCTAGAAGCTTCTTAAAAATCGCATTAAGAAAAATAGTTCTCAAACATAGAATTTGGATGGAAGGCTTAATTTAATTTAAATCTTGTTGACTCAATGAATTGTCTAAATTAAAGCTAATTTCTAGACGTTTAGGCAATGATGTCGTTAGCAATCAATTGAGGAACCTATAATGCAAAATTCTTTTCCTCTCCTTTGATACCCCAAAAAAAGGTTATAATCAAAAAAAGCATAAAACCCATGAAAAATCTCTTAAAAATATTTATAAAAATAAAAGGATTAAAAAATAGTAATAGTTAAAGTTCAAAGATTTCGGAGGAATGATGATATTTAGGTATTATAATACTCTTAGAACTCTTGGGAGCAGAGAAATGCTTCCCTGCTAACAGGAAGGGCATTTTAGTATTCTGGTCTGTCTGATAACTCGTTAGGGTTTTTTCATAGCATTAATTCTGGTTTTTGAAGTCTACTCAAGTACTTGACCTGTACCCAAAAGGAAGGTTCTAAAATTGGACGCTAGATGGCGCTGCAAAGGGCCTGCCCCTGTTTTCAGTTGGTACACCCCACAGGTGTAGCAGTAAGTGCTTTGTTGTTCTCAGGCAGGGTAGGGATGTTCTGTATGCTCATACTACTAATTTTACTTTTCTTTCAGGAATTAATTTGTTTTTGGGGCTGTTTTCACCACTAGAAAGCAGGCTATGAGCTTTGGATACGTTTTATGGTTCTTCCGAACTTTTTGTAGCATTTCATACACCTTTGATGAATTGTTTGAGGTCTATTTAGTGGTTCTGAGCCTTTCTGTGGGCCAAATGATAAGTGCAGAATCTTGTAAATATAGAACTTGTAACAGCTAAACAAAGACTCACATGTTATCACTTCTTTTAACTGTAAGTAAGTCGTTTTATATTTTTATTTTCTTGTAGGAATTTGTGAATTTGCACGAAGATTAATTTTAATATTTTCTTGTGTATATTGGGCTTAAAAATTGCTTCACTGGTGCTTGAATCCATGCCCTTTGGTATATATATATTTTTTTATTTTATTTTATTTTGCTGAACAAATTTTTCTTAAGCTTTTTGCTGTGGGTATTGGGGATTTTTCTTTGCAACTATGTGACATGCAACTTAGTCGTCTTGTTCACTCTTGGGAATGCAACTGTAAATTGCTGCTTGGGCTTTTTGCAACTTCTTTTTCCTAAATTTGTTGTTGCTTCCTTTTTAATTTGATTGTTGCCTTTTCTGGTTTTAATTTAATTTTTTTGTTCCTGATTATTTTTTTAAAAAAGTGTTGGCGTTTTCTGTTTATTTTATGGCTGGTAGGTTTTAGGCTTCACTTTATATGTGACAAGTTTAAAGTATCCCTTTTGTACGATTCATTGGTTGGGTTTTTTATTACCTGGATTTGTGTTAATGGGGAGTTTGGCTCTCTTTCTTCATTTTTATTTTACTTTGTTGCGAGGTCGGGCAAATGTGTTTTAGTTAGCTGGGTTCGGGTTTTTATTAGAAATCCCATTTAATTGAGATATTTTCCCTAAATTTAATTGGTCCCTATAGCAAACTAAAATAACAGAAATCGACAATTCTCTGGTCTCAGTAGAGTAATAAATGATTTTCTTGTTGCTTGCCCTTGACGAAGCCGACAAGGAGTCAGTCATTAATATGCTTCCCTGCATTTTTATGTTCGGTACATTTTCATCGCTTGAAGCTAGCCTGGTTCGGGTGAATGGATATGGTGATTGTTGTTCATTTTCTCGTTTTCCTTTTTTTGTTTTTCTATGTTCAAAATTTTGCTTTATGTTTTGCATTTTTATGTTATTTGATCTTTCTCCTATGCAGCCTCTGGCGCTTTGGAATTTCAAATTTGTTCAAGGGTTTTTGTTTATCACTTAATATGCTTTTGCTATATCATCATCATCATCATCATCATCATCATCATCATTGTCAACCATTATCAATCCACTGCTGGACGAAGGTCTCCCCAAGTTTCCTCCACAACGGTCTGTCTTGTGCCAGTCTCCTCCATGTCACTCCCGCATATTTTCGAATTTCATCCACCCATCTCCCATGTGGTCTTTTTCTGGGTCTTTTCCTGTCCCTTGGAATTCAATCTAAAATTTCGGCTGTCCATCTATGGTCTGTCCTTCTGGCAGTATGTCCAGCCCATTGCCATTTCAGGGATTTAACTCTGATCATGATGTCTTCCACTCTCGTCATTTTTCGGATCCACGTGTTCCTCTTCTTATCTCTCCTGGTTACACCAAGCATGCACCTCTCCATGTTCTTTGAGTTGTATGTCTCTTTTAGTTAAGGTCCACGTCTCTGCACCATACGTAAGCACTGGAAGGATGCATTGATCAAACACTTTTCTTTTAAGACATAATGGCATATTGCTCTTGAAAATTATGCTGTTTCTTCCAAAAGCTCTCCAGGCAAGTTTTGTACGCCGATTAATTTCTTCATCAATGTGACCCTCACTTGATATCTGCTGTCCAAGATAAATGTACGTGTCTGTTATCTCCAGCTTTTCTCCATCAATCGATAAATCTTCATTTCTTGTAAAAGCATTGAACATCACTTTTGTCTTCTGAAACTTCATTTTTAATCCCACTTCCTTATTCTTGTCAGCAAGTTCCTGCATCATACTCTGCAGCTCTGATGGGGTAGTTGCAAAAATGACTACGTCATCAGCAAAACGAAAGAGGGTTAGATAATCTCCATTAATCTTTATCCCGTTGTTTTCCCAGTTCATTGATTGAAAGACATTTTCCAATGTCGCATTAAAGAGCTTCGGAGACATTGGTGTCACCTGGTCTCACTCCGTTTACAATTTTTATGTGTGTTGTATTTTTAAAAAGCCGAATCTTTGCACTTGCATTTTCATAGATGTTATTAATAATATTAATGTACGCATCTTCAATACCGCAGGATTTCAGAGCCATTGTAACTGCTGATGGTTTCACCGAATCAAAGGCTTTTTCATAATCAATAAAAGCCATGCACAATGAAAGTTCATATTCCCTCGCTCTTTCAATTAGTTCTCTCAGTACGTGGATATGATCTATTGTGCTGTAGCCACTCCTGAATACAGTTTGTTCTCTCGGTTGAGCCATGTCCAGTGTTACCTTCAAGCGGTGTGAAAGAACTTTAGTGAAGATTTTATAAACCACTGATAGGAGGCTGATAGGTCTGTAGTTCCTGAGATCCTCAATGTCACCTTTTTTATGTAGCAGGATCATTGTAGCGTTGTTCCAATCCTCAGGAATCTTCCCTTCATTAAGGCATCGAGTGAAAATTTGGGCGAGTACTGTTTCGATTTCTCCACTTGCTTCTTGTATGATGTCTACAGTAATTCCATCTTCACCTGGAGCTTTTCCCCGCTTCGTGTTCTTGATTGCATGTGCAACTTCTGCTGGGAGGACTGGAAGAACTCTGGTACTGGTACCTTTCATGATGTTTGGAGTACATGTATTATCCCTTTCATATAATTTGGAGTAGAAATCTTTCACTCTTGTCAAAATTTCGCCTCTATTTCTTGTTACAGAACCATCTTCTTTTCTCAGTGCCATAATCTGTTTTCTTCCCTTTCTGGGATGTCCCTTTGCTATCTTTAAGCTTTGGTTTTTTCAATTGCTTTCCTTACTAGTTCACAGTTGAATTTCCTTACGTCTTCAGTGACACTTTTTCGTACTGTCTTGAATAGCTCTATATATTCCACTTTGGAAGTCACATCTTCTTTAGTTGTCCTCATCTCTCTTCTTTTTTGCATCAACATTTTGGTTTTTCCTGATAATTTGTTCACATGCAACTTGTTCTTAGACCCAGCTAATTTTGTTGCTGTTTCCATAAGAGCTTTGGTTACTTTTCTGTTAACTTCAGAAATATCCACTTCTTCCGATGTTAGGCCTTCTAAAGCAGAGAATCTGTTCTTCAGTTCCAACTTGAAGGTATTATGGTTTTTTTTAAGGTTGGTTATGTCAATACATTTTGTTTGTCTTATGAGCTTGCCACGTTCGAGTTTAGTGTTGAGGTGCATCTTACATCTCACCAATCTATGGTCACTACCTGTGTTGAACTTGTTTAGCACACTGCAGTCTTCTATGACGAATTTTTTGTTACACATAATAAAATCAATTTCACTTGTCGTCCCAATTTGGATGTCTCCATGTCCATTTCCTGTGTGGCTTTTTCTTGAAAAAGGAGTTCAAGATGAAAAACCCTTCTGCCTCTGCAAACTCTACGACGAGAGTATTTCCACGCTGGTTTCTGTTGCCGTGACCGAATTTACCTGCTGAAGTTTCGTTCTGTTGCCGTTGCCCTATTTTTGCATTGAAATCTCCCATAATTATCTTCAAGTGCTGCTTACCTTTATTATTTAGATGACGAATTTCCTCATAATATTCTTCAATTTTTTCTTCAGGATGACTTGTGGTGGGTGCATAAGTTTGAATAATCTGAGCCTGGTATCTTCTCGAGAGTTGAATAACAAGTCGTGCAGCTCTGTCAGAGGAACTTTCAACTTCTACAACTTTATCCTTCAGTTTCTTGTTTATTATAAATCCAACACCACTAGTTCTGCCAGTATCAGTCCCGCGATAGTAGAAGAGATTTCCACTTTTCAGTTCAATGAGATCTTCTCCTTTTCTCCTTACCTCACTTAGCCCGACGATGTCCCTTGATCCTTTGTAGTTCCTCTTCCAATTCAAGAAGCCTTGAATCAGAAGATAGGGAGCGTCCATTATACGTAGCCAAGGTAAGCATCAGATGGCAGCCTAGTCCGGTCCTCCGGGGATTCTTAGCACCCTCTGCCTTCATGTCGCACTGGCCGCTGCCTTGGCGAGGTACATTCCAGCTGCCGGAGACTAAGGGTCGAGATTTAAGTTGTGGAGTCATTTTGGAGGGGTTTGGCCATAACTCACCACGCTGGCAAAGCGTTTTGGTCAGTGTGGGATAGCATTTCCTCTAATCCCGATGGTATAGTTATACCGCTATTGGCGGTCGTCAGTACCACTTTAGTGGGAACAGGATGTACCACGAGAAGGCGGGGTTGACATTTATCAAGGAGAGGCTGTGATGTTACGCATCACCTGACCTTACATCCTTCTCTATTTCTTATTTTAACTGTTCGATATGAAAATTTCTTTGTCTATGATGCTTTCCTTCTGCTATGAAAACTTTTGTGCTCCATTTGTTAATTTTCGTAATGTAGTTTTTAGCCGCTGGTTAAAATAAGTAGCTGTTTTTTTAATGGATTTATTAGCGATTGTAGAAGGCCGGTTGATGTATTTTCTCAATCGACAGTCAATAACTTTAACAAATTTTTCTCGTGTCGGTAAAGATTCAAAAGACATACAACTGAAAATTCGGTGTCATCTTTCTTGTATAATTATTTGCTTTACGTTTCCAGGTTTAACGACCCACATGAGATCAATGCCTCATAAGGTACTCTGCAGACCAACTCTTTATACATCAACCGAACTTTCTTTACCACTTGCCGGCTCCAGGTAAGTATTTTCCAGCATAATTTTGCTCTCTTTTTCGTCCTTTTGCGGTCGCGCACTGTCCAAATATTATGTTACCACATTTTTCCTTAATTTATTACATCTGAAACTTCCAAGCTGTTTTTACATTAATGTACTTGATTTTAAGTTTGTACGGATCGCAAACTTCCCACATTTACTACAGAATTTAATACTGCCTTTGCGTCTTTCCTTTTTTTCTGTCATATATGTGGCACGTGTGTCTTGAACCCACCTCCTTTTCTCGAGTTTTCTTGTCACGAAAATTCGTACCGATTGAAACTCACAACACTCTGGGGGAATATCTGGTAACAACAGAATAACGGAAGTTTTCTCGTTTCCTGTACCGGCTGAACTCATGACGATTTACTTTCCCTGCCATTCCTATATCCGAGTGCTTTTTCCAAAATAAACTTAACGTGCTATAACGAAGTAAATTTCTCCGTCATTTCTGGTCTACGCCGGGATTCGAACCCGAGGCCGCTTATTCCGGAACAAGTCGCTCTACCAACTGAGCTACGCAGACGATTATTCTGATTCCTATCTGCCTTTATGTCGTGTGCGTCCTGCTGGCAGGTACGTCACATCTCCTGGTACGTTACATCATCTCCCCCTTATTTTTTATTTTTTTTGAAGTGCTGCTCTTATTTTTCCTATCTCGCGGTGTGGAAATACCATCACACCATTGCGAGATTGTGAACGGTCGGGTCATCCGGATAGTTCGGGCGCCATTATAACGAAGTAAATTTCTCCGTCATTTTTATCCGCGCCGGGGCTCGAACCCGGATCCCCTCATTCCGGAATAAGTCACTCTACCAATTGAGCTACGCGGACGATTATTCTGATTCCTATCTGCCTTTATGTCGTGTGCGTCCTGCTGGCAGGTACGTCACATCTCCTGGTACGTTACAGTGCGTCATACCAGATAAAGTAGTGGCCCTCAATGGCCATTTTGTGATAACGGAAGTTCTACCGTATGAAACAGATTCAAAAGCGTTTTGTCGCCAATCTAACGGGTAGGGAGGTTAATCCGAGATTCTATTGAGTTGGTGCGAATGAAATGTCCGGCGAGAACGAGCAGTGGAGACAGTCCCCACCACAGCGGAATGGAACCATCCACAGGTGATGCGGGCATTACGTCACAGAGTTACTGTAAATTGCTAGCACGTGTGTGAAGAACAAGGTTCAGGCGTGGTTTGTTTGAACGTAACGTGGCTTGCAAGGGAAACATGCAGACGCCGAATTTGAGAGTCATCTTCCTGTATGAATTTAACTGGGTCTTTCTGCACGAATTACCACTCGAAACGTTAACAAATAATTTGGAAAGAATACAGCCAACGAACGAACCATTCCGCGATGGTTTGTGAAGACTCGAAGCTGAGATACGGACCTGCAAGACATAGCACGTAGTCACCAACCTGTTGCTGCTTCTGACGATGTTCTGTTACGGGTGGTTGAAGCGGACCCCCAAAAAACGTGTCGTGGGATAGTGGCAGAGGTAGGTGTCCACCACATGACAGTTGTTCGGCGTCTGGTTGCGCTGGGTAAGGTCAAAAAGCTGGGCATGTGGATGCGACTTGAATTGACAACTGCCAACAAGACTAGGCGTTTGAAAGTCTGCACATCGCTGCTTGCCAGGAATAAACAGGAACCTCTTCTGCGTCGAATCGTCACCTGCGACGAGAAGTGGGTCCTTTATGATAATCGGAAATGGTCTGCAAAGTGGTTAAGCAAGGCACAGCCTGCTGAACGGTATCCTAAGCCACCCATACACATCAAGAAGGTGATGCTCCTCCTCTGGTGGTCCACAGCCTGGATACTTCATTGGGGTTCCTTGGCAAGAGGCCAAACCATCACTACAGAAACTTATTGTTCTAAATTACACCCGATGCACAGGAAATTGCTGCAGAAACAACCAGCTTTGGTCAAGAGACATGGTGTTCTTCTGCTCCAGGGCAACATCTGCCCTCATGCTGCACGACGAACGATTCTGACACTAAGTGCCTTGGGCTATGGAGCACTGCCTCATCGTGCCTATTCCCTGGACTAGTCTCCGACAGACTATCAACAGTTTTGTCGTCTGGATCACTTTCTGTCCGGGAAACAGTTCACAACAGACAATAAGGTTCAACGTGCAGTTGATGACTTCTTCTGGTCCAAGCCACAAGATTTTTTTCGTTCCGTGATCATGGCCTTGCCGGACAGATGGCAACTGTGTGTCGATGCCGAGGGAGATTATTCTGCCTAGGTGAGTTGTCCTACCTTTCCGTTCTCGCCGTCCACGTGTGCTGGTCCTTTGCTGGACATTTTATTCGCCCCAACCCAGTACATCGACGATTTCTTGAGGTCGTTGCCGTAGCAAATGAGGTTAAATCAAAGCGTCCCATTTACTTATTCACTTCTCATTCTGGTCTCCTTTTCGAATGTAGATTGGTTTCCAACCTAATAATTTTTGCATTCTTCTTGGTATTACTTTTCTGTTTATTTTCTAGAAAACTTCTTTAGCTCAGCCTCTGACATACAACATAGATGTCGCCGTGTTAGTTGCCTTGCGTCATGCGAAAGAGTAGCATAAGTCCCTCGTTTTGCCTCTTTTAAATGGATGTTAAAAGGACATTTTATACGTTGAAGGAGCATAAAGTATTTACTCTAAAGAAACACCGATATTTCCTTGCTTTCAAACGGGACATGATAAATACCAGGGTAGATAATGGAGGTAATAGTAACCTTCCAGGTAAGGAACGGTGATTATCCGCTTCATCGTTTATAATGAATAAAGCTTCTGCTACTAAGCTAATTATAGTGAATATAGCTTTCACTAATATTATAATGAATTCAATGCTTGTACTAAGCTAATGCTTCTTCTAATGCTTGTTCAAATGGTTGTTGTTTTGTTAATTATATCATGAATAAACTTTCCTGCTAGTAGTGTAGTAATAATAATAAACAAGCTTTTAACTGCTAGTAATGTTGTAGTAGTAATTAAGATGAATAAAGTCTTATGCTGGTTGTTAATAATAATCAACTAATGAAGTAAACCTAACAGCCAGACAGAGATCTGACAGTAACTATGAACTGAGAAAAACGTACTTACTAAGACAATCTTTTATTTGGTAAACTTCTGGCTCTCACATAAACGAAGATCTCTTTACACACGAAACAAAGCTCTCACGCACATAAACAACCGCTCTCTCTATACAACAACAGCTCTCTTCGTACAACAACAGCTCTCTTCGTACAACAACAGCTCTCTGACACATAAACAACAGCTCACTTCGTACAACAACAGCTCTCTGACACATAAACAACAGCTCACTTCGTACAACAACAGCTCTTTTTACGTATCGTTGAACGCGCCTATTTATACTGGCTACCACCACGTCATGACTTACACTCATTGCCAGATCTCATTCAGCGGGTGAAATAACATCTCGTTCAGTAAGAAGATAATTTACATAGGAAAATAAAATAACCAGAGATAGTAAAATCAAAAGGAAAGTGAATATAGAGTATACGTTACATCATCTCCCCTTATTATTTTTTTTACTAAGACAATCTTTTATTTGGTAAACTTCTGGCTCTCACATAAACGAAGATCTCTTTCACACGAAACAAAGCTCTCACGCACATAAACAACCGCTCTCTCTATACAACAACAGCTCTCTGACACATAAACAACAGCTCACTTCGTACAACAACAGCTCTCTTCGTACAACAACAGCTCTCCTCGTACAACAACAGCTCTCCCTACGTATCGTTGAACGCGCCTATTTATACTGGCTACCACCACGTCATGACTTACACTCATTGCCAGATCTCATTCAGCGGGTGAAATAACATTTCGTTCAGTAAGAAGATAATTTACATAGTAAAATAAAATAACCAGAGATAGTAAAAATCAAAAGGAAAGTGAATCTAGAGTATACGTTACATCATCTCCCCCTTATTTCTTTTTTACTAAGACAATCTTTTATTTGGTAAACTTCTGGCTCTCACATAAACGAAGATCTCTTTACACACGAAACAAAGCTCTCACGCACATAAACAACCGCTCTCTCTATACAACAACAGCTCTCTCTATACAACAACAGCTCTCTTCGTACAACAACAGCTCTCCTCGTACAACAACAGCTCTCCCTACGTATCGTTGAACGCGCCTATTTATACTGGCTACCACCACGTCATGACTTACACTCATTGCCAGATCTCATTCAGCGGGTGAAATAACATTTCGTTCAGTAAGAAGATAATTTACATAGTAAAATAAAATAACCAGAGATAGTAAAAATCAAAAGGAAAGTGAATCTAGAGTATACGTTACATCATCTCCCCCTTATTTCTTTTTTACTAAGACAATCTTTTATTTGGTAAACTTCTGGCTCTCACATAAACGAAGATCTCTTTACACACGAAACAAAGCTCTCACGCACATAAACAACCGCTCTCTCTATACAACAACAGCTCTCTCTATACAACAACAGCTCTCTTCGTACAACAACAGCTCTCCTCGTACAACAACAGCTCTCCCTACGTATCGTTGAACGCGCCTATTTATACTGGCTACCACCACGTCATGACTTACACTCATTGCCAGATCTCATTCAGCGGGTGAAATAACATTTCGTTCAGTAAGAAGATAATTTACATAGTAAAATAAAATAACCAGAGATAGTAAAAATCAAAAGGAAAGTGAATATAGAGTATACGTTACATCATCTCCCCTTATTTTTTTTTACTAAGACAATCTTTTATTTGGTAAACTTCTGGCTCTCACATAAACGAAGATCTCTTTACACACGAAACAAAGCTCTCACGCACATAAACAACCGCTCTCTCTATACAACAACAGCTCTCTGACACATAAACAACAGCTCACTTCGTACAACAACAGCTCTCCTCGTACAACAACAGCTCTCTTCGTACAACAACAGCTCTCCCTACGTATCGTTGAACGCGCCTATTTATACTGGCTACCACCACGTCATGACTTACACTCATTGCCAGATCTCATTCAGCGGGAGAAATAACATCTCGTTCAGTAAGAAGATAATTTACATAGTAAAATAAAATAACCAGAGATAGTAAAAATCAAAAGGAAAGTGAATCTAGAGTATACGTTACATCATCTCCCCTTATTTTTTTTTTTACTAAGACAATCTTTTATTTGGTAAACTTCTGGCTCTCACATAAACGAAGATCTCTTTACACACGAAACAAAGCTCTCACGCACATAAACAACCGCTCTCTCTATACAACAACAGCTCTCTGACACATAAACAACAGCTCACTTCGTACAACAACAGCTCTCCTCGTACAACAACAGCTCTCCCTACGTATCGTTGAACGCGCCTATTTATACTGGCTACCACCACGTCATGACTTACACTCATTGCCAGATCTCATTCAGCGGGTGAAATAACATTTCGTTCAGTAAGAAGATAATTTACATAGGAAAATAAAATAACCAGAGATAGTAAAAATCAAAAGGAAAGTGAATCTAGAGTATACGTTACACGTTGTCAATGATTATTTTTCTTTTCTCTCATTCTTTCTTTATTTTTTTTATTTTGGTTAGAATTTGAACAACCACTGTGAGCAACTCAATGGTCTATAAGCAGTCATCTGTATCTAATTTAAGGCCACTGGTTCCAGGGAAGGGAGAGAGCTAGTGGCGTAAGAAAAATACAACATTCATGCATAACGGGATTCGAACCCGGACCCTTCTCGGAAGAATGGTCATAAGCTAGCCATTAGACCGCTGCGCCCCCACAATGATAGCTTCTGGACCTATTAATCCTTTTCTTTTTTTTTTTGTTTTGGGCTTTAATGACCACCGTGAGTAAGTCAATGGGCTATAATAAGTAAGTTTGCAGTTTGAGCCACTGGTTCCAGGGAAAAAAGAGCGAGTGTTTCAAGACCAACATTTGATCACATCAATCCCGGAGAAAGGAAGTTCATTGAAGCATGGTTTGTCGGTGGGCCCGAAACTAGATATTTCGTGCCCCCGCCTTTCTCAAGGTGGGTATACACTGGGTGGCCAAATTATTATGACCACCAGACCATTTTATGCAAGATAGCTATCCCGCAGATGCTGTTGACGCAAGTTGGCGGAATCGCTATAAAATGGGAATGCAGAAGGCATGCAGAGACTAATGAAGTGCATTGCGCAAGAAATTTTGGGTAAAAGACATGACCTGACGTGGTCGCAGCATTGGTGCGAGTATTAGCAAAACGGATGCACTTGTGCAATGTTTGAGGGCAGCAGTTGTTGAAGTTTACAAAGAGTGTACCGCCAGTCAAAAAACCGCGTCTGAGGTCAATGCCTGTGGTCTTCAACGGCTAATGGATGCTCGAGCTGAGCGGAGAGTAAGCAGACTTTTTTCAGTCCAACAGACAGGCAACACTTCGTCAGATTACAGATAATCTGAATCATGGACCAAGTCCGATAGCCTCTCAACGTGCAGTTCTTCCCATATTACATCGTATGTGCTGAAGAAACAGACAGCCTGTCCGTAACCCATTGCTATCTGCAGCGAACAAGAAGAAACACCTCCAGTACGCTCAGGAACAGATGAATTTGACAGTAAATGAGTGGAAAAAGGTAATGTGGTTCTACGAATCCCATTTTCAACTACACCATGTAGATGGAAGGGTAGGGATATGGATAAAGCAGCACGAAAGCGTGGGCATATCTTGTATCGTCACTGTTCTTCGAGCTGGAGGAGGCGACGATATAGTCTGGGGCATGTTTTTGTGCGAGTGTTTGGACCCTTTGATTCATGCAGAGCAACGTCTGACCGCTCAAATGCGTTTAAATATCTTTTCCGACCAAGTCCACCCAGTTATATTGATGGTTTATCCCAATGGAGATGGAGGACAATGCTCCATATCATAGTGCTCACACTGCACGCGAATGGTTTAAGGAGCATCATTAAGACTTTTCTCTGATACATTAGCCGCCTCAATCACCGGATCTCAATCCAATGAACCATTTGTGGGACGAAGTCAAAAAAGGCATCAGACTTCTGGATCCGCTGCCAACAAATCTTCAAGAGCTGAAGGGTGCAATTCGTCGCATTTGGGCTAATATAGCTCAAGCCACTTATTGACATTTAATAGAGTCCACACCAAGACAAATTCAAGCACTATTAAGGGCAAAAGGTGACCCAATAACGTACTACCCAAGTGGTCATGTTAAATTGGCCACTCAGTGCATGTGACGTACCTACCATAGAGGTTACGCACTTGTCAAAACGACAAGTTACAGCGATAAGCCTTGCCGGCGTATTTTAATCGGTAGAGCGGCCGCGCCGGAGTTAGAAGATATAGGTTCGAATTCCATCACCGGTAGAAAAGGCTTTTGTTTTTGCGGAGAAGGAAGTGAGCATTTTTTGTTGTGTGCGGCCAATTGCCTAACCACACTGTATTGCTTTATGTGTCACCATGAGCGGGCAAAAATTAAGTGGGGTGTACCATTGGATATTTAAATATACAGTTGGATATAGTGAACTCGGTTATAGTGAACATTCGGCTATAGTGAACCTAAATCGTTGGTCTCGATCCACAACATCAGAAATGTACATTAAAATTTTCGTTTATAGTGAACCCTCGACTTCGGTTATAATGAACCTAAAAATAAAACTTCAAAGTAAAGAATGTACTTGTAACATGAAATTATAACTAATTTCGAAACAAAACTTCTTGTAAAAATTTTAAAGAATGTGCTCAAAACAATATTATAGGCATAGAATGTATAGAAAGTGTTTCTCTATGTCATTTTCTAAAGGACATAGAGAAAATATTTATTAAAACTGTTTGCAGCAAGCAGCTGCATATAACAGACTATTTTCATGTTAATTAAGGTAATGTAAAATTAATTTTGTTTACTTAATTGAATAAATATACACTACGTACATAAGAATCTTATTTTTTTAGATACATATGTACATATTTTATTTTTGCTCACCATTCCACTCAATTCAGGTTAAGGGAAGACACTTCGGTTTTAGTTAACCTCGGACATACTGAACGAAATATGCCAGTCCGCAGTGGTTCACTATAAGCAGAGTTGACTGTATTTGGAATGTATGTATCTGTATTTCGGGTTGGCTTTATTTCAAGAGCTGAGGCGTTGGGTCCGGATTTTATCAAGACAAGACACCCATCAATCAATCTTGCTCTCTATACGCCATAAGCTCAGTGACTTTCTCCATAGCTCACCTTCATCCTGAAATTTCAGTCGCATTTGGAATGTCTGGAACACTGTAGAACCATCTGGTCCTTTCAATCTCTGTGTCCCAGTTTAGTGACATTTATGTGCACCAATATTTATGCTATCGTTTGCGTGACATTTGTTGGATTTTATTACTGAGTCAGGATCCGCAGATTTTGGGCCAAGACGTTTACATTTATGTGTAGACAAAGAATAGCACTTGTCTGTGACTGTCTGATTTCGATTAACGCAGAAACTTTGCTTTTATGTTAGTCTACTATTTCTTGTCAGCCATTCACAGTTCCGTCATGCGGTTTTCTGCGTGGATGAAGTGAAGGAACAACCCAAACCCATAAATGGTTGATAAGGTTTCGTAGTTTAATTGGGATGACCTCTTACGTTAGCTATAATTGCTTGTTCGCCTAACACTTCTTAATAAATAATAACCCAAGGAACTTTACACCAACTATACCTAAAATAGTATAACTATACTAGTAATCCGAATTTATTGGCGTTGAATAGAAATCAGTTTCCATGCTTTCGCACATCAACCAGATGGCATTTTAAAGGAAGGGCAAACTGAATAATAGAACACTTTAACAATTTGTGACTTAACTAGACAATAAATGAGTAGATGCGAATGTAATTACGCATTCACAGAAACAAAGCACCATGGTCATCTAGCACACGGAATTCTGGGAGGAAAACAAAAGGCATTCGTTATTTGAAAAATTGGTTCCAGATTTGTGGTAACTCTAGCAAGACACTATCACTGCAGGATTCGCTGTTAGTAATGATCTTCAAAGTTTCTCGAATGGCAGTAGATTTAGGGGTGGAGCAGTTAAGCTAATTTCTTTGTCATCCCACACAGGATCAGTGGACTTGAACTGGACTTCTTTAGATAGTGCCCTGCTTAATTTGTCGTTCTTTGTGTCCCCCTTATACTCATTGACTCTATTGCTAAATGAACGCTTTGTGATCCCAATGTAGTGTCACTTGGAGCCGTCAGGATATTGTAGAGGGATGGCATAAACACCTGCTTCGTTGGAAAGTGGGGGCTTGTCAGTACTTCCCTTAAACGGCATGTAAAGATTTACTACCATTCGAGAAACTTTGGAGATCATTACCAACAGTGAATAATGCAGTGATAGCGTCTCGCCCTTAAACGGCATATAAAGATTTACTATCATTCGAGAAACTTTGGAGATCATTACCAACAGTGAATAATGCAGTGATAGCGTCTCGCCCTTAAACGGCATATAAAGATTTACTACCATTCGAGAAACTTTGGAGATCATTACCAACAGTGAATAATGCAGTGATAGCGTCTCGCCCTTAAACGGCATATAAAGATTTACTACCATTCGAGAAACTTTGGAGATCATTACCAACAGTGAATAATGCAGTGATAGCGTCTCGCCCTTAAACGGCATATAAAGATTTACTACCATTCGAGAAACTTTGGAGATCATTACCAACAGTGAATAATGCAGTCATAGCGTCTCGCCCTTAAACGGCATATAAAGATTTACTACCATTCGAGAAACTTTGGAGATCATTACCAACAGTGAATAATGCAGTCATAGCGTCTCGCCCTTAAACGGCATATAAAGATTTACTACCATTCGAGAAACTTTGGAGATCATTACCAACAGTGAATAATGCAGTGATAGCGTCTCGCCCTTAAACGGCATATAAAGATTTACTACCATTCGAGAAACTTTGGAGATCATTACCAACAGTGAATAATGCAGTGATAGCGTCTCGCCCTTAAACGGCATATAAAGATTTACTACCATTCCAGAAACTTTGGAGATCATTACCAACAGTGAATAATGCAGTGATAGCGTCTCGCCCTTAAACGGCATATAAAGATTTACTACCATTCGAGAAACTTTGGAGATCATTACCAACAGTGAATAATGCAGTCATAGCGTCTCGCCCTTAAACGGCATATAAAGATTTACTACCATTCGAGAAACTTTGGAGATCATTACCAACAGACAGTGAATAATGCAGTGATAGCGTCTCGCCCTTAAACGGCATATAAAGATTTACTATCATTCGAGAAACTTTGGAGATCATTACCAACAGTGAATAATGCAGTGATAGCGTCTCGCCCTTAAACGGCATATAAAGATTTACTATCATTCGAGAAACTTTGGAGATCATTACCAACAGTGAATAATGCAGTGATAGCGTCTCGCTAGAACTACCACGAATCTGGAACCAATTCTTCAAATAGTGAATGCGTTTTGATTTCCTCCCAGGATTCCGCGGGCTGAACGAACACGATGCCTCGTGTCTTTGAATGAATAATTTCTTTTGCATCTTTTCGTTTATTGTCAAGTCAAGTCCCCTCGTTCAAATTGTTGAAGCGTTCTACTATCCAGTTTGAAGTTTGCTGTCTACCTTCCTTGAAAAAGCCTTCTGATTGATGTGCGAAAGCTTGGAAACTTTGATTTTTGTTCTACACCAATAAATTCGGATTGCTAGTACAGTTGTACGATTTTAACTAATACTTTTCCAATCATAGTAGCATCATGAAGTTTTCTGCGTGGATGAGCGTTATTCAATTTGTGTAGCGATACGAAAAGGAAGTCAAAGTTTTGCACTCTGTTGTGACAGGAGGAGGAGGGGTCCGCTGCTTCACTCCTGAATAAAAAGAAAGCGACTATGCAATGGAACCACACCGGTTCATTTACCTCCAAAGAGAGCAAAAATAATGTTTTTACGGGGGAAGATTATGATAAACGTTTTCTGAGGTTCAAAGGGAATCATTTACATAGAATATTTCGCTGATCAGAAAGTCATCAACGCTCAATGCTACGGATTCAACTCTCCTGACGGAAAACGTGAATCCAGCAGTCAGCTGAAAACTAAGAAAACCGCATGATTAAGTTTGCTTCATTAAAAACAGCGTTCGTGCTCATACTGCCGCTTTAACAATGGAGACTTTCAGGAAACACAAGTGAGATGTACTTCCTCATCTACCGCGTAGTCCTAACATGGCTTAATCTGATTTCTATTTGTTTGGACGGCTGAAGGAATTTTTAGGGTGCAAGATATCTGGAGATAATAAGGTTTTCGCAGTTGTGCAAAGTAATATTGACATTGGTTATAGGTCAATTCGTCGACCACAACGATTCGTCGACCACAACGATTCGTCGACCACGACGATTCGTCGAGCGTCAATTCGTCGCGTTTACAAATTTTGGTTACAAACAAAACGAACGCAGGAAAACGTACGATTTCGAACGCCTTTCGCCCTGATCAAATTTACAAGGTTTGGACACTCAGACAGGATAGGAATCTTACGCTTTTTCTTTGGCACTAAAAATATTAGACGGTAGACGGTTTTTGGAACGGGTAGGGGCCCAGTTGGTCAGAGCACCCCACATAAAAAAATTTCGTAAAATCTAGTTTTCAATTCAGAACCACCAAATTTGTTATACTATCTCATGGTACTCTAACTTAGACGGTATACGGTTTTTGGAACGGGTCGGGGCCCCAGGGGTCAGCACCCCCAATCAAAATTTTCGTAAAATCTACATTTTTCAATTTACAACCACAAAATTTGCTATATTATCTCATGGCACTCAAACTTAGACGGTAGACGTTTTTGGAGCGGGTCGGGGCACGGGGTCAGAGCCCCCTCCCCCTCATAAAACATTTTCGTAAAATCTACAGTTTTCAATTTAGAACCACCAAATTTGGCATAATATCTCACGAAAATCTAACTTAGACTGTAGACGGTTTTTGGAACGGGTCAAAGCCCGAGGGGTAAAAGCCCCCAATATACAAAATATTCGTAAAATCTTCAGTTTTTAATTTAAAGCCACCAAATTTGGTATACTATCTTATGGTAATCTAACTTAGACTATAGATGGTTTTTTGAACGGGTCAAGGCCTGGAGGGTCAGAGCCCCCACATAAAATTTTTTCGTAAACTCTATAGTTTTCAATTCGGAACCACCAAATTTGGTATCATGAAACTCTAACTTAGACGCTAGACGGTTTTTGAAAGGGGTTGTAGCCCAGTGGGGTCAGCGCCCCCTCATTAAAAAATTCGTAAATTATACAGTTTCAATTTGGAACCACCTAATTTGGTACACTATCTCATGGTACTCTAACTTAGACTGTAGACGGTTTTTGAAAGCGGTTGGACCTAGGGTGGTCAGTGCCCCCCTCCACCTACAAATTTTTCGTAAAATCTTCAGTTTTCAATTTAGAACCACCAAATTAGTTAGAGTACCATGAGATAGTATACCAAATTTGGTGGTTCTAAATGGAAAACTACATTTTAGGAAAATTTTGTATGGGGGCTCTGATATCCCGAGCTCCAACCCCTTCCAAAAACTGTCTACCTTCTAAGTTAGAGTACCATGAGATAGTATACCAAATTTGGTGGTTCTAAATTGGAAACTGTAGATTTTACGAATTTTTTATGAGGGGAGGGGGCCTGAACCCCGGGTTCCAACCCCTTTCAAAAACCGTCTACCGTCTAAGTTAGAGTTTCATGATACCAAATTTGGTTATTCTGAATTGAAAACTGTAGATATTACGAAAATTTTGTATGTGGGGTCTCTGACCCCCGGGCAAAAACCGCTTCCAAAAACCTTCTACAGTCTAAGTTAGAGTACTATGAGATAGTATACCAAATTTGGTGATTCTAAATTGAAAACTGTAAATTTACAAAATTTTTTGGGAGAGGAGCTCGGACCCCCGGGCTCCAACCCCTTCCAGAAACCGTCTATCGTCAAAGTTAGAGTTTCGTGATACCAAATTTGGGGGTTCTGAATTGAAAACTGCAGATTTTACGAAAATTTTGTATATGGGGGGCTATTACCCCCGGGCCTTCATCCGTTCCAAAAACCGTCTACCGTCTAAGTTAGGGTACCATGAGATAGTATACCAAATTTGGTGATTCTAAATTGAAAACTAGATTTTACGAAAATTTTGTATGCGGGAAGGGGGGGGGGGGGGGGGCTGTGACTCCTTTGACTCCAACCGCTTCCAAAACCCGTCTACAGTCTAAGTTAGAGTACCATGAGATAGTATACAAAATTTGGTGGTTTTAAATTGAAAACTGTAGATTTACGAAATTTATTATTAGGAAGGCTCGGGCCCTCCTGGGCTCCAACCCCTTCCACAAACCGTCTACAGTCTAAGTTAGAGTTTCATGACCCCAAATTTGGTGGTTCTGAATTGAAAACTGTAGATTTTACGAAAATTTTGTATATGGGGGCGCTTACTCCCCGGGCCTTCACCCGTTCCAAAAACCGTCTACCGCCTAAGTTAGAGTACCATGAGATAGTATACCAAATTTCGTGGTTCTAAATTGAAAACTGTAGATTTTACGAAAATTTTGTATGGGGGCTCTAACCCCCCCCCGGCTCCAACTGCTTCCCAAAACCATCTACAGACTGCTGTATTTATTGGCAGAATTCCATTGTCATGTACATAGAAATGTTATTTTACTGAAGAATAAAGGCAATTTTGAAATGTAGATTTTACGAATTTTTTATGGGAGGGGGGGGCGCTGACCCCGTGTCCGACACGTTCCAAAAATCGTCTGCCGTCTAAATTAGAGCACCATGAGATAATATACCAAATTTGGTGGTTCTAAATTGAAAACTGTAGATTGTACAAACAATTTGTGTGTGTGTGTGGGGGGGGGGCTCTGACCCCGGGCCCCGACCCGTTCCAAAAACCGTCTACCGTCAAATATTTTTGGTGCCAATGAGAAGCGTAATATTCCTATCCTGTCTGAGTGTCCAAACCTTATAAATTTGATCAGGGTGGAAGACGTTCGAAATCGTACGTTTTCCTGCATTCGTTTTGTATGTAACCAAAATTTGTAAACGCGACGAATTTGTCAGGTACGAATTGACGCTCGACGAATCGTCGTGGTCGACGAATTGACGCTGGCGACAAATTGACGTGACACCATTGACATGCAACGTAAGACCTTCTTTGAAACTGGAATTAGAAAGTTGTTGCAGCTGTGCGAAGTCCGTTTGACAAGTAAGATAAACTTCTCTCGGAAATTGGAATTAGGAGGTCACTGTAGCTAAGTAAAGTTTGATTGACGAGCAATATAAACCCCTCTTTGAAAGTGGAAGTACGAAGTCATTGCAGCTATGCAAAGTCAAATTGACAAGTGATATAAACCTCTCTTTGAAAGTGGAAGTAGGAAGTCATTGCAACTGTGCAAAGTCCGATTGACAAGTGATATAAACATCTCTTTGAAATTAGAATTAGGAGGTCATTACAGCTGAGCGAATCTGGATTGACAAGGAGTATAAACCCCTCTTTGAAATTAGAACTAGGCAGCCCCGGTACCGCAGTGGCTTTTGACCATTCGTCCGTGATGGGCCAAGGTTCGAATCCCGGGGATGCATGGGTGTTATTTTTATCTTAGAGCACTGGCTTTCTCCCTTCCTTGGAACCAGTTACTTAATTTAAGGAAGAGCGGCTGTTTATTGCCCATTGAGTCGCTCATGGTTTGTCGTTAAACCATAAAAAAATTAGAATTAAAGGTCATTGCAGCTGCTTAAAGTTAGCTTGACGAGTACTATAAACCCTTCTTTGAAACTGGGATTAGAAGTTTCCAGAACGTTGAAGGAAATGCATTGCAGTTAACAGAGACAACGCTGAGACGTAGTATGTATAATTTTTTTTTATATTATTGTGAACAAACTTTTTTACAATCAAATTCTCGTTTATATTGAACATATTTACACAAGGTACATGTATCGTCAGCCGTAATTAGTTTTATTAAAATCAAAAATGTAAGTACCTATTGACACTTTTCTCGAATTTATTTAAAGTACAAAAATTAATTTATACTTGTAATTTCACAGGTCAAAACGTTCTAACAAATCGTAAATTTTTCTACCATGTTACGACTAATTTTGCCAACAAAATAGCCAATAGCAAACTTTCGAGTTAAAACACCGCGCACAATTCATTCAAGGCACCGTAAAATGATGTAGTTACTTATTAAATTATGAGAATATTATCAATCAGTTTCTTTTTTAGGATACATATTTGTCATCCACTTATTTTTTCACATATACTGCAGCAATACAAATAGTGACTTCCCCTAATTTTAGGAACAGAACCTGTGATAAGGAATTTTGATTGAATGTGCTCAGGTTCCTATATCCTTGAAATGTAATAAAAAAAGTGCCGATAAATTTTATTCTTTTAGTTTGATTTTGTCTGTGTCAACATTTCTTAAAAAGTAGTTTAAATTTACAACACTTATTTCAGCGATTAAACCTCAAACTATGAGTGTCGTGTACGTACACAGTGCGGCAATTGAGTAATGAGACTGATTTTTAAGAAAATCCCAGTAAACCCCGGGTTGGGAAGACATGGCTTTTTGATAAGTCCTTTGTCATCTATGCGGTGGCAGCAGCGTTTGCGTGAGAATTGCGCAGATGATTATTTACGCTGTGCCATGACGTCATTTGGTGGAAGAACATTGTCACTGCTGGAGCAGAGAGCAAATATCCGGCTCTGTTTGAAAATCGGTAAAACTGCATCTGAGTCAGTTGAATTGTTGTGTGGTGTGTATGGGGATAATCAACCACCTCGTGCACAAATATTCCGATGGTATGCACGTTTCAAGGATGGGCGGGAAGATTTGGAAAATGACGAAAAGCCCGGACGCCGATTTCAATACAAACGTCTCAATTCATTGAGAAAGTTCGCGAAAGGATAAAAAGGGACCATTATGTGACCTTGAGGAGGTTGGAATGTGAGCTCGGTGTTAATAAGGAGACAACTGCCAAGTTTTAATGCAAGATTTGAGGTTTAAAACAAGTTTGTGCTCGTTTTGTTCCGCATGCTTTGTCAGACGACCAGAAACATGATCGAGTGGAGTAGGCGAAAGACATCCTGGAAACTGCAGAAGCAAAGCAAAATTATCTCCAAAGTATTGTGGAAGACCTGGTGTATTCGTTATAATCTTGAAACGAAGCGTCAGAGTGCTCAGTATGGAAGACGCCACAGTCACCAAAGTAAAGCAGATCAGTTTACAGAAGACCAAAATTAAGACAGTGCTTGTGTGCTTTCACGACAGCCAGGGAATTTTGCATCACGTGTTCATTCCTGAAGGTACTAGGGGTGTTCAAATGAAAAGGTACGAAACGTCATAAGAACGTAACCGTTAACATATTTGCCTATGCCGCTATGGGAGAACGTAGCGACACATCTAGGGATGCGATTGGAGTCGCCGGCGTAGATCGGAGCATGCGCGGGCGCCCACATGCGCAGGAGCGAGCAGAGGCTCTTATAAAGAGCGCCGTCCAATTGACTACTTGTTGAATTCCTCCAGCACAGACGAACCATTAACTCCGATGTGTACTGTGAGACACTCCGAAGCCTACGCAGGTCCATCAAGAACAAAAGACCGGAGCTGCTCACGGAGGGTGTGGTTCTGCTCCATGATAACGCGCGTCCACACGTCTCCAGGGTCACACACGCGGAACTGGCCAAGTTCCAGTGGGAGCAGCTTGACCATCCGCCCTACAGCCCGGACATGTCGCTCTGCGATTTCCATGTGTTTGGTCCCCTGAAAAAACATCTGGAAGGGAAGCGCTTCCACTCGGACGACGAACTCAAGGACGCTGTGCAGGACTGGGTCTCGTCACGGCCACAGGAATTCTGGGAACAAGGAATCCTTCGGCTCGTTAATCAATGGGATCGTTGTGCTACGGCCTATGGTGTATACTTTGAATAAAGTCTTCATTTATACCCACAGTGTCGTTTCGTACCTTTTCATTTGAACACCTCTAGTATAACTGTAACTGGCAATGCTTACACATCCATTTTGGGACGACTGTGGGAGATGATTTTTCGTGTCAGACCTGAGTACAAAAACAGGCAGTGGCTCCTTCTTCACGATAACACACCTGCACTCAGAGCACAGCCATTTCTGGCGCGAAAACAAGTGTGTCTGTGCTCAACCATCCCCTATTCTCCATATTTGTCACTGTGCGATTATTTTCTATTCCCAACTGCCTTTAAAAAGAAATGGTTTTCAAGACATTGAAGGCATAGAAAGAACTGTGACATCAGTTCTTCACTCCATACCAAAAGAAGACCTCTGCAAATCTTTCCTGGTCTTGCCACTTTTCTTATTAACGCAGGATAGGGAACGTACTTCGAATAAAATATATTCACGTAAGTTTTCCTGCTTTTCCATTTAAGAAAATCAGTCTCATTACTAAAATGCCGCACTGTGTAATAAGAGGCAACTCACTGTAATAAGAGGCAACTCAACAACCCCTTAAATTTTAGAGACTGGTATATTTTAAATATAACGGAACAACATGGAATAGTTATTAGTAATAAATTAATTTCAAAAGTCACCCGCATCTATTAGCAATGTAAATAAGTGCATGAAATATTTCAATAAAATGTGTCACCTAGGGGATATTGGAGGCTTTTCTTCTTTTAATGTAATGCATAAATTAATTCACTCGCACAGATTTCTACATTTACGTTTTGCCATTGCTAATGATGTAGTACTTGTCTCTTTATCTGTACAACTGATTTGCAGCTTCTTATGGATAAGCACTGGAGTACTGGGGTGGTTGTTGTGCATAGGTTCCTTGAATAGCTGGTCCATAGGGGCTTTGGGGCGCATTAGGCGTCGAACCATACGATGGATGCATAGGCTGTGGCGCTGGAGGTGGATTGTGAATAGTGTTAGTAATTCTGATTCTTCTGCTTCGACAGTAGACAATTCCGGCAACTATAGCTATAACTACGAAAGCACATCCAAATACTATTCCAACAATACCTCCTGCAGATTTGACGCCTGGATTAAAAAGAAAGATTAGTGAGAACATACATTTAACTGTTTCATTATAAAAATTCAAACTAATTCGATTGAAAATCATTAAACTCACCAGCTCTGTCTTCATTCTCTCGCTCTCTTTGAACGGAAGACTGAATCTGTGGCGCATACCCTAATTTAACCTTCGTTTTTAGTTCCTGTCTTATGTAAAATTTTGTTTATTATCGTTAAGCATTTTTCTGTTTCAACGCTGCATTTCTTCATCAGCGAATGTGTTTAGGTTTGGCAACGCTAGCAGTAGGTCAAAGTGCAAGGACCTTATTCATGTGACGTCAGAAGTGGATTTCGGTGGACCAACATGGCTGGTGATTTTTTTTTTTTGATTGGAGGTTTAACGACCACCGTGAGCAACTCAATGGGCTATAAGCAGTCGCCCGTCCCTAATTTAGGGTCACTGGTTCCAGGGAAGGGAGAGAGCCAGTGCCGTAAGACAAACACAACATCCATGCCTGACCGGGATTCGAACCCGGACCCCTTACGGACGAATGATCAGAGGCCAGCGCCTTAGACCACTGCGCCACCGAGGCGGCTGGCTGGTGATTCATTGAAGTTGAATCTTCAGCCATGTTGGTCCGCAATTAGATTACCAGCTTTTTTTTTGTTGTTAACAGGAGTACGTAACATTTTCTGCCTCCCCCGCTAACGAACGTTGTAGGGGTTTAACCGGCCGGCGACCCGTGCTGCCAGTTCGTACATGAAGCCAAGCACGGTGGTCGATAAAGTTCATTTGCGGCACTGTTTGTTATTCCTGTTTAATTTAGAGAAAAGTGCGAGCGAAGCATACGGTTTAATATGTCAGGCGTATAGCGAAACAGTTCTGGGTGAGCGGACGTGTCGTGAATGGTTTGCCAGGCTTAAAAGGTGATCTAAGCTTGGGACACAAGCCACGTGCAGGTAGACCGCAGGAATTCTCAGACGAGGAGCTGGAATCGCTGTTCCAAGAGGATGCCACAAAATCTACCACGCAACTAGCAAAACGTTTGAAAGTGGCTCAATCGACGGTGGTACGGCGTCTACAGGCCTTGGGGAAGATCCAAAAGACTGGTAAGTGGGCTCCGCATACTTTAACGGAGCGTAATATTGGTCAATGATTGGGCATCTATATGTCGTTGCTGAAGAGGTTTCAAGGGAAGAATTTCTTGTGGAAGGTTGTCACCGGGGATGAAAAATGGGTCTATTGCGACAAACCCGTATGCAAGCGATCCTGGGTAGACCCAGACCAGCCATCAACATCCACTGCAAAACAGGATATCTACAGGAAAAAGGTGCTGTTGTGTGTGTGTGGTGGGATATGCATGGAGTGCTGTATTTTGAACTATTGAAACCGGGCGAAACAATCACTGCACAACGATATAGCAATCACTTGATGAAACTAAACGCCGCAATCGAGCAAAAACACCCATGGACAGGTAAAGGACGCCGCCCAGTCATCATGTTACACGATAATGCCAGACCACATGTCTGTGCCACCACAAAATCAACCCTTGAACAGTTACACTGGTAAGTCTTACCGCACCCGGCTTACTCCCCGGACTTTGCACCCTCAGACTTTCATCTATTTCGCTCTATGCAACATGCTCTAGCCCAACAGCGGTTCACCACAGTCCCAGAAGTGGAAAATTTTGTGACTATGCAACATGCTCTAGCCCAACAGCGGTTCACCACAGTCCCAGAGGTGGAAAATTTCGTGACTATGCAACATGCTCTAGCCCAACAGCGGTTCATCACAGTCCCAGAGGTGGAACATTTCGTGACTATGCAACATGCCCTAGCCCAACAGCGGTTCACCACAGTCCCAGAGCTGGAAAATTTCATCACTATGCAACATGCTCTGACCTAACAGCGGTTCACCACAGTCCCAGAGGTGGAAACTTTCGTCACTATGCAACATGCTGTAGCCCAACAGCGGTTTCACCACAGTCCCAGAGGTGGAAAATTTTGTCACTATGCAACATGCTCTAGCCCAACAGCGGTTCACCACAGTCCCAGAGGTGGAAAATTTCATCACTATGCAACATGCTCTAGCCCAACAGCGGTTTCACCACAGTCCCAGAGGTGGAAAATTTCGTCAATGTGCAGCATGCTCTAGCCCAACAGCGGTTCACCACAGTCCCAGAGGTGGAAAATTTCGTGATTATGCAACATGCTGTAGCCCAACAGCGGTTCACCACAGCCCCAGTGGTGGAAAATTTCATCACTATGCAACATGCTCTAGCCCAACAGCGGTTCACGACAGTCCCAGAGGTGGAAAATTTCGTCACTATGCAACATGCTCTAGCCCAACACCGGTTCACCACAGTCCCTGAGGTGGAAAATGTCGTGACTATGCAACATGCTCTAGCCCAACAGCGGTTCACCACAGTCCCAGAGGTGGAAAATTTCGTCACTATGCAACATGCTCTAGCCCAACAGCGGTTCATCACAGTCCCAGAGGTGGAAAATTTCATCACTATGCAACATGCTCTAGCCCAACAGCGTACACCACAGTCCCAGAGGTGGAAAATTCGTGACTATGCAACATGCTCTAGCCCAACAGCGGTTCACCACAGTCCCAGAGGTAGAAAATTTCATCACTATGCAACATGCTCTAGCCCAACAGCGGTTCAACACAGTCCCAGAGGTGGAACATTTCATCACTATGCAACATGCTCCAGCCCAACAGCGGTTCACCACAGTCCCAGAGGTGGAAAATTTCGTGACTATGCAACATGCTCTAGCCCAACAGCGGTTCAACACAGTTCCAGAGGTGGAAAATTTCGTCACTGCGTTCTTCAGCTCAAAACCCGAGTCCTTCTATCACAGATGCATTCATTTGTTACCTGAAAAATGGCAAAAGGTCATTGATGCTAACGGCCAATATTTTTCGTTGAATAAATGTGCAATGGTTTCCTGATTGTTCCTGTCTCTTTTCTCCTTAAAACCGCGGAAACTTTTACATACCTCAAATAGATTACCCTTTACTGTGGGCCAATTTTTAAAAATTTAACGTTTTGGAGTATGCCAACGAATTAATGGAGCTACAGGACGAAGAAGGAGAGATTGATATCTTAAAAGAACAAATCAAGATTGCAAAAATATACCGTGACAACTTTGTGTTCGATGTTTATTTCAAAGAGATGGAGAACAACATCGCCGTTAGTCATGGTGAACATTTTAATGAATCATTTTTCATACACGGAATATCAGATTTTCACGTTCTTATTGTCAGACATTGGCGAAACATCTGAAACATAAATCTGCGAATTTTGTTTTTGCAAAAACGAAATATTTAGAAGCCCAGACAAAACAACAACTAATGACTTCCCACTGCCGCACGCTAGGCAATCTACAACGGCCATTCCATAAAAACTCAAAGTAAAATCGCACAAAATGAATAAATATAGCTACAGCAAAATACATGTTATTCTTCCTCAAAGTATCTTACCTCGGAGGATATGGAACGGTCCCATCGTTCAGTCCACCTTTCAAAGCATGTGGCGAAGGTATTTTTTGGAAGCTGCTTCTGCGAACCCTATGCATCTTGAATAACGTCAGCACCTGTGTTGAATGTTGCGCCACGGAACTTCTCCTTCCTTGTTGGAAAGAAACAGAAATCTCACGGGGCGAGGTCAGGACTGTAGGCAGTCTGTGACATGATTTCAATACTGCATTTCGTAAGAAACTGTTGAACACAAGCAGCCACACGTGGGTGAGCGTTATCATGGTGTAGGGACCACTTGCCCACCAGTTCCGGTCGCTTAATCAATATGTGCCGTCGCAGATGCTTCAAGACTGAAATGTAATACTCAGCACTGACAGTAATTTGTGGAGGAACGGCATGCCAGTCCTTTACGATCAAAGAAAATTATCATGATCACCTTCCTACCTGATTTCGTTTGGCGTAACTTATTCGGAGGAGGCGAGCTTGCGTGTTTCCAGACACTTGTTCCGCGCTTCGTGAGGTGGTCGAAATAGTGGACCCATGTTTTATTGGCAGTTATTACTGTGCTTAAAAAGTTTGGATCCTTTGCAATCATTTGTTTCCAGTCATAATACACCTAAACTTTGGCTAACAATTGTTCTCTCGTCAGGTGATGAGGTACCCATCTGGAACACACACGATGCAGCAGTAATTTGTCGCGTAGAATGCGGAATGCCAACGTTTTTGAAATATTAGTTGATGTCTCTATGTCTTCACTCGTAATTTGTCTATCTGCTTGCAGAATTGTTCAAAGACTATTAACAATGCGCTCCGTAACAACATCGACGAGGCCTAGGAGCGAGTTCTGCTGACAAACGTCCTTTTTCGAAATCATGGCGCCATCTCAAAATCGTTGACTCACCCAAAGATTTATCTTTGTAAGATTTTTTCATTAAATCATCTACTTCTAGAACCGTTTTACCCAAAAGGTAGCAGCATTTTATCGCACAACGCATTTCACTTTTTGACTCTGAATCACTCACCTCCATAGCTGTAAGATGAAACGCAGACGCACCTTAAATAACTGCTCAATATGTAACATATACTCTAGATTCAGTTTCCTTTTGATGTTACTATCTCTTGTTATTTTATTTTCCTATGCAAATTATCTTCTCACTTAACGAGATGTTATTTCTCCCGCTGAATGATATGTGGCAACGAGTGTAAGTCATGACGTGGTGGTATGCAGTATATATAGGCGCGCTCAACTATACCAGGAGAGCTTCGTTTTGGGTATCGTTCACTTGATCGAAAGATCATTTGACCGAAAATCACTTCCCCGAAAATCACTTGATCGAAAGGTACATTTCACCGAAGGGTCACTTGACCGAAAAGTTCATTTCACCGAAAGGTCACTTCACCTAAAAGTTCATTTCACCGAAAGATTACTTTACCTAACAGTTCATTATATCGAAAGATCATTTCACCGAAAGATTAATTTACCTAACAGTTGATTATATCGAAAGATCATTTCACCGAACGGTCAGTTTATCGAAAACTTAGAATTTTGCTGTTAAGAGATCTGTTGGAGTGTGGTGCGAGTTTTTGAAAATTTCCATGAAACACCTCTCCATGTGTAGGTTTTTCGAAATATAACATTAATTATAAAGCCTGGATCTGGGCTTTTTTATGGAATTGTGTTTGAGCAAAAGCGCAACACTATTAACATGGCTTATTATGTAAAGCTTATGAATATAAGAAATTAAAATTCGCTAAAAAGGCCTAAACGGAGGCCTAGAGCCCTAAAATTGATTCTTTTTGCCTGAATAAATGTGCAACATTACTAACTTGATTTTTTATGTAAACCTTATGAACATGAGCATGCATGATAAAAACATTTCTAAAAAGGCCTAAGCCCTTTTTAGAAATGTTTAAGGGCCCTAAAATTTATTCTTTTGCCTGAAAAGTGTGCAGCATTATTAACTTGACATTTTATGTAAACCTTATGAACATGAGCACGCACGATTAAAGTTTGCAAAAAGTCCTAAGCCGAGGCATAGGAACTTAAAATTAATTATTTTTGTCTTAAAACTAAATCTTGGCGTTCTTTGTGACGCGGAGAAATAAAAAGTGCAATTTGAATACGATCCCCTAACGTTTCGGTGTGGTCTGTCTTCCAATGGCACCATGCTTCAACAGATCCTGTAATGAAATCCAAAGTTTTCGATAAACTGACCCTTAAGTGAAATAACCTTTCTATGAAATGAACTTTTAGGTAAAGAGACCTGTAACGTATACTCTAGATTCAGTTTCTTTTTGATTTTACTATCTCTTGTTATTTTATTTTCCTATGCAAATTATCTTCTCACTTAACGAGATGTTATTTCTCCCGCTGAATGATATGTGGCAACGAGTGTAAGTCATGACGTGGTGGTATGCAGTATATATATATATATAGGCGCGCTCAAGTATACCAGAGAGCTTCGTTTTATATGTGATAGGTTCTTCCTGATTATTGATATGTGATTTACCTACTTTTCTACGATATTACGAAAGTTCGGGCTATCAGTAGTTATGTTATTTTGGAGTGTGTATTTGAGTAATACCAGGAGCTCCCCAATAAAAGGTTAAAAGTGAGTACGTTTACTTAGTTCATTTTATTGTCAGACCTCTGTCTGGACGTTAATTCTATTTCATTGAGTGTTTACGTTAAGTTCAGGGAATATTGTGTTTACCGCTCTAATAAGGAGCCTTCAAGGTACTAATGTACTAAAACCGAAGTTATATTACTGATATTCAAGATAATGAGGAACGCTGAGTAAAAATAAATTCCATATTCTTGGAATTTATTGCACGTGCGTGTCTTACCTAAACAAACTCTAGCACTTTGAAGATTAAGCACACTTTAGCTACGTCAAGTAACCTTTCAATAACCCTAACGTGACTTAACGTAAGCTTTCCTGCACTACACGTCCAGCCGGAGAATTTTATTCATTACAGACCTTTCGGTGAAATGAACTTTTCGATCAAGTGACCCTTCGGTGAAATGTACCTTTCGATGAAGTGACCCTTCGGTGAAATGAACGTTTCGATCAAGTGATCTTTCGGTGAACCAATCTTTTCGGTGAAGTGATTTTCGGTCAAGTGATCCTTCGGTGAAGTAAACGTCGGGCAAATGAACCAGACCCCTTCGTTTTATGTGATAGGTTCTTCTTAACTATTGTTATGCGATTCGGATATTCAGTAGTAGTGTGATTTGTTGAGAGTGTGTTTGATAATATCAGGAGTTCTCCAATAAAAGGTTTAAAGTGAGTACGTTTTTCTCAGTTCATATTATTGTCAGACCTCTGTCTGGCCGTTAAGTCTCTTTCATTAAGTGTCTCCATTAAGTCCAGGGTATATTGTGTTTACCGCTCTAATAAGGACCCTTCAAGGTACTAATGTACTAAAACCGAAGTATAGTACTGATAGTCAAGATAATGAGGAACGCTGAGTAAAAAGAAGTTCCATATTCAATGAATTTATTGCACGTGCGAGTCTTACCTAAATAAACTCTAGCACTTTGAAGATTAGGTACACTTTAGCTACGTCAAGCAACCTTCCAATAACCCTAACGTGACTTAACGAAAACTTCCCTGCACTACACGTCCAGGCGTAAAACTTTATTCATTATAAATAACAAAACCAGAATAGTCTGCCACGGCTAATAACGGTTGCCATAGATACTTCCTTAATTTAGTTAGTCTTCTGCGTGCTTATCCTTCCCCTTCGCATTGTTTTTATGGGACGGCCTTTGTACTTAAAAATAAAATGAATGCGTAACATTAAATAAAAAATTGTAGATATGTTTCGTTCTTTGAAGAAAGAACGAGAACTTAATTCGTCACTTACCGATCCAAATATGCAATCAGTTTTCTCCTTCTCTTCACTTTTTTTGTTTGTTTTTGAAATTAAATTTCCAAGGAACGGTACAAGGTTTTAACTGCCTTCGATTCATAGTGTCATGATATTCAAAATCTTCCTCCTTAAAAAGGGCAGAATATATTCGGTACTGCACACTGAGATGGAAATCACATTTCATTTTATTCAATCATTCCTTAACAGTTCCGGCCTTTTCCTAGGAAACTTTCGAAAAGTTATCTCCTCCTGTATACAGTTTAGGTGACATAACTTGTCAGCACAACCATACGATGAGCAAAAGTTAGACATGTTGTTATAACTTGTCAGCACAACCATACGATGAGCAAAAGTTAGACATATTGTTATAAATTGTCAGCACAACCATACGATGAGCAAAAGTTAGACATGTTGTTATAACTTGTCAGCACAACCATACGATGAGCAAAAGTTAGACATGTTGTTATAACTTGTCAGCACAACCATACGATGAGCAAAAGTTAGACATGTTGTTATAACTTGTCAGTACAACCATACGATGAGAAGACGTTAGGCAAATCGTTCATAAACATAAGAAAAATCGCGATTTTCCTGTGCATCTGCAACGTATTCCTTGTTAAGCAATGAAATATGGATGTAAACAAACCATTGCTGTCCACAGCTACCGAACATATTTCCCATGATGCAATGCGAGGAGAATAAAGTTCATTACGTAGTAGAAAACAAGAGATAAGGACGAATGTGTTGAGTCTTTGCAAGGCAATGTTATCAGTCTTGAGAGAAAATGTACAGTCCTTTGCAAAAGTTTAAGACCACCTGCCAAATTATTAAAAATTAAGATTTTCAAAGAAACAACCAATTACTAGTGAGAGATATTTGAAAAAATGACATCACAGATGAATACGTACATTCTTTAAAGCACATAAAGATCGAAATCAGTACTTTGTGTGGTCACCTTTGCTTTTTATAACGGACAGAATACGATGTGGCATACTCTCAATGAGGGATTGTCACTTGAAATGTCTTTGCACCACACGTACTCTATCGCGTCAATCAAAGCTTGGGAATTTGGTGGCTGTTTTTCTGCTACCTTGTCTTTTAAAATGGTCCACAAATTGTCGATGGGGTTAAGGTCGGGACAATTACCGGGCCAGTCAAGCACAGTAATGTTTTTCCTCTACAGGTAGTCCTTTACTGCCTTTGATCTGTGGCATGGAGCACCATCATGCATAAAGATTGTGCATCTGTGCACTTGCATATGAGTTAACAGCTTCTCACGTAACATTTCCACATAAATAAGGGCCATTCATGGTAGTGCCTGTTGGCAAAAAGGATAATGAAGCAGTACCGGATGCTGACATAGCACACCATATCATCTGAGTAGGGGGATATCTCACTGTGCTAACGGTGTATTTTGCATCAAACCTTTTGCCTTTTTGTCGTCAAACATGTGCTTCACGTGATTCAAATTGACCAACACTTGATTCATCGGGAAAAAGAACTTGGCTCCAATTTTCAGCAGTCCACGATTGATGACGCTTCGCAAACTGGAGTTTTCTTTCTCAAGACAGAGGTTAGTCTAGGTTTATGTGCAAGTTTATTTGCTAAGACATCGAGCAACAGTGCTGATACTAATATCAAACCTTTTGAATGTAGAAAGGCCTTAAGTTTCTTTCACGAACTCTTCGGAGAACGCATAAGTATTTACCTTAGGTATTGTCATCAAGTGGGGTTGTTTTACTTGGACATCCACTTTTCTTCCGGTCGCTAAATTCACCTGTATCTCGATATTTCATGATCGTATTATAAATAGCAGTCTTGCTCACATTCACCTTTTTGCATATGTCACGTCTGGAATATCCTTCATGATATAAAGTCACTATTTGTGCCCTCTAAGTAACACTTAATGTAGCTTTTTTGCCCATATTTCGCTATATAGAAAATACGTACAAAACCACTTAGCATGAGAACCAGAAGCAAACTGACGGTCGCTCGCTTCCCAATTCTATCAACAGCTGCCACTGTAGGATGATGGAGCACCGACAGGAAGTTGTGTAATACAGACAGTAGCTGACGCAAGCGGCAGAAATCTCCCAATACCAACAGGTGGTCTTAAACTTTTGCAAATGACTGTAATTATTCGTCAGAAAGGCTATGTTCACTGGGCAATCTTAGAAAAGCGACTCATGTGTAACCTGTAATGAGTTATGAGCAATCTTTGACGAATGATTTATGCCCTCTGTGACGTACCTACGTCACAGATGATAAACATGTCAAAACAGCAAGTTGCAGTGATAATTCATCGTCGGTGTAGTTCAAGCTGTACAATATCATACTCCGGAGAAGGAAGATGTGTGTTCCAATGCCATTACCGGAAAATTTGGGCATGTGATGCTTCTTCCACACATCGTCTGGAATTAATCACAATTCCTTCTTCCTCAGAGAGTTCCTTCAAGCATAGTTAGTCGGCTGAACCGAAATAATCTGCGATTTCCTGCACCCGCCTTTTTCAAGGGGGAGATACACTATGTGGAGAAAAGTGATTGGGCACTCCCACGCAGGCGCAATGGTAAGCTCCCGCAGCATACAATTGGTCTTTAAGGCATAAAAACGGCAAAGACAGTACGCTCAGATCATTCGCTGGTAAAATAGCTAGCGGGAGAGAGCTCTCAGAGTTTGAAAAGAGCGTTATAATATGCTGATCAATTAGAGGTATGAGCATAAGAAGCATTGCTGAAGTCAGACACGTCGCTAAATTGACTGCAGGCTTTGTCATTAACAAGTGGAAGAAGACGGGAAATTGGAGGAATTTACCTCGCCCTGGAAGACCAAGGAAACTTCAACCCTGGTACCGGGAGGGGATGCAGAGAAAGATCCGCAAAAGCAGGTCCTGAGCAATGCACGCCATAGCACATGAGTTCCAGATTGCCACAGTTTCCCTCAAGACACTTCGAAGATAGGTCCGTGCACTCAGGTATCATGGCCAAGTAGCCACCCATAAACCTCTCATCATAAAAACCAATAAAGCCACGCGGCAACGATTGTGTCAATAGCACAAAAATTGGGCACTGGAACAATGGCGGCAGGTGTTATGGTGCGACGAATCCCGCTTCACATTATTCTGATCGGATGGACGTGTCTGGGTTTGGCGGTTACCCGGAGAACGTCTGCTTCCGGAGTGTACAGTGCCAACTGTGAAGTTATGGTATGGGGCAGTTTCAACTGGTACGGTGTGGGTCCACAGGTTGTTGTTAATCATGACAATATGAACTCTGTTGTGCTGTATAGAGATGTCCTGGATAAATCAATGCTCCCAGGGTTGTGGCAGTTCTACGGACATGAAGATTGTTTCTTCCAGGACGACAATGCCACTTGCCTTGTTTCCAGGGCTACAATGGAGTGGTATGAGAAATATCACGTCTCGCGGATGGACTGGCCTGCCCAGAGCCCGGACCTCAATCCAATTGAACACATATGGGATGAACTTAAACGACAGGTAGTGTCTAGACCAGCACGTCGTTCTTCACTGACAGAGTTGGTCGATGTACTTAAGGAGGAATGGAAGAGCATCCCGTTCTCCGTATTCCATGGACTTGTGGACAGTTTATCTTGACGGGTGGACCTACTCGCTACTTATGTAAGTGCAGTACTGTTTTTTCTATTTATGTACAGTCTACAATCACTTTTGTTCACATAGCGTTTATGTGACGTATGTACGTTAGAGGCGACGTACATACCAAAAACAGCAAATTGCAGCGATAAGCCTTCGTCGGTATATTTCAAGCGGGAGAATGTCCGACTCCATAGAAGGAAGATGTGGTTGCGAATTCATCACCGGCAAATTTGGCCATTTACGCTGTATCTTGTATTCAGTGTTACGAAAAAGTAGAGAGATACGATTATTATAGCGAATGCGAGTTCAAGTACATTGTGAGTGAAGGTATATATGAGGGTCATGACACAAGTTCTGCACATGTTAATCTCAAACTGAAGCTGATGATGCAATTGGTACATTCATTGCGTCATATCAAGGTCAGACTTTCAGCAACGTAGTGCTGTCAGAAAGACGCGCTATCATTTGCTGTGTGGACGTGGGACTATTTGAAAATGGAAGCGTGCAGCTCCTCAGGTCGAGTCACAGCGTTAGACCAGCGCTTGTACGTGAAAATAGAAACTTCGCGGGGGTGGCGGAACTTCGATACAGATCCACACTGAAGTTTGTGGGAAAGGAACTTTTGATCGAAGCACAATTTCTTTCTGACGATAAAGTTGAGACCGAAAATTCGTCAAAATCACCCAAAAATATTGAAAGCGGGAGCGATCTTGCTGCATGATAACTCATCGTGTCGTGATGTAGCGTTGATATATATGGCTGGAAAACTTTATCCCACCCACCATACAGCCCTGATCTCAGTCAACCCGACTTTGATCTTTTCCCAAAGTTAAAAAATTGCCTCCGTGGCATCTGCTACGAATCACTGGACGAACAGTCATCGGACGTGACCCGAGTAATACGGGGCATCCAGTACCTACCTCACTGCTGGCAAGCTGTCATTAGCAGCGGAGGGGAGTACATTGAACGGCAATAAGGTACATTTTCTCTGTTACCTCGCACTTTTTTCACAAATGAACAGTGTGCAGAACTTTTGTTAGGACCCCCCCCTCCCCATACAACGCATCTTGTTTAGTGCTAAAGACTTGTGGATGATTCAGGGACATGTTGACAGATATAAATACAGGAAAATTTGTGAGTATATCTTGTTTTCACTGAATTCCTCAACGTGCCGCCAAAACAGCTCTTACCCTGCGAAGCAGGGACACCAAAAGATTTCTACAGGTGCCTTGTGTATCTGGTACCAACTGGTAACCAGCAGATACTTTAAGTTACGTGGTTGACAGATCGTAGATCAGATTTGCTCTTCCAACACAAACTACAGATGCTCGATTGGATTGATGTCTGGGGAATTTGGAATACCTGGAAGTCTTCCTCATGTTCCGCGAACCATTCTCGGACAATTCGGGCAGATCGGATTTGCTGTTCCAACACAAACCACAGATGATCGATTGGATTGATGTCTGGGGAATTTGGAATACCTGGAAGTCTTCCTCATGTTCCGCGAACCATTCTCGAACAATTCGGGCAGATCGGATTTGCTGTTAGAACACAAACCACAGATGCTCGATTGGATTGATGTCTGGGGAATTTGGAATACCTGGAAGTCTTCCTCATGTTCCACAGATCGGAATCGCTGTTCCAACACAAACCACAGATGCTTGATTGGATTGATGTCTGGGGAATTTGGATACCTGGAAGTCTTCCTCATGTTCCGCGAATCATTCTCGAACAATCCGGCAGATCGTATTTGCTGTTCCAACACAAACCACAGATGCTCGATTGGATTGATGTCTGGGGAATTTGGAATACCTGGAAGTCTTCCTCATGTTCCGCGAACCATTCTCAGACAATTCGGGCAGATCGGATTTGCTGTTCCAACACAAACCACAGATGATCGATTGGATTGATGTCTGGGGAATTTGGAATACCTGGAAGTCTTCCTCATGTTCCGCGAAGCATTGTCGAACAATCCTGTCAGATCGGATTTGCTGTTCCAACACAAACCACCGATGATCGATTGGATTGATGTCTGGGGAATTTGGAATACCTGGAAGTCTTCCTCATGTTCCGCGAAGCATTTTCGAACAATCCGGTCAAATCGGATTTGCTGTTCCAACACAAACCACAGATGCTCTATTGGATTGATGTCTGGGGAATTTGGAATACCTGGAAGTCTTCCTCATGTTCCGCGAACCATTCTCGAACAATCCGGGCAGATCGGATCTGCTGTTCCAACACAAACCACAGATGCTCGATTGGATTGATGTCTAGGGAATTTGGAATACCTGGAAGTCTTCCTCATGTTCCGCAGATCGGAATCGCTGTTCCAACACAAACCACAGATGCTTGATTGGATTGATGTCTGGGGAATTTGGAATACCTGGAAGTCTTCCTCATGTTCCGCAGATCGGAATCGCTGTTCCAACACAAACCACAGATGCTTGATTGGATTGATGTCTGGGGAATTTGGAATACCTGGAAGTCTTCCTCATGTTCCACAGATCGGAATCGCTGTTCCAACACAAACCACAGATGCTCGATTGGTTTGATGTCTGGGGAATTTGGAATACCTGGAAGTCTTCCTCATGTTCCGCGAACCATTCTCGAACAATTCGGGCAGATCGGATTTGCTGTTCCAACACAAACCACAGATGCTCGATTGGATTGATGTCTGGGGAATTTGGAATACCTGGAAGTCTTCCTCGTGTTCCGCAAACAATTCTTGATCAATCCGTGCAGTGTGGCATGGCGCATTAATCTGTGAAAGGAGGCACTACTGGACAGGAATATCGTTGCCATGAAAGGACGTGCTTGGTCTGCAATAATGTTTAGGTAGGTGGTAGACGTCATAATTTCCAACACATGAATGACTAAATCCAGGGTTTCCAAGCAGAACATTGCCCAAAGCTTTACACATCCTCCACCGGCTTGTTTCGTCTTACGGTGCACCCTGGTGCCAACGCTTCCCCAGGTAAACGACGTACAAGTACACTTCCGTCTACATGGTGCAACAAAAAATGAGATTCATCGGACCAGACGATCTTCTTCCAATCATTCAAGGTCTTGATTCTCGTGTGCCCGTTGTAGGCGCTTTCAATGGTGAACCGAGATTAGAGTGGCCACTCGGAGCGGCCTGCGTCTTTTCAGACCCATTTCCAGAAATGTTCAATGTACTGTGTGTTGTGCTACACTACTCCCGTCACCAGCATTCAAATTACCAACGAGTTGCGCCACAGTATCATTCAGCTGGTTCGCACCATACCGGATAGCCTTTGCTCACCTATAGTATCGATGAGCCGTGGTTGGCCCACACCTTTCCGACTGTTTGATGTTTTCCCTCCTCGGACAACTTTTTGATGGAACTAACCACAGCTGACTATGAGCAACCCACAAGCCTTGCCGTCTCCGAAATGTTTTGACCCAGTCGTCTGGCACACTTTGGTCTTTGTCAAACTCCCTTAAGTCCTCTGCCTGTCCAATCTGAAGAACACGAATAACACTGATTAACAGAGATCAGTATCAGGTGTTATTTATACCGTCTCGTGACCTTCACACGCGCCGTTGTCTACCTGCAGTTGCGTTTATTTGCATAAAGACGCGCTGGATATAATGCTCTGAATCTTAGGATTACATCACTATACCATGATTGGAAGTTTGACTTAACTTTGTCGATTAATGTTTGAACTTCGCGGAGTTTCCTGTTTTACTTTTGAAGGACATTGTATTAAAGTTGTCTTCCACGTTTCATCTGAGGTCTGGATTAAATAAAAGGGAAGTTGTACGCCGGCATAGCTTACTAGTCCTTCGGAACTCTACAGTAGCAAGAGTCATTTTCTTTAAACGAGAAAGATTTCCACCCCAGAAGATTTCGCGTTGTCTTCGATACTTACCGCATCGTGACTGATCACTTGTATCTCCGCAGTGGTTCCGCCCGTCGCACTTTAGCTCTTTAGAGATGCAGCGGCGATTTGAGCACTCGAATTCATAGCTGGAAGAACATGGCGAGTCTGAAAAAGAAAACGAGAAGAATCGTTGAAAAACACGTTAGAGGAAAAGTGTCAGGTTCGTTCTAAATTTTATTTACCGAGAATACACTGCCTACTCTTGAGGCTGCCGCATTGCTTGCTGTAATTCTCAAGACAATGGAGTAAGCTTAAAAATTTAGAACAATGAAAGACCGCACTGAAATGCCAAAAGCTAAGTATTTTAATATATAACTGAAGAGAAAGAAGATCTCTATTCTGATAGAAGTGGCACTTGAGTCGAAAGTTTTCCAATATTTGGATCACTTTATGTCTTTATACGTACCGTTACGACGAAAGCTGACTAGTATTCAAAATATAGGCCATCATGTTGCGCAGATTTTAGCCATCTGTCTACCAGTTCTTCGGTTCCGCTGCGGTACCAGTTCATGTCCTTCACGAGAAGAACTCCTTCACCCCAGCTGCCACCTTCTCCTAGTTGTTGAAGTGCCGCTCGCGAAGGAAGTGCGCTATGGACGGGAACAGGTAATAATCCAACGGGGCAAGGTCTGGACTCGGTCCCGGACGATTCGTCCAACGACGATTGGTCCAATGCCGATTCGTCCAAATGGACGATTGGTCCAATGCCGTTTGGCCCAATGAACTATTCGTCCAATGGTACGATTGCTGTGCGTGGCATCAGTTCGATGTCCTCAAGTTCTTGGAGTTTTGCGCCGGTCGTACGCGGGGTATGAGGCTGAGCGTATTCCTGCCTGTAGGAGAGAGCGCTTTCTGTTCATCAGTGCCGAGTACTTCTCCTCCAAAACGGCATACTATAACGAAGTAAATTTCTCCGTCATTTCTGTCCACGCCAGGATTCGAACATGGATCCCCTCATTCCGGAATAAGTCACTCTACCAATTGAGCTACGCGGACGTTTTATTCTGATTCCTATCTGCCTTTATGCGTCCTTCTGGCAGGTACGTCACATCTCCTGGTACGTTACATCATCTCCCCAATATTTTTGTATTTTTTTCGAAGTGCTGGAGAAGGGATTCTCTTATTTTTCCTATTTCGTGGTGTGGAAAGAACATCACACCAATGCGAGATTTTGAACGGTCGGGTCATCCGGATAGTTCGGGCGCCATTATAACGAAGTAAATTTCTCCGTCATTTCGGTCCACGTCAGGATTCGAACCCGGATCCCCTCATTCCGGCATACGTTGCTCTACCAATTGAGCTACGCGGACGTTTTATTCTGATTCCTATCTGCCTTTATGTCGTGTGCGCCCTTCTGGCAGGTACGTCACATCTCCTGGTACGTTACATCATCTCCTTCTATTTTTATTTATTTATTTATTTATTTTTCGAAGTGCTGGAGAAGGGATTCTCTTATTTTTCCTATTTCGCGGTGTGGAAAGAACATCACACCAATGCGAGATTTTGAACGGTCGGGTCATCCGGGTAGTTCGGGCGCCATTATAGCGAAGTAAATATCTCCGTCATTTCTGTCCATGCCAGGATTCGAACCCGGATCCCCTCATTCCGGAATAAGTTGCTCTACCAATTGAGCTACGCGGACGTTTTATTCTGATTCCTATCTGCTTTTATGTCGTGTGCGTCCTTCTGGCAGGTACGTCACATCTCCTGGTACGTTACATCATCTCCACTTTATTTTTTATTTTTTTTATTTATTATTATTTTTTTTTTCGAAGTGCTGGAGAAGGGATTCTCTTATTTTTCCTATTTCGCGGTGTGGAAAGAACATCACACCAATGCGAGATTTTGAACGGTCGGGTCATCCGGATAGTTCGGGCGCCATTATAACGAAGTAAATTTCTCCGTCATTTCGGTCCACGTCAGGATTCGAACCCGGATCCCCTCATTCCGGAATACGTTGCTCTACCAATTGAGCTACGCGGACGTTTTATTCTGATTCCTATCTGCCTTTATGTCGTGTGCGTCCTTCTGGCAGGTACGTCACATCTCCTGGTACGTTACATCATCTCCCCCTTATTATTATTATTTTTTTTATTTTTGTATTTATTTATTTATTTTTCGAAGTGCTGGAGAAGGGATTCTCTTATTTTTCCTATTTCGCGGTGTGGAAAGAACATCACACCAATGCGAGATTTTGAACGGTCGGGTCATCCGGGTAGTTCGGGCGCCATTATAGCGAAGTAAATATCTCCGTCATTTCTGTCCATGCCAGGATTCGAACCCGGATCCCCTCATTCCGGAATAAGTTGCTCTACCAATTGAGCTACGCGGACGTTTTATTCTGATTCCTATCTGCTTTTATGTCGTGTGCGTCTTTCTGGCAGGTACGTCACATCTCCTGGTACGTTACATCATCTCCACTTTATTTTTTATTTTTTTTATTTATTATTATTTTTTTTTTCGAAGTGCTGGAGAAGGGATTCTCTGATTTTTCCCATCTCGCGGTGTGGAAAGAACATCACACCAATGCGAGATTTTGAACGGTCGGGTCATCCGGATAGTTCGGGCGCCATTATAACGAAGTAAATTTCTCCGTCATATCTGTCCACGCCAGGATTCGAACCCGGATCCCCTCATTCCGGAATAAGTCACTCTACCAATTGAGCTACGCGGACGTTTTATTCTGATTCCTATCTGCCTTTATGTCGTGTGCGTCCTTCTGGCAGGTACGTCGCATCTCCTGGTACGTTACAATACATCCGCTCCAGCTGTTCAGATGAGATGTTTGCGTTGATGATCCGACCGTCTGGAACAAATTCGTAACGGATTATCCCCTCGAAATTCTACCAGACGCAAAGCATCGCCTTGTGCTCGAAGCGTCCACGTTTGGCAACAGGTTCAGGAAGCTGGCCCGGATTCAAGCACTGCCGTTGTGTGTTAGGATTGCGGAAATAGACCAACTGCTCTAGGTGAAACTTACATCGAGCGAGTTTTCTAGGAGTTTCATGCACACTTCCACTTGGTGGTTTGCTTCATCTGGCGTCAGTTTGTGAGGAACAGTTCGGCAGCACCTGTAGACCTTGCTGGGTTCCTGAAAGTGACTAACCACGGTGGTCTGTGATACGCTCAGCTCCTCTGATAATCTCCGAGTGCTGGTTGTCGGATTTGCCTCTACGGTTAGGCGCATGGCCTCCAAATTCGTGGCTTACCTGACCTTGGCTGATCGGCAAGGTTTCTGTCACCTGAGTAAAATCCTTGAATGCATCTGATCACGGTGCAATGGTGCACATAAACCTTTTCCCTTTAGCATGACAAATGTTTCGTGTTGCTTGAGCAGCGTTATGGCCGAGTTCAAACTCGTAAAGGAAAATTTCCCTAATTAGCCGTTGTGGCTGTTCATCATTTAGACGTCCCAACCACAGACAGAACCTCAACCACTTTATATCCCTTTCAACTGACTGCAGTGCGCTACTTGAACTAGTTTAAACACGTGACATACCCTCGGCAGCATATGCGTTCATGCAAATATTGCAAAACTTTCGGCTTACCTTCTATAAATGAAAACAATCACGTTAGCTCCGTCGGTGTTTCAGATTATTACACTCTTTGACAAAAGAAAACAAAAAACGACGCAGCCCGAAAAATACTCCGATAAGAATGAAACTTCACGTGGAATATGCAAATGATCAAAACTTCGCACCCAAGGAATAAGTAGCCTGAGCTACAGCCCATCGGAAATGCGCATCGTGATGGTGTGTGTAAAAGAACGAATCTCGCTTGCAGGAACAAACCTTCCATTGGATTAAGATTGCGCGTTCCTACCTTGAATGTAACTATGTCTCGCCGGCGAATTCGCGGCCACTACGACCATATGACGTGCCATCAGACTATATGAGGCCCATTGGAGTAACCGACGTTTCGCTAGACATTATGGTCGGAGCGATGCTGGCAGGAATGGGTCCTGAACGGCAGATTTTAACGCCAAAAGGCAGCGAACGGCCTAGGGCGACGACAGCACGGGAAGATATAGTGATTGTCAGAGCAGCTGTTACAGTACCAGAATTGTCGCTATCAACCATTCAACGTGTGACCAATACTGCAGTGACCACCCGGACCATTAGTAGAAGACTAAAAAAGCGGAATCTATGCTCACTGCGCCCATTATTCCGCCTGCCACTGACCAGTGCGCACTGTCGAGAGATACGCACCACAGGCGACAAATCTGGCGAGCGAGCAGGCCAGGAAAGACCAGTGACTTGATGCGCACAGAGTATGTCTTAGACAGTATGAGCAACATGGGATCATGCATTGTCTTGTTGGAAGACGGCTTCCAGGATCGTCTGAAGAAAGGGTAGAAGTTCAGCTCCCACCACTTCCGTGATGTAGCGTTGGCTGTTAAATGTGATTGTGTGGTGTATAGTAGGCAAGTGCATGAATGCAACTCAGTAGCGCCCCAGATCATCACGCCCGGCGTGGGACCGGTATGGAGCTTCACAACGTAGCCTTCTAGATGCGGTTCACCACGTGTATCTGCGAACAAGAATTCGCCCATCGTGATGCATCAGATTGAATCTGGAATCATCCAAAAAGACAATATGCTCGTATTCAGCACTCCAATTTCGACGTTCGTGGCACCGCTGCAATCGTTGGCGCCTAAGGTTCAGAGTCAAGGGAAGTCGCAGCAATGGACGGCGAGCAACGTGACATCTCTGCAACCATCGGTGACGAACAGTGCTTGCAGATATCGGACGATGTGTGATCATCCTCCATTGCTGCGCAAGTGTCGTGGACTGTGTTGTGCACGACGTCACTGACACACTGTGCAAGTGCCTGTCTTTCCGCTTGGTTGTGCGATTTTGAGCTCCATACTCTGCACGACGATGCGTTGAACCTTCTGCTGTCCCCTGACGCCATTTACGCATAACGGTAGTTGCGTTACGCCTAACGCGTACAGCAATATCGCGGCATGACTCTATGAGTCCAACAATTCCACCTTGTAACGTACCAGGAGATGTGACGTACCTGCCAGAAGGACGCACCCGACATAAAGGCAGATAGGAATCAGAATAAAACGTCTGCGTAGCTCAGTTGGTGGAGCGACTTGTTCCGGAATAAGCGGCCTCGGGTTCGAATCCCGGCGTAGACCAAAAATGACGGAGAAATTTACTTCGTTATAATGGCGCCCGAACTATCCGGATGACCCGGCCGTTCAAAATCTCGCATTGGTGTGATGTTATTTCCACACCGCGAGACAGGAAAAATCAGAGAATTCCTTCTCCAGCGCTTCGAAAAATAAAAATGTGTGATGCTGCATTCCACACAGCAGATTGACTGGGAGTTCTCAAGTGTACGTTCTACAGTGGATGGCTGCCTACAACGATTCATGGTCACGGCTGACCCGTGGGCCATGCCCCCGGCCCTCTTTCGGGGGGGAGATGTGACGTACCTGCCAGCAGGACGCACACGACATAAAGGCAGATAGGAATCAGAATAATCGTCTGCGTAGCTCAGTTGGTAGAGCGACTTGTTCCGGAATAAGCGGCCTCGGGTTCGAATCCCGGCGTAGACCAAAAATGACGGAGAAATTTACTTCGTTATAACCTCTTTCAAACCCCGTCCAGTGTTCGTATGGTTGTCTCGTCCTCCTACGCGGCATGCTTACATGTTAACAACTGATATACGGTTGAGTTTAGCGGCAGCAAGTTTAAACACCTGCTCTCTATACGACTTCTTTTACACCCCCTAGTGTGACGTTTATGATGGCGTTGTGCGCGCCACACACCTGCATGTGCGCTGAAATTGTAATAATTTGCATCTCCTATGGTGCCCTATCCACAATGCAAATGTTGCGCAAATTCGAGCTTTTCTTCATCGTGTTGCGATTTCTATTAACAGCAGTGTATTTATTAGTGTCTTCTTCTGATTAACAGTACATGAAAGCTAAGCGATCGGTAAGGTACGATCGCTTGGCTTTCAGATACAAGAAATTTTAGCTTTCAAATTTTTTAGCTTTTAGCTAGTACATGTAGCATATTTCTTAGACAGTTTACCATTACATCTCTCTAATTGCACGCGGTACCAACACGACGAATCACATGGGCACAGGAGTGTATAAACAACATCGTACTTACATGGCCTTCCTTACTACACAGTCGAGTCTGTCAAAAGTAAGAGAACCACGTCCTACTTTTGACGTCAACAGCGCGTAGCCAATGAAAGAAGGCACGTGTCGTGAGCTAGCTTGGAGGGTGTATAAGGTGTGCTGTAGGCAATCTCAAAACATATCACTCGTTGCTATCATGGATAAAAGGAGTGATTTATCAGATTTGCAAAAAGGGATGATTATCGGCTTTCGGGCCAATGCGGGCAGTGTTTCTGAAACGGCGCAGTTTGTGAACTGTTCGCGTGCTGCTGTGGTTAAAGTGTATCGTGATCGGACAAAATGACACCATCGCGAGTAAACGCCGCGGAAACTGCGAAGCACGACGTGCCATTGATGTGAGAGGATAACATCGGCTTCGTAGGTGTGGTAGGGCCGATCGGCACGCTACAGTGGAGCACCTCAGTGGCCGAATTAATCAAAGTACGTCTTAAACGATAATTCAGCAAACCCTGCTGCGTATGGGGCTCCGATGAAGACGGATGGTCACTGCACTTATGCAAATGAAGGTGCATCGTCAGAAACGGCTTACATTTGCACAGCAGTATCGGAATTGGACCTCCTCTGATTAGCAAAGGATTCCCTTCTCCGATGCGTCACGTTTTCTGCTTCATCGAACAGATGGACATTGGCGTATAAGGGGAGAAACATCGGCGAACAAACACTCTTCAACCATTGCTGGGAGAACACAAGCGGATGGGGGCAGCGTTATGGTCTGGGGAATGTTTTCGTTGCCTTCTCTGGGTCCACTCATGCCTGTCTAAAGCACTATGGACCGAATTCGTTATGAATACATCCTTGCAGACCATACATGCTGATTGTTTTACCTAGGGCGGATGAGATCTTCCAGAACGACAATGCGACATGTCACACAGCTGGAAATATCCGAGAGTGGTTGAAAGAGCAAAATGAAGGCTTCAAAGTACCTCCCTGTCTCCAAATTCCCCAGACTTAAACCCAATTGAGCATCACCTTGATCGTATTGTTCGCTCTATGGATCCTTCACCACGCACCCTCCAGCAGCTGTCAGATACACTGCAGTCAGGATGGCTCCACATACCTGTGAACACCTTCCAGCACCTTATTGAGTCACTCCCCCAGCACGTAGAGCTGCTGTCCGCGCTGCCGATGGCGGTTGCTCTGGATATTTGCTGGTGGTCACAATAATGTGACTTGACCGTTTGTAACAACACAACTCGAATACGCAGACTGAAAGCAAAAACGGCTTCAGCGAAATGTAGCTTCCACGATTACGATATCGCCAGCTTTTTCGCTGCTTGCTTCAACATTACATTGCTCGTTCTTATCATGTCCACACATACACATACACACACATCGCGCGCGCTGATCTCAAGATCTGTTGCCAACATACATTCCGTGAGCGAGAAAATATAACATTAAGGCAGAAATGCATAAAGAGAATGAACTCATAATTTGCATAGAGAAAGACAACTAAAAATGAAAGTTAAATTAGAGTATACGTCCTATGTACGAACTTTTTGTGCGGTAAAAGGACACTGCTATTTTGCTTCAACTTCCGTACAGCGCAAGTGAACTACAGTGTGGCTTGTGCCGTAGAAGACCCTGCTAGGGAAAGAGACGAACTGCTGCATTTTAATCAACAGACATTACTTCAAAAAATATTAACAACGTGAGTGGAGCCAGTGTTCCACGTGTTATTGAGTGATTTCACACTCAATTATTATTTGGATATGTATTTATTAGTTACCGCATTATTCTGACCATATTTGTATATATTGTGTATATACACTCATCGTCAAAAACATAGTTGCACCCAAAAGGAAGCAACCTACAGGAATAAAACTTGGTGGGTAGGTTTGACATTGTTAGCCGTGCAAATGATTCAAGTATCACGTTCGGTCGCGCATGTGACGCAGGCAAGGAAGGGCCGGGGCAATGTGTCTGACCGGCTATATTAGGTCGTTCTGTTACGCACGCTTGCCATTCGTACTCGTGCTGTTGTGTTGTTTGCATCCTTTGCAAGTGACGTATGACTTGGAGAAAAGTTTGGAAACTATTCGAGCAGTTAGAGGAGTTCGAAAGGGGCCACATCGCCGGGCTCCAGGAATCGGGGTGGTCTTATTGCCGTATTGCGGGAGATACCGGTCATGCGGATATCACCATAGCACGCTGTTGGCGGCAGTGGATAGAACAAGGCACGCAGCAGAGACAAAAAGGGTCTGGGAGACCTAGACGAACCACGGAGAGAGAGGACCGACGGGTTTTCCGGCATGCACGGAGTGACCCAACAGCCATGTCTGCGGACATTCAGCGAGCAGTTGTGCCCCCATGCGCCGTCCGATTAGTGCCAGCACTATTGGAAGACTGCTGCACGACGTAGGATTACCCGCACGAAGCAGTTACGTGATTGCCTTCAACACCATTGCATTGTCGCCAAAGACTGCAATGGTGTCGTGCCAGACTGTCATGTAGCAACACAGAATGGCAGCGGGTGATCTTCAGTGACGAATCCCGCTTTTGTCTTGGAGTAGACGACCACCGAATCCGTCTGTGGAGGCACCGTGGTCAGAGCCCAGATGAACGGTTTGTTGTCGAGCGTCACACGTCCAGAAGGCCTGGGGTCATAGTGTGGGGTGCAGTTACCTACAATACCAGATCAAATTTGTTGCTTATTACAGGCACTTTGACAGCCCCAAGTTACGTTAAAGAGGTCCTGCAACCAGTGGTCCTACCTTTTCTGAACGCTCACCCCAGTGCGATTTTCCAACAGGACAATGCTTGTCCGCATAGTGCTGCTATCTCGAGAGCTTACCTTCCAGGCACTGATTCTCTGCCATGGCGCATCGCCAAACCTATCGCCGATTGAAAATATGTTGAATGCTACTGGATGCACTGTCCACACTCCATCCCTACCACACAATCTGCAGGAACTGCGCAAGAAGATCTAAGCTGCCTGGAATGGCTTATCGCAGGACACCATTAGGAACCTGTACAACTCCATGCCGAGACACCTGGCATGTTGTGTGAGTAAACAGAGCCGCCCGACGCCATACTGAAAGACACTACTTATTGGCGTGTAGCTCAATAAATACTGCCCATATTAGTCTCAATGTTTAATCATTTATTGTTCCTCCCGAATAGCATTGCAATCCGACCGTCCTTCTGGGTGCATGTGAGTGTATATATAAACGAGCGTACGGGCTCTCACACGTATACAAACAGTGAGATCTAAGTCGCCGCCCCGGTGGCGCAGTGGTCTAAGGCGTTGGCCTCTGATCATTCGTCCGAAAGGGGTCCGGGTTCGAATCCCGGTGAGGCATGGATGTTGTGTTTGTCTTACGGCACTGGCTCTCTCCCTTCCCTGGAACCAGTGACCCTAAATTAGGGACGGGCGACTGCTTATAGCCCACTGAGTTGCACACGGTGGTCGTTAAACCTCCAATTGCCGCCCCGGTGGCGCAATGGTCTAAGGCGCTGGCCTCTGATCATTCGCCCGTAAGGGGTCCGGGTTCGAATCCCGGTCAGGCATGGATGTTGTGTTTGTCTTACGGCACTGGCTCTCTCCCTTCCCTGGAACCAGTGACCCTAAATTAGGGACGGGCGACTGCTTATAGCCCACTGAGTTGCACACGGTGGTCGTTAAACCTCCAATTGCCGCCCCGGTGGCGCAATGGTCTAAGGCGCTGGCCTCTGATCATTCGCCCGTAAGGGGTCCGGGTTCGAATCCCGGTCAGGCATGGATGTTGTGTTTGTCTTACGGCACTGGCTCTCTCCCTTCCCTGGAACCAGTGACCCTAAATTAGGGACGGGCGACTGCTTATAGCCCATTGATTTGCTCACGGTGGTCGTTAAACCTCCAAAAAAAAAAAAAAAAAAAAAAAAAAAAATCTAAGTCTAATTCACTATGTGCAAAATGAAATAAAAATTCATTACTCTTATAAGACGTTACAGTCAGATGGAAGCCATCGTAGAAAAGTGTACTACGTTGTGTGGGGTGACCAGTTCTGAAGATGATAGTTAGTTCACCAGGAGAAGATATACTTTCGCTTTCCTGAGGAAAGTAGGAATACCCGCAGTATCTCCTGCTACTTATCTGAAAAAAAGCAAAAAAAAAAAAGAAAGGTTATAAGAACTGATAACAAAGTTTCATTTCAAACTAGAAGATAAGGATAAGAGTATTAATGGTATATGGGAATTTTAAAATAGAACATAGGAAATGTATTGAACTGTAATTAATGGGTGACCCGTTAAACCCAATTTAAGGTACAAGATGATTATACACAACTATTTGTGAAATCTGCAACACCATGAAGGACTGATGGTATCAGCTTGAAACTTACAGGATATACACTGAAGAGCAATTGAATTAGAGACAGCTGGCGTTATGCAAACATGGCACTGTGGGCGTCCCTGTAAACGGAAACGACATGACGTATGCAGCGATCCGACAATATAAGGAGTGATGCGACGGGAATCAGTAAGAGTCGGACGCAGTATTTGATCTAAGCGCATTTGATCGTGGGCAAATTATCGGGTCCCGACGAATGGGTCACTCCATCTCGGAAGTCGTGCAGGCACTGGGATTTTCACGAGCCACTGTGTCACGGGTGCACCGTGAGTACATCGAATCCGGTAAAACCATCCCTGCAAGGGTCAACTGCCGTGGACAACAGCGTGTGGATGAGCGAGGTCATCGTCGGCTAGCTCGCATTGTAACAGCGGATAGACGGGCCACAGTGTAAGAAATCACTCGGCAATTTAACGCTGGTGCACAAAAACGTGTAAGCAGCCACACCATCCAGAACCATCTCCTCGCTATGGGGTACAGAAACCATCGTCCCACGAGGGTACCGCTGCTGACCGCACATCACAGAGTGCAAAGACTAGCATGGGAGCGGGAACATCGCCACTGGACCCTAGACATGTGGAAAACTGTTGTCTGTACTGATGAGTCGAGATTCACGTTGGTACATGCGGATGGCAGGATACGAGTACGGCGCAAACCACATGAAGCGATGGATCCTTCTTGCCAGCAGGGTACTCTTCAAGCTCGTGGGGGTGGCATTCTCGTCTGGGAACTGTTTACGTGGACTGAAATGAGACCCCTGGTACATATGACATCGTCCCTCACAGGTCAACGTTACCGGGATATACTGGACGACCATTTGCTCCCGTTTGTGCGTCTTCAACATCCCACTGGGGACCTCATCCTGCAACAAGACAAAGCACCGTGCCATCGCTCCCGAACTGTATCCGAATAGTTGGATGAACACTCCACCGACGTGACCTTGCTTCCTTGGCCAGCTAGGTCACCTGACCTCAGGAGATCTGTGAAGCCATCAAGAGAGATGGCCCCCTCCATCAAATCTTCGTGAACTGTGGGAGCTTGTTCAGGGGTCGTGGATCCGTATGGCTTCCCAACGCTTCCGGTGTCTTGTCGAGTCCATGCCGAGACGAATCGCCGCCGTCATCAGGATGAAAGGTGGGGCTACACGTTACTAGACAGATATCTCTAATTCAATTGCTCTTCAGTGTATATTGCAAAACAACAGGTTGGGACTTGCAAAATGATTAAAATGTCAGTGAAAATGCGCATGAGGTTTAGGAACAGCGTCATTTGAACTGTCAAGGCTCGGGTATGAAGCTCAAACGAGATGTTGCAATCAATGAAGAGCCGATATTGAGTCGAAAGGGTGTTTTTTGTGTCTAAATATGCCCCATCGGTGAAGAAGGTCGCATTATGAATATCTGACGGAATTTGAGCAATGAAGGATTGTTGGAATAAGAGAAGCTGGATTTTCCTACCGCGAAATTACCACTCGAAAGGGATGAAACGCCAGTCCATTGATGCAAACGTGGCGTCAGTGGACAGACGACGCTCGGACGCACATAAATCCGGGAAATGGAACAAGAAATCGCACGACTGCACAGGATGACAGACACCTCTACCACATCCACGGTGTTAACTCAGCAGTGGAATACTGTCACATGTCAGGCCTTGTCCTCCAACACAGTTCAACGTCGTCTGCTTCGCAGAGGACTGGTCGCTAGCAACCCATTGCTGTGCATTCCTTTGACCCTCAACCACAGACACTTCAGGCTGCAATGGGGTCTCGAACACAGATATTGGCGCGCTGATTGGCAACAGGTCGTGTTTCCGGACGAGTCCCGATTCAAAGTGATGCGACATGATGATCGCATACGTACTCGAAGATATAGTGAAGGCTCCTTGCAGCATCATAACGGTTATAGTTTGGGGGCACAATGGATTCAATTTGTGAACTCGCCTGATAACAGTTGAGCTAACCCTCAACAACCTACGATACACCAGGGATGTTTTAGCGGTAGAGGTGATACCTTTCCTTCAGAGTTGTCCTGGCCGCCCCGGTGGCGCAGTGGTCTAAGGCGCTGGCCTCTGATCATTCGTCCGTGAGGGATCCGGGTTCGAATCCCGGTGAGGCATGGATGTTGTGTTTGTCTTACGGCACTGGCTCTCTCCCTTCCCTGGAACCAGTGACCCTAAATTAGGGACGGGCGACTGCTTATAGCCCATTGAGTTGCTCACGGTGGTCGTTAAACCTCCAATCAAAAAAAATTGCCGCATGCAATAGTTCTGTGAATTGCCGCCCCGGTGGCGTAGTGGTCTAAGCGATGGCCTCTGATCATTCGTCCGAAAGGGGTCCGGGTTCGAATCCCGGTGAGGCATGGATGTTGTGTTTGTCTTACGGCACTGGCTCTCTCCCTTCCCTGGAACCAGTGACCCTAAATTAGGGACGGGCGACTGCTTATAGCCCATTGAGTTGCTCACGGTGGTCGTTAAACCTCCAATCAAAAAAAAAAAAAAAAAAAAAAAGAGTTGTCCTGGCGCTATATTCCAGCAGGACAATGGTCGGCCATATGTGACCTGGAATGTCCAAGACGTCTTCCATGCACGAAAGATACAACTTCTTGACTCGCCAGCACGTTCGCCGGATATGTCCCCAATCGAACATGTCTTGGTCATGGTAACTGAGCGACATCCAATCAAGTACATCCACCAGTCACCGCAAAAGAACTCTGGTTTCACACAGAAGCAGGCTATTTCCCAGTACAACCTCTTCTATTCAATGCCACACCGTGTAGATGCTGTTATTGTTGATCGAGGTGGCTCTACCCGATACTGAGTTTTTGAGTGAAAGACCTTGTATAGCTTTACAAATGTAGTCAGTTATCTTCTGTAACATGAGGAATCTGTGATATAAATTTCATTTGAATGGCGCGATTCTTTCCTGGTGTTGCAGTTTTTAAAAACAGTATTGTATTAATGTGTAGTGAAATAAAGGCCATTCTCTAAAGGAACAATGTAGATTACCTTAACACAAAGAGATAGTGAAGGCTAATGGCTACTGTTGTGGAAGGTCATAGGAATCACTCGATGTGTCAGCCATTATGATGGACTAAAATCTGAATCAGCGAAGCAGTTTTCTGAACGACAAAAGTCATTTTATATAGAGTTATGTTTCTCACAAACTGCGCACTTCTGCCCTTCAAGGTTGCCATTGCCAAGATATACTACGTGTTTCAGGTGAAACCACAGTCAAGACTAACCGGACTTGCTGTCTGATGAACGAGGAGGCCATGCTGTTGAGATAAACATCTGCCCACTAGAATCCATACTACACTGAAGTGCCAAAAGTCATGGGATAACAGCATGCAAATCTTTAACAGGCGCTGCCGTCGTATAAAGGATTTGATGCACGCCAGGATTTTTATCAGTTGCTAGGCGTAATCTCGTAAGGTTGAACAACCGCCAATGGGATTATAGCAAGCCGACGTGAGTTATCGGAGTTTGAACGAGGCATGGTAGTGGGAGCCAGACGGATGGGACATTCAATTTCCGAGGCTGTGCGAACATTCAACATTCCTCGATCCATGGTGTCACGTGTGTACCGAGAACACCTCATGGAAGGCATTACCACCCTCCGTGGACAGCGCACTGGCCGACCATGGGTGCTGAATGACCATGAGCAGCAGCGTCTCACCAGGATTGTCCATGCTGACAGACAAGCGGCACTGGCTAAAATAACATCCACATTGAATGCAGGAGGTACCACGGCCATATGAATCAAGTCAGTGCGTAATTTAGCGTTCATGGGGTATGGGAGCAGAAGATCCGCCACAGTGCTTTTGTTAACACCACGACATCAGACACAACGAGAACACCTCATGGAAGGCATTACCACCCTCCGTGGACAGCGCACTGGCCGACCATGGGTGCTGAATGACCATGACCAGCAGCGTCTCACCAGGATTGTCCATGCTGACAGACAAGCGGCACTGGCTAAAATAACATCCACATTCAATGCAGGAGGTACCGCGGCCATATAAATCAAGTCAGTGCGTAATTTAGCGTCCATGGGGTATGGGAGCAGAAGACCCGCCACAGTGCTTTTGTTAACACCACGACATCAGACACAACGCCTCACCTGGACCCGTTAACACGGTAATTGGACCCTGAAAGACTGGCAACATGTGGCGGGGTTCGATGAGTCACGCTACCAGTTGTTACAAGCTGTTGGTAGGTTTCGGTTATGGCGCAGACCTCATGAGGCCATAGACTCAAGCTGTCACCAAGGCACTGTCCAAGCTGGTGGTGGTTACATACATATGTGAGGCGTCTTTACGTGGCACGGTTTGGGTCCTCTGGTTCTCGTAAACACGTCATTAACCGGCAATCGTTTTGTTGCTCTGCTGGATGACCGTCTGCAGCCCTTCATGGACTTCATGTACCCCAACAACTATTGGATTTTCCAGGAGGACAATGCACCAGGTCATCGTGCCCAAGTTGTCCAAAATTGGTTCGAGGAGCATTCTGGACAGTTCCGACGGATGGTGTGACCACCACGTTTGCCCGACATGAACCCAATAGAGCACATAAGGGACTTGGTGGAAAGGTCCATTCACACCCAAAGTCCTGCACCTCTTCGCCGGTCTAGAGGATGTCCTACACGATACTAGGTGCGTATCTCATGACTTTTTGCACTTCAGTGTAGTCGGCGAATGTTCTTTTCACAGATGTATTGCGTTTCCTCTTACATACTGTGTGACGTACCTGCCAGCAGGACGCACATGACATAAAGGCAGATAGTAGTCAGAACAAACGTCCGCGTAGCTCAATTGGTAGAGTGACTTATTCCGGAATGAGGGGATCCGGCTTCGAATCCTGACGTGGACAGAAATGACGGAGAAATTTACTTCGTTATAATGGCGCCCGAACTATCCGGATGACCCGACCGTTCAAAATCTCGCATTGGTGTGATGTTATTTCCACACCGCGAGATAGGAAAAATAAGAGAATCCCTTCTCCAGCACTTCAAAAAAAATAATAAGGGGAGATGATGTAACGTACCAGGAGATGTGACGTACCTGCCAAAAGGACGCACACGACATAAAGGCAGATAGGAATGAGAATAAAACGTCCGCGTAGCTCAATTGGTAGAGTGACTTATTCCGGAATGAGGGGATCCGGGTTCGAATCCTGGCGTGGACAGAAATGACGGAGAAATTTACTTCGTTATATCTCGTTTATATACATTTCACATGCATATTTAAAAAAAATTCTGTTCATTCATTTAGGTTCCTAGCGTTGTACTTAAACCACGTATAAGCCTGAAGAAGGCACCCGTTGGTGCTGAAAGCTTGCAACCAGTTGTTTACTGTTTTATGCCAATAAAAAAAGGATATACCACTACCCACTTTTATCTAGTTTACAAGGATTTTTTATCAAAAATAAGAGAAACCCTTCTTCAGCGCTTCGCAAAATAAATGTGTGTGATGTTGCATTCCACACACCAGATGGACTGGGAGTTCTCAAGTGCACGTTCTACAGTGGATGGCTGCCTGCAACGATTCATGGTCACGGCTGACCCGTGTGCCATGCCCCCGGCCCTCTTTCGGGGTGGGGAGATGTGACGTACCTGCCAGCAGGACGCACATGACATAAAGGCAGATAGTAGTCAGAACAAACGTCCGCGTAGCTCAATTGGTAGAGTGACTTATTCCGGAATGAGGGGATCCGGGTTCGAATCCTGGCGTGGACAGAAATGACGGAGAAATTTACTTCGTTACAACTGATTGGCGACGTATTTTTTTGCAGAGGAAACAAAAGACTCGTAACAGTCCTTTTGACATCACACAGAGGGACTACTCTAATAGGCTGTAAAGAAGTAATCCCTTATTTACAGTCTATTATTTGACATAAATTGACACATGTATACGAGTGATGGTCTTTCAGGAATCATAATGAACGAGCGCACCGATCTTTCAGAGTGGCTCTGAGGTTAGGGTTGCCAGACAAAATTTTGAATTAAAGCCAAATACCAAAAAAAAGCCGAACATTATTAAAACATTTTTCATACTCACATCACATTAAAAGCTCTAGTTCTCTTTATTATTGTCATCTTCACTGGAACAAATATAATCTACAGCATAAACATTGCCAGATGTAAATTCTTTTAGCATTTTCGCAGATGGATTGAATTGGATTGGAGGTTTAACGACCACCGTGAGCAACTCAATGGGCTATAAGCAGTCGCCCGTCCCTAATTTAGGGTCACTGGTTCCAGGGAAGGGAGAGAGCCAGTGCCGTAAGACAAACACAACATCCATGCCTCACCGGGATTCGAACCCGAACCCCGTTCGGACGAATGATCAGAGGCCATCGTTTAGACCACTGCGCCACCGGGGTGGCTTCGCAGATGGAGGGAAGTCCTTAAAACATTTGTTTCAAAGCAATAATTCTGTTCTGATTCGCACAATAGCATCAAGAAAATTCAGTTGCATTTTGTTGCTTGCTTTTGCTTTAACTGGGGTTACAAGAGCGAGTATCCTCTCAACTACGGCATTACTAACTGGGGTTATTAGACAAATAAGGGCAAAAGTGGAGAGCTCTTTAAATACCTGATGATGAAGCACGCCAATCCAAAACTGTTCACTGTCAGTAAGGAGTCCATATTTCGTAAGTTCATATTGCTCCTCTCCAATTGACCAAAGCATTTTTCTGTATTGTTCTTCAATAGCGCTGATGTTGTTTTCTGCAAGGTGTATAAATGGTAACTCTCAAAACACGGTGCTTGAAACTTGATTTAAAGTGACGGTAAGGATCAGTTTTGATAGATTTTGAAATATTTCTTTTGCCGCGGGAAGTCAATATGTAACTCGATTGAGAGCTTTTTCTAGCATACACATACACCTCTTTTGACATTTTTTTATTCCTAGATGAGACTCACAAGGGATCTTCACGATTTTGTGAATTCGATCGTTGAAAATGCATGGCACCAATCGATAGAGCACCTTAATGAGCCTCTGAAGAGACAACATTTATCGGCGGACCGCGCATGAGTCGAAAGCTACAGATGTTGAAAGTTCACAGAATAACTGGTATTATTGCATTTTCAACGGACATATACTTGTTTAGTTGCAACTATTGTGTACCGTAAAGATGATTGTGTGGTTCAGACAAAAATGGGCGGAACAGTGAGCACATTTGAAAGACTGTAGCCCAGTCGCTGCAGTTCGTGTTGACTGCAGCGCCTCCAGTGGCTAAAAAGGACAAATCAAAAGAAAAATTTCGTCGAACTTTGAACTCATTTATCTCCATCCCTATTTACGGTCCGCTGATAAAAAAATCCTTGTAAACTAGATAAAAGTGGGTAGTGGTATATCCTTTTTTATTGGCATAAAACAGTAAACAACTGGTTGCAAGCTTTCAGCACCAACGGGTGCCTTCTTCAGGCTTATACGTGGTTTAAGTACAACGCTAGGAACCTAAATGAATGAACATAATTTTTTTTAAATATGCATGTGAAATGTATATAAACGAGATATAACGAAGTAAATTTCTCCGTCATTTCTGTCCACGCCAGGATTCGAACCCGGATCCCCTCATTCCGGAATAAGTCACTCTACCAATTGAGCTACGCGGACGTTTTATTCTCATTCCTATCTGCCTTTATGTCGTGTGCGTCCTTCTGGCAGGTACGTCACATCTCCTGGTACGTTACATCATCTCCCCCTTATTATTTTTTTTTTGAAGTGCTGGAGAAGGGATTCTCTTATTTTTCCTATCTCGCGGTGTGGAAATAACATCACACCAATGCGAGATTTTGAACGGTCGGGTCATCCGGATAGTTCGGGCGCCATTATAACGAAGTAAATTTCTCCGTCATTTCTGTCCACGCCAGGATTCGAACCAGGATCCCCTCATTCCGGAATAAGTCACTCTACCAATTGAGCTACGCGGACGTTTTATTCTGATTCCTATCTGCCTTTATGTCGTGTGCGTCCTTCGGGCAGGTACGTCACATCTCCTGGTACGTTACAGATACAGCACGGAACGTAATGAAACAATGGAAAATTTGTGGAATCAAATACTTTATCGAAAGGCACGCAGGAACATGCGCCATACCAAAGGCAGCTACAATGACACGTCATCATTGCAAATGTCACTGCTGAACAAAATCTCCAAAGGTTCCCTAATGGCTGTACCTCTGGCGGTAGTGTAGGGTGCGATCTGTTGTAAATCAGCCCATTGTGGGACAGCATAAGATGTTATTATCTCCCGAGAGAGGGCAGTAGATGATTCATTGCTCAAGACATCTCTTTTGTGTTTAGACAAACGAATTCCAAAGGGCCTCTTTGTCATACCTATATAAAATTTGGCAATTCCATCTTGGTATCTAAGCAGTATGGAATATACCACTGCGTTAGCAAGCGAAGTCCTGCGGCTTCCGGATGAAAGAAGTTATTGGGATATGGACCTTGGTTGGCAAATTCCAACTCCAAGTCCTAACTTCTTAAACGCATTCCAGATGAAATGGGAAATTCCCGGTACGTACGGAAAGGAGCCAATGAACCTCTGACTGGGTTTCTTGATATGGTGACGTTGATTAACAAACGCAAGTTCGACGTTCTTAAAGATGTCATCAATTACATGCCCTTTATAGCCTGCAGCTAAGGCCAAGGATTTAATACCGTTGATCTCTGCAATCCTGAAAGCGTCATTTGAAGAGTGAGAAAACGCTCGCTTAGCATGATGTCTGAAAAATGCCAGCTTGTGGGCAGCCGGCCCAAAAGATGAGGGTAGGATTAAATTCGGGGTGTACGTAGGCTTATAATAAACCTCAGTCAAAAAATTTCTATAAGGCGGTTTAGTGACGAGGACGTCCAGATAAGGAAGGGAGGCACCATTAGCGCAATCCATGGTAAACTTGATGTCTTTGTAGAGGAAATTGATGAAGGACAAGAAAACATCCAATTCATCCATCCCGTGAGACCAAACAAAAAATACATCGTCTACGTAACGTAGCCATGATGCAGGTACCGATCCGGCTCTATTAAGGATTTGCGATTCCAGCGGCCTTATCACAGCTTCAGCTAGGACATTGTTTACTATTTTATGCCAATAAAGCGGATATTGTTATTATTTACTTAAAAATCCTTGTTTTCTGCATTTCTTTAGGTGCTTAAACCAATCATGATAAGCATTTTCAGTGATCGAATTCACAAGATCGCAAAAGTCCCTTAACAGTAGTATACTGTTGTTCTTTTATAGAAACATACCATATTCTGTTGAAAATTTGATAACAAAATCAACTTGATGAGTATTTTTTCTGCCCATTGACATCATACAGTCTACTCTGAAGACTTCTCTGGTGTAAGAATAATTCTTGGTATTATTCATGAGGATCAGGTTTGGTTTGCTGAAAAAACCTGTTCAGTCTTTCAAATTCCTATACAACAGGTGTCGCAAACACAAAGAACAAGTAATTTTTCCAGTCTAATATTATTTCCTTTAACAGTCTTGCTTTGAATTTTGTTTTGATTGGGCTGATTCAGCACTTGAAAGAAGCCTTTAGCTCTTCCCAATTCATAAAAATATTAATGATAACGTTGAATTTCGAGTCAACTGTCAATCAAAATTTAAACAGTTTAGATTCCGATTTCTGCCCAGTCTACCGTTCTGGTGTTGCCATTCTGGAGCAAAAGTAACTTTTTTATTAGAGGTTTAACGACACCGTGAGCAACTCATGGGCTATAAGCAGCCGCCCGTCCTTAATTTAGGGTCACTGGTTCCAGGGAAGGGAGATAACCAATGCCGTAGGACAAGCACATCATCCATGCCTCAACGGGATTCGAACCCGGACCCATGTCGGAAGAATGGTCAGAAGCCATCGCTTAGACCACTGTGTCACCGGGACGGTAATAAGTTTTTTAATGCCGCCCCGGTGGCGCAGTGGTCTAAGGCGTTGGCCTCTGATCAGTCGTCCGTAAGGGGTCCGGGTTCGAATCCCGGTCAGGCATGGATGTTGTGTTTGTCTTACGGCACTGGCTCTCTCCCTTCCCTGGAACCAGTGACCCTAAATTAGGGACGGGCGACTGCTTATAGCCCATTGAGTTGCTCACGGTGGTCGTTAAACCTCCAATCAAAAAAAAAAAAAAAAAAAGAGAAATAATAGCAAACGGCAAGGTGCCACCTCGGTGGCGCAGTGGTCTGTGCGCTGGCTTATGAGCATTCGTCCGTAAGGGGTCCGGGTTCGAATCCCGGTGAGGCATGGATGTTGTGTTTGTCTTACGGCACTGGCTCTCTCCCTTCCCTGGAACCAGTGACCCTAAATTAGGGTCGGGCGACTGCCTATGGCCCATTGAGTTGCTCACGATGGTCGTTAAACCTCCAATCAAAAAAAAAAAAAAAAAAAAAAAGTTTTTTAAAGGAAAATTATTTTAAAAGAGGACGGTATGTAATTTTTGTGCAACTAATGTAGAAAGCCAGGAAAAAGCCAAACAATCCAAATCAATTCTCTGAAGCCAACTAAACTGAAAAAAAGCCAAATTTCGAGAATTTGGCGTCAAAAAAGCCAGTATGCTAACCCTGCCTGAGGTACAGATAAGATCCTGAACCCATATATGTATCAGGCCATTCAGGTCAGCCGTCGGCCCCAGGGCCGGATTATAGGGAGGAGGCCAACAGGAGCTACAGCCCCGGGGCCTCCACAACTAACTGAGCCGCCCCGGTGGCGCAGTGGTCAAAGCGATGGCTTCTGAGCATTCGTCCGAGATGGGCCCGGGTTCGAATCCCTGTGAGGCATGGATGTTGTGTTTGTCTTCCGGTGATGGCTCTTTCTCTTCCCTGGAGCCAGTGGCCCTAAATTAGGGACGGGTGACTGCTTATAGCCCAGTGAGTTGCTCACGGTGGTCGTTAAAGCTCCAATAAAAAAAATGACTAATAATTTTGTAAGATACCAAAAGAAATCTTGACTTCGTACCAGACGAATTCGTAACGTGTCTTGCGTTGAGATTATCTGATTTATTATCTGTTTTCAGCAGAGAAATCACCTAAAATTTCGTTATAAGGAAACTTTACATAACTTTATAGCTCCAGAATCGTGACGCATATATGTTTCGGTATGAATTTTTTGGGAGGGTGAATTTCTAAACATTATATTTTACTACCACATGATTCGCATATGCTATCTCCAATTGAATAAAAGAATAATATAAGCAATGTGTATTTTGAACTATACGAATAAAATTGAAAATTCAAATTCAATCCATTAATTTCTTAATCCAGTAGAAAACATCAACCTCCAGTATAATAAAGTAACATCACTTTATATTTATGACTTAATTTTTTGGCCCAGTTGCCAATTGTTTTTAAAAGCCTCCACACTGTAACCGCCCCGGGTCCTTGAAATCTTTAATGCGGCCCTAGTCGGCCCAGATTGTATTCTTATGAATGATAATGACTAGCCTCGTAGAGGTCCTCCTGACGGCTCATTGGTCTAAGTTATGGTAGGAATGCTTTCTAAAAGCGCTTTCCATTTTTGGAATAGACTGGATTATATTATTTGGGTATATGGAGGTAAGGGTGGCGGAAGCCAGGACAAAGAGAGAAAGAGGGTTAGTCGAGGTTGAAAGGAGTTACATTTCGCACACGAGATGCGGGTGAGAAGAAGAGGTGCAAGGGAGATAGATGGACGGACACGAGATTCGAGGGAGATGAACTCATACATAGTACACACGCACTAAGCAGAAGAGACAAAAATAGGATAATTATTTTGGCCAATTTGAGTCGCTGCGCGTTTTATCAATTTTCAAGATTTTTTTAAAATAAAACTTACCGAATACGTATTTTAGGTGACTTTTTTCGGGGTCTTTTATCAAGGGCCAGTGGACGAAAAGCCCCGGGGTGCAATTGCACCCTAGCATCCCAGGCCAGTCCGTCCCTGTTTGTGTGTGTGTGTGTGGGGGGGGGAGTATATGACATAAGACTACATCATTAGGAAGATTTACGGGGGTGCCCGGAACCCCAAGGATTTGTGGAGGAAAATCCTTATGTTGTGATGACGCCTGTTGGGTGTAGACTTCCAGATTCTGGTCTACAGAGCAATGAAGACCATGGGAAAATTTTCTTAAGGAACTTTCATTATCCTGTAAGGGATATATTAATGGCGGTAATGAAGAGATTTTCCGGCGACATTCTGAAATTAGCAATATCTAGTGAAGACTTTCTGCGGCTTAATGTAGAAGGAGAATCCTTCTTCATAAACAGTTATTCTGTGCCTGTGTAACGTACCAGGAGATGTGACGTACCTGCCAGAAGGACGCACGCGACATAAAGGCAGATAGCAATTAGAATCAATGTCCGCGTAGCTTAATTGGTAGAGCAACTTATTCCGGAATGAGTGGACCCGGGTTCGAACCCCGGAGTAGACATAAAAATGACGGAGAAATTTACTTCGTTATAATGGCGCCCGAACTATCCGGATGACCCAACCGTTCAAAATCTCGCATTGGTGTGATGTTATTTCCACACCGCGAGATAGGAAAAATATGAGCAGCACTTCGAAAAGAAAAATAAGGGGGAGATGATGTAACGTACCAGGAGATGTGACGTACCTGCCAGAAGGACGCACGCGACATAAAGGCAGATAGCAATTAGAATCAATGTCCGCGTAGCTTAATTGGTAGAGCAACTTATTCCGGAATGAGTGGACCCGGGTTCGAACCCCGGCGCGGATAAAAATGACGGAGAAATTTACTTCGTTATACCTGGAGTTAACCACAAAATGTTAAAAGCAGAAATGAACGTAGCAAGTCATGTTATGGAGAGCAAAAACGAAGATAACCCTAAATCGATTGATTGAGCAAGTTCATTGAAAGATATAGTAAAAGCTCTAAATGAACATGTCACAGAAGAACTCTACCCCAATCTTTACAAGATGATGTGTATAGCTTTAACGCTACCGTGAAATAGTGCCACATGTGAGCGTACATTTTCAACGATGAGGAGAATCAACAACTGGCTGAGATCAACTATGAATGAAGAAAATATTTCCGACTTGATGGTTTTATTTTCTGAGAGTGAAATTGTAAAAACTGTAGATTATGACCTCATAATTGACACTTAATATATATCAAATACGTGGAGACAATGTAAATGGACGATGTCATCACTCTTTCCACGTTATTTTATAAACAACGCATAGCGACTGAAAAATTTTATTCCAGCACTGCTGGGATCGAACCCCAGAACTCTCGATAACTAGTCGAGTGCGTTCGAATTTACGCTACAGCGCCAACAATTCTCAGCGCAATGCGTGGTTTATCAGTCAGCATCTGACTACACGAATGCGTATTGATGGTCTCAGCAACTGAGATGTAGTCAGATGCTGACTGATAAACCACGCATTGCGCTGAGAATTGTTGGCGCTGTAGCGTAAATTCGAACGCACTCGACTAGTTATCGAGAGTTCTGGGGTTCGATCCCAGCAGTGCCGGAATACAATTTTTCAGTCGCTATGCGTTGTTTATAAAATAACGTGGAAAGAGTGATGACATCGTCCATTTAATTGACACTTATTGGATGAAAGAAGGACGAAAAGCATTTTAGGATTAAAACTGAGAACAAAAAGCAAATCTTGTTTTCGTAAATGTTTGTAAGCAAGGATTTTATGCTCTAAATAGTTTTCTGAGTGATGAAAATGTTTTAACATAAAACATTATAAGAATACTTAAGTATTTCATGTACTGTATTTGTCCTAATTTTTTTATTGGGCCTAAATAAATGTTCTGAAATCTAAACTTATTTAAATTAGCCAGAATTAGGTCCGAAAGAATTACTTTTGTTCGTGCTTTTTTCTTAACACAATCAAAATATTGCACTTTCTTATGAGGGTTTAAATTTCTCTGCAACCCCCCCCCCCTCTTCCCACAACTCAACCGGCATCCCCAAATTAGACTCCCTAAATCCGCCTATGACTACATCATCCAAAGGTAAAAGCGAAGAAGAAAGTAATGAAGGATAAGAAGAGGGGAGATCATGGGAGCTCCCAGCTGAAACAGCTATTCCGTGAGTTTTCTGGAAAGAAGTATCTCAAAAAACGAGAAAGTAAAACTCTAATTCCTCAATCATGGAGAGTAATTAGCTCAAATTTCTTTGCTAAAAGAGAGCAGTTTTCCACCTCGTCAAGATAAATGGCCACGGGGAATATCCGTCTACAACCCGAACGACTGTAATTTCAATTTACTCACTGAAATGCCTCAAGTAACCAAACTCCAATCAAGACTCAGCTGCAAACAATCAGTTCCCAGCCATCTTTATTGCATAACGGACGGCAGTCAGTGAGTGAATAATCCGACAACAAAACGCGCATTCAACACTCTTCAGTGATTACAAGGTCGCAGACAGCAATAGCATTCAATGACTAACTCTGCAGAATCAAATTGCCGTACGTGAACGAAAGCATGAGTAATGCAGCTCAACTAACGCAGCTGGACTGCATTACTTTTCCCTTTATAACGAAGTAAATTTCTCCGTCATTTTTAGTCTACGCCGGGATTCGAACCCGAGGCCGCTTATTCCGGAACAAGTCGCTCTACCAACTGAGCTACGCAGACGATTATTCTGATTCCTATCTGCCTTTATGTCGTGTGCGTCCTGCTGGCAGGTACGTCACATCTCCCCCCCCGAAAGAGGGCCGGGGGCATGGCCCACGGGTCAGCCGTGACCATGAATCGTTGCAGGCAGCCATCCACTGTAGAACGTGCACTTGAGAACTCCCAGTCAATCTGCTGTGTGGAATGCAACATCACACATTTTTATTTTTCGAAGCGCTGGAGAAGGAATTCTCTGATTTTTCCTATCTCGCGGTGTGGAAATAACATCACACCAATGCGAGATTTTGAACGGTCGGGTCATCCGGGTAGTTCGGGCGCCATTATAACGAAGTAAATTTCTCCGTCATTTTTGGTCTACGCCGGGATTCGAACCCGAGGCCGCTTATTCCGGAACAAGTCGCTCTACCAACTGAGCTACGCAGACGATTATTCTGATTCCTATCTGCCTTTATGTCGTGTGCGTCCTGCTGGCAGGTACGTCACACCTTGTTGACGTTCTTCGGGTCAGAGCATCTACATGTTAAAAAACTGATGTATCCTACTGCAGAATTGGCCGTAGGTTATGTAGAGCCCCAGGCAAATACTTTGGCGGGAGCCTGCCTATATAAACAATTTGCTTAAAATATGTATTTCAAAATCCGTGGGCCCATGTGAGGTGTGCTGATTCATCAATGAAGGATTTAAATAGGGATGAGACATTCGAATCCGCGAATCTTGAAAAAGATTCGAGAACTCGAATCTTAGAGCTTTTTTTGTCATTCGAATCTTTCGAATCTTAACCTAAACAAGAAAGATGACACTGGATTTTTCGGTGTAATAAGCACAGCTTTTGAATCCGTTCTGACGCAAATTAAATTTATCAAAGCTATTCAAAGTCAATGGAACCGGAATGGATAACAATAGTATCTGACGGAAGAAAGAAGTTTTTCAATTGGGTTTTTAATCCCTCAGATATTGCTGTAAACGGAATCGTGAGCTTACGCCCTCTGGATGCAGACTTGTGCGTAAAGAAAAACATGAATGTATGTGAGAAACATTTCGCACCGGAAATGCTCTCCAACAGCGAAATAATTTTTCAAATCGGACTCTTAGGAACAGAGATATCAACAAAAATAAGATGTGACTTTACGTCCCTTGGCGGGAAAACCATGCATTATTTTAAGAAGAAAGTATTCTCAAAAGGTTTATCCATATGAGTGGTATCAGTCCAAGAAAAAAAAATTGTCAAGTTTTCAGGAGCCCAGATTTTGCTACAAATACATCAAAAGCAGAAATTAACACTTATGCCCTCTGGTGGCCAAACTATTCTTTACCAAACATTAGAAATTATGTGAAAAATATTTTCCATCAGGTCTTGTATGCGATACAGGAAGAATTTTTCAACTCGGAGTTTTAGAAGCGGAAATAACGCAGAAAACGCAATTTACCTTTGTGCCCCCTAGCGGAAAGCCTATGATTTACATGAAAATTTTGAATTTATAGGAAAAACATTTCGCATCGGAAACGCTATCCAACAAAGAAGGAATTTTTCAAATCGGACTCCTAGAAGTAGATATATTGACGAAAATAAAATATACATCTACGCCCCCTGGCGTAGAAAGCAAGCATTATTTCAAGAAGAAAATGTTCCTAAAAGGTTTTTCGACATGAGTAGTATCGGTCAACAAACGACTTTTTTTTTCAGTCGAGATTTTAGAAGCTCATATTTTGCTGCAAATACATCAGAAGCGGAAATTAAGACTTACGCCACCTGGTGGCCAAACCATTTTTTTACAAAAATTGGAAATTACGTGCAAAGGAAGTCCCATCAGGAGCTGTATCCGATGCAGAAAGAATTTTTCAAATCGGAGATTTAGAGGCAGAGATATAGGGGGAAAAGCAATTTACCTTTACGCCCCCTAGCGGAAAGTGTAGAAATTACTTGAAAATTTTAAAATTATATGAAAAACATGTCACACTGGAAACACTATCCAACAAAGAAGGAATTTTTCAAATCGGACCCCTAGAAGTAGAGATATTGGGGAGATATTGACAAAAATAAGATATACGTCTACGCCCCCTGGCGGAGAAACTGTGGAATATTTTAAGAAGAAAATATTCCGAAAAGGTTTATCGGTGTGAATGGCATCAGTCCACGAAAGAATTTTTTTAATCGATATTTTAGAAGCTTATATTTTAAGGCAATTACACCAGAAGCAAAAATTAACACTTACGCCCCCTGGTGGCCAAAGTATTATTTACCAAAAATTTGAAATTATATGCAAAATATTTTCTATCAGAAGGTATATCTGCTGAAGAAAATGTTTTTCAAATCGGAGTTTTAGAAGAAGAGTTATCGGGGAAAATGTAATGTACTTTTACGCCCCCTAGCGGAAAATCTATGCGTAATTTGAAAAAGTAACTATATCTAAAATACTCTTCGACATAAATGGAATCGAAAGATAAAACAATTTTTTCAATCGGATGTTTAGATGCAAATGTGTGGAATAAAACGTATTTTTGAATTCGACATCATTTGCATTTACGCCCTCTAGCGGCGAAATTGTACATCTTAAAAAACAAACAAAATAAAGGATCATCATTCGCATATTTCAAGCTTCCCAATTCAAAAATAATTTTTCAAATCGGACTAATAGTTGCAGAGATATCGTGGGTACAGACGGACGGACGGAAGGACGGACAAACCGGTAATATAAGCACGATCTTTTTTTACAAAAGACGTGCTGAAATCCTGGCGTTCGGTGCTTGTTGTAGAGCGATATTTGTTCGAATTTTTGTCAGCATGAAATCTCCATTAACCCTAAATTTAACGACCACAACTCCCAAAACGCCCGTACCTACAAACGACCATAGCCGTCTGAAACGCCTGTAAAAGTGAGTCATATTTCCTACCCTTACCTGTTCTTTAAACCTGCACGGCCTATGAGGGATTAGCGGGGTTCCCCTTCAGTTAGCGTTGTTGTTATTAAACAAAGAAGTAAAACAACGGACAGTTTCGGGCTTTATGGTATTAGAGTGATAATATATTTTAGGGTCATGGTTGTTAAAGGGTTAAAGGTTTCTGATTTTTTTTACATTGTTCTGAAAGGGTTCAGCATTTAGTGTTTTTATGAACTCTTAAAACAAACATGTTTTTGATTTTTCTTAATTTTCAGGAAAGAATTCACTCAACTTAGTGTTCCATGTTTAGTGTTTATCTACATTAACTCCTGAAATAATCCTCCCCACCTCTACACTTGCTTTGATTTAAAAAGGTTTTGGAACTTTTTGTTATTAAAGAAAAATGTCAAAAATGTGAATTATTACTCAAATATTTTTTTAGTCAAATTATGTTCAGAAAATGGAAATAAATCTCAAGACTCAAGAGTTATGTACTTCATATAATAAAATGTAAATTATAAATTTCATTTGTATCTTCTTAATAAGTATGGGTATATTTTTTGAAAACTGTATTCTTGAATTTGTTTTTCATTACTTCAAATTTTGCTTCAATTAATAACTTTTAATTTTCAGTAGAAGTCTTTCCTTTTCCTTTTTTCTTATAATTATTCTAATATGAAAGATTCGAGGGATTCGAGAAACTTTTAGGAATCGGATTCGGATTCGAGAAAATTTAGGATTCGCCCCACCTCTAGTTTTAAATAACGGGTAGGCCAAGGTAGTATTTGGTGCTTCATGTGCATTTTGATGAGAATAATTTCCTTTTTCATTCTCATCTATAATTAAATCTTCATTTACTAGAGAACATCAAGCATGGCCGTAGATCGGGGGGGGGGGGGCTTTTGAGGGTTTAAACCCACCCAGAAATGTTTAAAATTTCTCAAAAATAAAATAATTGTTTTATGAATTTTGTAGATTTTTGTAACTAGTATAGCATATAAGTCAGTATTTGAAAAATCAGGAGTATTAAATAGAACAATTTAGTGTGTAAATAAAATGTGGCAGGGGAGAAACTCACCATATGTACAACACACGGTGGAAATTAATTTTCGCCGCTCCTGTGGCGCATTAGTCTAAGCGCTGGCTAATGATCATTCGTCCGAGATGGGTACGGATTCGAATTCCGGCAAGGCATGGATGTTGTGTTTGTCTTACGGCACTGGCTCTCCCCTTCCCTGGAACCAGTGGCCCTAAATTTAGGACGGGCGACTGCTTTTAGGCCATTAAGTTGCTCATGGTGGTCGCTAAATCCCCCCCCCAAAAGAAATTAATTTTAAAATTCAGACGACCCCCCCCCACACACACACACAAATCCTTGCTAGCTACGGCCTTGGTTGCACGCAGAACCGCTCCTATGGTACGTGGGGAGATGTGTGTCTATACAAGAGTGGAAAACATCATGATCAGAGTTAAATCCCTGAAATGGCAATGGGCTGGACATACTGCCAGAAGAACAGACCATCGATGGACAGCCGAAATTTTAGATTGGATTCCAAGGGACAGGAAAAGACCCAGAAGAAGACCACATGGAAGATGGGTGGATGAAATTCGAAAGTATGTGGGAGTGACATGATGGAGGAGACTGGCACAAGACAGACCGTTGTGGAGGAAACTTGGGGAGACCTTCGTCCAGCAGTGGATTGATAATGGTTGACAATGATGATGATGATGATGTACACAGACATGACATAAGTAAATAGACACCTGATTTTTTAATAATATTTATTTCCTATCCTCATGGAATGGAAAGAACTGTAGTTGTAGCTGGATTTAATATCTGGTAGCCATATCCTTTGCAGTACGTAGAGCTTTCACCCTGTCAGGCATTGTGGGAATGAAATCAGCAATGGTGCTCTGTAGAATTTCAGCTCACGATTCACGAGGCCAGAAGGTGTGCCTTGTCGGTTGGTTTCTGAGGAATCCGTCGTAATGTTGCATTCAATATGGCCCACGGGTGCTCAGTTGGGTTCATATCAGGGTTCTGGCTTGGCCACAACAGTTTCTGGATGCCTTTTTGTTCTTGTCATGTTTGGGTACGTTCTGCCCTTTGACATGGAGCGCCATCCTCCATGAAAAAGGAGGTAACCTTTGACATCTGACCACTGAAAAATATTGGTAGAAGGCCCCTCTCAAGGGTGGATTTTTGTGCATTGATGTTGCTTTCACATTCTATGAGTACAGAACGTCCAGTCATACACATGGCTCCCCATATCATGACAGAAAAACCGCCATGTTTTGCAGTTGGCTGTTGGTGCTTCATGCTGAACTCCTGGCTGGACAATTACTACACCCAGGACCTGCCACTGTCTGAAAATTGGGAAAATCGGGACTCGTCAGAGAATATGACGGTGTGCCGAAATGCTAAGGGTCTCTCACTCATGTCGGTCGCCCATGTCAATCTGCGATGAATATTTGCTTCTCGCAAAAGACGTTTACGTCGAGCCTCTCTTTCATGGTAGCCAAGTCGGTGAAGATACCCCTGAGAAGTCCTTTAACTCACTTGGAGCTGTTCTGCAATCTCAGCGGCCTTGCTACGAGAATTGGTTTCCACAGAAAGCTTGATAGCACGAAGACACCTCTGTGATGGCCCAAAGCGACCCGTACGTGATGCTGATGCTTCCTTGCCTGCCTTCTACTGGAGATAATGGTTATATCTCCAACCCGTACGTGATTAAGGCGACCCGTACGTGATGCTGTGCTTCCTTGCCTACATATTACTGGACGTAATGGTTATCACTTCCAATTTTTACATTTTTGGTGAATGTCACTATGAACAGATGAACCACATGGTTTTAGTCTTTTGAAACAGTCTTTAAAATTCTTTAAAATTGTTTTTTACAGTCTAAAAATTAAAAACTTGTTACCGGGAATACTAGTTGCCGTCCGAAATTCCAGTTTCAATCAACTCCATCGAAAATTCCAGATGAAACACATAGGTTTTGCCATCTCCTCCAATTTGCATATCTTTAGGTGAACTTCACCGGCAACAGAAGAATCACATAGTCCTCAACACTCCGAAAACAGTTCCTGAAATTCCTCAAACTGTGAAATTCATTTACAGTCCGAAAGTTTAAATACCTGTACTGTAGATACTGTTTCTGCTTTTTAAGTCCATGTTCTAGTCAAACTTTCTCAAAAATCCAGACATAATATATAGTTGAAGCATTTTGAACCGTCCTCGAGATCATCTTCAGAAAGACATGCATTGCATGCTATGGTTATCACGACAACATGTGCACTGAATAATTTGTTCTTACACGGGGTTCTCCCAAATTATGCTATCTCGTGCCTTTTCATTCGATATCCTAATCAATACATTAATAATTTGATCAAAAGTACAAAAAGAAAAGGAAAATCTAAAGAAAGGATAGAACTGATGAAAAAGAAGAAACGAAAGCAGCCCTGGGGGTGCAGTGGTCTAAGCGATGGCTTCTGATTATTCGTCCGAAAGGGGTCCGGGTTCGAATCCTGGTGAGGCATGGATGTTGTGTTTGTCTTACGGCACTGGTTCTCTTCCTTCCCTGGAACTAGTGGCACTAAATTAGCAACTGGTGACTGCTTATAGCCCGCTGAGTTTGTAACGTACCAGGAGATGTGACGTACCTACCAGAAGGACGCACACGACATAAAGGCAGATAGGAATCAGAATAAAACGTCCGCGTAGCTCAATTGGTAGAGTGACTTATTCCGGAATGAGGGGATCCGGGTTCGAATCCTGGCGTGGACAGAAATGAAGGAGAAATTTACTTCGTTATAATGGCGCCCGAACTATCCGGATGACCCGACCGTTCAAAATCTCTCATTGGTGTGATGTTCTTTCCTCACCGCGAGATAGGAAAAATCAGAGAATCCCTTCTCCAGCACTTCGAAAAAAAAAAAAAAAAAAAAGAATAAAGGGGGAGATGATGTAACGTACCAGGAGATGTGACGTACCTGCCAGAAGGACGCACACGACATAAAGGCAGATAGGAATCAGAATAAAACGTCCGCGTAGCTCAATTGGTAGAGTGACTTACTCCGGAATGAGGGGATCCGGGTTCGAATCCTGGCGTGGACAGAAATGACGAAGAAATTTACTTCGTTATAATGGCGCCCGAACTATCCGGATGACCCGACCGTTCAAAATCTCGCATTGGTGTGATGTTATTTCCACACCGCGAGATAGGAAAAATCAGAGAATCCCTTCTTTAGCGCTTCGAAAAAAAAAAAAGAATAAGGGGGAGATGATGTAACGTACCAGGAGATGTGACGTAACTGCCAGTAGGACGCACACGACATAAAGGCAGATAGTAATCAGAATAAAACGTCCGCGTAGCTCAATTGGTAGAGTGACTTATTCCGGAATGAGGGGATCCGGGTTCGAATCCTGGCGTGGACAGAAATGACGGAGAAATTTACTTCGTTATAAGTTGCTCACGGTGGTCGTTAAACCTCCAATAATAAAAAAATTATAGGAACATTTGCTTATATAGAAGGTAGTAGCATAAAAATTAGTAATGGAATTGGAATCTATAATAGAGGATTGGGGCAATCAGTAACCACAACAGCTGCACTAATAAATAATACAAAATTAAAAGTTCCCCTATTAGAACAAGCAGGTGTATACACAATACCAGTAGGTCAAGAAATAAAAACTGCAAATAAAAAGTTTTATTATGGCTCAACAAAAAATAGACTAAAAAAAATATTAGCACAACATGAGGGAAATTGGAAAACGAAGGAAAGAAAAACAGCATTAGTACAATACTGTTTAGATGAAGAAGAAATACCAAATTTTGAAGAAACCCTTATATTAAGTAAACATAAGGACGAGTGAGAAATGAGATTCGCAGGATCCTTAATTATAGAAAAGAATAGAAATACAGCCTGTAACATCAATGAACCGCATATAGTGCCAGAGCCATGGAAGATGATAATTAAAAAGAAAAAGAAAGTTTAAAACATCGGAGAGAGAAGATGAAGAAGTCATGCACATAACAATTAAGACATAGATTGCAGCACAATAAAGAAACGTACGAGACTGAAAAGGCACGTGATCGTTTTATTCCTGTTTGCATAATTTTGGAGAACCCCGTGTAAGAACACATTATCCAGTGCACATGTTGTCGTGATAACGATAGCGTGTGATGCTTCGTTCTAATAATGATCTCGAAGACCGATCGAAAAGCTTCAACTGCACTGCCGGAAAGTGAAAAAAGAACACCAAGAAGGAATTGGCGGACGATCATGAAATTTACATATGTTAATGGGGTCGAGTTTACGTAGGTGTGATGTTAATTTTGGGACCAACCGGTGAGCACTTACGCCACAGCACGGCATAATATGCAAATTATCGTCGGTGGTATTTAAGGAGTACGGCGAAGTGAATGTAATCAGTCGTCGGCGTACGGACACGTGCGAAGACCCTGAAGAAGCTGCAATGCCTGGACATGAAAGACGTGTACGATTTCAGCAGTTATCGGACTTTGAGCGAGGTCATCTAGTCGGACTCCGCGAGGCCGGATGGTCGTATCGTCGTATTGCGGAGCGAATTGGACGAGAAGTATCGGTGGTGGTACGATGGTGGCGTAGATGGTCCGAGGAACATTCCCACACGAGAAGACGTGGAACCGGTAGTCACAGATGGACTGTTGATCGGACCGATCGACGCATAAGAAGAGCGGCGTTGTCAAGCAGAACATCCACTGCGACGCAAATCCGAGCTGCCGTTGCACCTGAGATGACTGTGTGAACAATCCGCAAACGTCTACTGGATGCAGGACTGCGTGCACGTGTGCCTCTGGCATGTGTACCTCTGACTCCAGCCCACCGTCAGGAACGGCTGCAGTGGTGTCGCCAACGTCTGCACTGGAGAACGCAATGGCGATCTGTCGTGTTCAGCGATGAAAGCAGATTCTGCTTGGGAGCCTCCGATGACCGTATGCGTGTTCGCAGACGCACAGTGGAGCGTCTCCACCCTTCTTGCATTCGCCAGCGACACACAGGGCCTACACCTAGTCTCCTCGTGTGGGGAGTGATGAGCTATCATTCCCGTACACAACTAGTGTTTGTACCGGGTACGTTAAACAGCACCTCCTACATCAACAACATCATTCAGGCCGTTGTTGTGCGATTTGTAAGGTCGGTCCATCGTGGTGTTTTCCAGCAAGATAACGCACGCCCACACACGGCACGTGCAACGCAACATGCACTTCAGGGTGTGATACAACTTCCATGGCCTGCACGTTCACCGGATTTGTCCCCCATTGAGCACGTGTGGGATTTTATGGGACAACGACTTATCCGGTCTCCACGGCCAGCCACGACCATCCCCCGATTTACGCGTCCAGGTTGAGAATGCTTGGAACTCAAGACCCCAAACTTACATCCAACATCTGTACGACAAACTCCATACCAAAATTTCACAGTGTGACGCAGTTCATGGCGGTTCAACCTCGTACTAAACATGTTACATGGAAATGTTATTTTTCAGTTTACCAGCAAATACAGCTGTATTTTGCCATAATGTTTTGATCACGTTATCCTCTGTATTCCGTTATTATGCTGTATAAATTTCGTTGGTATCAGACGTTTCTTTCTTGGTGTTCTTTTTTCACTTTCCGCCAGTGTATATATTTTGTCCGGATTTTTGAGAGAGTTTGACTGGAACATGGACTTAAAAAGCAGAAACAGTATCTACAGTGACAAGTATTTAAATTATCGGACTGTAAATGAATTTCACTGTTTGAGAAATTTCAAGGACTGTTTTCCGATTGTTGAGGTCTTCTATGTGATTCGTCTGTTCCCGGTGAAGTACACCTAAAGATATAGAAATCGGAGGAGATGGCCAAACCTATGTGTTTCATCTAGAATATTTTATGGTGTTGATTGAAACACGAATTTCGGATGGCAACCAGTATTCACGGTAATAAGTTTTTAATTTTTGAACTGTAAAAAACAATTTTAGAGAATTTTAAAGACTATTTTATTATAAAAGACTAACCGCCCCGGTGGCGCAGTGGTCTAAGCGATGGCTCCTTATCATTCGTCCGAAAGGGGTCCGTGCTCGAAACCCGGTGAGGCATAGATGTTGTGCTTGTCTTACGGCACTGGCACTCTCCGTTCTCTGGAACCAGTGGCCCTAAGTTAGGGACGGCCGCCTGCTTATAGCTCATTGAGTTGCTCACGGTGGTCGTTAAACCTCCAATTTAAAAAAACAAACACTAAAACCATGTGGTTCATCTGTTCCCAGTGACATTCAGCAAAAACATAAAAATTGGAAGTGGTAACCATTACCTCCAGTAATATAAATAGAAGTTTTGAACTGTAAATTTTTTTAAGAAGGTATAAACGTAGAAGCATAATGTTTGCGTAATACACAGTGGAACCACATTATTGTGATCACCTCCTACTTTTGAGGTCAACAGCGCGTAGCCAATGAAAGAAGGCACGTGCCGTGAGCAGGCTTGGAGGGTATATAAGGTGTGCTGTAGGCATTCTGAAAACATACCACTTGTTGCTGTCATAGATAAAAGGAGGATTTATCAGGTTTGCAAAAAGGAATGATTATCGGCTTTCGGGCCAAGGCTTGCAGTATTTCTGAAACAGCGCAGTTTGTGAACTGTTCGCTTCCTTCTGTGGTTAAAGTGTATTGTGATTGGAGGAATGGCACCATTGCGAATAAGCGATGTGAAAACTGCGGAGCATCACGTGCCATTGAAGTCCAAGGTGAACGTCGGTTTCGAAGGTGCGGGAGGGCAGATCGACACTCTACAGTAAAGCAACTGACTGGCCGAATGAACTAGGGGGCTACCGGAAGTGTGTCTCACAAGACAGTTCAGCAAACCCAAGTGCGTATGGAGCTCTGATGCAGACGGATGGCCACTGCAGCTACGCTAACGAAGGTGCATCGGCAGAAAAGACTTTCATTTGCACGGCAGTATTGAAATTAGACCTCCGCTGATTGGCAAAGGATTGCTTTCTCCGATGAGTCACGTTTACTGCTTCATTGAACGGATGGGCGTTGGTGTATAAGGCGAGAAACATCGGAGAAGAAACACTCTTCAACCATTGCTGGAAGAACACAAGCTGGTGGGGGCAGCGTTATGGTCTGGGGAACGTTTTCGTGGCATTCTCTGGGTCCACTCATACCTGTGGAAGGCACTATGGACCGAATTCGGTATGAATCTATCCTTGCAGACCACGTACACCCATACATGCTGATTGTCCTCCCTGGAGCAGATGGGATCTTCCAGCATGACGATGCGACGTGCCACACAGCTAGAAATGTGAGAGAGTGGTTGGAAGAGCACGATGAAGATTTCAAAATACTACCCACGCACCCTAATTCCCCAGATTTGAGTATCTGTGGGACCACCTCGATCGTGTTGTTCACTCTATGGATGCTCCACCATGCACACTGCAGGCAGCAAGGCTCCACATACCTGTGAACACCTTCCAGCACCTTATTGAGTCAGTCCCAGCCCGTCTAGCTGCTGTCCGCACTGCACACGGTGGTTACTCTGGATATTAGCTTGTGGTCACAATAATGTGATTCGACCGTGTATAATAGAATTATATTTATTAAAGTTGTGACGTACCTGCCAGCAGGACGCACATGACATAAAGGCAGATAGGAATCAGAATCCATGTCTGCGTAGCTCAGTTGGTAGAGCGACTTGTTCCGGAATAAGCGGCCTCGGGTTCGAATCCCGGCGTAGACCAAAAATGACGGAGAAATTCACTTCGTTATAATGGCGCCCGAACTACCCGGATGACCCGACCGTTCAAAATCTCGCATTGGTGTGATGTTCTTTCCACACCGCGAGATAGGAAAAATCAGAGAATCCCTTCTCCAGTGCTTCGAAAAATAAATGTGTGTGACGTTGCATTCCACACACAAGATTGACGGGGAGTTCTCAAGTGCACGTTCTTCAGTGGTTGTCTGCCTGCAACGATTCATGGTCACGGCTGATCCGTGGGCCATGCCCCCGGCCCTCTTTCGGGGGGGAGATGTGACGTACCTGCCAGCAGGACGCATATGACATAAAGGCAGATAGGAATCAGAATCCATGTCTGCGTAGCTCAGTTGGTAGAGCGACTTGTTCCGGAATAAGCGTACTCAGGTTCGAATCCCGGCGTAGACCAAAAATGACGGAGAAATTTACTTCGTTATAAAGTTTTTTCAATAGGAAAACATGTTTCTTTGCTGAATTCAAGGCGAAAATTCCAGATAATTAAGAAAATAATATCACGCCAAAAATGTCAAAATGTCAGATGGTTATTCAGATACATAATAACGTATTGATATGGACCATTACTGAATGTCAATATATATTTTGAAATGTTGAAAAGTAGATTAAGTTATGTAGTACCCAGGAGGCAGACTTCTATGAGGAGAATATTCAGAAACTTGGGCCACGATATGACCAATGCCTTAACATCCATGGGGAATATATTAGATTAAGGTATTCAGAACCCAAGCGGCAGACCTCTATGAAGAGGGTATCCAGAAACTTTTGCCACGATATGACAAATAATAACAATACTTTTTATCCCTGCTGTTACATTTAGAGTTTATGAATATACCGCAACATTTGGCATTATAGAGAACAGCAAGGGAAAATCAGGGGAAAAGCCTCAGAGAGTCCTGACAAAAGCCCTGATTTCCCAGATATGTAGACAAGCAAGCACAGGTTCATCAAACACAGCAGCAATTTTAAGTGTTTATTATATTATAAATACTTTATTATTATTATTATTATTTTTAAATTAACTTAACAAGTAATTTTAGTTTATTTTTTAATAAGTTTAGGTTATTTATTATAGTCAATTCGACAGGCAGAGCAATCCAAAATTCAGGACCAAAATAATTTAAGCTCCGTTTCATCATGAAAGTTTTTGGATATATGGGGATTAATAATGATCTTCTCTCGTTTCATAATTATGAGTATGAAAATTCAGTTCAATGATACCTGGGTATAAACTTTGTTTTATTCTTTGGAACATTAGTTTACCAATTTTAAAGTCAAATAATTGTTTAACAAATAAAATTCCATAATGATTGGGGTTAACATGAACATGATCAGAAGAGAAAATTGGAAGTTGGTGTGAGAAGCAGAATTTGTTTTTAAGTCTAATAACCTTATGCATTTATTCTGTAATATTTGTAATTTATTAATATTGGTTTTGATGGTTTTCCCCCATGAGTAAAAGCAATAATTAATATCATCATCATCATCATTGTCAACCATTATCAATCCACTACTGGACGAAGGTCTCCCAAGTTTCCTCCACAACGATCTGTCTTGTGCCAGTCTCCTCCATGTCACCCCTGCATACTTTCGAATTTCATCCACCCATCTCCCATGTGGTCTTCTTCTGGGTCTTTTCCTGTCCCTTGGAATCCAATCTAAAATTTCAGCTGTGTCTGTCCTTCTGGCAGTATGTCCAGCCCATTGCCATTTCAGGGATTTAACTCTGATCATGATGTCTTCCACTCTTGTCATTTTTCGGATCCACGAGTTCCTCTTCTTATCTCTCCTGGTTACACCAAGTATGCACCTCTCCATGCTTCTTTGAGTTGTCTGCAGCCTTTGTATGTCTCTTTTAGTTAAGGTCCACGTCTCTGCACCATACGTAAGCACTGGAAGGATGCATTGATCAAACACTTTTCTTTTAAGACATAATGGCATATTGCTCTTGAAAATTATGCTGTTTCTTCCAAAAGCTCTCCAGGCAAGTTTTGTACGCCGATTAATTTCTTCATCAATGTGACCCTCACTTGATATCTGCTGTCCAAGATAAACGTACGTATCTGTTATCTCCAGCTTTTCTCCATCAATCGATAAATCTTCATTTCTTGTAAAAGCATTGAACATCACTTTTGTCTTCTGAAAGTTCATTTTTAATCCCACTTCTTTACTCTTATCAGCAAGTTCCTGGATCATACTCTGCAGCTCTGATGGGCTAGTTGCAAAAATGACTACGTCATCAGCAAAACGAAGGTGGGTTAGATAATCTCCATTAATCTTTATCCCCTTGTTTTCCCAGCTCAGTGACTGAAAAACACCCTCCAATGTGGCATTAAAGAGCTTCGGAGATATGGTGTCACCTTGTCTCACTCTTCCAATTTTTATGTGTGTTGTATTTTCAAACAGCCTAGTCTTTGCACTTGCATTTTCATAGATGTTATTAATAATATTAATGTATGCATCTTCAATACCGCAGGTTTTCAGAGCCATTGTAACTGCTGATGGTTTCACCGAATCAAAGGCTTTTTCATAATCGATAAAAGCCATGCACAATGGAAGTTCATATTCCCTCGCTCTTTCAATTAGTTCTCTCAGCACATGGATATGATCTATTGTGCTGTAGCCACTCCTGAATCCAGCTTGTTCTCTCGGTTGAGCCATGTCCAGTGTTACCTTCAAGCGGTGTGAAAGAACTTTAGTGAAGATTTTATAAACTACTGATAGGAGGCTGATAGGTCTGTAGTTTCCGAGATCCTCAATGTCACCTTTCTTATGTAGCAGGATCATTGTAGCGGTGTTCCAATCCTCAGGAATCTTTCCTTCATTAAGGCATCGAGTGAAAATTTGGGCAAGTACTGTTTCGATTTCTCCACTTGCTTCTTGTATGATGTCTACAGTAATTCCATCTTCTCCTGGAGCTTTTCTCCGCTTCATGTTCTTGATTGCATGTGCAACTTCTGCTGGAAGGACTGGATGAACTATGGTACTGGTATCTTTCATGATGTCTGGAGTGCATGTATCATCCCTTTCATATAATTTGGAGTAGAAATCTTTCACTCTTGTCAAAATTCTCGCCTCTATTTCTTGTTACAGAACCATCTTCTTTTCTCAGTGCCATAATCTGTTTTCTTCCCTTACTGAGATGTCCCTTTGCTATCTTTAGGCTTTGGTTGTTTTCAATTGCTTTCCTCACTAGTTCACAGTTGAATTTTCTTACGTCTTCAGTGATACTTTTTCGTACTGTCTTGCATAGCTCTATATATTCCACTTTGGAAGTCACATCTTCTTTAGTTGTCCTCATCTCTCTTCTTTTTTGCATCAACATTTTCGTTTTTCCTGATAATTTATTTACATGCAACTTGTTCTTAGACCCAGCTAATTTTGTTGCTGTTTCCATAAGAGCTTTGGTTACTTTTCTGTTAACTTCAGAGATGTCCACTTCTTCCGATGTTAGGCCTTCTAAAGCAGAGAATCTGTTCTTCAGTTCCAACTTGAAGGTATTATGGTGTTTTTTAAGGTTGGTTATGTCAATAGATTTTGTTTGTCTTATGAGCTTGCCACGTTCAAGTTTAGTGTTGAGGTGCATCTTACATCTCACCAATCTATGGTCACTACCTGTGTTGAACTTGTTTAGCACACTGCAGTCTTCTATGACGAATTTTTTGTTACACATAATAAAATCAATTTCACTTGTCGTCCCATTTGGATGTCTCCATGTCCATTTCCTGTGTGGCTTTTTCTTGAAGAAGGAGTTCAAGATGAAAAACCCTTCTGCCTCTGCAAACTGAACGAGAGTATTTCCACGCTGGTTTCTGTTGCCGTGACCGAATTTACCTACTGATGTTTCATTCTGTTGCCGTTGCCCTATTTTTGCATTGAAATCTCCCATAATTATTTTCAAGTGCTGCTTACCTTTATTATTTAGATGACAAATTTCCTCATAAAATTCTTCAATTTCTTCTTCAGGATGACTTGTGGTGGGTGCATAAGTTTGAATAATCTGAGCCTGGTATCTTCTCGATAGTTGGATTACGAGTCGTGCAGCTCTGTCAGAGGAACTTTCAACTTCTACCACTTTATCCTTCAGTTTCTTGTTTATTATAAATCCAACACCACTAGTTCTGCCAGTATCTGTCCCACGATAGTAGAAGAGATGTCCACTTTTCAGTTCGATGAGATCTTCTCCTTTTCTCCTTACCTCACTTAGCCCCACGATGTCCCACTTGATCCTTTGTAGTTCCTCTTCCAATTCAAGAAGCCTTGAATCAGAAGATAGGGAGCGTCCATTGTACGTTGCCAAGGTCAGCATCAGATGGCAGCCTAGTCCGGTCCTCCGGGGATTCTTAGCACCCTCTGCCTTCATGTCGCACTGGCCGCTGCCTTGGCCAGGTACATTCCAGCTGCCGGAGACTGAGGGCCAAGATTTAAGTTGTGGAGTCATTTTAGAGGGGTTTGGCCATAACTCACCACGCTGGCCAAGCGGGTTGGTGAGTGTGGGATAGAATTTCCTCTGATCCCGATGGTATAGTTATACCGCTATTGGCGGTCGTCAGAGCCCCTTTAGTGGGAACAGGATGCACCACGAGAAGGCGGGGTTGACATTTGTCAAGGAGAGGCTGTGATGTTACGCATCACCTGACCTTACATCCCAATAATTAATATATGATTGTATAAGTGTGTAGTATAAAAGTATAAGTGTTTTAGTAGTTAGACGATATGATTTTGCTTACAATCCCAATATTTTTAGAGATTCGATTTGCAATTGAATCAATATGATCATTCGATCTTAAGTCAGAATTTAGAATAATTCCCAGATACTCAAAACTTTGTACTTTATCAATAGGTGTATTATTCAAAAGTAAATAAGGAACTTGTGTTTGGAATATTTTCTGTCTAGTAAAGACAAGAAGTTTGGTTTTATTAACATTAATAATACGTTCATTATGTGTTAACCATTCTGAGTAAATTTGTAATTTAAAGTTTGCTTGATTAACCATTTCATTGAGATTTTTTCCATTGAATAATATTGTTGTATCATCCGCATAAAGCATTACAGTATATCGTTGTTAGATGTTATTGTAAGAACTGACACATTAACGATGATAACTCATTTCAATGAGAAACAATTATGTGGCTTTTTTTGTCGAAAGAAACATCGCAACTTCCCAAAATGGCGACAGAAAGTTCGCAAATATGTTTAATCTTTTTTTGTGTGAAGTCGAGATGTATAACAAAAGACTTCTGGTTCTCACGCCTTAGAAAGGGCGAGGCCTTTTTCTACGAAATGAGAGTATCGTCAAGGACACTGTGACTTTCACAGATACACTGTTCATTTCAACCCGGCGCTTGGAAGGAGGCACTCACGAATGAATGGGCCGAGGAAGCGAGAACGCGCAAGGTGGAATTAAAGGCCAGTAGCCAGATACCCAGAAAACGCCTAGGGGTAGGGCAGGCGAAGGGCACCAGAGGTGGCCCACGTGACCAGAGAGGAGAGCAGCATGAACCGGTCAGTGGAGGTCAAGGTCAGCGCCATCGCCCTTGAAACAGGTGCAGCGTAAAGGGGGAGGCGAAGAGGTCACTCTGAGAGGATCTGTTCGTCAGTCTGTCTTCGGAAAGCGGAGGGGATAGTTCTCCAATAGAAAGGTAGCGCGACGCGTTTGCCTTGATTGTGCGGTGGACTCCCGAAGTCCACGGGAAGCGAGCGAGCACGTATCCTGGAAGAGATAGGTAGCCGCTCGCTACCGAAGGAATCAGCCCGGGTCAGGGAGTCCGGTAGAGGAGTTGATGTTATAGTACTGAATTACGGACTTAGTACAGTCTACTGAAATATCGATTAGAGAAGGATAGCTAGAAGACTATTCCTTAAGTGTCGACGAGATATAGGTCTACCTAGTGTCAAGGAGACTCCAAGTTAGGACTTCAACGCAGAGTGAGATTTCTGCAGAATTCGACCATCTTAGCTTGCGCGTTCCACGATCCTTGCCAGGTCCAGTCATACTGAGGCCTAACGTCCAAGAGCGAGTAATCCGCCGTCATCAGAATTCTAATTGATGTGGAAATAAATGTTTTGTATGTGTTTTAACCCAGAGTTCTCTTCAAGTTATTATTTCTGAAGGTGAATATATTTCCGTATGATCAACTGTTGTGGCTCCGCCTCCCCGGTTCACAGATTTACATATTAAAGGGGGAGGCTTCGTTTGTTCGCTCGAACAGAGTGAGAGAGAGAGAGAGAGTGTGTGTGTTTCTGGGAAGCGTAAACAACTCTGTGTTTTTTGAGGGAGCCCACGTAGCGCTGACGCCTCGGATCCTTAAGTAGGAGGTGGCGCTAAGTCACGTGACGACACGTTCGCTCTTACGGTTATGTTACAAATATCATTGATATATACATTAAATAATAAAGGGCCCAGAACTGTGCCTTGAGGAACCTCTGAAGTAATCAGTAATAGCTGTGATTGTGATTGATCAACGATAGTGTATTGAAATCTGTCAGCTAAATAATTACTGAGTAAAGTATGTGAAACTCCCTCACACCCACATTGTGTAATTTAGTTAAAAGAAATTGTTGAATGAGAGTATCGAACGGTTTCGTAAAATCCAAGAATACAGCAAGTGTAATATTTTTTTGATTCTAGAAGTTTTTGAATTATATTCTGTCGGTGTAAGAGTGCAGATTCTGTTGATTTATTGGGTTGAAAGCCAAACTGATTTTTATTAATAATATTGAATTTGTGTAATTATGAAATTAATCTCGTGTAGATTAATTTTTCAAATATTTTAGCAAAGATTGACATGCTAACTATAGGGCGATAATTGTTAGCATCATTTCTCACACAAGATTTATATATAGGGGTAATTTTTCTAATTTTTAATACAAGTGAAAAAATGCCGGTAGTGAAAACAAGGTTGAAAATATTCAGTAATGGGTTTATAATTATTTCGGCAACATTTTTAATAACAGATGGATGAATGTTGTCATTTCCTGGTCCGGAAGTAGTATTAATATTGTTTAATTCTTGTAGTAGTTCAGTTTTAGTTATAGGTAATAAATAAAATGTTTTATTTCCATAAGAATTATGAACATATTGTAAAAATTATTATTAAAAGGTTGTGAGTTTATTTTCAGATTTTGAGAGATACCAGTAAAGTGTTCATTAAGTCGGGTAGCCATGTCTAGTTTATCAGTAATTTTCATACCATTAGAATCTAGTAAGTGTTCTGGTATTACAGTCTTAATCTGTTTTCCTAGTGAAGGTGTTTCCAAGTTACTTTTGGGTCATTCAATGCAAAAATATTTGCATGATAAGCTCTCTTAGCATTTCTTATATCAGAGTTAAGCTTACTTCTATATGATTTGAAATTGGTGAAGTCATTTTGCTCTCTTGTTCTTAAAAACTTTGAAAAGAACCTATTTTTTTTATTAATACGATCTATCAGGGATGATGTAATACAAGGTTTACAAGGTTTACGGAGCTTCTTTTTAGAATTGATATTTTTTAAGGAGATGGGGAAGGCTAGATCATATTTTATTTTAGATTTAAAAAAAAATATCAACAGCCAAATTGGGAGATTTATAAGTCTGATAATCTTCCCAGGTGATTTCATTTAAAAGTTGTTTAAAATTTTCTATGTTTTTTTTATTAATTTTACGGTATTTAACAGTTTTAGGTTCTTCTGATAGACAACTTCCAGTCTTGTATAAAGCGAATATTTGGCAGATGATCACTTATATCATATTCAATTATTCCTGGAATCACATGTTGTGTCTGAACATTTGTTATGGCTAAGTTAATTGTGGTACTGGCATTTTGGGTAATTCTGGTTGGTGAGCTGATTAAATTTAAAAATCTTGATGCAGGAAGTAATTAGTTAAAATGTTTTCTTATAGAGTTATTTATGGAAATATCTACATTTAAGTCGCCCAATAAAAATACTTTTTTTTGAGAAATGAACAAAGTTAAACAGTTCATTTAACACAACAAATAATTCAGCATACTCTGAGCTGGGTGGCTTATAACACAGACTGAGATTATATAAAATTGGTTTTGGATAGAAATACCTTAACATCCATGGGGAATAGGTTGTAAAGTAGGTTAGTATGTAGAAATCAGGCGGCAGACTTCTATGAGGAGGGTATCAAGAAACCTGTGTCACGATATGACAAATGCCTTAACATTAACCGGGAATATGTTGAAAAGTAGATTGAAGTTATAATGAATAAAGCTTTTACCTAAGCTAATAATGTTTTATAATGCTTCTACTACTGAATTATATGCTTGTACTAAGCTTCTAATAGTGAATTCAAATGGTTGTTGTTACTAGTTAATTAAGATCATGAATAAAGTCTCCTGCTAGTAGTGTAGTAATAGTATTGAACAAACTTATAACTGGTAGTAATGTTGTAGCAGTAATTAGGATGAATAAAGTCTTAACGCTGGTTGTTAATGATAATCAACTAATAACACAAACCTAACAGCCAGACAGAGATCTGACAACAACTATGAATTGAGAAAGACGTACTTACGAAAAAGCTCTTTTATTAGATAACTCTTGCATCATCCAACGCACACACACTACTCGTATCACAATAATGAAGAATCAACCTAATCACATAGAACGGCCGCCCCGGTGGCGCAGTGGTCTAAGGCGTTGGCCTCTGATCATTCGTCCGTAAGGGGTCCGGGTTCGAATCCCGGTCAGGCATGGATGTTGTGTTTGTCTTACGGCACCGGCTCTCTCCCTTCCCTGGAACCAGTGACCCTAAATTAGGGACGGGCGACTGCTTATAGCCCATTGAGTTGCTCACGGTGGTCGTTAAACCTCCAATCAAAAAAAAAAAATCACATAGAACGAAGCTCTCAATACAACAACAAACTCTCTCCTTCACATAAACCAACGCTCTTCGTACAACAACAAACGCTCTCCGTACAACAACAAACGCTCTCTCGCTCTATCGTTGAACGCGCCTATTTATACTGGCTACCACCACGTCATGACTTACACTCATTGCCAGATCTCATTCAGCGGGTGAAATAACATCTCGTTCAGTAAGAATATAATTTACATAGAAAAATAAAATAACCAGAGATAGTAAAATCAAAAGGAAAGTGAATCGAGAGTATACGTTACAAAGTGCGTAGAATTTATCGCACATTAAAAATTAGTCACAAGTATTTTTTTTTTTATCTTCAAATGGTACTCACTTTCTAGATAGCCGTAGTAACGTGAATTGACTATTTGAAAGCAATCTAAAACTACAGGTGAAAACAATTTACGGGAAATCCAGATTTCTTGTACTTTAAGAAAGATACGGATTAAAGAGAGAGGTGGATGTGAAAAATCTTAATGACTTTTACTTACCGTAAGGTTGTCAATGCAGTTAGGCCTCATATCTATACTCTTTATTGATGCAACCACTCCATAAAATGGCGGCGGCCTAATAGTGACAGCACATGTCATGTCTGTAGGGTAAGTTGTAAAACTTTTGGCTTTCAAAATGGCGGAAGAATTGTAATTCGTTAGAGTTGATCCCAGGATAATTGTTCGATAATACGATGCACCTCCGGCGGGGCAAAGTTCGTTGAAGTAGACTGTAAGGGAGAAAGAAGAGAAAATCTGTAATGCAATCATTGCAGAAATATGTACGAGAAATGATGTAATGTAGTTGTTTTCGAGAACTTTAAAATAATCATGTATCAAGATTTTTAGGCTCTCTTTATGAAGAACGAAGAATAAAACGGCATTAATTTCAACTCTGGAATTTCGTGATAATCTTGATTAAAATTTGGTGGGAGAAACCTTTACACGAACACAGTATTTTGGAGAGAAGTCGGACATCACAATACAAGTACGGAGCACAGTGTAAAGAAATGGAGTTTTTATTGAAAATTATTGAGCATCGCTACTGTAAAATGTACTTATACTATACACAGTCGTATCAGGATAATATAACCACCCCCGAATCACAGTGTACCCGTCCGGACGCGTAACAGAGTGCACGTGACAAGATCGACCACACGGAGATATAAGCGGCCGGCCAGGACAGATGAGCTACAGTGCGTTACGTGAGCACAATGGGCAGAGGTAGTGATTTGACGAACGTTCAAAAAGAAATGATCATCGGCTACCGTGCCAAGGGTGCAAGCATCGCAGAAACATCAGAGTTCGTGGGCTGTTCGCGAGGTGCTGTAGTAAGGGTGGTTGTTTTTTTTTTTTTTTGGTTGGAGGTTTAACGACCACCGTGAGCAACTCAATGGGCTATAAGCAGTCGCCCGTCCCTAATTTAGAGTCACTGGTTCCAGGGAAGGGAGAGAGCCAGCGCCGTAAGACAAACACAACATCCATGCCTCACCGGGATTCGAACCCGGACCCCGTTCGGACGAACGATCAGAGGCCATCGCTTAGACCACTGCGCCACCGGGGCGGCGGTTGGAGGTTTAACGACCACCGTGAGCAACTCAATGGGCTATAAGCAGTCGCCCGTCCCTAATTTAGGGTCACTGGTTCCAGGGAAGAGAGAGCCAGTGCCGTAAGACAAACACAACATCCATGCCTCACCGGGATTCGAACCCGGACCCCGTTCGGACGAACGATCAGAGGCCATCGCTTAGACCACTGCGCCACCGGGGCGGCGGTTGGAGGTTTAACGACCACCGTGAGCAACTCAATGGGCTATAAGCAGTCGCCCGTCCCTAATTTAGGGTCACTGGTTCCAGGGAAGGGAGAGAGCCAGTGCCGTAAGACAAACACAACATCCATGCCTCACCGGGATTCGAACCCGGACCCCGTTCGGACGAACGATCAGAGGCCATCGCTTAGACCACTGCGCCACCGGGGCGGCGGTTGGAGGTTTAACGACCACCGTGAGCAACTCAATGGGCTATAAGCAGTCGCCCGTCCCTAATTTAGGGTCACTGGTTCCAGGGAAGGGAGAGAGCCAGTGCCGTAAGACAAACACAACATCCATGCCTCACCGGGATTCGAACCCGGACCCCGTTCGGACGAACGATCAGAGGCCATCGCTTAGACCACTGCGCCACCGGGGCGGCGGTTGGAGGTTCAACGACCACCGTGAGCAACTCAATGGGCTATAAGCAGTCGCCCGTCCCTAATTTAGGGTCACTGGTTCCAGGGAAGGGAGAGAGCCAGTGCCGTAAGACAAACACAACATCCATGCCTCACCGGGATTCGAACCCCGTTCGGACGAACGATCAGAGGCCCTCGCTTAGACCACTGCGCCACCGGGGCGGCGTAGTAAGGGTGTATCAAGAATGGACCTCTGGCACACCGAATGCTTCCCGACGTCATAACTGTGGAGCCCCAAAGGCCATCGACCCCAGAGGAAAACGTCAGCTCCGTCAACTGGTAAAGGGCAATAGACGCACAACAGTGCAGCAATTGACCACGCAAATGAAAGCTAGGGCACACAGGTACGTGTTACCGATAACAGTAGAGTGAATCCTGTTACGCATGGGTCTCCGGAGTAGACGCTGTGTCAAGGCGCCCATGTTAACCTAGGTCCATCGGGTTAACATCGGCGCATTGACGCAGCGTCGACTCCGGAGAACCGCTACGTCAAGGTGGCAGTAGTCCCATGGGAACTGCAGCGTGGACGCCTACAGTTACCACGGGACCACCGTCATTACACAATAGAAGAGTGGGAAAAGGTTGCCTTCTCAGACGAATAAAGGTTTCTACTCCACAGAAGTGACGGCCAGTGGCGGATACGGCGTCGTACAGAAGACAACCAACACCCCGATACGCTTGTTGGTCAATCACAGGCCGGCGATGGCAGTGTACATGTCTGGGGAATGTTTTTCTGGTATGACCTGTGACCGCTGGTACCACTGGATGGGTCCCTGAACGCTAATGGATACCTGCCCATCCTCGCTGACCACATGCATTCCTTCATGTTGGACGTTTACCATAGTGGTGATGGTGTCTACCAACAGTACAATGCTCCGTGCCGCATCGCTAAGGGGTTGCGTGCCTGGTTCCAGGAGCACGACAGCGATGTCTCCGTTCTCCCTTGGCCGGCGAAATCGCTCGACCTCAGCACTATAGAGCACTTGTGGTACTATTTGGATCGACAGGTTCTACGTGCTGACCTACAACCACGTTATCACCGGGACCTCCCTGCTCTGCTGCAGTCCGAATGGGCACGTATGTATGCCTCGGGCAACCTTCCAGGGCATCACTGTTTTAATGTTCTGCCGTCTCGTCGCTGTCATCCGGGCCAAGGGTGGTTACTCCCATTATTAGGTAGGTGGTCATATTATTCTGATACGACTGTGTATTTTCATGTAAGACAAAACTTCAGCAGTGCAGGCCAGGAAAAAATGGTGGTTGTGGAAATGCAATGTGTGTGTACGTGATGTGTACTAATTTACTATGGGATATAACTATTAACTGTAGATATGATATAAATTATAATTACATTGGAAATAGAAAAATATCATTTTATACGATAAGGAGGAAATGTTCATGTTTCCAGGCCTAAGTCTTTCTTTCTAACCTTCATTTCGGTGAACTCATCAAACACAGCATCGAGGTCCATTCTTTTCGCAAAGTTCCTCTCTATGCTAAACAGGGACAAACCCTGCAGTCTGTGTTGTGTCGTAGTGCTTGTGAAATAGCTTTTGACAAGTTTTAATATGGAAAACAGTCTCTCTGCAGATGCTGTTCTGACGGGTAGTGTTAAGAAAAGCATTACGGTTGATAATAAGCACACCGGACAAAATATCAGTCACCCATGGCAGAACTTACCTACTAACGGGTGGCAGCGCCTTTTGCCTTGATATTACGGTGGGGTAAAGACTCCACGAGGTTGTGGATGTATTGAACATCGATTTGCAGCTACTCCTGCGTCAGTTGGTCCCAAAGTTCCGCCAGAGTACGTGGGTGCCTATTCCGGAATTTCAACTTGTGTTCCAAATGATCACACAGATTTTCAATAGGATTTAAATCTGGGGATTTGGCGGACCAGTTGAGGAGAGACAGTGTTGCTGATTGTTCGTCGTGCCACTGAGACACAGTTTTAGCCCTGTGCACACGGCATTTCTCTTGGAAGACATTAGTGGAAGTGTGATGCTGCTTCTGGAGATGTAGGGCACAGGGCAACACTTCGTCATTCAGAATGCGGAGGTACGCATGCTGGTTCAAATTCATCGTCACTGCAACGAGACGGCCCATTTTGTGGGACATACACTGAGTGATCACTGAATTATGGCCACTTACCTAATACTTCGTAGGTCCTCCTTTCGCCCTTAGTACAGCTGTAACGTACCAGGAGATGTGACGTACCTGCCCGAAGGACGCACACGACATAAAGGCAGATAGGAATCAGAATAAAACGTCCGCGTAGCTCAATTGGTAGAGTGACTTATTCCGGAATGAGGGGATCCGGGTTCGAATCCTGGCGTGGACAGAAATGACGGAGAAATTTACTTCGTTATACAGCAGCTATCCGACGTAGCATCAATTCAACATACACTGAGTGATCTCTGAATTATGACCACCAGCTTAATACTTCGTAGGTTCTCTTTTCGCCCTTAGTACAGCAGCTATCCGACGTGGCATCGATTCAACATACACAGAGTGATCCCTGAATTATGGCTAGCTACCTAATACTTCGTAGGACCTCCTTTCACCCTCAGTACAGTAGCTATCCGACGTGGCATCGATTCAACATACACCGAGTGAACACTGAATTATGACCACCTACCTAATACTTCGTAGGTCCTCCTTTCGCCATCAGTACAGCAGCTATCCGACGTGGCATCGATTCAACATAGACTGAGTGATCACTGAATTATGCCCACCTACCTAATACTTCGTAGGTTCTCTTTTCGCCCTTAGTACAGCAGCTATCCGACGTGGCATCGATTCAACATAGACTGAGTGATCACTGAATTATGCCCACCTACCTAATACTTCGTAGGTTCTCTTTTCGCCCTTAGTACAGCAGCTATCCGACGTGGCATCGATTCAACATACACAGAGTGATCCCTGAATTATGGCTAGCTACCTAATACTTCGTAGGACCTCCTTTCACCCTCAGTACAGCAGCTATCCGACGTGGCATCGATTCAACATACACCGAGTGAACACTGAATTATGACCACCTACCTAATACTTCGTAGGCCCTCCTTTCGCCCTCAATACAGCAGCTATCCGACGTGGCATGGATTCAACATAGACTGAGTGATCACTGAATTATGCCCACCTACCTAATACTTCGTAGGTCCTCCTTTCACCCTCAGTACAGCAGCTATCCGACGTGGCATCGATTCAACATACACCGAGTGAACACTGAATTATGACCACCTACCTAATACTTCGTAGGCCCTCCTTTCGCCCTCAATACAGCAGCTATCCGACGTGGCATGGATTCAACATAGACTGAGTGATCACTGAATTATGCCCACCTACCTAATACTTCGTAGGTCCTCCTTTCGCCATCAGTACAGCAGCTATCCGACGTGGCATCGATTCAACATACACTGAGTGATCCCTGAATTATGGCCAACTACCTAATACTTCGTAGGTCCTCCTTTCGCCCTCAGTACAGCAGCTATCCGACGTGGCATGGATTCAACATAGACTGAGTGATCACTGAATTATGACCACCTACCTAATACTTCGTAGGTCCTCCTTTCGCCCTCAGTATAGCAGCTATCTAACGTGACATCGATTCAACATACACAGAGTGATCCCTGAATTATGGCTAGCTACCTAATACTTCGTAGGACCTCCTTTCGCCCTTAGTACAACAGCTATCCGACGTGGCATCGATTCAACATACACCGAGTGAACACTGAATTATGACCACCTACCTAATACTTCGTAGGTCCTCCTTTCGCCCTCAGTACAGCAGCTATCCGACGTAGCATCAATTCAACATACACTGAGTGATCTCTGAATTATGACGACCAACTTAATACTTCGTAAGTTCTCTTTTCGCCCTCAGTACAGCAGCTATCCGACGTGGCATCGATTCAACATACACAGAGTGATCCCTGAATTATGACCACCTACCTAATACTTCGTAGGCCCTCCTTTCGCCCTCAGTACAGCAGCTATCCGACGTGGCATCGATTCAACATAGACTGAGTGATCACTGAATTATGACCACCTACCTAATACTTCGTAGGTCCTCCTTTCGCCCTCAATACTGCAGCTATCCGACGTGGCATCGATTCAACATACACTGAGTGATCACTGAATTATGACCACCTACCTAATACTTCGTAGGCCCTCCTTTCGCCCTCAATACAGCAGCTATCCGACGTGGCATGGATTCAACATAGACTGAGTGATCACTGAATTATGCCCACCTACCTAATACTTCGTAGGTTCTCTTTTCGCCCTTAGTACAGCAGCTATCCGACGTGGCATCGATTCAACATACACAGAGTGATCCCTGAATTATGGCTAGCTACCTAATACTTCGTAGGACCTCCTTTCACCCTCAGTACAGCAGCTATCCGACGTGGCATCGATTCAACATACACCGAGTGAACACTGAATTATGACCACCTACCTAATACTTCGTAGGCCCTCCTTTCGCCCTCAATACAGCAGCTATCCGACGTGGCATGGATTCAACATAGACTGAGTGATCACTGAATTATGCCCACCTACCTAATACTTCGTAGGTCCTCCTTTCACCCTCAGTACAGCAGCTATCCGACGTGGCATCGATTCAACATACACCGAGTGAACACTGAATTATGACCACCTACCTAATACTTCGTAGGCCCTCCTTTCGCCCTCAATACAGCAGCTATCCGACGTGGCATGGATTCAACATAGACTGAGTGATCACTGAATTATGCCCACCTACCTAATACTTCGTAGGTCCTCCTTTCGCCATCAGTACAGCAGCTATCCGACGTGGCATCGATTCAACATACACTGAGTGATCCCTGAATTATGGCCAACTACCTAATACTTCGTAGGTCCTCCTTTCGCCCTCAGTACAGCAGCTATCCGACGTGGCATGGATTCAACATAGACTGAGTGATCACTGAATTATGACCACCTACCTAATACTTCGTAGGTCCTCCTTTCGCCCTCAGTATAGCAGCTATCTAACGTGACATCGATTCAACATACACAGAGTGATCCCTGAATTATGGCTAGCTACCTAATACTTCGTAGGACCTCCTTTCGCCCTTAGTACAACAGCTATCCGACGTGGCATCGATTCAACATACACCGAGTGAACACTGAATTATGACCACCTACCTAATACTTCGTAGGTCCTCCTTTCGCCCTCAGTACAGCAGCTATCCGACGTAGCATCAATTCAACATACACTGAGTGATCTCTGAATTATGACGACCAACTTAATACTTCGTAAGTTCTCTTTTCGCCCTCAGTACAGCAGCTATCCGACGTGGCATCGATTCAACATACACAGAGTGATCCCTGAATTATGACCACCTACCTAATACTTCGTAGGCCCTCCTTTCGCCCTCAGTACAGCAGCTATCCGACGTGGCATCGATTCAACATAGACTGAGTGATCACTGAATTATGACCACCTACCTAATACTTCGTAGGTCCTCCTTTCGCCCTCAATACTGCAGCTATCCGACGTGGCATCGATTCAACATACACTGAGTGATCACTGAATTATGACCACCTACCTAATACTTCGTAGGCCCTCCTTTCGCCCTCAGTACAGCAGCTATCCGACGTGGCATCGATTCAACATACACCGAGTGAACACTGAATTATGACCACCTACCTAATACTTCGTAGGTCCTCCTTTCGCCCTCAGTACAGCAGCTATCCGACGTAGCATCAATTCAACATACACTGAGTGATCTCTGAATTATGACGACCAACTTAATACTTCGTAAGTTCTCTTTTCGCCCTCAGTACAGCAGCTATCCGACGTGGCATCGATTCAACATACACAGAGTGATCCCTGAATTATGACCACCTACCTAATACTTCGTAGGCCCTCCTTTCGCCCTCAGTACAGCAGCTATCCGACGTGGCATCGATTCAACATAGACTGAGTGATCACTGAATTATGACCACCTACCTAATACTTCGTAGGTCCTCCTTTCGCCCTCAATACTGCAGCTATCCGACGTGGCATCGATTCAACATACACTGAGTGATCACTGAATTATGACCACCTACCTAATACTTCGTAGGCCCTCCTTTCGCCCTCAGTACAGCAGCTATCCGACGTGGCATCGATTCAACATAGACTGAGTGATCACTGAATTATGACCACCTACCTAATACTTCTTAGGTCCTCCTTTCGCCCTCAGTACAGCAGCTATCCGACGTGGCATGGATTCAACATAGACTGAGTGATCACTGAATTATGACCACCTACCTAATACTTCGTAGGTCTTCCTTTCGCCCTCAGTATAGCAGCTATCTAACGTGGCATCGATTCAACATACACAGAGTGATCCCTGAATTATGGCTAGCTACCTAATACTTCGTAGGTCCTCCTTTCGCCATCTGTACAGCAGCTATCCGACGTGGCATCGATTCAACATACACTGAGTGATCTCTGAATTATGACCACCAACTTAATACTTCGTAGGTTCTCTTTTCGCCCTTAGTACAGCAGCTATCCGACGTGGCATCGATTCAACATACACAGAGTGATCCCTGAATTATGACCACCTACCTAATACTTCGTAGGTCCTCCTTTCGCCATCAGTACAGCAGCTATCCGACGTGGCATCGATTCAACATACACCGAGTGAACACTGAATTATGACCACCTACCTAATACTTCGTAGGTCCTCCTTTCGCCCTCAATACTGCAGCTATCCGACGTGGCATCGATTCAACATACACTGAGTGATCACTGAATTATGACCACCTACCTAATACTTCGTAGGCCCTCCTTTCGCCCTCAGTACAGCAGCTATCCGACGTGGCATCGATTCAACATACACCGAGTGAACACTGAATTATGACCACCTACCTAATACTTCGTAGGTCCTCCTTTCGCCCTCAATACTGCAGCTATCCGACGTGGCATCGATTCAACATACACTGAGTGATCACTGAATTATGACCACCTACCTAATACTTCGTAGGCCCTCCTTTCGCCCTCAGTACAGCAGCTATCCGACGTGGCATCGATTCAACATAGACTGAGTGATCACTGAATTATGACCACCTACCTAATACTTCTTAGGTCCTCCTTTCGCCCTCAGTACAGCAGCTATCCGACGTGGCATGGATTCAACATAGACTGAGTGATCACTGAATTATGACCACCTACCTAATACTTCGTAGGTCTTCCTTTCGCCCTCAGTATAGCAGCTATCTAACGTGGCATCGATTCAACATACACAGAGTGATCCCTGAATTATGGCTAGCTACCTAATACTTCGTAGGTCCTCCTTTCGCCATCTGTACAGCAGCTATCCGACGTGGCATCGATTCAACATACACTGAGTGATCTCTGAATTATGACCACCAACTTAATACTTCGTAGGTTCTCTTTTCGCCCTTAGTACAGCAGCTATCCGACGTGGCATCGATTCAACATACACAGAGTGATCCCTGAATTATGGCTAGCTACCTAATACTTCGTAGGACCTCCTTTCACCCTCAGTACAGCAGCTATCCGACGTGGCATCGATTCAACATACACCGAGTGAACACTGAATTATGACCACCTACCTAATACTTCGTAGGTCCTCCTTTCGCCATCAGTACAGCAGCTATCCGACGTGGCATCGATTCAACATACACTGAGTGATCTCTGAATTATGACCACCAACTTAATACTTCGTAGGTTCTCTTTTCGCCCTTAGTACAGCAGCTATCCGACGTGGCATCGATTCAACATACACAGAGTGATCCCTGAATTATGGCTAGCTACCTAATACTTCGTAGGACCTCCTTTCACCCTTAGTACAGCAGCTATCCGACGTGGCATCGATTCAACATACACCGAGTGAACACTGAATTATGACCACCTACCTAATACTTCGTAGGTCCTCCTTTCGCCATCAGTACAGCAGCTATCCGACGTGGCATCGATTCAACATACACTGAGTGATCTCTGAATTATGACCACCAACTTAATACTTCGTAGGTTCTCTTTTCGCCCTTAGTACAGCAGCTATCCGACGTGGCATCGATTCAACATAGACTGAGTGATCCCTGAATTATGGCTAGCTACCTAATACTTTGTAGGACCTCCTTTCACCCTCAGTACAGCAGCTATCCGACGTGGCATCGATTCAACATACACCGAGTGAACACTGAATTATGACCACCTACCTAATACTTCTTAGGTCCTCCTTTCGCCATCAGTACAGCAGCTATCCGACGTGGCATCGATTCAACATAGACTGAGTGATCACTGAATTATGCCCACCTACCTAATACTTCGTAGGCCCTCCTTTCGCCCTCAGTACAGCAGCTATCCGACGTGGCATCGATTCAACATACACCGAGTGAACACTGAATTATGACCACCTACCTAATACTTCTTAGGTCCTCCTTTCGCCATCAGTACAGCAGCTATCCGACGTGGCATCGATTCAACATAGACTGAGTGATCACTGAATTATGCCCACCTACCTAATACTTCGTAGGCCCTCCTTTCGCCCTCAGTACAGCAGCTATCCGACGTGGCATCGATTCAACATACACCGAGTGAACACTGAATTATGACCACCTACCTAATACTTCTTAGGTCCTCCTTTCGCCATCAGTACAGCAGCTATCCGACGTGGCATCGATTCAACATAGACTGAGTGATCACTGAATTATGACCACCTACCTAATACTTCGTAGGTCCTCCTTTCGCCCTCAGTACAGCAGCTATCCGACGTGGCATCGATTCAACATAGACTGAGTGATCACTGAATTATGACCACCTACCTAATACTTCGTAGGTCCTCCTTTCGCCATCAGTACAGCAGCTATCCGACGTGGCATCGATTCAACATAGACTGAGTGATCACTGAATTATGCCCACCTACCTAATACTTCGTAGGTTCTCTTTCGCCCTCAGTACAGCAGCTATCCGACGTGGCATCGATTCAACATACACAGAGTGATCCCTGAATTATGGCTAGCTACCTAATACTTCGTAGGACCTCCTTTCGCCCTTAGTACAACAGCTATCCGACGTGGCATCGATTCAACATACACAGAATGATCCCTGAATTATGGCTAGCTACCTAATACTTCGTAGGACCTCCTTTCGCCCTTAGTACAACAGCTATCCGACGTGGCATCGATTCAACATACACAGAATGATCCCTGAATTATGGCTAGCTACCTAATACTTCGTAGGACCTCCTTTCGCCCTTAGTACAGCAGCTATCCGACGTGGCATCGATTCAACATACACAGAGTGATCCCTGAATTATGGCTAGCTACCTAATACTTCGTAGGACCTCCTTTCGCCCTTAGTACAACAGCTATCCGACGTGGCATCGATTCAACATACACAGAATGATCCCTGAATTATGGCTAGCTACCTAATACTTCGTAGGACCTCCTTTTGCCCTTAGTACAACAGCTATCCGACGTGGCATCGATTCAACATACACTGAGTGAACCCTGAATTATGGCCACTTACCTAATACTTCGTAGGTCCTCCTTTCGCCCTCAGTACAGCAGCTATCCGACGTAGCATCAATTCAACATACACTGAGTGATCTCTGAATTATGACCACCAACTTAATACTTCGTAAGTTCTCTTTTCGCCCTCAGTACAGCAGCTATCCGACGTGGCATCGATTCAACATACACAGAGTGATCCCTGAATTATGGCTAGCTACCTAATACTTCGTAGGACCTCCTTTCGCCCTTAGTACAGCAACTATCCGACGTGGCATCGATTCAACATACACCGAGTGAACACTGAATTATGACCACCTACCTAATACTTCTTAGGTCCTCCTTTCGCCCTCAGTACAGCAGCTATCCGACGTGGCATGGATTCAACATACACTGAGTGATCACTGAATTATGACCCCCAACCTAATACTTCGTAGGCCCTCCTTTCGCCCTCAATACAGCAGCTATCCGACGTGGCATCGATTCAACATACACTGAGTGATCACTGAATTATGACCACCTACCTAATACTTCGTAGGTCCTCCTTTCGCCCTCAGTACAGCAGCTATCCGACGTGGCATGGATTCAACATACACTGAGTGATCACTGAATTATGACCCCCAACCTAATACTTCGTAGGCCCTCCTTTCGCCCTCAATACAGCAGCTATCCGACGTGGCATCGATTCAACATACACTGAGTGATCACTGAATTATGACCACCTACCTAATACTTCGTAGGTCCTCCTTTCGCCCTCAGTACAGAAGCTATCCGACGTGGCATCGATTCAACATACACTGAGTGATCACTGAATTATGACCATCCACCTAACACTTCTCAGGTTCTCCTTTCGCCCTCAGTACAGCAGCTATCCGACGTGGCATGGATTCAACATAGACTGAGTGATCACTGAATTATGACCACCTACCTAATACTTCGTAGGACCTCCTTTCACCCTCAGTACAGCAGCTATCCGACGTGGCATCGATTCAACATACACCGAGTGAACACTGAATTATGACCACCTACCTAATACTTCGTAGGTCCTCCTTTCGCCATCAGTACAGCAGCTATCCGACGTGGCATCGATTCAACATACACTGAGTGATCACTGAATTATGACCATCCACCTAACACTTCTCAGGTTCTCCTTTCGCCCTCAGTACAGCAGCTATCCGACGTGGCATGGATTCAACATAGACTGAGTGATCACTGAATTATGACCACCTACCTAATACTTCGTAGGACCTCCTTTCACCCTCAATACAGCAGCTATCCGACGTGGCATCGATTCAACATACACTGAGTGATCACTGAATTATGACCACCTACCTAATACTTCGTAGGCCCTCCTTTCGCCATCAGTACAGCAGCTATCCGACGTGGCATCGATTCAACATACACTGAGTGATCACTGAATTATGACCACCTACCTAATACTTCGTAGGTCCTCCTTTCGCCATCAGTACAGCAGCTATCCGACGTGGCATCGATTCAACATACACTGAGTGATCACTGAATTATGACCACCTACCTAATACTTCGTTGGTCCTCCTTTCGCCATCAGTACAGCAGCTATCCGACGTGGCATCGATTCAACATACACTGAGTGATCACTGAATTATGACCACCTACCTAATACTTCGTAGGACCTCCTTTCGCCCTCAATACAGCAGCTATCCGACGTGGCATCGATTCAACATACACTGAGTGATCACTGAATTATGACCACCTACCTAATACTTCGTAGGCCCTCCTTTCGCCATCAGTACAGCAGCTATCCGACGTGGCATCGATTCAACATACACTGAGTGATCACTGAATTATGACCACCTACCTAATACTTCGTTGGTCCTCCTTTCGCCATCAGTACAGCAGCTATCCGACGTGGCATCGATTCAACATACACTGAGTGATCACTGAATTATGACCACCTACCTAATACTTCGTAGGTCCTCCTTTCGCCCTCAGTACAGCAGCTATCCGACGTGGCATGGATTCAACATACACTGAGTGATCACTGAATTATGACCCCCAACCTAATACTTCGTAGGCCCTCCTTTCGCCCTCAATACAGCAGCTATCCGACGTGGCATCGATTCAACATACACTGAGTGATCACTGAATTATGACCACCTACCTAATACTTCGTAGGTCCTCCTTTCGCCCTCAGTACAGAAGCTATCCGACGTGGCATCGATTCAACATACACTGAGTGATCACTGAATTATGACCATCCACCTAACACTTCTCAGGTTCTCCTTTCGCCCTCAGTACAGCAGCTATCCGACGTGGCATGGATTCAACATAGACTGAGTGATCACTGAATTATGACCACCTACCTAATACTTCGTAGGACCTCCTTTCACCCTCAGTACAGCAGCTATCCGACGTGGCATCGATTCAACATACACCGAGTGAACACTGAATTATGACCACCTACCTAATACTTCGTAGGTCCTCCTTTCGCCATCAGTACAGCAGCTATCCGACGTGGCATCGATTCAACATACACTGAGTGATCACTGAATTATGACCATCCACCTAACACTTCTCAGGTTCTCCTTTCGCCCTCAGTACAGCAGCTATCCGACGTGGCATGGATTCAACATAGACTGAGTGATCACTGAATTATGACCACCTACCTAATACTTCGTAGGACCTCCTTTCACCCTCAATACAGCAGCTATCCGACGTGGCATCGATTCAACATACACTGAGTGATCACTGAATTATGACCACCTACCTAATACTTCGTAGGCCCTCCTTTCGCCATCAGTACAGCAGCTATCCGACGTGGCATCGATTCAACATACACTGAGTGATCACTGAATTATGACCACCTACCTAATACTTCGTAGGTCCTCCTTTCGCCATCAGTACAGCAGCTATCCGACGTGGCATCGATTCAACATACACTGAGTGATCACTGAATTATGACCATCCACCTAACACTTCTCAGGTTCTCCTTTCGCCCTCAATACAGCAGCTATCCGACGTGGCATCGATTCAACATACACTGAGTGATCACTGAATTATGACCACCTACCTAATACTTCGTAGGCCCTCCTTTCGCCATCAGTACAGCAGCTATCCGACGTGGCATCGATTCAACATACACTGAGTGATCACTGAATTATGACCACCTACCTAATACTTCGTAGGTCCTCCTTTCGCCATCAGTACAGCAGCTATCCGACGTGGCATCGATTCAACATACACTGAGTGATCACTGAATTATGACCATCCACCTAACACTTCTCAGGTTCTCCTTTCGCCCTCAGTACAGCAGCTATCCGACGTGGCATCGATTCAACATACACTGAGTGATCACTGAATTATGACCCCCAACCTAATACTTCGTAGGTCCTCCTTTCGCCCTCAGTACAGCAGCTATCCGACGTGGCATCGATTCAACATAGACTGAGTGATCACTGAATTATGTCCACCAACCTAATACTTGGTAGATCCTTCTTTCGCCCTCAGTACAGCAGCTATCCGACGTGGCATCGATTCAACATACACTGAGAGATCACTGAATTATGACCACCTACCTAATACTTCTTAGGTCCTCCTTTCGCCCTCAGTACAGCAGCTATCCGACGTGGCATGGATTCAACATAGACTGAGTGATCACTGAATTATGGCTAGCTACCTAATACTTCGTAGATCCTCCTTTCGCCCTCAATACAGCAGCTATCCGACGTGGCATCGATTCAACATACACCGAGTGAACACTGAATTATGACCACCTACCTAATACTTCGTAGGTCCTCCTTTCGCCCTCAGTACAGCAGCTATCCGACGTGGCATCGATTCAACATAGACTGAGTGATCACTGAATTATGACCACCTACCTAATACTTCGTAGGTCCTCCTTTCGCCATCAGTACAGCAGCTATCCGACGTGGCATGGATTCAACATACACTGAGAGATCACTGAATTATGACCACCTACCTAATACTTCTTAGGTCCTCCTTTCGCCCTCAGTACAGCAGCTATCCGACGTGGCATGGATTCAACATAGACTGAGTGATCACTGAATTATGACCACCTACCTAATACTTCGTAGGTCCTCCTTTCGCCCTCAGTATAGCAGCTATCTAACGTGGCATCGATTCAACATAGACTGAGTGATCACTGAATTATGACCACCTACCTAATACTTCGTAGGTCCTCCTTTCGCCATCAGTACAGCAGCTATCCGACGTGGCATGGATTCAACATAGACTGAGTGATCACTGAATTATGACCACCTACCTAATACTTCGTAGGTCCTCCTTTCGCCCTCAGTATAGCAGCTATCTAACGTGGCATCGATTCAACATAGACTGAGTGATCACTGAATTATGACCACCTACCTAATACTTCGTAGGTCCTCCTTTCGCCATCAGTACAGCAGCTATCCGACGTGGCATGGATTCAACATAGACTGAGTGATCACTGAATTATGACCACCTACCTAATACTTCGTAGGTCCTCCTTTCGCCCTCAGTATAGCAGCTATCTAACGTGGCATCGATTCAACATAGACTGAGTGATCACTGAATTATGACCACCTACCTAATACTTCGTAGGTCCTCCTTTCGCCATCAGTACAGCAGCTATCCGACGTGGCATGGATTCAACATAGACTGAGTGATCACTGAATTATGACCCCCAACCTAATACTTCGTAGGCCCTCCTTTCGCCCTCAGTACAGCAGCTATCCGACGTGGCATGGATTCAACATAGACTGAGTGATCACTGAATTATGACCACCTACCTAATACTTCGTAGGACCTCCTTTCACCCTCAGTACAGCAGCTATCCGACGTGGCATCGATTCAACATAGACTGAGTGATCACTGAATTATGACCACCTACCTAATACTTCGTAGGTCCTCCTTTCGCCATCAGTACAGCAGCTATCCGACGTGGCATGGATTCAACATAGACTGAGTGATCACTGAATTATGACCCCCAACCTAATACTTCGTAGGCCCTCCTTTCGCCCTCAGTACAGCAGCTATCCGACGTGGCATGGATTCAACATAGACTGAGTGATCACTGAATTATGACCACCTACCTAATACTTCGTAGGACCTCCTTTCACCCTCAATACAGCAGCTATCCGACGTGGCATGGATTCAACATAGACTGAGTGATCACTGAATTATGACCACCTACCTAATACTTCGTAGGTCCTCCTTTCGCCCTCAGTATAGCAGCTATCTAACGTGGCATCGATTCAACATAGACTGAGTGATCACTGAATTATGACCACCTACCTAATACTTCGTAGGTCCTCCTTTCGCCATCAGTACAGCAGCTATCCGACGTGGCATGGATTCAACATAGACTGAGTGATCACTGAATTATGACCACCTACCTAATACTTCGTAGGTCCTCCTTTCGCCCTCAGTATAGCAGCTATCTAACGTGGCATCGATTCAACATAGACTGAGTGATCACTGAATTATGACCACCTACCTAATACTTCGTAGGACCTCCTTTCACCCTCAGTACAGCAGCTATCCGACGTGGCATGGATTCAACATAGACTGAGTGATCACTGAATTATGACCACCTACCTAATACTTCGGAGGTCCTCCTTTCGCCCTCAGTACAGCAGCTATCCGACGTGGCATCGATTCAACATAGACTGAGTGATCACTGAATTATGACCACCTACCTAATACTTCGTAGGTCCTCCTTTCGCCATCAGTACAGCAGCTATCCGACGTGGCATCGATTCAACATAGACTGAGTGATCACTGAATTATGACCACCTACCTAATACTTCGTAGGTCCTCCTTTCGCCCTCAGTATAGCAGCTATCTAACGTGGCATCGATTCAACATAGACTGAGTGATCACTGAATTATGACCACCTACCTAATACTTCGTAGGACCTCCTTTCACCCTCAGTACAGCAGCTATCCGACGTGGCATCGATTCAACATAGACTGAGTGATCACTGAATTATGACCACCTACCTAATACTTCGTAGGTCCTCCTTTCGCCATCAGTACAGCAGCTATCCGACGTGGCATGGATTCAACATAGACTGAGTGATCACTGAATTATGACCCCCAACCTAATACTTCGTAGGCCCTCCTTTCGCCCTCAGTACAGCAGCTATCCGACGTGGCATGGATTCAACATAGACTGAGTGATCACTGAATTATGACCACCTACCTAATACTTCGTAGGTCTTCCTTTCGCCCTCAGTATAGCAGCTATCTAACGTGGCATCGATTCAACATACACAGAGTGATCCCTGAATTATGGCTAGCTACCTAATACTTCGTAGGACCTCCTTTCGCCCTTAGTACAACAGCTATCCGACGTGGCATCGATTCAACATACACTGAGTGATCCCTGAATTATGGCCACTTACCTAATACTTCGTAGGTCCTCCTTTCGCCCTCAGTACAGCAGCTATCTAACGTGGCATCGATTCAACATAGACTGAGTGATCACTGAATTATGACCACCAATCTAATACTTCGTAGGTCCTCTTTTCGCCCTCAGTACAGCAACTATCAGACGTAGAATTGATTCAGTAAGATGCCCGAAGCAGTCGGGAGGTATGTCCAACCAAGCTGTGTGTAATGCGGCCTTCAATGTAGGCATGGATGTGATTGGTGTATCCAGATGCCTGATATGCTGTTCCATAGTGTCCCACAAGCTTTGTATGGGATTAATATCGGGGAGGAGTGCGGAGGCCAATCGATACCCTGGAAGACTGAACTGTGTTCCTCAAACCATTTGCGCACAACAGTGGACTTGTGGTTTGGCGCATTGTCATCTTGTAAGGCACCGTCGTCATTCTGGAAAAAGTGCAACATTGCTGGGTGTATAGAGTCAGCAAGCAATTCACGATACATAGCTGGACCTGTGGCTCGGCGCATTGTCATCTTGAAAGGCATCGTCGTCATTTTGGAAAAGGTGCAACATTGCTGGGTGTATAGAGTCAGCAAGCAATTCACGATACCTAGCTGGACCTGTGGCTCGGCCCATTGTCATATTGGAAGACACCATCGTCATTCGGCAAAAAGTGTAACATTGCTGGGTATTGTGACATACTAAAGTGGTGAAAACATGGGTCAAGATAACAAATCTGCAGCGAGACATTCTGTCCGCCTAGCTCAGTTGGGAGAGCGACTTACTCCGGAGTGAGGGGACACGATTTCGATGGCCGTCGCGGACAAACTTGTGTATACAGAGTCAGCAAGCAATTCATGGTAGCGGGCACCAGTCATACATTGCTCCACATGCAACAGGTCATGACAAGTCCCTGCTAGGTAAACATATCCCACAACATGCAACCGCCTCCACCGGCTTGCCCTGTGCAGACCATGCAGGATGGATCGAGTGCCTTATTGTTGTTTGCGCCCAAAATGTAGACGACTATCCACGGATTGATGTAATAAACGCGACTCGTCAGACCAGCACACTTCTTTCCTGCCATCCGACGTCCAACTTTCATGATCTTTGCACCAGGCGAGTCTTTTGCGCCGATGAACCGCGGTTAGGAGAGGATGCCGTCGGGGTCGTCTGCTGTTATAGTCCATATATGCGAGCATGCAACGCATGGTCATGACAGACACTATTCCGGGTTGACCTTTGTTGTATTGGGTCGTCAACTGTTGAACAATGCTGAGTGTGTTGGTCTGAACGAGTCGTCGGACCCGGCGCTCACCTCTCACATCAACCTTTCGCTGTCCTGAGCAGTTTTGTCTCCTGTAAGGGCTGTAGCTTGGGTGCTAAACCTTCCCTGAAACCTCTCACATCAACCTTTCGCTGTCCTGAGCAGTTTTGTCTCCTGTAAGGACTGTAGCTTGGGTGCTAAACCTCCCCTGAAAACTTTTGTGCATCCCCTAGCAAAGACTCTTCGAATGTAATAAGAATTAGCACATGCCATATTTGGAAAAAAAAAATAGCCAAACAAATTTAAGTATCACACTTAAAAACTGACTTCCGTTGGACAAACAAATTGCTGGAGACCGAAGGACAAGAAAGACGTGAGAGATACTGGAGACCGAAGGACAAGAAAGACGTGAGAGATACTGGAGACCGAAGGACAAGAAAGACGTGAGAGATACTGGAGACCGAAGGACAAGAAAGACGTGAGAGATGGGTGATATAGCACTATACACTGAGTAACCACTTTATTATGACCACCTGACAGTTTTAAGCAAATGAGCTATGGCTGCACGCTGTTGCCGCCAGAGGGTAAGGCTAGTATAAAAAGGGAATGCTTGGTGCTTGCAACAGTAGTAGAAGTGATTTTTGGGTGATAAGATGGGTAAAAAATGCGATTTGACGAACTTTCAACGTGGGATCATTGTAGGAGCTCGGAGCCATGGAGCGAGTATCACCGAAACCGCCGCATTCGTGAAATGTTCCAGATCAACTGTTGTTAAAGTGTTTAAAGACTGGACTGTTAGCCAAAAAACTGGGTCTCTACGTGCAACGTGTGGTCGTCATCGACTAGTGACTGCTCGGGCGGATTGGTGAGTGTTCAGACTGGTAACAGACAACAGAAGGGCAACAGTGCAGCAAATTACAGACCATCTTAATCAAGGATCCCCTCAAATGATCTCTGCACGCACTGTTCGCTGTACACTGCATCGGATGGGATATGGCAGCCGAAGGCCTGTTCGTCTGCAGTTAACAAGAGAAAACGTCTCCAGTTCGCACAGGAGCACAAGGATTGGACAGTCGATAATTGGAAACACATTATGTGGTCCGATGAATCACATTTTCAGTTGCACCAAGCCGATGGCCGAGTGAGAATTTGGCGGAAACAGCACAAAAGCATGGACCCCAAATGCATTGCTGCAACCCTTCAAGCTGGTGGAGGCAACGTTATGGTTTGGGGAATGTTTTCTTGGAATGCTTTGGGCCTTTTAATTCTTGTTTATCAACGTCTGGCTGGCACATCATATTTAAACATCGTTGCGGACCAAGTGCATCCTGTCATGTGGATGGTTTATCCCAATGGCGATGGCTACTTTCAACAAGATAATGCGTCCTGCCATAGTGCTCGTATTGTACAGGATTAGTTTCAGGAATATGCCGGTGAATTTACTTTGCTCAGGTGGACCCCACAATCTCCAGATCTCGACTCTATTGAGAATTTGTGGGATGAAGTTGAACGAGCCATCAGACAGCTGGATCCACAACCCTGCAATCTCACACTCTTGGAAAGTGCTATTCATCAAGCATGGTCTCAGATTCCACAAACCACCTGCCAACATTTTGTGGAGTCCATGCCACGAAGAATCGACGCAGTATTAAAGAGAAAAGGTGGCACAACGAAGTACTGAGGGGGTGGTCATAATAAAATGGCCACTCAGTGTATATCGATTTGACTGAGGAGAAAGCCTGTAAATCAGCTGATTCACGAACTTGTCAGCACAGAAGCTTGTTTGAGATACAACAATATAATATCCCTATCGGGTAAACAGTTTTTGAGTTAAAAAAATAAACAGTTTTCGTTTCAAAAACAAAACGAACAAAATTCCCGAGGGTACCACTACTTTTGGTGCCATTAAGGGTAGCAAAAGAAGAGCTACGCTCGGGATATACATATATACATCCTTGAAATAGTATTGCTGTGTTTATTAATTTTCAATAAATACTGTTATAATGTAATATTAATTACACAGTCGAGTAACATTATTGTGACCACCTCCCACTTTTGTCGTCAACAGCGCGTAGCCAATGAAAGAAGGCACGTGCAAGGTATATAAGGTGTGCTGTAGGCGATCTGAAAACATACCACTCGTTGCTGTCATGGATAAAAGGAGCAATTTATCAGATTTGCAAAGAGGGATGATTATCGGCTTTCGGGCCAAGGGTGGCAGTATTTCTCAAACAGCGCAGTTTGTTAACTATTCTCGTGCTGCTGTGGTTAGAGTGTATCGTGATTGGAGAAATGGCACCATTGCGAATAAGCGACGTGGAATTTGCGGATAACCACGTGCCATTTATATGAGAGGTGTACGTCGGCTTCGAAGGTACGTGAGGGCCGCTCGACACGCTACAATGGAGCAACGTGTAACGTATACTCTAGATTCCCTTTCCTTTTGATTTTTACTATCTCTGGTTATTTTATTTTCCTATGTAAATTATCTTCTTACTGAACGAGATGTTATTTCACCCGCTGAATGAGATCTGGCAATGAGTGTAAGTCATGACGTGGTGGTAGCCAGTATAAATAGGCGCGTTCAACGATACCTAAGGAGAGCGTTTGTTGTTGTATAGAGAGAGAGCGTTTGTGGTTGTATAGAGAGAGCGTTTGTTATTGTACGAAGTGAGCTGTGGTTTATGTGTCAGAAAGCTGGTGCTGTATAAAGAGAGTTCGTTTATGTGAGAGCGAGAAGTCTCAATAATAAAGAATTTGTTGTAAGTACGTTTTTCTCAGTTCATAGTTACTGTCAGACCTTTTTTTTTTTTTTTTTTTTTTTTTTTTTGATTGGAGGTTTAACGTCCACCGTGAGCAACTCAATGGGCTATAAGCAGTCGCCCGTCCCTAATTTAGGGTCACTGGTTCTAGGGAAGGGAGAGAGCCAGTGCCGTAAGACAAACACAACATCCGTGCCTGACCGGGATTCGAACCCGGACCCCTTACGGACGAATGATCAGAGGCCAGCGCCTTAGACCACTGCGCCACCGGGGCGGCGTCAGACCTCTGTCTGGCTGTTAGGTTTATTTCATTTAGTGTTATTAGTAACAACCAGCATAAGACTTTATTCATCTTAATTACGACTACAACATTACTACCAGTTATAAGCTTGATTATTATTATTACTACACTACTAGCAGGAAAGTTTATTCATGATCTTAATTAACTAGTAACAACAACCATTTGAATTCACTATTAGAAGCTTAGTGCAAGCATTGAATTCATTATAATATTAGTTAAAAGCCAAATTCATTATAATTGGCGCCCGAACTTTTCTCGAACACGAGATCTTGACAATTATTACCCATGTCTTCCTTACCTGAGACAACTTCAATATTCCACCCTAAGACAAGTTTCGGTGGTGATGGGATTAATCTCGACCATCTGCAAGAAGCCTGTGGGTCTCACTTTGATATGAATGATCTACACGTACCCAGGCATTCTTCACAATTTCGTAATTCACCAGCTTCCTATTACTCTGAGTCGCGGGTCGTACCTGAGGGAGTTCAATCCTCTCAGCGAAGCAGAATGCTTGCCCATTTCGTGCCGCATGCAGGAACAATTCATTTCAATGGGTTGGAGGGATCCTTAAAATTCCTCGAAGATTTGGAAGATCATTTTGATCTCTACAATATTCCTGAAGACTGCAAAGTACAAATCGCAGGCATTTGCTTGAAGGATACCGCTAAGACCTGGTATCGGCAGTGGAGAGTGTCGAACCCGGATTCTCATTATGAGAATTTCCGAGCAGAATTTTTGGAGGTCTTTCCTTTCGGCCTCAGTCGAGCTAGCCTTGCACAACAACTTTTTCTCGTCAGCAAGGACCCAACGATAGCCCTGTTGTATTTGCGTTGGAAACAACACGCTTATATAACTTATGGGATCCACATGCCAGTCATGTCGACATGTTGGATACCCTCTTGCAGCAGCTCGACCCATTTTTACAAGATTTTCTTGAGGTTCGACACCCTGCTACAATTCATGAATGCCTTCGCCTCATACGAACGTATGAAGAGCGACATGGCAAACATGGTTCAACTCACCATGCTCGGGCACCTCACGAGACTTATTTCGAAAACCCTCAGCGGCATAATAGGCATAATAACTTTCAGCGCGAGCATACACAAGTGCACACTCAAGCTTCATACGTTCCACCACACAGAAGAGTGGCAAGCCAACCGCGAGTTTCTGAACAATCTTCGGGATATCGTACAAATGCCCAGTATGCTCGACCCCGTTCCAATCCGCAGCATTCGGAACGTTTTCATGCTCAGGGCAATGAGGATTTTTCTGCCCGTGCTGAGGGAAGAAGTAATAGATATGACAATGCCAGCAGGACGCACACGACATAAAGGAAGATAGGAATCAGAATAAACGTCCGCGTAGCTCAATTGGTAGAGCAACTTATTCCGGAATGAGGGGACCCGGGTTCGAATCCTGGCGTGGATAAAAATGACGGAGAAATTTACTTCGTTATAATGGCGCCCGAACTATCCGGATGACCCGACCGTTCAAAATCTCGCATTGGTGTGATGTTATTTCCACACCGCGAGATAGAAAAAATAAGAGAATCCCTTCTCCAGCACTTCAAAAAAAAAAAAAAAATAAGAAATAAAGGGGAGATGATGTAACGTACCAGGAGATGTTACGTACCTGCCAGAAGGACGCACACGACATAAAGGCAGATAGGAATCAGAATAAAACGTCCGCGTAGCTCAATTGGTAGAGCAACTTATTCCGGAATGAGGGGACCCGGGTTCGAATCCTGGCGCGGATGAAAATGACGGAGAAATTTACTTCGTTATAAACTCAGTGGTCAAATGAACCAGGGGGCTACCGGAATTGTGTCTGAAACGACAGTTCAGCGAACCCTGCTGCGTATGAGGCTCCGGTATAGACGGATGGTCAATGTACCTATGCTGACGAAGGTGCATCTTCAGAAAAGGCTTTCATTTGCACGGCAGTATCGGAATTGGACCTCCACTGATTGGGAAGGATTTCCTTCTCCGATGAGCCACGTTTCCTGCTTCATCGAACGGATGGACGTTGGATTTATAAGGCGAGAAACATCGCAGGACAAACACTCTTCAACCATTGCTGGAAGAACTGGCGAGGGAAGCGTTATGATCTGGGGAATGTTTCCCGGGCATTCTCTGGGTCCACTCATGCTTGTCTAAAGCATTATGGATCGAATTCGTTATGAATTCATCCTTGCAGACCACGTATACCCATACATGCTGATTGTCTCCCTGGGGCGGATGGGATCTTCCAGCACGACAATGCGACGTGTCACCCAGCTAGAAATGTCCGAGAGTGGTTGGAAGAGCACGATGAAGACTTCAAAGTAATTCCCTGGCCTCCTAATTAACTAAACTTAAACATAATTGAGCCCCTGTGGGATCACCTCGATCGTGTTGTTCGCTCTAAGGTTCCTCCACCACGCACTCTCCAGCAGCTGTCAGATACACTCCAGTTAGCATGACTCCACATATCTGTGAACACCTTTCAGCACCTTATTGAGTCCCCCACAGCCCGCCTAGCTGCTGTCCGCACTGCACACGGATGCTACTCTGGTTATTATCTGGTGGTTGCAATAATGTGACTCGACCGTGTATAATATAATATTTTAATCTGTAATATAGTTTCGTGGCATTCTCTGGGTCCAGAGTATTCACGTATGTAGGAGAAATTTGTCAGAAGGACTGGAATTTGAAACAAGAAGAACTACAACATTAAATGATGTGAAAGGTTGGAATTTAGCTAATGAATGGCAACACCTACTATAGTGTAGTCCTGAGGAAGGGGAGGGGTGCTACCAGAAAATTTGACTGTAAGTAATTCCTTTTATTCCTGTGTGAAACCCATTATTTAGTGAAATTTCTACTGTAATATGAGTTAAAATTAAGAGCAACAAATATTGAAGACTCGTGCGACATTAATCACTGAAGCGATGAAAGATTTCCGTCTTTAGCACGATTTAATGATTAAAAGATGAGAAATATATACAATTAAAAACAATTAAAACCATGAGCACTTTCGAGGCAGCGGCTGCCTCTTCTTCAGATGTAATAAATAGATACACATTTAATCTATATATAATATAGATCATTGCATTGTGGGAAGCATGGTAAGTTAGCCAATAGTAATCTACATGCGTCAAAAATGTTGCGTATACTGTTGGCCCAATGGTCTGAAGAAGAAAACATGGAAATATATAATAGAAATAAATGGTGTAGGGTGAACATTCAATTTTAAGTTTATATTACAATTTATAATTTTAAGTTTGTAATATAAACTTAAAATTGAATGTTCACCCTACACCATTTATTGTAAATTATAAATTGTAATATAAACTTAAAATTGAATGTTCACCCTACACCATTTATTGTAAATTATAAATTGTAATATAAACTTAAAATTGAATGTTCACCCTACACCATTTATTGTAAATTATAAATTGTAATATAAACTTAAAATTGAATGTTCACCCTGCACCATTTATTGTAAATTATAAATTGTAATATAAACTTAAAATTGAATGTTCACCCTACACCATTTATTGTAAATTATAAATTGTAATATAAACTTAAAATTGAATGTTCACCCTACACCATTTATTGTAAATTATAAATTGTAATATAAACTTAAAATTTAATGTTCACCCTACACCATTTATTGTAAATTATAAATTGTAATATAAACTTAAAATTGAATGTTCACCCTACACCATTTATTGTAAATTATAAATTGTAATATAAACTTAAAATTGAATGTTCACCCTACAATATTTATTGTAAATTATAAATTGTAATATAAACTTAAAATTGAATGTTCACCCTACACCATTTATTGTAAATTATAAATTGTAATATAAACTTAAAATTGAATGTTCACTCTACACCATTTATTGTAAATTATAAATTGTAATATAAACTTAAAATTGAATGTTCACCCTACACCATTTATTGTAAATTATAAATTGTAATATAAACTTAAAATTGAATGTTCACCCTACACCATTTATTGTAAATTATAAATTGTAATATAAACTTAAAATTGAATGTTCACTCTACACCATTTATTGTAAATTATAAATTGTAATATAAACTTAAAATTGAATGTTCACCCTACACCATTTATTGTAAATTATAAATTGTAATATAAACTTAAAATTGAATGTTCACCCTACACCATTTATTGTAAATTATAAATTGTAATATAAACTTAAAATTGAATGTTCACCCTACACCATTTATTGTAAATTATAAATTGTAATATAAACTTAAAATTGAATGTTCACCCTACACCATTTATTGTAAATTATAAATTGTAATATAAACTTAAAATTGAATGTTCACTCTACACCATTTATTGTAAATTATAAATTGTAATATAAACTTAAAATTGAATGTTCACCCTACACCATTTATTGTAAATTATAAATTGTAATATAAACTTAAAATTGAATGTTCACCCTACACCATTTATTGTAAATTATAAATTGTAATATAAACTTAAAATTGAATGTTCACCCTACACCATTTATTGTAAATTATAAATTGTAATATAAACTTAAAATTGAATGTTCACCCTACACCATTTATTGTAAATTATAAATTGTAATATAAACTTAAAATTGAATGTTCACCCTACACCATTTATTGTAAATTATAAATTGTAATATAAACTTAAAATTGAATGTTCACCCTACACCATTTATTGTAAATTATAAATTGTAATATAAACTTAAAATTGAATGTTCACCCTACACCATTTATTTCTATTATATATTTCCATGTTTTCTTCTTCAGACCATTGGGCCAACAGTATACGCAACATTTTTGACGCATGTAGATTACTATTGGCTAACTTACCATGCTTCCCACAATGCAATGATCTATATTATATATAGATTAAATGTGTATCTATTTATTACATCTGAAGAAGAGACAGCCGTTGCCTCGAAAGTGCTCATGGTTTTAATTGTTTTTAATTGTATATATTTCTCATCTTTTAATCATTAAGTCGTGCTAAAGACGGAAATCTTTCATCGCTTCAGTAGTTAAAATTAATTTACGGAAGTACTTAAACTTTTTCTAGCCCCCTGCGTTATTGTAGCCTCCTCTAGAATTTAGCACTGGCTACGCCATGAATCCGGGTCGTTGTTTGACCATTTTCACGCTAGTCTTCGTACACTTTAACTATGGCGGCTCGCGGACAAATCACGAGTTCAGCCGTTTGGGAAATCGAGGCACCCGCTCTCCGAACTCGCACGATCTGTCCTTTCTCAAAGTTAGATATGTCTTTTCGTTTACCGATCACGCTCCGAATTTTACGACCTACTGCTGCACTCACACCTTATACACTGAAGAGCAATTGAATTAGAGACAGCTGGCGTTATGCAAATGTGGCGCTGTGGGCGGCCCTGTAAATGGAAGCGACATGACGTATGCAGCGATCCGACAATATAAGGAGTGATGCGACGAGAATCAGTAAGAGTCGGACGCAGTATGGGTAAGACGAAGGATATATGCGCATTTGATCGTGGGCAAATTGTCGGGGCCCAACAAATGGGTCACTCCATCTCGGAAGTCGTACAGGCACTGGGATTTTCACGAGCCACTGTGTCACGGGTGCACCGTGAGTACATCGAATCCGGTAAAACCATCCCTACAAGGGCCAACTGCCGTAGACAACAGCGTGTGAATGACCGGGATCGTCGTCTGCTAGCTCGCATTGTAACAGTGGATAGACGGGCCACAGTGCAAGAAATCACTCGGCAATTTAACGCCGGTGCACAAAAACGTGTAAGCAGTCACACCATCCAAAACCATCTCCTCGCTATGGAGTACAGAAGCCATCGTCCCACGAGGATACCGCTGCTGAACGCACATCACAGGATGTAAAGATTAGCATCTGCGCGGGAACATGGCTACTGGACCCTAGACATGTGGGAAAATGTTGCCTGGACTGATGAGTCGAGATTCGCGTTGGTACATGCGGATGGCAGGATACGAGTACTGCGCAAACCACATAAAGCGGTGGATCCTTCTTGCCAGCAGGGTACTCTTCAAGTTGGTGGGGGGTGGCATTCTCGCCTAGGGACTGTTTAAGTGGACTGAAATGGGACCCTTGGTACGTGTGACATCCTCCCTCACAGGTCAACGTTACCGGGATATCCTGGACGACCATTTGCTCCCGTTTGTGCGTCTTCAACATCCCACTTGGGACCTCATCCTGCAACAAGACAATGCAGCTCCCGAATTGTATCCGAATGATTAGATGAACACTCCACCGACGTGACCTCGCTTCCTTGGCCAGCCAGGTCACCTGGCCTCAATCCCATCGAGCACATCTGTGATGCCATCGAGAGAGATGACCCTCCTCCATCAAATCTTCGTGAATTGTGGGAGCTTGTTCAGGGGTCGTGGATCCGTATGGATTCCCAACGCTTCCGGTGTCTTGTCGAGTCCATGCCGAGCCGAATCGCCGCCGTCATCAGAGCGAAAGGTGGTGCTACACGTTACTAGAGAGGAATCTCTAATTCAATTGCTCTTCAGTGTATATCTTAAATCGGTCGACTAATCGCATCCTCTCGGAAATCACGTGGTTAACGGGCAGCATCCACTTTTGGTAGGGGTGGCCATAATTCAGAAATCATTCGGTGTGTAATGCAAGACATACAGGGATTGTCCAAAATAATGGAAACACCTCGCTGAAAACAGTGACTTTGGTATGTGCTACTTTTTTAGTAAAACGAACATATAGCTACAATTGTTTTTGTAAAAAAGTGTTGCTTATAATCTCAAGGATCTCTGTGATTGTATTGTAAATCGGTGTTTGCATAATTTCGCTCCAGGTGAAGACACAATGAGTGACCTGTCGGAGTTCCAAAGAGGTCAGATTGTAGGAGCCCGTCTGGTTGGTGCTTCGGTAACCACAGTGACACAGGTATTGGGGGTATCGAGAGGTACCGTGTCGAAGGTCATGACAGCATACAATGTTCACGGCACAACATCATCAATGAGACACAACAATGGGAGGAAAACTAAACTCACTGCGAAAGACAGGAGGACATTAAAGAGGATTGTGACCGCAAGGAGGAAGACCACGTCGACGAAAGTGACATGCTGAGCTTAACGCACATTTCCAAATTCCAGTGTCGACCCATACCGTGCGAAGGGATTTGCATAAGCACATTATTTACGGCAGAGCTGCGATTACGAAACCCCTGGTGTCACAATTGAATATGAAACGTAGACAACAGGGGTGCCAGAAACATAAAACGTGGACTGCGGATCAATGGAAACATGTCTTGTTTTCAGATGAATCAAGTTTCTTACTATTCCCCACCACAGGACGGGTTTACGTCTGGAGAACCATCGCAGAAGCCTACAACCCAGACTGTCTCCTTCCTACAGTGAAGCATGGAGGCGAGGTTCCGTAATGGTTTGGGCCATGATCTCGTGGTATGCAGCAAGTCCCATTATCAACTTACACGGATCACTAGCGGTGACTATGTCACTCTTTTGGCCGACCATGTGCACTCAATGGCGCAGACATTGTTTCCGTCAGAGGATTGCACCTTTCAAGATGATAATGCCCCGATTCACAAAAGTCGAACTGTTCAATCATGGTTTGAAAGACATGAGGATGAAGTTGCACACCTTCCCTGGCCTACACAATCACCAGACTTAAACACCATTGAGCCCCTGTGGTCTGTATTGGAAAACAGAGTGCGATCTCGTTATCCTCCTCCGGCGTCTCACAAGGAATTGGAGCAGTTTCTTCAGGAAGAATGGTACAACATACCACTTACCACCATCTAGATCTTGTATGCGTCCATTCCAAGGAGGATTCAAGCAGTTTTAAATGGCAAGGGTGCTCCCTCACCATATTAGGTGCGTAACACCTATTGTTTCAAGGTGTTTCCATTATTTTGTTCAACCCCTGTACATACATACTCTGTTCGATACCTTAAGCCTATGTCTCTCTTCACTTTTGTATTAATTTTCTATTCAGAATCGTATTTGGATTTACAGGTACCTGTAAATCCAAATACGATTCTGTTTTATATTCAACACCTCTATAACATATCCTTTACTTATAAGCATATCTCTTTTTAAAGCAGTTTGTTCACTAGTTGATTCAGGGTTAATGTCGTGTAAAGTATTCACTAATCTTTGCTTGTCTCAAATTTCTTGAATTCAAAGTGAAAAGAGAACTGTGAATGTTATTAAGTAAATTTTTAGTTACATCAGCTATTTCGTGCCTGCAAAAAACGCTGCCTCGATTATTTCAAAGCTGTAACACACCGAATTACGTATAAAAGAACACAAAAGCCGTTTCTTTTTGTTAATCTGAAATTCAAAATTTAATGTGCGTATAATCTCAAAAAGCGTGTAAATGAATTACGCATAACTGAATAGAAAAACCGGTACAAACTACAGTAAAATATCGGGAAAAGCGCAGAATTCGGTACAAAAGTGAAAAACGTGCACCTTTTGCCTAAACAACAACAAACAAAAAAACAACAACAAGAAAGGTGACACCGAGTTATCAGGTGTAATAAGCGCGTCTTTTGAATCCGTTCTGACCCAAATTAAATTTATCAAAGCTATTCAAAGTCAATGGAACCGGTATGAAAAACAATAGTATCTGATGGAAGAAAGAAGTTTTTCAATCGGGTTTTTAATCCCTCAGATATTAATTACTGTAAACGGAATCCTGATTTTACGCCCTCTGGTTGCAGACTTGTGCGTTAAGAAAAACATGAATTTATATGAGAAACATTTCGGACCGGAAACGCTCTCCAACACAGAAAGAATTTTTCAAACCGGACTCTTAGAAACAGAGATATCGACAAAAATAAGATGTGACTTTACGTCCCCTGGTGGGAAAACCATGCATTATTTAAGGAAGAAAGTATTCTCAAAAGGTTTATCCATATGAGCGGCATCGGTCCAAGAAAATAAAAATTAGTCGAGTTTTCAGGAGCTCAGCTTCGGCTACAAATATACATCAGAAGCAGAAATTAACACTTATGCCCCCTGGTGGCCAAACCATTCTTTACCAAACATTAGAAATTATGTGAAAAATATTTTCCACCAGGTCTTGTATGTGCTACAGGAAGAATTTTTCAAATCGGAGTTTTCGGGGCAGAAAACGCAATTTACCTTTCTGCCCCCTGGCGGAAAGTCTATGATTTAATTGAAAATTCTGAATTTATAGGAAAAACATTTCGCATTTCACTATCCAACAAAGAAGGAATTTTTCAAATCGAACTCCTAGAAGTAGAGATATTGACAAAAATAAGATATACGTCTACGCCCCCTGGCGTAGAAACCATGCATTATTTCAAGAAGAAAATGTTCGTAAAAGGTTTGTCGACATGAGTAGTATCGGTCAACAAACGATTTTTTTTTTCAATCGAGATTTTAGAAGCTCATATTTTTTCTGCAAATACGTTAGAAGCGGAAATTAAGACTTACGCCACCTGGTGGCCAAACCATTTTTTACAAAAATTAGAAATTACGTGCAAAGGATTTCCCACCAGGAGCTGTATCCGGTGCAGAAAGAATTTTTCAAATAGGAGATTTAGAAGCAGAGATACAGGGGGAAAGCAATTTACCCTTACGCCCCCTAGCGGAAAGTCTATGAATTACTTGAAAATTTTGAAATTATATGAAAAACGTGTCACCCTGAAAACCCTATCCAACAAAGAAGGAATTTTTCAAATCGGACTCCTAGAAGTAGAGATTTTGACAAAAATAAGATATACATCTACGCCCCCTGGCGGAGAAACTGTGGAATATTTTAAGAAGAAAATACTCCGAAAAGGTTTAACGATGTATGGCATAAGTCCACGAAAGAATTTTTTCAATTGACATTTTAGAAGCTCAGATTTTATGGCAAACACATCAGAAGCAAAAATTAAAATTTACACCCCCTGGTGGCCAAAGTATTCTTTACCAAAAATTAGAAATTATATGCAAAAGACTTTCTATCAGGAGGTGTATCCGCTGAAGAAAGTATTTTTCAAATCGGAGTTTTAGAAGAATTATCGGGAAAAATGTAATTTACCTTTAAGACCCCTAGCGGAAAATCTATGCTTGATTTGAAAAAGAAACTATATCCAAAATACTCTTCGACATAAATGGAATCGAAAGATAAAATAATTTTTTCAATAGGATGTGTAGAAGCAAATATGTGGAATAAAACGTATTTTTGAATTCGACATCATCTGCATTTACGCCCTCTAGCGGCGAAATTTTACATCGTAAAAAAAACGAAATGAAGGATCATCATTCGCATATTTCAAGCTTCCCAATGCAAAAAGAATTTTGCAAATCGGACTAATAGTTGCGGGGATATCGTGGGTACAGGCGGACGGACGGACAAACCGATAACATAAGCACGACCTTTTTTTACAAAAGACATGCCAAAAAGGAAAAGAAAAGAAAAGAAAAAAAGAAGTACCCAGAAGGAATCATCTAATCGAGATGAAAATTGGTATGTGCAATGTACATGTGTAGGAAGCGAAATGATTGCGATTTCAGACCAGAGATGGCGGTACGTCAGTACGCTGTACCGCCATCTCTGCCTCGGATGCAAGCCATTACCCGGAGTGGCATAGACGCATACAGTTTACGGATACTATCCTGCGTGCCAGATGATGTCTAAAATGAGAGCCAGTTCGCCGACTTTCCGGAATGGGCGTAGGTGGCGTCACCATCATGTCCTAAACGTGTTCGATCGGTGAGAGATCGAGCGATCGGGCTGGCCGTATAAGGGTGTCGACATTACGAGGGCAGGGCTGGGAGATCCGTGCCGTGAGTGGCCGCGCGTTATCCTGTTGATAAAATGCTCGGTGATTCTGCGACAGGAATGGCAGCACAACAGGTCGTCGACGTACTGTTGAGCTATGAGGGTGGTACGAAGGTCTATCAAGGGTGTCCGGCTATCGTAGAAAACTGCTCTCAAGACAGTCACTCTCAGTGTGCGAGCCGTATGCCGATCCACGGTAAAGGCAGGGTCTGTGCCGTGGCCGGCTCGTCTCCAGACACGTATGCGCTGGTCATCGGCGCCAAGTGCAAACCGTGACTCGACACTGAAGGCAACACGACGTCACTGGACACTATTCCACGTTGATCGTGTCCGACACTACTGCCACCGCTGTAGGCGATTGTCGTCGGTCAATGGTAGTCGGTAGAGTGGCCTCCTCGAATGTAGTCCTCGTGCCGCAAATCGTGTGGCCACTTCCGTACCTGTAGACGACGCAGCATATCAATGGATAGGCCACTGGGCCCCCCCCCCCAAAAAAATGGCTGACAGGTTAGTTTCTTTCAAAGAAAAATTTGCACCAGGCACACTACTGATAAAAATATAAATACCAGAATTTCATTGAATTACACAGCACAAACACTTGATTTAACATGGTGTGTAATCTGGGTATGTGGAAGGTAAATCTCTCTCTCTCTCTCTCTCTCTCTCTCTCTCTCTCTCTCTCTCTCTCGAAAAAAAAAGAAAAGTATTATATGCATATGTTTACACTATGTTGTTCGAATTAAATCGCTCGAACCAACCTTCTCAGACCAGATTTCTGAATCCACTTTTTAATTTTAAACTGCCATAACAACTGCCAAAATTTTACGTATAATGGTAAGTTATTTTTATTACAAGATTCTACACTTCCAGGAAAATTTGTCTTAAAATCAACATAACCTAGTCTTAAATCAATATGTGTCTTAAAATCACCGTATCTAGCATTACCGGATACTCAACCATTTCCATACACCATACAAAACCTAATACACTAGATACCTTATTCAATTTACTCAAAAACTATCATTAAATTGCTACACCGACACAAGAATCGTAATTCACACTATCATCCTGCAAATCCAACTTTTCAAAATTCCATACCATACGTTTTCCAATCAACTGGCCCCCATGTAGTAACCAACTCGGGCATTAAAGCCAAACAATCCTCTCAACCAATGAGTCCCACATCTCCAGAAAAAACACGATGAACAACAAATTTTGAGTCTGAAGGCGAGAATGGGTCGTGAATCCATTCCCAGCCTATACAGTGTAGTGGAGCAAAGTGCGACCTAACCCTGTACTGCCTCTTCACTCTGATTTTGGAAACAACTCACATCCACTCCTTCGTAGGAACCACCTCTTATGGGCCAACGAGCTTATTCGGGCAGAAAACAAATCCCCCAATTTGTTCCGTGCACCCTATCAGACCCGAGGCATGTCTACATAGGGTAAAGTATCCCACAAGAGTTCACTTGCCCCCAAAATATCTCAACATCTATTTTCCAGAAAGCTAACTCACCATCCTTATTTCCAGAAAATACAATACATCACCTTTTATCCCAGAAAGTTACTTCATATCCTATTTTTCCCAGGAACACACTTCCTATCTTCATTTTCCCAGGAACACACTTCATGTCCTTATTTTCCCAGGAGCACACTCATTTCCCAGAAAATCACTTACCTTTATTTCCCAGGAACACACTGTACATACTCATTTCCCAGAAAGCGTAATAACACCATACTTGACACACTATACCAAACCTTACTTTATTTCCAGAAAACTCTATAAATCACCATATTTCCACAATCACTCTTTTCCTGAAAAAGCATCACTTCTTGAAGAAACACAACAGCTATTCGGGTTCTTTACAGTCACACCATACATATGCTCATATCTGCCTGTATGCCCAATTCCTATATTCTTTCCCCCATAAAAACCTGTTTTTCTAATCTATGGGCTGAAACTAGAAATTAGCCCTCACTACTACAAAAATTAAATTTTAAAGAGTAATTTAGCACTTAAATTTACTAAAACACTAAACCAAAATAATTATCAGCCTACAAGAAAAATTCCCAACTACATGGCACCTACGCTAAGCTCATAAATACAAATTCTACTTCACAAATACAAAAATCACTGAGCACAAAATGAGTTAAATTTCACTTAAGAGAAATACTGGTCTGAGAAGTTGTTCGTTCCAAAATAACTTAATACTTATTATATCATCTATCACTATATGACCCAGAAAATTATTCACTTCCATTTCTTTGTTTTGTTTTGCTTTTCAATTACCTATCCACAGAAGATGACATAAAAATTAATTTAAACGGCCTAACATTAAAACAGGTGGTTTCATTCCTTAAGCACACCAGAACACTAAAGTACAAAAAAAAACATGAATGAAAGCATTTACACCTTCCCTTTTTTTCTTTCCCTTGCTATAGCTATTAATTCCAAAGCGTCAGAGACTGCTTGTATTTCGACCAGGGTGGCAGTTCCAAGTGCTGTTAACTTAGCGCAAATTAGATCGTGCACAACATCTAGGGGTACGCTAGGATAAAGTGATTCCACGTCCAATGAAGCCAAAATGTATAAAGGACCTAAGCCTCTAAAATTATCTTATATAAACAATCCCTCTTCCACTTCACATAACCCTCCCGCCACCCACGTTTCACTATGGTAAATAATCCGTCATTTTTCACATTTAACCCTTCCAGAGTCCTATTTTATATTTTTTTTATATTTTGCATTATGAGTTTCTCAATAACCTTACGCCATGTTGTATAGTTATGTAGGTACTACACCTTATCTTTAGCTATACCGACTGTTACCCTGTCCACCAGGATCGCTGCATTCGAAGTGCACATCATGAATCCATTCTATATACACCGCTGGACAATTGCTAAGGACGGATCATAAACGGCTATATAGCGCATAAAAAAGCAAGTGTGGTTGGATGCCACGTGAAATAAAATAATGTCAGAATGCCAGGACATTACAAGAAAGACAATTTATTGTGCTCTGAAATCCAGAAGGCTTTGGAACGTGTTCAAGGGACAAACAGGCCATTTTGTGCAGAATACGTAAACGTGAAAAAATGCAATTACCGTCCGCAGGCGTTCCGGCGTAAGATGTCAATACGGGATATGGCCACCATGGAGGGCGATGCAAGATTCCACACGTCGTGTCATGCTTTGCACAACATTATCAAGCAGCTGTTGGGGTAATTTATCCCATTCCTCTGTCAGTGCACGGATGAGGGTGTCCTTGTTTATTGGAGGGCATTGGCGACCAGCAAGACTCCTCCCCAAAGCATCCCACACATTTTCAATGGGATTCAGATCTGGAGAACGTGCTGGCCATACGAGGCGTTGAATATCCTCGCTCTCAAGACACTCCTGGACAGCGATTGTTCGATGACATGTTGCGTTGTCGTCCATGAAAATGAATCTATCACCGACAGCACCACGGAACATGCGAACATGAGGTAGCAGAACATCATTAATGTATCGTTGGCCAGTCATAGTCCCAGTTGGAAGCACATAGAGGGACGTACGGCCATTGATCATGATGCCAGCCCATACCATGACACTACATGTCGGATATTGGTCCCTTTCCTGTATGTTTGCTGGACAATATGCAGTACCACTATCATGCCAGATCAGTTGTCGTCGACAATCAGACGATAGACTGTATCTACTCTAATCTGAGAAGAGGAGAGCAGACCAGTCGTTATCAGTCCAATTGCGATGTTGATGGCACCATTGCAAGCGGGCGGTACGGTGACGTCTGGACAATGAGATGCACACAACAGGACGGCGGGCGTATAGTCCTCCTTCATGCAAACGTCTGGCGACAGTTTTTCGGCAGATCCGCTTGCCAGTAGCAGCCATAAACTGATTTGCTGCCTCACTAGCTGTGCTGCGCCGGTGTCTTTTTGTTGATAGCACTATGTATCGATCTTCTGCAGGTGTCGTACTGCGAACACGACCCCTTCCGTGACGTTTGCTACACTCTCCATTTGTTTGAAATGATTTCCAAAGCCTTGAAACAACACTGTGGCTGACGTCGAACTCCCTGGCAACATCTGTTATTTTTCGCCCTTCTTCAATCTTGCCAATAATACGGCCACGCGTAAAATCATCTAGGTGATGTCGGGAAGACATACTGAAAATTGCAAGTTTGTCAATTGATTCTTTCCCTTTCAACTTTGCGTTTGAACAACAACGGTCAATACGCGTCAAATCCTTTATATCTCTTATCAGCGCTATGACGTCACGAACAAGTTCGGCAATCCAAAATTTGCATACGCACAACACGTCTTACTGTATCCCGCACTTATGCTAATTTCCACATTTTTCTGCCTTCCATTTTATGGTTGCTATCGTTGCTATTGTCATCCGTCCTTAGCAATTGTCCGGCAGTGTATATAAAGCAGGTAGACTCTTTGTTCCGCCAGTTTTCTTCACCTGATGATGCACTTGTGTGTTTTTAGCCTTGTATATATTTTAAGATCTTGTGTGTTTTTAGCCTTGTATATATATTTTAATCATTAAACTTTAAAGTATTTCAACTAAGGCATGTGTGTCCTGTAGTATCGTGGTTCGACAGCTAACTCCAACAAACGATAATTTCTCGTCATACGGATACACAAAAAGTGAGGGCGGAGATTTTCCGTTAATTTACGAAAGTAATTGCGGAAAATTCCTGAAAATTCAGAATTTTCCGTTAACATATTTCTAAAACGGTAATTTACCGTCAATATAAGAAATAAACTGCGGAAAGGTTTCTGAAAATTTAGAATTTTCCGGTGGTACGAAATATCCGTTAAATTCAGGTTTCTTTCCGTTATTTCACGGAGAAGGTTGTATCAGAAATATGCTTCGTAATTCACGAAAGAAATGGCAGAAACTTGCCCGTGAATTTCAGAAAACTTTTATTGTATCATTTCCTAGAAGTTTCTGAAATTTTGAAGGGAGAAAAAATAAATCGTAAAACTATCGAAGGTTTATTATGTTAATTTTGAAAGTACTTCTTTTTACCTCTTTTGCTGCCGTAAACAAACTTCTTGGTCATGGGACGACATCGATTACGCTATCTCATTTCCCACAGGATTTCCACGAACGTGCCTCCCATATTTCACTTGCACGAGAAACTCAGGAAATCCGGACACTATTTCGCATTCGAACAAACTGCCAGCATTCCATTCTTGCTCAGTAAGGAGAAAGATATTCAAACAATATTAGGATTTATTTGAAAGTACTTACATGTTTTTAATCCTGAGGCGCATGCCAGAATAAACGGAAATAAAGTAAATACTGAAAATCCCAGAGATCGAAGAAGAAACATCATGTATTTATCTGTAACAACGTAAGATGGGTGTGCTTCGGTGCCGCAGTAGGTAAGGAGGAACTTATCTCGCTGAGTGTGTTTTAAACAATACGCCTGCGGTACATTGGACTGCAGCTCCAAGATCACGTGCTGTGATTACTATAGCGAGATAGGATGTCCTGGTGAAATTAGTTAAAGACTAGTAGACTGAATACGTAATACGATTATTGCTCTTCCGGAAGCTAACACGCAAAACGTAATCGCGGTTGATTTTTCAAATAAAAGTAATATAGTGTCATTTCATGCTTAAACCGGAGTGATTTAAAAGTCATTGCCGTTTTCTGACAGTTGATGAAAACGTTTGTAAATGCATAAATTTAAAAGTTCAATCTTCGAAATGGAGTCCATCGTACTCGATGGCCTGTGAAATTTTTTTTTTTTTTTTTTTTTGATTGGAGGTTTATTTTATTTATTTTTTATTTTTTTGATTGGAGGTTTAACGACCACCGTGAGCAACTCAATGGGCTATAAGCAGTCGCCCGTCCCTAATGTACGGCCACTGGCTCCAGGGAAGGGAGAGAGCCAGTGCCGTAAGACAAACACAACATCCATGCCTCACCGGGATTCGAACCCGGACCACGTCCGTACGAATGATCAGAAGCCATCGCTTAGACCACTGCGCCACCGGGGCGGCTGTGAAAATTTGTCTGTGACGACATCGATTTCGGGCCCCCTCACTCCAGAGTAAGTTGCTCTCCCAACTAAGCTACACGGACGAAATGTAGCGCTGCAGATTTGTCGTCTTGACACGTGCTTTACCTCTATTGTACGTCACATCATTTCTCTCTTAATTATTTTTTTTTTTATTCTGAAGCGAAGTAAAAAATTTTCGTTAATTTTTTTTTTTTTTTTTTTTTTTTTTTTTTTGATTGGAGGTTTAACGACCACCGTGAGCAACTCAATGGGCTATAAGCAGTCGCCCGTCCCTAATTTAGGGTCACTGGTTCCAGGGAAGGGAGAGCCAGTGCCGTAAGACAAACACAACATCCATGCCTGACCGGGATTCGAACCCGGACCCCTTACGGACGAATGATCAGAGGCCAACGCCTTAGACCACTGCGTTACCGGGGCGGCTTCGTTAATTCTAGGCGAGCCGCTCCGGTGGCGCAGTGGTCTGAGGCGCTGGCCTCTGATCATTCGTCCGAAAGGAGTCCGGGTTCGAATCCCAGTGAGGCGTGGATGTTGAGTTTGTCTTACGGCACTGGCTCTCTCCCTTCCCTGTAACCAGTGGCTCTAACTTAGGGACGGGCGACTGCTTATAGCCCATTGAGTTGCTCACAGTGGTCGTTAAACCTTCAATAAAACAAATGAGGGTGACGAGTTTTCCTATGTAAATTAACAAAAGACTGTTCTGCGAACGTTTCAGCCGCCTACTACTCACTTAGCTAAACGATCTAGTCATAATATTTGGTTAGTCATGCGTACGAGCATGCGTTTCATCATTTCATTGTTTGCGCTTAGTTATTGAGTGGATCCTCAGATATTTTTTGGAGTAGTTGTGTTTTATTTTTTACTTATGTCTTTGATCAACCCATTGGAACCTCTGTGAAAACACAAGTTTGTCCGCGACGGGTGTTGAATCCGTATCCCCTCACTTCGGAGTAAGTCGCTCTCCCAACTGTGAGTTACGCAGACAGAATGTCTCGCTGCAGATTTGTCGTCTTGACACATGTTTTTACCTCTGTAGTGCGTCACATCATCTCCCACTTATTTTTTTTTTCTTTTTGAAGCGAAGTAGGAATTTTTCGTTAATTCCAAACAATGTGTGAAACAAACTTCACACATTTTTCGAAGAATCCAACGGCCAGTGGGTCCGTTTTCCACAATCGGGCGCCAATGTGAACACCAATGAGAAAATATATTGCAGTGCTAGAATTTATTTAAAACTTTTTCTTTGCCGCCCCGGTGGCGCAGTGGTCTAAGCGATGGCCTATGATCATTCGCCCGAACGGGGTCCGGGTTCGAATCCCGGTGAGGCATGGATGTTGTGTTTGTCTTACGGCACTGGCTCTCTCCCTTCCCTGGAACCAGTGACCCTAAATTAGGGACGGGCGACTGCTTATAGCCCATTGAGTTGCTCACGGTGGTCGTTAAACCTCCAATCCCAATCCCTCCCAAAACTTTTCTTTCTTTTTTTTTTTTTTATTGGAGGTTTAACGACGACCGTGAGCAACTCAATGGGCTATAAGCAGTCGCCCGTCCCTAATTTAGGGTCACTGGTTCCAGGGAAGGGAGAGAGCCAGTGCCGTAAGACAAACACAACATCCATGCCTCACCGGGATTCGAACCCGGACCCCTTTCGGACGAATGATCAGAGGCCAACGCCTGAGACCACTGCGCCACCGGGGCGGCAAAGAGAATATATTGCAGTGCTACAATTTATTTAAAACTTTTCTTTCTTTGATTGGAGGTTTAACGACCACCATCAGCAACTCAATGGACTATAAGCAGTCACCCGTCCCTAATTTAGTGCCACTGGTTCCAGGGAAGGGAGAGAGCCAGTGCCGTAAGAGAAATACAACATCCATGCCTCACCGGGATTCGAACTCGGACCCCTTTCGGACGAATGATCAGAGGCCATCGCTTAGACGACTGCGCCACCGGGGCGGCTATTTAAAACTAAAAGATTATGTTGTTACTTTGGTGCTTTGTAATTATTATTTACGCCGCCCCGGTGGCGCAGTGGTCTAAGGCGTTGGCCTCTGATCATTCGTCCGAAAGGAGTCCGGGTTCGAATCCCGGTGAGGCATTTTTTTGATTGGAGGTTTAACGACCACCGTGAGCAACTCAATGGGCTATAAGCAGTCGCCCGTCCCTAATTTAGGGTACCTGGTTCCAGGGAAGGGAGAGAGCGAGTGCCGTAAGACAAACACAACATCCATGCCTCACCGGGATTCGAACACGGGCCCCTTTCAGACGAATGATCAGAGGCCATCGCTTAGACCACTGCGCCACCGGGGCGGCCCCGGTGAGGCATGGATGTTGTGTTTGTCTTACGGCACTGGCCCTCTCCTTTCCCTGGAACCAGTGACCCTAAATTAGGGACGGGCGACTGCTTATAGCCCATTGAGTTGCTCACGGTGGTCGTTAAACCTCCAATCAAAAAAAAAAACAATTATTATTTACTTTGGTTATGCTTCCTGTGGTGAGACTTTTGTTGTATTGGCTACAAAGTGTTCGCACCTCCTTCTTGTGAGTTTGTGTGACTTAAGTATTATTTCAGAATGCAACTTTTTGAAAATGTCACTTCCGTTAGTACATATTTCACCATGTGTATGTCTTCAACACTAAACTGGAACGTGGCAAGCTCATAAGACAAACAAAATGTATTGACATAACCAACCTTAAAAAACACCATAATACTTTCAAGTTGGAACTGAAGAACAGATTCTCTGCTTTAGAAGGCCTAACATCGGAAGAAGTGGACATCTCTGAAGTTAACAGAAAAGTAACCAAAGCTCTTATGGAAACAGCAACAAAATTAGCTGGGTCTAAGAACAAGTTGCATGTAAACAAATTATCAGGAAAAACCAAAATGTTGATGCAAAAAAGAAGAGAGATGAGGACAACTAAAGAAGATGTGACTTCCAAAGTGGAATATATAGAGCTATGCAAGACAGTAAGAAAAAGTATCACTGAAGACGTAAGGAAATTCAACTGTGAACTAGTGAGGAAAGCAATTGAAAACAACCAAAGCCTAAAGATAGCAAAGGGACATCTCAGTAAGGGACGAAAACAGATTATGGCTCTGAGAAAAGAAGATGGTTGTGTAACAAGAAATAGAGGCGAAATTTTGACAAGAGTGAAAGATTTCTACTCCAAATTATATGAAAGGGATGATACATGTACTCCAGACATCATGGAAGGTACCAGAGTTCTTCCAGTCCTCCCAGCAGAAGTTGCTCATGCCATCAAGAACATGAAGCGGGGGAAAGCTCCAGGAGAAGATGGAATTACTATAGACATCATACAAGAAGCAAGTGGAGAAATTGAAACAGTACTCGCCCAAATTTTCACTCGATGCCTTAATGAAGGGAAGATTCCTGAGGATTGGAACAATGCTACAATGATCCTACTACATAAAAAAGGTGACATTGAGGATCTCAGGAACTACAGACCTATCAGCCTCCTATCAGTGGTTTATAAAATCTTCACTAAAGTTCTTTCACACCGCTTGAAGGTAACACTGGACATGGCTCAACCGAGAGAACAAGCTGGATTCAGGAGTGGCTACAGCACAATAGATCATATCCACGTACTGAGAGAACTAATTGAAAGAGCGAGGGAATATGAACTTCCATTGTGCATGGCTTTTATCGATTATGAAAAAGCCTTTGATTCGGTGAAACCATCAGCAGTTACCACGGCTCTGAAATCCTGCGGTATTGAAGATGCATACATTAATATTATTAATAACATCTATGAAAATGCAAGTGCAAAGATTCGGCTGTTTGAAAATACAACACACATAAAAATTGGAAAAGGAGTGAGACAAGGTGACACCATATCTCCGAAGCTCTTTAATGCCACATTGGAAAATGTCTTTCAATCACTGAACTGGGAAAACAAAGGGATAAAGATTAATGGAGATTATCTAACCCACCTTCGTTTTGCTGATGACGTAGTCATTTTTGCAACTACCCCATCAGAGCTGCAGAGTATGATCCAGGAACTTGCTGACAAGAGTAAAGAAGTGGGATTAAAAATGAACTTTCAGAAGACAAAAGTGATGTTCAATGCTTTTACAAGAAATGAAGATTTATCGATTGATGGAGAAAAACTGGAGATAACAGACACGTACGTTTATCTTGGACAGCAGATATCAAGTGAGGGTCACATTGATGAAGAAATTAATCGGCGTACAAAACTTGCCTGGAGAGCTTTTGGAAGAAACAGCATAATTTTCAAGAGCAATATGCCATTATGTCTTAAAAGAAAAGTGTTTGATCAATGCATCCTTCCAGTGCTTACGTATGGTGCAGAGACGTGGACCTTAACTAAAAGAGACATACAAAGGCTGCAGACAACTCAAAGCAGCATGGAGAGGTGCATACTTGGTGTAACCAGGAGAGATAAGAAGAGGAACTCGTGGATCCGAAAAATGACGAGAGTGGAAGACATCATGATCAGAGTTAAATCCCTGAAATGGCAATGGGCTGGACATACTGCCAGAAGGACAGACCATAGATGGACAGCCGAAATTTTAGATTGGATTCCAAGGGACAGGAAAAGACCCAGAAAAAGACCACATGGGAGATGGGTGGATGAAATTCGTAAATATGCGGGAGTGACATGGAGGAGACTGGCACAAGACAGACCGTTGTGGAGGAAACTTGGGGAGACCTTCGTCCAGCAGTGGATTGATAATGGTTGACAATGATGATGATGATGATGATGTCTTAATAAAAAAATATGATGTTATTTGCAAAAACCGAATTGTATGTAAATAGTTATATTTTTGGAGTTTTTTTTTTTTTGTTTTTTTTTAATTGGAGGTTTAACGACCACCGTGAGCAACTCAATGGGCTATAAGCAGTCGCCCGTCCCTAATTTAGGGTCACTGGTTCCAGGGAAGGGAGAGAGCCAGTGCCGAAAGACAAACACAACACCCATGCCTCACCGGGATTCGAACCCGGACCCCTTCGGACGAATGATCAGAGGCCATAGCTTAGACCACTGCGCCACCGGGGCGGCATGGAGTTTTGTAATAGTTATTTATACTTTTGAAGTGCTGCACTTTTTTAGTTACTTTGGTTTAATTGCAGGCTGCGTGCAGCCGTTGATTTTTATGATATGAAAAGCCTGAGTTCATTAATTCTGTTTGCACATTCATATGTAACGTATACTCTAGATTCACTTTCCTTTTGATTTTTACTATCTCTGGTTATTTTATTTTACTATGTAAATTATCTTCTTACTGAACGAAATATTATTTCACCCGATGAATGAGATCTGGCAATGAGTGTAAGTCATGACGTGGTGGTAGCCAGTATAAATAGGCGCGTTCAACGATACGTAGGGAGAGCTGTTGTTGTACGAGGAGAGCTGTTGTTGTACGAGGAGAGCTGTTGTTGTACGAAGTGAGCTGTTGTTTATGTGTCAGAGAGCTGTTGTTGTATAGAGAGAGCGGTTGTTTATGTGCGTGAGAGCTTTGTTTCGTGTGTAAAGACATCTTCGTTTATGTGAGAGCCAGAAGTTTACCAAATAAAAGATTGTCTTAGTAAAAAAAATAATAAGGGGAGATGATGTAACGTATACTCTAGATTCACTTTCCTTTTGATTTTTACTATCTCTGGTTATTTTATTTTCCTATGTAAATTATCTTCTTACTGAACGAAATATTATTTCACCCGATGAATGAGATCTGGCAATGAGTGTAAGTCATGACGTGGTGGTAGCCAGTATAAATAGGCGCGTTCAACAATACGTGAGGAGAGCGTTTGTTGTCGTATAGCCAGAGCGTTTGTTGTTGGATAGGGAGAGCTTCGTTCTATGTGATTAGGTTGATTCTTCATTATTGTGATACGAGTAGTGTGTGTGCGTTGGATGATTCAAGAGTTATCTAATAAAAGAGCTTTTTCGTAAGTACGTCTTTCTCAGTTCATAGTTTTTGTCAGACCTCTGTCTGGCTGTTAGGTTTATTTCATTAGTTGTTATTATTAACAACTAGCATTAAGACTTTATTCATCTTAATTACTACTACAACATTACTAGCAGTTAAAAGCTTGTTCATTATTATTACTACACTACTAGCAGGAAAGTTTATTCATGATATAATTAACAAAACAACAACCATTAGTAGTAGAAGAAGTGATATTCATTATAATTCATTAGAAGAAAGTATATTCATTATACATATTACTCTTGGTATTACTGCATTCTTGAACTTTTGTTGTTTATTATGATTGTAGATGTAGCCCCTGGTGTGTATGGACAAAATTCTGTTTTGTTGTGGTGTGGCATGAAATTGTAGTTAAATAAATAAACAAGTTTGTCCGTGTCCTTTAACTCTAGAGTAAGTCGCTCTCCCAACTGAGCAACGCAGACAGAATGTCTCGCTGCAGATTTGTCGTCTTGACGCATGTTTTCGACTCTGTAGTACGTCACACCTTTCTTTACCGCCGACAGTGGGATTCGAGCTCACACCTTCTTATTCCAGAACGGCTGTTCTCCCAACTGAACTACGCCGGCAGGTTTATCGCTTCTTTATTGTCTATTTGACTCATACGTCACATAAATCCCAGCCGACCGTGAAAAAGGTGGAGTCAGGAAATCACTCAACTGGTTTTGGCATCAACAGAGGACAAAACCCAACGACCATTTCATTTCATAAGTAGTTTTACTGTTAACGTATTAGGTGTGCAACTTTATTATCGGCCCCTAACCGCAAGCGATCATAGAACGTCGGCAAATGCAAATAGCTGTGTGCGATAATGGCTGATTGCAGCGCCATCTAACAGCTTTCCAGGCAACCGTAACTTCTCACAGCTGTAGTGACAGAAGGGACGAAAGTTGACGGTGAAAGCAATGTCGTTCGAGAGGCAACATTTGAGGCACTGCCTCCTGTTCGCGTTTTAGCTGAAAAATTTTGCCGCAGAAGCCCGGCAAATGATCTGTGCTGCTTTGGGTGAGGCTGCTGTCTCTTTTAGTACGTGTAACAAGTGGTTCCAGCGGTTTAAGCAGGGAAATTTCGATCTTCGTGATGCAGAACGTCCAGGACAGCCACAGAAAGTTGACGATGAGGAACTGGAACAACTGTTGAACGCGGGTCACTGTCGTATACAGTCAGAGCTCGCCCAGGAACTCGGAGTAACACGGCAAGCCATTGCAAAGCGCCTGCGCAAGCTTGGACGGATTCACAAGGAGGGCCGTTGGGTGCCCTACCAACTCACAGCTGCGAACAAGTCTAGGCGCTACGATGTTGCTGTGTTCTTGCTCTCCAGACTCAAGAAGAAGGATTTCTTCCACAAGATTTTGACCTGTGATTAGTAGTGGATCCTCTACGATAATCCTAAGCGGCGCAATTCGTGTGTTTATCCATGTCAGCCTACAAGCAGTATCACCAAACCGAATATCTATGCCCAGAAGTTGTTGCTGTGCATATGGTGAGATCAGCGCGGTGTCGTACATTCTAACCGTAGAGTTTGATTGGAGGTTTAACGACCACCGTGAGCAACTCAATGGGCTAGCCATGGCCCTAAATTAGGGACGGGCGACTGCTTATAGCCCATTGAGACCTTAGTATGTACACGTACCATTCGCAGAGAACTTCATTCCATGGGTTACCGGGGTCGTGCGGCTGCTCATAAGCCTTTCATTTCCACTCGGAATGCTACTCGTCGTTTAGCATGGTGTAAAGAACATTTATCGTAGACCGTAGATCAATGGAAACGGGTCCTATGGACTGATTAATCCACATACACGATCCATCAGTCTGATGACTGTGTGGAGGTATGACGGTAGCCGGGGGAACGCTGTTTACCACAGTATACTGTTCCTACGGCCAAGTTTGAAGCTGGCATTGTACTCGTGTGGAGTTGTTTTTGGTGGTATGGTCCCGGCCCATTGGTTATCGTGGACATACCTGTTAACCAGCACATCTACCTCGATATTCTGGACAATTATGCCCAACCAACTCTATGGCAATACTATGAAACCGAGACTTGTTGGTACCAACAGGATAATTCACCGATACATAAAACAAGGACTGTTACGGCATGGTTTGACGATAATTCCGTATCGTGTGTGGACTGGCCAGCACAGAGCCCTGATCTTAATCCCATAGAGCACATGTGGGATGAATTAGAGCGCCGCATAAGAAGTTTGAAACCAAGGCCTACTACTCAGCAACAGTTAGCGGCTTAGTAGTACGCCTTGGTTTCAAACAGTTACATAAGAAGTTTGGAACCAAGACCTACTACTAAGCAACAGTTATTTATATATATAATATGATAATTCACTATGATGAAAAATGTTTCCAGCTAATTGTTGGTAAATATTTTGTTGTCTGTAAGTTTCTTATTTAAGCTTGTTTCTAAGTTTCATAATTTAATAGTCTGTCTGCAAGTTTTATTTTTCAACTCTAATTTGTCTGATTCCTTGTGGCTTTGGGAGCATTTGATAGTCGGCATTGGTTATATCCTGTCGTTTACTGATACCAGAAAAGTGACTCCCCCACGTTGATTCTCTCCTGATATAGGCAACATGGTTTCTACGTAATTATCTGATTTCCTGAGTTTCCTGCACAATTTTTGATTTTTAATGAAAAATTACAACGGGGAGATTATATTGTACTGACAACCTGAACTTCTAGTGAGTAGTAGAAAAACGCAAGTGCTGATTCTTTTAACCTGGTAGTTATTATACACTGCCGGACAAAGGACGGATGACAATAGCAACCATAAAATGGAAGGCAGGAAAATGTGAAAATTAGCATAAGTGCGGGATACAGTAACACGTGTTGTGCGTATGCAAATTTTGGATTGCCGAACTTGTTCGTGACGTCATAGAGCTGATAAGAGATATAAAGAATTTGACGCGTATTGACCGTTGTTGTTCAAACGCAAAGTTGAAAGAGAAAGAATCAATTGACGAACTTGCAATTTTCAGTATGTCTTCCCGACATCATCTAGATGATTTTACGCGTGGCCGTATTATTGGCAAGATTGAAGAAGGGCGAAAAATAACAGATGTTGCCAGGGAGTTCGACGTCAGCCACAGTGTTGTTTCAAGGCTTTGGAAATCATTTCAAACAAATGGAGAGTGTAGCAAACGTCACGGTGGAGGTCGTGTTCGCAGTACGACACCTGCAGAAGATCGGTACATAGTGCTATCAACAAAAAGACACCGGCGCAGCACAGCTAGTGAGGTAGCAAATCAGTTTATGGCTGCTACTGGCAAGCGGATCTCCCGAAAAACTGTCGCCAGACGTTTGCATGAAGGAGGACTATACGCCCACCGTCCTGTTGTGTGCATCCCACTGTCCAGACGTCACCGTACCGCCCGTTTGCAATGATGCCATCAACATCGCAATTGGACTGATAACGACTGGTCTGCTGTACTCTTCTCAGATGAGAGTAGATACAGTCTATCGTCTGATTGTCGACGACAACTGATCTGGCGTGATAGTGGTACTGCATATTGTCCAGCAAACATACAGGAAAGGGACCGATATCCGACATGTAGTGTCATGGTATAGGCTGGCATCATGATCAATGGCCGTACGTCCCTCTATGTGCTTCCAACTGGGACTATGACTGGCCAACGATACATTAATGATGTTCTGCTACCTCATGTTCGCATGTTCCGTGGTGCTGTCGGTGATAGATTCATTTTCATGGACGACAACGCAACATGTCATCGAACAGTCGCTGTCCAGGAGTGTCTTGAGAGCGAGGATTTTCAACGCCTCGTATAGCCAGCACGTTCTCCAGATCTGAATCCCATTGAAAATGTGTGGGATGCTTTGGGGAGGAGTCTTGCTGGTCGCCAATGCCCTCCAATAAACAAGGACACCCTCATCCGTGCACTGACAGAGGAATGGGATAAATTACCCCAACAGCTGCTTGATAATGTTGTGCAAAGCATGACACGACGTGTGGAATCTTGCATCGCCCTCCATGGTGGCCATATCCCATATTGACATCTTACGCCGGAACGCCTGCGGACGGTAATTGCATTTTTTTCACGTTTACGTATTCTGCACAAAATGGCCTGTTTGTCCCTTGAACACGTTCCAAAGCCTTCTGGATTTCAGAGCACAATAAATTGTCTTTCTTGTAATGTCCTGGCATTCTGACATTATTTTATTTCACTTGGCATCCAACCACACTTACTTTTTTATGCGCAATATAGCCGTTTATGATCCGTCCTTAGCAATTGTCCAGCAGTGTACACTTAACCACACAGAACAAAACGTTTCAGATAGGTATCAATAATGTTACAATCTCTCATTTTCTTTACACTTTCAGAGATATCTTACAATTACGTTTCAGCAACATCTGTTTTGGAACATAACTCTTTATACATTATGGTTACGTTAAAAATAGCATTCGCCGATACTACGGTTTTATTGTTTCTACTGTACATCATTGCCACCTTGATGTCACATTCCGGCGATATTGAAGATTTTTGGTTTGGCAACGGCGTGGATGCGCATGCGCATTTATGCCATTTCACCGAAGCACTCTCATAGTCGTATTTCCACGTGCTATAACGAAGTAAATTTCTCCGTCATTTCTGTCCACGCCAGGATTCGAACCCGGATCCCCTCATTACGGAATAAGTCACTCTACCAATTGAGCTACGCGGACGTTTTATTCTGATTCCTATCTGCCTTTATGTCGTGTGCGTCCTTCTGGCAGGTACGTCACATCTCCTGGTACGTTACAGTGCTACTAAGATATTCTTTGGTGATACTGTCGTACTCGAGTTAGCTACTTAGTTGAATTAATATTTCATCCTTTTTTTTTTTTTTTTTGTGATTCACGATCATCTGAAAAAAATTAATTGTTTTGATTATTACAATTTTTAAATTCTAAAAAGCATTTCAAAAAATCTAAGTAGATGGCTGTGTTGTTTTATTAGTATACTATACCAGCATATTTTTTCTTTACTTGAAGCTGGGAAATTTCATATTGGTAGGTATTTAGAGAAATGACGAATTTGATTTTCTTTCTTTTTTTTTTTCGCTGAAATATAGTCTATTCCACATGTATAATAAAAATTCGACACCCTCATTTGGGACCGATTTTTAATTCTTTTGCTACCAATATATGTATAAACGCCACCACTGTTTCCAATGGACAGCGGACTGCGTTGAACCTGTGAAAACGTAAACAACTCGCAATACGACTGTTGTTGCTTTTGAAACAGCTGTCGAGTGTAATACTTTTTATTGTGATTTTACAAAGTTTATTAAAACTATAATGTTCAACGTAGTAAATACGTAACAGTAATATGATGATGTCACAAATATCTTTCAAATACGTAACAGTAATGTAACGAAGTTACAAATACCTTTCAAATACACTGGCGTAAAGTGAAAAAAGAACACCAAGAAGGAATTGGCGGACGATCATGAAATTTACATATGTTAATGGGGTCGAGTTTACGTAGGTGTGATGTTAATTTCCCGACCAACCGGTGAGCGCTCACGCCACAGCAAGGCATAATATTCCAATTATCGTCGGTAGTATTTAAGGAGTACGGCGAAATGAATGTAATCAATCGTCGGCGTACGGACACGTGCGAAGACCCTGAAGAAGCTGCAATGCCTGGACATGGAAGACGTGTACGATTTCAGCAGTTATCGGACTTTTAGCGAGGTCGTCTAGTCGGATTCCGCGAGGCCGGGTGGTCGTATCGTCGTATTGCGGAGCGAATTGGACAGGAAGTATCGGTGTTGGTACGATGGTGGCGTAGATGGTCCGAGGAACATTCCCACACGAGAAGACGTGGAACCGGTAGTCACAGATGGACTGATGAGCGGACCGATCGACGCATAAGAAGAGCGGCGTTGTCAAGCAGAACATCCACTGCGACGCAAATCCGAGCTGCCGTTGCACCTGAGGTGACTGTGCGAACAATCCGCAAACGTCTACTGGATGCAGGACTACATGCACGTGTGCCTCTGGCATGTGTACCTCTGACTCCAGCCCACCGTCAGGAAAGGCTGCAGGGGTGTCGCCAACATCTGCACTGAAGAACGCAATGGCGATCCGTTGTGTTCAGCGATGAAAGCAGATTCCGCTTGGGAGCCTCCGATGGCCGTATGCGTGTTCGCAGACGGCCATCGGAGGCTCTTCAAGTCCCAGCCACAAGACTTTTTTCGTTCCGGGATCATGGCTTTGCCGGAGAGATGGCCACTATGTGTCGATGCCGTGGGGGATTATTTTGCCTAGCTAAGTTGTTCTACTTTTTCGTTCTCGTCGTCCACGTGTGCTGGTCCTTTGCCGGACATTTCATTCGCACTAACCCAATACCTACTGTAATATTTCTAATCTTTTTGAAAAACTTCCAGTTTTTGCCAGTGTCTAAGGTCACTGTGGTGTGGGGGTTTTCTTAAATGAGTCGCATATAGGGTGACTATCACAGCAGTCTTAGTGAATCTTCGTTGGAAAGTTTAATGCGCATATCTGTTGAAGCACCATCCATGGACAAATTTTCACCTGATGAGGCTGTAAAAAAAAAATTCTAAACCACGTAGGCCCAACACACAGCCATATGGCAAAAGAAAAATTTGTGACGTTGAAGTGGAGCAGTATTAAAAAAGGTAATATATAAATAATGTATCTAAAATTTCTTTCTAAGTTGTTTTCGAGCATGTACTGGACTGCTATTATAGCGTAAAGTCTTAGAGCTAATCAAAAGTTTCTCATTGCTGCTGTAACGTACCAGGAGATGTGACGTACCTGCCCGAAGGACGCACACGACATAAAGGCAGATAGGAATCAGAATAAAACGTCCGCGTAGCTCAATTGGTAGAGTGACTTATTCCGGAATGAGGGGATCCGGGTTCGAATCCTGGCGTGGACAGAAATGACGGAGAAATTTACTTCGTTATAATGGCGCCCGAACTATCCGGATGACCCGACCGTTCAAAATCTCGCATTGGTGTGATGTTCTTTATACACCGCGAGATAGGAGAAATGAAAGAATCCCTTCTCCAGCACTTCGAAAAAAAAGAAATAAGGGGGAGATGATGTAACGTACCAGGAGATGTGACGTACCTGCCAGTAGGACGCACACGACATAAAGGCAGATAGGAATCAGAATAAAACGTCCGCGTAGCTCAATTGGTAGAGTGACTTATTCCGGAATGAGGGTATCCGGGTTTGAATCCTGGCGTGGACAGAAATGACGGAGAAATTTACTTCGTTATAATGGCGCCCGAACTATCCGGATGACCCGACCGTTAAAAAATCTCGCAATGGTGTGATGTTATTTCCACACCGCGAGATAGAAAAAATAAGAGAATCCCTTCTCCAGCACTTCAAAAAAAAAAAAAAATAAGAAATAAAGGGGAGATGATGTAACGTACCAGGAGATGTTACGTACCTGCCCGAAGGACGCACACGACATAAAGGCAGATAGGAATCAGAATAAAACGTCCGCGTAGCTCAATTGGTAGAGTGACTTGTTCCGGAATGAGGGGATCCGGGTTCGAATCATGGCGTGGACAGAAATGACGGAGAAATTTACTTCGTTATACTACACAAAACTTAATTTGTATAGCAAATGTTGCTACACATTTATTTTTTTGTAAATCTAGCCCTGGTATCGACGAACATTAATTCATTAGTTAATTAATTAAGCAACTTCAACAAAACGTAAAAACATCTACCAAACATAACATAAAATTAGGATTAAATGATTTTTCTCGCTGTAGGTTTTCCAGTTGCGAGTCTTACGACATGACTTATCTCTCTTTTACTTCATTTTCTGGTGCTGTAGTTGGCGAAAAAGTCCATAAAAACGAGCAACGAAAAATGAAAGAATGAGACAAATATCATATGCAAAATAATTTTATGTAGCTTCTTAAATAGATAAATGACATGCTTTGATTAAGTATTATTTACAATGATCGAAAATGGTAACTTGGAAGTGTTAAATTTGTGAACTATTTTTAAGAATTCTGTGATGACTTCAAACGTTTTCCGCTGCAGAACCGCACACACAGCTACACAACTTTCTTCCTCTGCACCTCCATCGACATCCGGGTTCCTTTAAACAGCTTTCCCGATATTCGCTTTCCTTTGTACGGCCCGAGACTTCTGACGGCATCACCCTGCTGAGATGGTGTTCGTCACCTTGATCCAGTCGCAGACTTGCACATTGGTGGAGGAAAATCTACATTTTCAAAAGAGAGAAACGGATTCAGTCGTTCGAACGACATATGAGTGTTATACATGTGTAAAACATCAATAAAGTAACTGAGTTACTGATCTTATACGAAGGTCGTTCACAAAGTAACGAGACTGATTTGCATGGGGCAGAAGTGTAATGCAGTAAGCATCTTACACAGTCTTGTTGGAGCAATTTTACAGGTCGCAGACTAGAAACTCGTATAGCTGAGCATAAAGCAGCTATAAAAAATTGCTCCAACAAGACTGGATTAGATAGGCATGTTAGAGAAACTGGGCACAGCATGGATTGGAATTCCCTTAAAGTAATCAGTTTCCAAACAATTTCCAAAAAGAAAACTGAAAGAAGGAATAGAGATTGAGAAAAATCAAAATTCCATCATCAATGACTGCAAAGGATTTTCCCTGCCTAACATCTGGCAGGATTTGTGGAAAAATAACCTAAACCGTCAAGGTTAACCGTAACCGTCAAGGTAAACCGTAACCGTGATAGTGACAAGTAAAAAGTGACAACAACAAGACAGCCTGAAGAAGGAGAAGAGTTTTCTCCGAAAATTTGCTATTAATGAAAAAATTTCCTAGTAAAATTCCCATAAAAGTTGCTTTAGATTATTAATTCAATTAAACTAGGAAGCCATTTCTCAACATGAGCTTTATTGAAAATACATTTCTTAGTTACTTTTCAACATACAAACCGAGACGCTAGAAACATTCATCCCAGCGTGGTACCAGTTTTCGTATACCTTGTTCATAAAATTCCGTTTTCTGGGCGTATAGCGAACTGTGGACAACCGATTTGACTGCGTCAGCCGAAACGAAGCGTTGGACGCTCAGAAATCTGTTCAAGGGACCAAACAGACGAAAGTCCGAAGGACCCAGGTCCGGACTGTACGGTGGGTGTTGGAGCACCTCCAAGCCAAATTGCGTAATTTTGCCACGAACGTGTTGTGCAACATGTGGTCAAGCGTTGTCATGAAGCAGTCTGACATTTGCAGCGTCTGCATTAGGTCTATTGTCACGAAGGGCACGACGCAATGTTGTCAATGTGTTAGCGTAGGTTTTGACATATAACATATTAAATCCATTTATTTTTGTGGTTGTAGTAAGCACAAAGATTCGCCAAGACTTCCACTCCACTGAGAAGCTTTTTCAAGCTTGGCGAATTTTTGTGCTTACAACACCACAAAAATAAACGGATTTAATGCAATGTATGCATTTCATGAGCATTCACAGTCTGGTGTATTTAAAATAAAGTAGGTTTTGGCATTCACAGTGGCTCCCGTTGGATGAAACTCAGAAGAACGCCGTGCATGTCCCAGAACACGGCCAAGAGGACGTTTTGTGCAGATTGGGTAGTGGTGCCACACCAGCTGCACAACTCCAAAAAGTGGTGCTACACCAGCTGCACAACTCCAAAAAGTGGTGCTACACCAGCTGCACAACTTTTGCGGCAAAAGGGGGACTATTGTATCATGCACGAAATACAAGAACAACATGATGCAATTATGGACCATGATATGGTATCGAACTTTATAATGAATTAGCTTTATTTGCTTTCCGCTAAGCTAATTATAATGAATAAGCTCTTTCTACCTGCTAGCTAATGATAATAATGAAGCTTTCCTACTGAGCTAAGTATAATGCTTCTGCTACTGAATGATATGCTTGTACTAAGCTTCAAATAGTGAATTCAAATGGTTGTTGTTACTAGTTAATTAAGAACATGAATAAAGTCTCCTGCTAGTAGTGTAGTAATAGTATTGAACAAACTTATAACTGGTAGTAATGTTGTAGCAGTAATTAGGATGAAAAAAGTCTTAACGCTGGTTGTTAATAGTAATAAACTAATGACATAAACCTAACAGATAGACAGAGGTCTGACAAAAACTATTAATTGAGAAAGACGTACTTACTCAAAGCTCTTTTATTATGCAACTCTTGGTCATCCAAAGCACACACACACAACTTGTTTCACAATAATGAAGAATCAAACTAATCACATAGAACGAAACTCTCTCCTTCACAACAACAACGCTCCTCTAGTATAACAACAAACGATCTCCCTATAACAACAAAATCTCTCCTTATAACAACAAAATCTCTCCTTATAACAACAAAATCTCTCCCTGGCTATCGATGAACGCGCCTATATATACTGGCTACCACCACGTCATGACTTACACTCATTGCCAGATCTCATTCAGCGGGTGAAATAACATCTCGTTCAGTAAGAAGATAATTTACATAGTAAAATAAAATAACCAGAGATAGTAAAAATCAAAAGGAAAGTGAATCTAGAGTATACGTTACATCATCTCCCCTTATTATTTTTTTTACTAAGACAATCTTTTATTTGGTAAACTTCTGGCTCTCACATAAACGAAGATCTCTTTACACACGAAACAAAGCTCTCACGCACATAAACAACCGCTCTCTCTATACAACAACAGCTCTCTGACACATAAACAACAGCTCACTTCGTACAACAACAGCTCTCCTCGTACAACAACAGCTCTCCTCGTACAACAACAGCTCTCCCTACGTATCGTTGAACGCGCCTATTTATACTGGCTACCACCACGTCATGACTTACACTCATTGCCAGATCTCATTCATCGGGTGAAATAATATTTCGTTCAGTAAGAAGATAATTTACATAGCAAAATAAAATAACCAGAGATAGTAAAATCAAAAGGAAAGTGAATATAGAGTATACGTTACAACTTGAATGGTCTGGCCACTCATTCCACCATGTTTATGTATGTTTCATGCATTACACGATAGTTTACCTTTACCACGAAAGTGGTGCAGCTGCTGTGGCACCACTTTTTGGTGCAACCTACCACAAATTTTTTAAGTGTATTTATGTGGCTGAATTCATAATTTTATTTTCTGTTGGAGCTTCTTATTTTTCTAAATAGGTTTTTAATAATTTTATTTTTATTTTTCGGAGAAGGACTTATTACAAATTTCGTATTTTTTTTCATCGCGATGTTTCGAAGCAACAGAATGCTTTGGAACTTGAGATATTTATAAACTGAAAATGACTTTCAATTATCTTTAAGAAAATGTGAAATGTACTGCTTGATAGTATATTTCACAAAACTCCTTAATATAAAATGTACTCTAGATAGCTATAATAGCTTTTGCCAGACTGATACATATACATCATACAATCACCTGTACAATAATTTAAGTACACTGTTTCTTACGGTAACACAATATACACTATATTGACACACGTCACCGTATAACGAAGTAAATTTCTCCGTCATTTTTGGTCTACGCCGGGATTCGAACCCGAGGCCGCTTATTCCGGAACAAGTCGCTCTACCAACTGAGCTACGCAGACATTTATTCTGATTCCTATCTGTCGTGTGCGTCCTGCTGGCACGTACGTCACATCTCCCCCCCCGAAAGAGGGCCGGGGGCATGGCCCACGGGTCAGCCGTGACCATGAATCGTTGCAGGCAGCCATCCACTGTAGAACGTGCACTTGAGAACTCCCAGTCAATCTGCTGTGTGGAATGCAACATCACACATTTTTATTTTTCGAAGCGCTGGAGAAGGGATTCTCTGATTTTTCCTGTCTCGCGGTGTGGAAATAACATCACACCATTGCGAGATTTCGAACGGCCGGGTCATCCGGATAGTTCGGGCGCCATTATAACGAAGTAAATTTCTTCGTCATATTTGGTCTACGCCGGGATTCGAACCGGAGGCCGCTTATTCCGGAACAAGTCGCTCTACCAACTGAGCTACGCAGACATTTGTTCTGATTCCTATCTGCCTTTATGTCGTGTGCGTCCTGCTGGCAGGTACGTCACAACCGGACACTCCTTCAAAAGCAAATGAATGGATCCGCTGCGTTGTTAAGATGCGCGGTACAGCTACAAACGGTATAAAAACAAGCCTGAAGCTGACCACGATCATATCGCACTGTGAGGTTGAGTGAAAATGTCGCAGCGGGAGAAAACTGGCTTTAAGAAAGGAAAGATTGTTGGTGTTATATTAGTGGGTTGTCCATAAGAGAAATCGAGAGGCGTTTAAACATACTCCAGTCAGCTGTTTTGGGTGTACTGAATAAGTGGAAGACACACGGCGTGCCTGAAGCAGCAAAACGTATCGGCAGACCAAAGAAAATCAGTGATTGAGGACGTCGAAGCCTCAGGAGAGTCGTTACAGCTAATCGACGGAATACTGCACAAGACCTCAGTGTACAGGTAAGTAAAAATGGTGGAACCTCGGTATGTACATGTACCATTCGCAGAGAACTTTATTCCATGGGTTACCGTGTTCGTGCGGCTGTTCATAATCCTTTCATCTCCACTCGGAATGCTACTCGTCGTTTAGCATGGTGTAAAGAACGTTTATCGTGGACCGTAGATCAGTGGAAATGGGTCCTATGGAGTGATGAATCTAGCTACACGATCTGTCAGTCTGATGGCCGTGTGTGGGTATGGCAGTTGCCGAGGGAACGCTATACCCCAGTGTACTGTTCCTACGGTCTAGTTTGGAGCTTGCAGTGTACTCGTGTGGGGGTGTTTTTGGTGGTATGGTCCCGGCCCATTGGTTATCGTGGACAAACCTGTTAACCAGCACATCTACCTCAATATTCTGGACAATGATGTCCTACCAACTCTGTGGCAATACTATGGAACCGAGCCTTGTTGGTACCAGCAGGATAATGTGCCGAGCCATAAAGCAAGGACTGTTACGGCGTGGTTTGGCGATAATTCCGTATCGTGTGTGGACTTGCCAGCACAGAGCCCTGGTCTTAATCCCATAGAGCGCCTATGCGATGAATTAGAGCGCCTTTGCGATGAATTAGAGCGCCTTTGCGATGAATTAGAGCGCCTATGCGATGAATTAGAGCGCCTTTGCGATGAATTAGATCGCCTATGCGATGAATTAGAGCGCCTATGCGATGAATTAGAGCGCTGCATAAGAAGTTTGGAACCAAGGCTTACTACTAAGCAACAGTTAGCGGAAGCATTATGTACTGAATGGAAGCGCATACCTATCGCTGTGTTCCAAAACCTTGTCGAAAGCATGTCTGGAAGGTTCAGTGCATGCATTAAGGCCAAAGGTGGACCAACACCGTACTAATGTATGTCAATAAATGCTATACTGTGTTTCTCTTCTAGGTGTCCGGTGACTTTTGTCAATATAGTGTACAATAATTGGTACACAAAATGGGGGAGAGGAGAAGAAATATCCTGTGCCACAATAACCAAAATGTCATGCAATTCGCAATATCTGATTTCGAAAATCAGATCCTCCAGCAAACGATTTAAATTTAATAGTTAATCAGACCTCAAGTATTCGCAAGAATGGCTCATATTACCGGACATTTTCCGTCATGTGGATTAGGAAAAAGTGAGAACGGAGTTTCCCGTTAATGCTCGAAAGGAATTGCGGAAAGGTTTCTAAAAATTCAGAAATGTTCGTTAACATGTCTTAAAAACGGCAATTTACCGTCATATAAGAAAGGAATGCTGACCTTGGCTACGTATAATGGACGCTCCCTATCTTCTGATTCAAGGCTTCTTGAATTGGAAGAAGAACTGCAAAGGATCAAGTGGGACATCGTCGGGCTAAGTGAGGTAAGGAGAAAAGGAGATCTCATTGAACTGAAAAGTGGACATCTCTTCTACTATCGTGGGACAGATACTGGCAGAACTAGTGGTGTTGGATTTATAATAAACAAGAAACTGAAGGATAAAGTTGTAGAAGTTGAAAGTTCCTCTGACAGAGCTGCACGACTCGTTATCCAACTCTCGAGAAGATACCAGGCTCAGATTATTCAAACTTATGCACCCACCACAAGTCATGCTGAAGAAGAAATTGAAGAATTTTATGAGGAAATTTGTCATCTAAATAATAAAGGTAAGCAGCACTTGAAGATAATTATGGGAGATTTCAATGCAAAAATAGGGCAACGGCAACAGAATGAAACTTCAGTAGGTAAATTCGGTCACGGCAACAGAAACAAACTTGGAAATACTCTCGTTGAGTTTGCAGAGGCAGAAAGGTTTTTCATCATGAACTCCTTTTTCAAGAAAAAGCCACACAGGAAATGGACATGGAGACATCCAAATGGGACGACAAGTGAAATTGATTTTATTATGTGTAACAGAAAATTCGTCATAGAAGACTGCACTGTGCTAAACAAGTTCAACACAGGTGGTGACCATAGATTGGTGAGATGTAAGATGTATAATGAATTTAACTTCTGCTAAATTATAATTGCTAAGCTAATTGCTAATTATCGTGAATATAGCTTCCTTCAATTATAATGTAATGAATTCCGCTTCTTCTAAGCTAACGCTTCTTCTAATGGTTGTTGTTTGTTAATTAAATCATGAATAAACTTTCCTGCTAGTAGTGTAGTAATAATAATGAACAAGCTTTTAACTGGTAGTAATGTTGTAGTAGTAATTAAGATGAATAAAGTCTTATGCTGGTTGTTACTAATAACACTAAATGAAATAAACCTAACAGCCAGACAGAGATCTGACAAACACTATGAACTGAGAAAGACGTACGTACTTAAAACTCATTTATTAGATAACTCTTGAATCATCCAACGCACACACACTAATCTAATCGTATCACAATAATGAAGAATCAACCTAATCACATAGAACGAAGCTCTCAATACGCACATCAACAACAAGCTGTCTCTATACAACAACAAACGCTCTCCCTTGGTATCGTTGAACGCGCCTATTTATACTGGCTACGACCACGTCATGACTTACACTCATTGCCAGATCTCATTCAGCGGGTGAAATAACATCTCGTTCAGTAAGAAGATAATTTACATAGTAAAATAAAATAACCAGAGATAGTAAAAATCAAAAGGAAAGTGAATCGAGATTATACGTTACAGATGCACCTCAACACTAAACTCGAACGTGGCAAACTCATAAGACAAACAAAATGTATTGACAGAACCAACCTTAAAAAACACCATAATACCTTCAAGTTGGAACTGAAGAACAGGTTCTCTGCTTTAGAAGGCCTAACATCGGAAGAAGTGGATATTTCGGAAGTTAACAGAAAAGTAACCAAAGCTCTTATGGAAAGGGCAACAAAATTAGCTGGGTCTAAGAACAAGTTACATGTGAACAAATTATCAGGAAAAACCAAAATGTTGATGCAAAAAAGAAGAGAGATGAGGACAACTAAAGAAGATGCGACTTCCAAAGTGGAATATATAGAGCTATGCAAGACAGTACGAAAAAGTATCACTGAAGACGTAAGAAAATTCAACTGTGAACTAGTGAGGAAAGCAATTGAAAACAACCAAAGCCTAAAGATAGCAAAGGGACATCTCAGTAAGGGAAGAAAACAGATTATGGCACTGAGAAAAGAAGATGGTTCTGTAACAAGAAATAGAGGCGAAATTTTGACAAGAGTGAAAGATTTCTACTCCAAATTATATGAAAGGGATGATATATGCACTCCAGACATCATGAATAGATACCAGTACCAGAGTTCCTCCAGTCCTCCCAGCAGAAGTTGCTCATGCAATCAAGAACATGAAGCGGGGAAAAGCTCCAGGAGAAGATGGAATTACTGTAGACATCATACAAGAAGCAAGTGGAGAAATCGAAACAGTACTCGCCCAAATTTTCACTCCATGCCTTAATGAAGTGCGGGCGTGCATTGTCATGTTGAAACGTGGCCGCTGGCAGGTCCTGCAGGTAAGGGAGGATTACAGGCTTCAAAACTTCGACGATGGTGCGGTGGCTGTTGAGTGTACCGGCGATGTGTACCAGAGGAGTGCGAGTGTCATATCCAATTACGCCCTAAACCCTAACGCCAGGTGACAGACCGGTATGGCGATGCATAATGCAGGCGTTATACAATCTCTCGCCGCGGTGCCGCCACACGTGGATCCGACCATCGTGGTGTTGCCAGCAGAAGCAGAATTCGTCGGAGAAGACAATGTCGTGCCATTCCGTAGTCCAGGTGCGGCGTTCAACTGCCCACTGCCGCCGCAATCGCCGGTGGTGTAACGTCAATGGTAATCGGAGCAATGGGCGCCGTGCGACGAGTCTCCGCTCCTGCAGACGACGTCGAACGGTACGTGCTGGCACAGGTTGTTGCGCAACACACCCTAATTTCTGCGCTAACGTTCGTGATGTGCGGTGCGAGCCGTAAATGTCCGCCGCACAACATGCTGGTCCTCTCGTTCGGTGGTGTGCCGCGGCTGCGGCAATCGCTCACGTTGGTCCGTCCGTCCCTCCTGCACCCACCGAATTCACATTTGTCTCACTGTGGCTGGATGTTGTTCCACACGGGCGCCGATGTCTCAGTACGATAAACGCTGTCGCGATAAGCCACTATTCGTCCTCTGTCGAACTCCGAAATGTGCTGGAAAGACCGCCGTATTCTGCGACGAGACATCAGAAAGCTTCCCATGCACAGGTCCGGCAGCACAACACACTTCCACTACTTACACCCCGCCTTCTGTGCACCCTTCTTATACTGCTTCTCGGTAGCGTGCCGGGCGCACATGATTTGCATATGCCCTGCAATGCTAATCGTTTACATGTCCTCTCGCGGGCGACGCATTCTGCGAATTTCAGGCCAATCGGATGCTTCCTTCTTGGTGTTGCATTTTGGGTGGCCAGCAGTGTATAAATACGTACGTATGTTCAATTTCGTGTACAGTATTACTAATGCGGTTTCGGAATTTATTACTGTATAAATATACTGGCGGAAAGTGAAAAAAGAACACCAAGAAGGAATTGGCGGACGATCATGAAATTTACATATGTTAATGGGGTCAAGCTTACGTAGATGTGATGCTAATTTAGAGACCAACCGGTGAGCGCTTACACCACAGCACGGCATAATATGCAAATTATCGTCGGTGGTATTTAAGGAGTACGGCGAAGTGAATGTAATCAGTCGTCGGCGTACGGACACGTACGAAGACCTTCAAGAAGCTGCAATGCCTGGACATGGAAGACGTGTACGATTTCAGCAGTTATCGGACTTTGAGCAAGGTCGTCTAGTCGGATTCCGCGAGGCCGGGTGGTCGTATCGTCGTATTGCGGAGCGAATTGGACGGGAAGTATCGGTGGTGGTACGGTGGTGGCGTAGATGGTCCGAGGAACATTCCCTCACGAGAAGACGTGGAACCGGGAGTCACAGACGGACTGATGAGCGGACCGATCGACGCATAAGAAGAGCGGCGTTGTCAAGCAGAACATCCCCTGCGACGCAAATCCGAGCTGCCGTTGCACCTGAGGTGACTGTGCGAACAATCCGCAAACGTCTACTGGATGCAGGACTACGTGCACGTGTGCTTCTGGCATGTGTACCTCTGACTCCAGCCCACCGTCAGGAACGGCTGCAGTGGAGTCGCCAACGTCTGCACTGGAGAACGCAATGGCGATCTGTCGTGTTCAGCGATGAAAGCAGATTCTGCTTGGGAGCCTTCGATGGCCGTATGCGTGTTCGCAGATGCACAGGGGAGCGTCTCCACCCTTCTTGCATCCGCCAGCGACACACAGGGTCTAAAGGAGTCTGAACGTACCAGTACGTTCAGACTCCTCAAGGTGTTAAAAAAAACACTCCTCGCAGGGTTAAATATGGCATGTGTGATTATCAAAGTCCGTTGAGTCTTTCATAGGGGAGGCTGATCCTTCCCTGGCGTCCGCCAAGCTATTGCCCTGCTTTCAGTTGAAAATAAATTATTTATGCTATCAACTAATGTCTGCGTTCGACCTCTGCACGAGTCTCGGAAAAACGGTAGTCGTTGTAGTAACCATAGCAACCAGCCGCAGCTGTTTATCACGCATGCGTCGACGGTAGTGCGCCATTTAATAAGCGTTGTTTGGTGAACACCTAATAAGTGTTTTCGCGCTGCGACTTTTCTAAGAAATGGATGTGAAAGAGGAACAAAGATGCACCATTAAATTTTGCTGCCGCCTTAAGAAGTCTGTCGGAGAGACTTTCCGTCTTACGCCAAAGGCTTATAAAGATTAATGTCTAGGAGAAACTACAATTTACAGATGGCATAAAGAATTCATGAATGGTCGTGAGTCGGCTGCTTTAATCGCGCATGGAGGAACCTTCAACAAGTGTTACCTAGGTAAACATCAATACAATAGATGTTATTATATGGGACGACTTCACTAAAGTTCTTTCACACCGCTTGAAGGTAACACTGGACATGGCTCAACCGAGAGAACAAGCTGGATTCAGGAGTGGCTACAGCACAATAGATCATATCCACGTACTGAGAGAACTAATTGAAAGAGCGAGGGAATATGAACTTCCATTGTGCATGGCTTTTATCGATTATGAAAAAGCCTTTGATTCGGTGAAACCATCAGCAGTTACAATGGCTCTGAAAACCTGCGGTATTGAAGATGCATACATTAATATTATTAATAACATCTATGAAAATGCAAGTGCAAAGATTCGGCTGTTTGAAAATACAACACACATAAAAATTGGAAAAGGAGTGAGACAAGGTGACACCATATCTCCGAAGCTCTTTAATGCCACATTGGAGGGTGTTTTTCAGTCGCTGAGCTGGGAAAACAAGGGGATAAAGATTAATGGAGATTATCTAACCCACCTTCGTTTTGCTGATGACGTAGTCATTTTTGCAACTACCCCATCAGAGCTGCAGAGTATGATCCAGGAACTTGCTGACAAGAGTAAAGAAGTGGGATTAAAAATGAACTTTCAGAAGACAAAAGTGATGTTCAATGCTTTTACAAGAAATGAAGATTTATCGATTGATGGAGAAAAGCTGGAGATAACAGACACGTACGTTTATCTTGGACAGCAGATATCAAGTGAGGGTCACATTGGTGAAGAAATTAATCGGCGTACAAAACTTGCCTGGAGAGTTTTTGGAAGAAACAGCATAATTTTCAAGAGCAATATGCCATTATGTCTTAAAAGAAAAGTGTTTGATCAATGCATCCTTCCAGTGCTTACGTATGGTGCAGAGACGTGGACCTTAGCTAAAAGAGACATACGAAGGCTGCAGACAACTCAAAGAAGAATGGAGAGGTGCATGCTTGGTGTAACCAGGAGAGATAAGAAGAGGAACACGTGGATCCGAAAAATGACAAGAGTGGAAGACATCATGATCAGAGTTAAATCCCTGAAATGGCAATGGGCTGGACATACTGCCAGAAGGACAGACCATAGATGGACAGCCGAAATTTTAGATTGGATTCCAAGGGACAGGAAAAGACCCAGAAAAAGACCACATGGGAGATGGGTGGATGAAATTCGTAAATATGCGGGAGTGACATGGAGGAGACTGGCACAAGACAGACCGTTGTGGAGGAAACTTGGGGAGACCTTCGTCCAGCAGTGGATTGATAATGGTTGACAATGATGATGATGATATGGGACGACAGCACCTAACAATTAGAGATATCGAAGATATAGTTCACATTTCAAAAACATCAATTAACAGAATTTTAACCAAGCATTTGGGCATGAAACGAGTTTGTTCAACTTGAGTACCACATTTCTTTTAATGTGCGTCCCAATGCAAGTTCGCACTTGGCCTGTTCTGCCGTTTCTTATTTGGTGAAAATGAATATTAAGTTGGTGCTCCAACCTGCATATAGTCTGTAACGTACCAGGAGATGTGACGTACCTGCCAGAAGGACGCACACGACATAAAGGCAGATATTAATCAGAATAAAATGTCCGCGTAGCTCAACTCGTAGAGTGACTTATTCCGGAATGAGGGGATCCGGGTTCGAATCCTGCGTGGACAGAAATGATGGAGAAATTTACTTCGTTATAATGGCGCCCGAACTATCCGGATGACTCGGCCGTTCAAAATCTCGCACTGGTGTGATGTTATTTCCACACCGCGAGATAGGAAAAATAAGAGAATCCCTTCTCCAGCACTTCGGAAAAAAAAATAAAAAAAATAAAATAAAGGGGAGATGATGTAACGTACCTGCCAGAAGGACGCACACGACATAAAGGCAGATAGGAATCAGAATAAAACGTCCGCGTAGCTCAATTGGTAGAGTGACTTGTTCCGGAATGAGGGGATCCGGGTTCGAATCCTGCGTGGACAGAAATGATGGAGAAATTTACTTCGTTATAAGTCCAGACTTGTCACCATGTGACTTCCGGTTGTTCTCCATCTTATTCAATTTGTGACTAATCAAGGAATTATTACAACTGCGCAAGGGTGCTTCGACAGCATTTCAGGAAAAGAATTCCAGAAGAGATTCAAAAAGCAGGAGGAACGTTGGGACACCTGTATTCGATGCAATGAACAGTATTTCGAAAAAGATGGCCACTTCCTTCATAATTAAGGCACGCATATGTTTTTATGAAACATTTTCAGTTCTCTTGAAATAAACCTTGTACATATACACTGCCTGACAGAGAAAATGCCAAACCACGAAGACGTGAACGCAGCGCCAGGCAAATTGCAGAGTGGGTGCACACGTAGAAGTTATGCAAATGATTGCATTTGCAAGCCAGTCGCACGAGAAGCTCGCGGGATATAAGCGGACAACCATCCCGTGAGGCCATCAGTCGAGACGTCGTCACGGCCGCGGGAAGACTGGATTTTTCGTGGCAGCCGCCTGTCACATGGACGTTTCTGTCTTCTGTCCAGTCGGTAGCATGCTTGGTAGCCGTACTGACCTCAACATCTTCCAAGGAGGTTCAGTGACTGGTGTCCGCTATTGTACCGAGGTTCTCCTGCCTCACGTGCGTCTGTTTAGAGGTGCTGTGGGTCCTGAGTTCCTCTTCATAGACGACAACGCTACACCTCATCGTACAGTGGCTGTCGCAGAGCTGTTGGAGAGTGAAGATATTCAATCTAGAGAACGAACAAGGGGTCCTAATGTCGCTTAAGACGCCGTGCTGTGCGATTTTGTCAAACGGTTGAGTTCACGAAAGATGTCATCGTAGGCCTTCGTACCGCCGGGTCCTTACGTCGTATTGCGGAAGAAACGCAACGTGATACCATAACCGTGGGTCGCATTTGGAAACAGTGGTCCCAGGAAGGATCTGTGCCACGTCGTAGGGGTAACGGAGCACGGAGACGGACGTCCGAGCGCACCGATCCTCGCATCCGACGTCATGACGTAGCGGACCCATAGGCCACAATGGGAGACATTTTACGGAGTGTACGGGGAGGTTTGGATGCTCCGATATCGACGCGGGCAGTGTTGTGCCGATTGACTGCGCCTGGTTTGCTGTCCAGCCGTCCGTTGCGAAGGTTACCCTCAACAGCAAGCCATCGTCGTCAACGCTCGGCGTGGTGTCTCTCCAGAGCTGCCGAATGGAATGTGGTGTTCAGAGGCGAATCGCGGTGCTGTCTCACCACGGATGATCGCCGTGTAAGAGTCTGGAGGCGACGTGGCCAACGGGGGATTCCTCCGCCATTGTGGAGCGCCACACGGCGGAGGAACACTATTACAAACGTGGAATCATGGTGTAGGCTGCTATCAGCATCAACAGCCGCTCACCGTTGGTACGCATTACGGGCACATTGACGGCACGCCGCTATGTTGACAAGGTGCTGCGCTCCATGGCAGTACCGTATCTGCAGGGTATCCCAAACGCCGTTTTTCAACAGGATAACGCCCGGCAGCATACTGTTCGAATCAGCCTGAATGCTTTACACGGTGTGCCGATGCTTCCGTGACCAGCACGATCCCCCGATCTCTCGCCCATTGAGCATCTGCGGGGCACGATTGGACGTTGGTTGAGTACCGTCCCACCCCCGTAAAATGAAGATGAACTGTGGACTCGGATCAACACCACATGGCTCACGATACCCCAGGACTGTATTCGGACTCTCATTGCCTCGATGCTACGTCGGATTCAACGTTGTATCGTCCGAAATCGGGGCCACACTCCTTATTGATCATCCTGTATATTCAGCCACTGGAGCCTAGTCTGTATGTGACAGTTAAATCATTTATTCAGGACCTACTTGGCTATTGTGTATGTAGAGTGCTTTTTTCGAACATTCCCTCATGCAGTGGCATTTTCTCTGTCAGGCAGTGTATATCCCAAGAGCACCGCCTGCTTTGAGGCGGTGCTCTTAGAATATGCACTGACGCTAAATTAAGAGGTACCCTCGAATTGTTTTTTTTTTTTTTTAAGTATGAAATGATTCAAAACTGTTCAAGCGATCAAGAAATTTTGAAATTCAATACTTTCAAGCTTTGTTTGAAAGAAATGTAATGGTCGGTTTGGTTGAAATTCGACAAAATTACCCTTTATACGTATATACATATATCAAATTTAAACACATGGAATAGTTGATACAGACAAAAAGCAAGCTGTTTTTGCATGTAACGTAACCCCAGAAATTTGAAAATTGCATCATTGTGGAACGGGAATTGAACCAGCATCTACCGATTTGCGCTGGAGTATGTTAACCAGTACACCACCGAGGACAATGAAACCCAAACAACTGAAGCTTTAATCTGTAACGTCAAACATTTGATTTCATTATCCTGAGTGGTGTAATGTTTAGCATACTCGAGCCCAAATTGGGAGATGCGAGTTCGATTCCCGTTCCAGGACGACGAAATATTAAAATTTCTGAGGTTATGTTACATGGAAAAACAGCTTGATCTATGTATATATCCTTTATACGGATTGTACAGTTTTATCTACAGTAGTAATGCAACACAATTTTTGTTTCCTCTAGACTAGGCAATAAAAAAATCGGACAAATGTTTTTTTTTTCAGAACTCCAAAGAAAAATCATTCAAGGTCTGAAGACAATATACTAATTAATTTTCATACGATAAAACAATAAATAAAAATTGTTTTAACCGGAAGCTACAGAATTTTATTTACTCCACGTAGAATTTTTTTTTTTTTTTGAACTGATGCAGGTGTCTGGAAATATTATGCTTGTCGAACAATGGTCTATTTTGCACCATGTTTCTGTTGTGCCTAAACTTTTGAGACATTTAGATTCACCTCCTTTCACGCCATAACTACACTGGTGTGCAAAAGATAAGGACGAAGAGCAGAAATTAGCATAACAGCGGAACTAGCAGGCAGAACGAACCGAAAGACCACTCAGAAGATAGATTAGGGTCCGTTAGGGTAGGGCATGCGCATATATGCAGCAGGATATAAGGAGAGGGGGAATGTCAGAAGGGTATAAAGCACATGGGCGGTGTACGCTCAGCAATTCGGTGAAAGCTATTACACGGTGTACATCGGTTTGAACGACATCGAGTTGCTGCCACCGTGGGATATGGCCAACAGGCAATCCAGTAGACGATGTCTGGATGATTTTACCCGAGGTAGCGTCATTGGGAAGTTGGAAGAAGGTCGAAGTGTGACTAGTGTGGCCGAGGAGTTCGGGATCGCTCACAGCATCGTTTCACGAGCTTGGAGAGCATTTCAAACGACAGGAACAGCTGTCCGAGAGTTTAGCAGTGGTCGTCCACGATCAACCACAGCGGCGGACTTCCGGTATATTGTCCTACAGGCGAGAAGAGATAGACGGCAGACAGCAGGAGAAATCGCAGGGGACATGCAACAGACAACCGGATGTCCGTTATCGCGTTTTACCGCGGCCAGGAGGCTGCAGAAAGGTGGTCTATTTGCACGACGACCAGTACGGTGTGTGCCATTAACGCCTGCTCATCGGAGACGGCGGTTTCTGTGGTGCCAGGAACACAAGAACTGGACACATCAGCAATGGGGTAGAGTTTTCTTTACGGATGAGAGCCGATTTAGTCTGACGAGCGATTCTGGACGTATACATATCTGGAGAGAGCAGGGAACACGCAATCACACCTCCAACATCATCGAAAGGGACCGGTTTGGAGGTGGCGGAGTTCTCGTTTGGGGCGGTAGCATGCTTGGTAGCCGTACTGACCTCAACATCTTCCAAGGAGGTTCAGTGACTGGTGTCCGCTATTATACCGAGGTTCTCCTGCCTCACGTGCGTCTGTTTAGAGGTGCTGTGGGTTCTGAGTTCCTCTTCATGGACGACAACGCTACACCTCATCGTACAGTGGCTGTCGCAGAGCTGTTGGAGAGTGAAGATATTCAACGCATGAATTGGCCCGCAAGGTCCTCGGACCTAAATCCAATCGAACACGTGTGGGACCTTCTCGGGAGACGCTTGGCAGTACGTCACTAGCCGCCAGCAACGATTCCGCAGCTGCGATTGGCGCTACAAGAGGAATGGGCCGCGATGCCTCAACAGCTCCTTGAGAATCTCGTCCTCAGCATGGACAGACGTTGTAAATCGTGCAACGCAGTCAGGCGTGATCATATCTCCTACTAAAGACTGGATTTTTCGTGGCAGCCGCCTGTCACATGGACGTTTCTGTCTTCTGTCCAGTTGTGCTCGAAGCTATTTTTTCAATAAACTGCCTTTGTATCCGTTAAATTCCTTGTTTGGACGGTTTTGCTCACTTGTCCCATATTCTTACATCTTGGGGATCTTATGGTATGATGTGAGTCAATGTGAAGCATTTCTGCACGACGTTACATTCGAAAAACCGTGTCGTCCTTAATTTTTGAACGCCAGTGTCATCATCATCATCATTGTCAACCATTATCAATCCACTGCTGGACGAAGGTCTCCCCAAGTTTCCTCCACAACGGTCTGTCTTGTGCCAGTCTCCTCCATGTCACCCCTGCATACTTTCGAATTTCATCCACCCATCTCCCATGTGGTCTTCTTCTGGGTCTTTTCCTGTCCCTTGGAATCCAATCTAAAATTTCGGCTGTCCATCGATGATCTGTCCTTCTGGCAGTATGTCCAGCCCATTGCCATTTCAGGGATTTAACTCTGATCATGATGTCTTCCACTCTTGTCATTTTTCGGATCCACGAGTTCCTCTTCTTATCTCTCCTGGTTACACCAAGCATGCACCTCTCCATTCCCCTTTGAGTTGTCTGCAGCCTTTGTATGTCTCTTTTAGTTAAGGTCCACGTCTCTGCACCATACGTAAGCACTGGAAGGATGCATTGATCAAACACTTTTCTTTTAAGACATAATGGCATATTGCTCTTGAAAATTATGCTGTTTCTTCCAAAAGCTCTCCAGGCAAGTTTTGTACGCCGATTAATTTCTTCACCAATGTGACACTCACTTGATATCTGCTGTCCAAGATAAACGTACGTGTCTGTTATCTCCAGCTTTTCTCCATCAATCGATAAATCTTCATTTCTTGTAAAAGCATTGAACATCACTTTTGTCTTCTGAAAGTTCAGTTTTAATCCCACTTCTTTACTCTTGTCAGCAAGTTCCTGGATCATACTCTGCAGCTCTGATGGGGTAGTTGCAAAAATGACTACGTCATCAGCAAAACGAAGGTGGGTTAGATAATCTCCATTAATCTTTATCCCTTTGTTTTCCCAGCTCAGCGACTGAAAAATATCCTCCAATGTGGCATTAAAGAGCTTCGGAGATATGGTGTCACCTTGTCTCACTCCCTTTCCAATTTTTACGTGTGTTGTATTTTCAAACAGCCTAATCTTTGCACTTGCATTTTCATAGATGTTATTAATAATATTAATGTATGCATCTTCAATACCGCAGGTTTTCAGAAAACCTGCGAACGCCAGTGTATGTATAAATATATCCATTACTTGTATTGGTCTCTCATTCTGTAATGTGACATGGCTTGAAATGTTTCACTTGCTTTTCAATGTTTGTGCTTCTTTGCTTTGTATTTTTAAGTTTTATGGTCGATATTTATTTATGCCTAAACTTTTGCGACGGACAGCGCTAAGTGCAAAGCATTTCAAAAATGTGTGATCATAATGTGTTCGGGGAAATGAACAGGTAAATGATGCAAGAGTGTAGCAGTGTATTATATAAACCAGAACGATAAATTGATTTGCAAATTGTGTTTTGCTTAATCTCAATTAAACATGCTTCCTTCTGTAAAAGCACTACAATGTTTTAAAACTTCCAATTTCTACAGTGATGACTCGGCGGACATGCTCTTCAATCAGCTGTTTTATGAGCTTTTGCTGAAGATTTATATATCGCACTTTAAGTGTGCTATTGATTTTGATTTTTCTTTTTGACGTAGTACTACGTCTAACTCCGCGGATAGTATGGGGCGACTTACGGCCGACCTCCTGTGACAAAAATACGTCCCAATTGAAATCATTATAGCGTTAAAAATACGTGAATAGGTCCCAATTGAAATCATAACGCAAGCAGGTCTTCGAGAGTCTTCGCTGTTCTGATGCGAAGAACTTCGATACGATCGCTGCTAGCATTTCCATGACAACATGAAGGAGCGTATGGAGGTGAATGGACGATTGCTTTGCGGAGCAACGGTTCGCTCAGAAAAGAGACTACCAACACTTCCTACGCCAGACTACCTCAGTCCCTGCATGCTTCCGCCTTTAACAGCGCGTGTTTCGCGAGAGTTGTTTCAGTTTGTGTGAAGTGTCAATGAATTAAAATCAGTGATATTTTGATATATATTAACCATTTCTATCGCCCTTTGAAATAATCAGCTACAATTAAATAGCTGTTGCGTTAAATGCCACCAGATGACGCCATCTCAGTTGCTGAGACCATCAATACGTATTCGTGTAGTCAGATGCTGACTGAGGAACCGCGCATGGCGCTGAGAATTGTTGGCGCCGTAGCGTAAATTCGAACGCACTCGACTAGTTATCGAGAGTTCTGGGGTTCGATCCCAGCAGTGCCGGAATACAATTTTTCAGTCGCTATGCGTTGTTTAAAAAATAACGTGGAAAGAGCGATGACATCGTCCATTTACATTATCTCCACGTATTTGATATATATTAACCATTTCTATCGTTCTTTGAATTTATCAGCTAGAATTAAATAGCTGTTGCGTTAAATGCCACCAGATGACGCCATCTCAGTTGCTGAGACCATCAATACGTATTCGTGTAGTCAGATGCTGACTGAGGAACCGCGCATGGCGCTGAGAATTGTTGGCGCCGTAGCGTAAATTCGAACGCACTCGACTAGTTATCGAGAGTTCTGGGGTTCGATCCCAGCAGTGCCGGAATACAATTTTTCAGTCGCTATGCGTTGTTTAAAAAATAACGTGGAAAGAGCGATGACATCGTCCATTTACATTATCTCCACGTATTTGATATATATTAACCATTTCTATCGTTCTTTGAATTTATCAGCTAGAATTAAATAGCTGTTGCGTTAAATGCCACCAGATGACGCCATCTCAGTTGCTGAGACCATCAATACGTATTCGTGTAGTCAGATGCTGACTGAGGAACCGCGCATGGCGCTGAGAATTGTTGGCGCCGTAGCGTAAATTCGAACGCACTCGACTAGTTATCGAGAGTTCTGGGGTTCGATCCCAGCGGTGCCGGAATACAATTTTTCAGTCGCTATGCGTTGTTTAAAAAATAACGTGGAAAGAGCGATGACATCGTCCATTTACATTATATCTTAAATTCGCGGCTTTGTTGGATTCGAACTGTTTTGATAAATTTTGCGAAAGCTTCCCTGAACATCTACTACTATCAGAGCTTAAAGAACTCCCCAAGTAGCAGTGAATATCGGGCCGATATCGGTTATGTCGGCTGAATGTCGTTAATATCAGTCGACATTGAGCCGATATCGGCTACAGATATCGGACCGATATTGCAAAAAGTTATCCTCCCTGATATTTAGCCGATATCGGCTACAGATATGGGACCGATATCGGCTACAGATATGGGACCGATATCGGCTACAGATATTGGACCGATATCGGCTACAGATATTGCAAAAAGTTATCCTCCCTGATATTTAGCCGATATCGGTTATATCGGCTACCGACATGGAGCCGATATCGGACCGACATTAATTGCTACTTGGGGAATATCGGCTAGATATCGGGCCGATATCGGTTATGTCGGCAGAATGTCGTTAATATCAGTCGACATTGAGCCGATATCGGACCGATATCGGCTACAGATATCGGACCGATATTGCAAAAAGTTATCCTCCCTGATATTTAGCCGATATCGGCTACAGATATGGGACCGATATCGGCTACAGATATTGGACCGATATTGCAAAAAGTTATCCTCCCTGATATCGGGCCGATATCGGTTATATCGGCTACCGACATTAATTGCTACTTGGGTCTGTGCTTCAAATTTTGATACAGCTCGATTAAAATATGAACTGAAGTGTTTTATTTTCTTGACGAATAAAAAACAAATGAGTAAGAGACATTACTTGTTACATAAAGTTGAATAATTGGACATAGTGCTCATTGAGGTGTACAAATAGCAGATCTAATATTAAACTTTCCATCAACAACTGCAACTGCCGAAAGAAGTTTTTCCATATTAAAAAGAATCAAGACATATCTTAGAGCCACACAAGGACATATACATTCGAGCAACTTGGCTGGTTTGTCAATAGAGAAAAACGTTATTCTTAAAGTACTCGGAAGAAATATTTTTGTGAAACGTAACACTCACGTTCACACAAAAGGAAAACAGAATGGAGTTCATTGTAACGTACCAGGAGATGTGACGTACCTGCCAGAAGGACGCACACGACATAAAGGCAGATAGCAATTAGAATCAATGTCCGCGTAGCTTAATTGGTAGAGCAACTTATTCCGGAATGAGTGGACCCGGGTTCGAACCCCGGCGCGGATAAAAATGACGGAAAAATTCACTTCGTTATAATGGCGCCCGAACTATCCGGATGACCCGGCCGTTCAAAATCTCGCATTGGTGTGATGTTATTTCCACACCGCGAGACAGGAAAAATCAGAGAATCCCTTCTCCAGCGCTTCGAAAAATAAAAAAATGTGTGATGTTGCATTCCACACACCAGATTTACTGGGAGTTCTCAAGTGTACGTTCTACAGTGGATGGCTGCCTGCAACGATTCATGGTCACGGCTGACCCGTGGGCCATGCCCCCGGCCCTCTTTGGGGGGGGGGGAGATGTGACGTACCTGCCAGCAGGACGCAGATAGGAATCAGATTAAAACGTCCGCGTAGCTTAATTGGTAGAGCAACTTATTCCGGAATGAGTGGACCCGGGTTCGAATCCTGGCGCGGATAAAAATGACGGAGAAATTTACTTCGTTATAATGGCGCCCGAACTATCCGGATGACCCGACCGTTCAAAATCTCGCATTGGTGTGATGTTATTTCCACACCGCGAGATAGGAAAAATATGAGCAGCACTTCGAAAGAAAAATAAGGGGGAGATGATGTAACGTACCAGTAGATGTGACGTACCTGCCAGAAGGACGAACACGACATAAAGGCAGATAGCAATTAGAATCAATGTCCGCGTAGCTTAATTGGTAGAGCAACTTATTCCGGAATGAGTGGACCCGGGTTCGAACCCCGGCGCGGATAAAAATGACGGAGAAATATACTTCGTTATATCATGTACAAATAAGTTCAAATCCTCATAATTATTTGGTATCATGTTAGCAATAGTATGTACTTAAAAATAAAAACGTGTTACTTCTGTTACTTAACAATTAAAAAATAAACTGCGCAATTTATAAGAAACAGTACTGTGGAGTGAAGGGGAGGGGGTGAGATAGTCCAGGTCTCGGACACTGGAGAGAAGGTACCAAATACAAGAAAAAAAGGTACCAAAAGGTAAGATCGCTACTCCAACTTGTTATCTTTTGCTTGGCTTATTATTGTAGCTTAATGCAAGACCGGAAATTTCGACATTCCTTCTCAACTTAAGAATACACTTCAGCAGAAAAATATTCAACATGAATGATAAAACCTACACTTAGGCTTTATCATCCTAGCTAAGAATGGGGTGAAAGAGAAAGCAAACCAGGGTTAAAATGTGTACATATTTGTTGACTTCTGTTTGATCTTATGTGACATTCTGCTGCAACATTGATTTAGACTTCTCTGGTTCAAAATGTTGCGCAACGTCCCATCCGAATTTCTAATTTCCAGAAAACAGCGGCATTATCTCACAAGCAGTTGAGGCAATTTTCCACGGAAAAGGGAGAGGTATATAGAAAGTGAAGGATTTTCAAATAGGTCATTCCGAAAATCAAAAAAAAAAAAAAATTAGGATTATATTTAAGGTATCCCGCTACGTTGAAGAGGTCGTTTTGGGCCAAATTTCACATTTTGTAAAAATGCATTCATTTTAAAGCCCCATTTTTTAGAATTCCAAACTGCGTTTGTTTCTTGTCTATGATGAATAGATACAGAGTTATAGCAATCGAAATATCTAAACCCAGGTGTCAAACGAACGGGAAGTGACACTATAACGAAGTAAATTTCTCCGCCATTTTTATCCGCGCCAGGATTCGAACCCGGATCCCCTCATTCCAGAATAAGTTGCTCTACCAATTGAGCTACGCGGACATTTATTCTGATTCCTATCTGCCTTTATGTCGTGTGCGTCCTTCTGGCAGGTACGTCACATCTCCTGGTACGCTACAACACTTGAAACACGTTTTTTTGCAGGATGAGATTTTCGTTCCAAACTCTTTACGGAAAACCTGATAACTGCAAAAGGTATGTAAATAAACTGGTGAAACTTGGGATACATTTCTCTTACAATGTTATGCATGCAACAAATTAAAAATTTTGCTGTTTGTCAGTTTAAAGTTAGGTTATAGCTATTTACATTCAACGTAGTGAAGATATTTGTCGAAAATTCACACTATATAACGAAGTAAATTTCTCCGTCATTTTCGTCCACGCCAGGATTCGAACCCGGATCCCCTCATTCCGGAACAAGTCACTCTACCAATTGAGCTACGCACACGTTTGTTCTGACTACTATCTGAATGTATGTCGTGTGCGTCCTGCTGGGAGGTACGTCACATCTCCCCCCCCCCAAAAGAGGGCCGGGGGCATGGCCCACGGGTCAGCCGTGACCATGAATCGCTGCAGGTAGCCATCCACTGTAGAACGTGCACTTGAGAACTCCCAGTCAATCTGGTGTGTGGAATGCAACATCACACATTTTTCATACTTCAAAGCGCTGGAGAAGGGATTCTCTGATTTTTCCTATCTCGCGGTGTGGAAATAACATCACACCATTGCGAGATTTTGAACAGTCGGGTCATCCGGATACTCCGGGCGCCATTATAACGAAGTAAATTTCTCCGTCATTTTTGTCCACGCCAGGATTCGAACCCGGATCCCCTTATTCCGGAACAAGTCACTCAACCAATTGAGCTACGCACACGTTTGTTCTGACTACTATCTGAATGTATGTCGTGTGCGTCCTGCTGGGAGGTACGTCACATCTCCCCCCCCCAAAAGAGGGCCGGGGGCATGGCCCACGGGTCAGCCGTGACCATGAATCGCTGCAGGTAGCCATCCACTGTAGAACGTGCACTTGAGAACTCCCAGTCAATCTGGTGTGTGGAATGCAACATCACACATTTTTCATACTTCAAAGCGCTGGAGAAGGGATTCTCTGATTTTTCCTATCTCGCGGTGTGGAAATAACATCACACCATTGCGAGATTTTGAACAGTCGGGTCATCCGGATACTCCGGGCGCCATTATAACGAAGTAAATTTCTCCGTCATTTTTGTCCACGCCAGGATTCGAACCCGGATCCCCTTATTCCGGAACAAGTCACTCAACCAATTGAGCTACGCACACGTTTGTTCTGACTACTATCTGAATGTATGTCGTGTGCGTCCTGCTGGGAGGTACGTCACATCTCCCCCCCCCCAAAAAGAGGGCCGGGGGCATGGCCCACGGGTCAGCCGTGACCATGAATCGCTGCAGGTAGCCATCCACTGTAGAACGTGCACTTGAGAACTCCCAGTCAATCTGGTGTGTGGAATGCAACATCACACATTTTTCATACTTCAAAGCGCTGGAGAAGGGATTCTCTGATTTTTCCTATCTCGCGGTGTGGAAATAACATCACACCATTGCGAGATTTTGAACAGTCGGGTCATCCGGATACTCCGGGCGCCATTATAACGAAGTAAATTTCTCCGTCATTTTTGTCCACGCCAGGATTCGAACCCGGATCCCCTTATTCCGGAACAAGTCACTCAACCAATTGAGCTACGCACACGTTTGTTCTGACTACTATCTGCCTTTATGTCGTGTGCGTCCTGCTGGCAGGTACGTCACAACTAATGCACGTAGGAATGAGTGTATTTTTTTTTTTTTTTGATTGGAGGTTTAACGACCACCGTGAGCAACTCAATGGGCTATAAGTAGTCGCCCGTCCCTAATTTAGAGTCACTGGTTCCAGAGAAGGGAGAGAGCCAGTGCCGTAAGACAAACACAGCATCCATGCCTCACCGGGATTCGAACCCGGACCCCGTTCGGACGAATGATCAGAGGCCATCGCTTAGACCACTGCGCCCCCGGGGCGGCAGGAATGAGTGTAACTCAGCAGTGTTTAGGAACATCACTTACCGCTTAGTTGACTGCATAGATAATAGCCATGCGCATATGCTGGTGTAAAAAATGCCATCATATAGCGGTAACGTTTTTATTTAGGGCGTTTACCGCAAACGATATTTTTTTTTCTTAAATTCTTTTATAAATTTCCCAACTTCTTGAAACTTTATATTGATATCATTTTTTTTCTACGTTTATGTGTTTTTGTGTGTCAGCCTTCCTAAAAAAAAACATTTTTGCATTTTTTTTTAAAAGTGCCCCCGACGTAGTAAGTGAGATACCTTAAACAGGAAGGATATCATAAAAGAAGAACCCTCATGCGCGATGACTACATTACTCGCCAAACATAACGAAATTCTATACTTCTAACGAAGTGTTTAACCTTTTCTTACTTACAATGAAGCATATAAGCTTCTCATTACCACTGCAACAAAACCTTCATGCAACGATACGTGAACTCACATCTCTTGATTTGGGTTCGAGCACTACCTAATGAGTTCTCTGTGTGGATGAAAGCATTTTCTGTGTCAAATAATATTCTGGAAGCTGTTTCTCAAGGATAAACCTCAAAATGATTTCCGTTTGGCTTTTCTAAAGGCTGTCACGCTATGGGTAAAACATTACGTAACAACCTATGTAGCGTTCTTTACTCTTTGAAACGTGTATATACGGCTTACTGAAAGATACATACAGTCTGTTCTTCTTATCCACTCGTTTTAAGTGAAACAGGAGTCACCCAAATCAAGTTCAGGAAATACAGCGATGAGCAATTACATTATAACCACCCCAGCCCAGAGAAATGAGCGCGTCTGGAGCCCGAACGGTGGCGCAGGTGAAGTTCACAGAGCAGTACAAACTGAGTGGCCACTTTATTATGACCACCTGACATTTTTAAGCAAATGAGCTATGGCTGCACGCTGTTGCCACCAGAGGGCGAGGCTAGTATAAAAAGGGAAAGCTTAGTGCTTGCGACAGTAGTAGAAGTGATTTTTGGGTGACGAGATGGGTAACAAATGCGATTTGACGGACTTTCAACGAAAAAAAATTTGACTAATTTAGCGGGTTCGCGCTAAATCTCCTCCACCCCGAAATGTACGGGAACTGGATGACCTGTTGTTGACATTAGGGAACCAGATACCCCAGGATACCTATCACCACGTCATCGAACCGATGTTTCGACGAGTGGGCGCTGTTTTGCGGTCTAAAGATGATCCTACAGATTATTAAGTAGGTGGTCATAATGTAATGGCTCATCGTAGTAGTTACTTACAGTTCTTCCTTTTATTCCGTCAATATCTCATAAGCACTACTCATGGAGAACTAATTCATAGTAGCACTAATATTTTAAAGCTAATTAATGTAAGTTAATAAGCAGAACACTTGATTAACGAACTCCAACACTAAATATGTAACAACGCAACTCGAACACGCAGACTTTGTAACGTACCAGGAGATGTGACGTACCTGCCAGAAGGACGCATAAAGGCAGATAGGAATCAGAATAAAATGTCCGCGTAGCTCAATTGGTAGAGCAACTTATTCCGGAATGAGGGGACCCGGGATCGAATCCTGGCGCGGATAAAAATGACGGAGAAATTTACTTCGTTATAATGGCGCCCGAACTATCCGGATGACCCGACCGTTCAAAATCTCGCATTGGTGTGATGTTCTTTCCACACCGCGAGATAGGAAAAATAAGAGAATCCCTTCTCCAGCACTTCGAAAAAAAAAAAAAAAAATAAGGGGGAGATGATGTAACGTACCAGGGAGATGGGACGTACCTGCCAGAAGGACGCACACGACATAAAGACAGATAGGAATCAGAATAAAATGTCCGCGTAGCTCAATTGGTAGAGCAACTTATTCCGGAATGAGGGGACCCGGGATCGAATCCTGGCGCGGATAAAAATGACGGAGAAATTTACTTCGTTATAATGGCGCCCGAACTATCCGGATGACCCGACCGTTCAAAATCTCGCATTGGTGTGATGTTCTTTCCACACCGCGAGATAGGAAAAATAAGAGAATCCCTTCTCCAGCACTTCGAAAAAAAAAAAAAAATAAGGGGGAGATGATGTAACGTACCAGGGAGATGGGACGTACCTGCCAGAAGGACGCACACGACATAAAGGCAGATAGGAATCAGAATAAAATGTCCGCGTAGCTCAATTGGTAGAGTGACTTATTCCGGAATGATTGGACCCAGGATGGAATCCTGGCGCGGATAAAAATGACGGAGAAATTTACTTCGTTATAATGGCGCCCGAACTATCCGGATGACCCGACCGTTCAAAATCTCGCAATGGTGTGATGTTATTTCCACACCGCAAGATAGGAAAAATAAGAGAATCCCTTCTCCAGCACTTCGAAAAAAAAAAAAAAAAAAATAAGGGGGAGATGATGTAACGTACCAGGGAGATGGGACGTACCTGCCAGAAGGACGCACACGACATAAAGACAGATAGGAATCAGAATAAAATGTCCGCGTAGCTCAATTGGTAGAGTGACTTATTCCGGAATGATTGGACCCAGGATGGAATCCTGGCGCGGATAAAAATGACGGAGAAATTTACTTCGTTATAATGGCGCCCGAACTATCCGGATGACCCGACCGTTCAAAATCTCGCAATGGTGTGATGTTCTTTCCACACCGCGAGATAGGAAAAATAAGAGAATCCCTTCTCCAGCACTTCGAAAAAAAAAAAAAAAAATAAGGGGGAGATGATGTAACGTACCAGGGAGATGGGACGTACCTGCCAGAAGGACGCACACGACATAAAGACAGATAGGAATCAGAATAAAATGTCCGCGTAGCTCAATTGGTAGAGTGACTTATTCCGGAATGATTGGACCCAGGATGGAATCCTGGCGCGGATAAAAATGACGGAGAAATTTACTTCGTTATAATGGCGCCCGAACTATCCGGATGACCCGACCGTTCAAAATCTCGCAATGGTGTGATGTTCTTTCCACACCGCGAGATAGGAAAAATAAGAGAATCCCTTCTCCAGCACTTCGAAAAAAAAAAAAAAAAAAATAAGGGGAGATGATGTAACGTACCAGGGAGATGGGACGTACCTGCCAGAAGGACGCACACGACATAAAGACAGATAGGAATCAGAATAAAATGTCCGCGTAGCTCAATTGGTAGAGTGACTTATTCCGGAATGATTGGACCCAGGATGGAATCCTGGCGCGGATAAAAATGACGGAGAAATTTACTTCGTTATAATGGCGCCCGAACTATCCGGATGACCCGACCGTTCAAAATCTCGCATTGGTGTGATGTTATTTCCACACCGCGAGATAGGAAAAATAAGAGAATCCCTTCTCCAGCACTTCGAAAAAAAAAAAAAATAAGGGGGAGATGATGTAACGTACCAGGGAGATGGGACGTACCTGCCAGAAGGACGCACACGACATAAAGACAGATAGGAATCAGAATAAAATGTCCGCGTAGCTCAATTGGTAGAGTGACTTATTCCGGAATGATTGGACCCAGGATGGAATCCTGGCGCGGATAAAAATGACGGAGAAATTTACTTCGTTATAATGGCGCCCGAACTATCCGGATGACCCGACCGTTCAAAATCTCGCAATGGTGTGATGTTCTTTCCACACCGCGAGATAGGAAAAATAAGAGAATCCCTTCTCCAGCACTTCGAAAAAAAAAAAAAAAATAAGGGGGAGATGATGTAACGTACCAGGGAGATGGGACGTACCTGCCAGAAGGACGCACACGACATAAAGACAGATAGGAATCAGAATAAAATGTCCGCGTAGCTCAATTGGTAGAGTGACTTATTCCGGAATGATTGGACCCAGGATGGAATCCTGGCGCGGATAAAAATGACGGAGAAATTTACTTCGTTATAATGGCGCCCGAACTATCCGGATGACCCGACCGTTCAAAATCTCGCATTGGTGTGATGTTATTTCCACACCGCGAGATAGGAAAAATAAGAGAATCCCTTCTCCAGCACTTCGAAAAAAAAAAAAAAAAAAATAAGGGGGAGATGATGTAACGTACCAGGGAGATGGGACGTACCTGCCAGAAGGACGCACACGACATAAAGACAGATAGGAATCAGAATAAAATGTCCGCGTAGCTCAATTGGTAGAGTGACTTATTCCGGAATGATTGGACCCAGGATGGAATCCTGGCGCGGATAAAAATGACGGAGAAATTTACTTCGTTATAATGGCGCCCGAACTATCCGGATGACCCGACCGTTCAAAATCTCGCAATGGTGTGATGTTCTTTCCACACCGCGAGATAGGAAAAATAAGAGAATCCCTTCTCCAACACTTCGAAAAAAAAAAAAAAATAAGGGGAGATGATGTAACGTACCAGGGAGATGGGACGTACCTGCCAGAAGGACGCACACGACATAAAGACAGATAGGAATCAGAATAAAATGTCCGCGTAGCTCAATTGGTAGAGTGACTTATTCCGGAATGATTGGACCCAGGATGGAATCCTGGCGCGGATAAAAATGACGGAGAAATTTACTTCGTTATAATGGCGCCCGAACTATCCGGATGACCCGACCGTTCAAAATCTCGCAATGGTGTGATGTTATTTCCACATCGCGAGATAGGAAAAATAAGAGAATCCCTTCTCCAGCACTTCGAAAAAAAAAAAAAAAATAAGGGGGAGATGATGTAACGTACCAGGAGATGTGACGTACCTGCTAGAAGGACGCATAAAGGCGGATAGGAATCAGAATAAAATGTCCGCGTAGCTCAATTGGTAAAGCAACTTATTCCGGAATGAGGAGACCCGGGATCGAATCCTGGCGCGGATAAAAATGACGGAGAAATTAACTTCGTTATAACTTCAAGTAAACACCGCTTCAGCGTAATGCAGCATCCAGAATTATGACATCACTTTTTCCCTGCTTGCTCCAAAATTATATAGCTCGTTATCTCTTCACGCATTGTGACCTCAAGACTATTGCCAACATACATCCAGCAAGTGAGAAAATATAGCGTTAAGGTTGAAAACGCTTAAAGAGAGGGAACTCAAAATTTACGTAGAGAAAGAAACTGAAATTGAAAGTCAAATTAGAGTACGTCATACCTATAGCATGCCACTTTAGTCCTACGTTAAAACCTGCACTTTCAACTTAATATTATACTATTACAGCATTATACTGTACAATATTTTACAAGAACTAAGGATTTAGAAGCTGATGAAACAAACTTGGAAGTGTCTGATGCCTACAGAAGTGATTTTTTTTTTTTTTTTTTTTTTTTTGGAGGTTTAACGACCACCGTGAGCAACTCAATGGGCTATAAGCAGTCGCCCGTCCCTAATTTAGGGTCACTGGTTCCAGGGAAGGGAGAGAGCCAGTGCCGTAAGACAAACACAACATCCATGCCTCACGGGATTCGAACCCGGACCCCTTACGGACGAATGATCAGAGGCCAACGCCTTAGACCACTGCGCCACCGGGGCGGCCCCAAACTTTGGGCCTCTGTTATAAAGAAACACGATTACTTTTTTTTTTTTTTTTTTTTTTTTTTTGGAGGTTTAACGACCACCGTGAGCAACTCAATGGGCTATAAGCAGTCGCCCGTCCCTAATTTAGGGTCACTGGTTCCAGGGAAGGGAGAGAGCCAGTGCCGTAAGACAAACACAACATCCATGCCTCACCGGGATGCGAACCCGGACCCCGTTCGGACGAATGATCAGAGGCCATCGCTTAGACCACTGCGCCACCGGGGCGGCACAGAAGTGATTGACACATACCTTGGACAACAGATAACAAGCTAGAATCATATCGAAGAACAAATTAATGCTGATGACACATAGCGGAATGTCTTTCATTCAATGAACTGAAAAGACAAAGGGATGAAGCTTAATGGAGTTTGTTAAACCCATCTTTGTTTTGCTGATGACATTGTTATTCTTGCGAATACCCCACAGAGCTACCAACTACACTACTTCAAGAAGAATTGAAGATTTAGAGGTGTTGATGTTGCAAATCTAGGACAACATTATCTAGGGTGCTGCATTCATCTTGGACAACAGATTTCAAGCGATTGCCACATCGAAGAAGAAATACATCGGCGCGTAATACTTCTGGAGAAACAGTACAATTTTCAAGAGCAATTTACCACTGTTTCTTATGTAAAAAGCATTTGACCAATGCATCCTTCCAGTTCTTATTTATGAATCAGAGATATAGACCTTAACCAGGAGTGTATCCAGAAATTTTGTTGGGGGGGTCGAGTCCGAGCAGAAACTAAGAATAATTTATATATTGAGGACGTAGATGGCAAGTTATATTGACCATATGCTATACTAACCTGCTCATGCATAATGAACATTATACTATGCCCCGTCTCTTGGGGGAGGTGGAGCCCTGGTATTACGGAGACAAGTTTTCAAACTGGTATAATAGAAGTAAAATAAAAAAATTAGGGTTGCTACTAAATATAAATGAAAATACCAAATGCGAAATTTATGAAAATATATTAAACTGCCAATTTAAATTGCACAAAGCTGCCCCGGTGGCGCAGTGGTCTGAGCGTTGGCTTATGACCATTCGTCCGAGAAGGGTCCGGGCTCGAATCCCGGGAGGCATGGATGTTGTGTTTGTCTTACGGCACTGACTTTTTCTCTTCTCTGGAACCGGCGGCCCTAAATTAAGGGCGGGCAACTGCATATAGCCCTTTGAGTTGTTCACGGTGGTCGTTAAACCCCCAATAAAAAAAATTGCCCAGAAACTTGCCTTGAAGATGATATATAAAACAACCCGTCCTATTTTCATTCACTAATTTTAATAGGCTGCATAAAGAAGCCTAAGAAATTCTTTACTGCCTTTAATGCGTAGGTAGCCGTAGGCCCGGGCGTGGATTCAAGGTAGAAGCACCGCAATTGTCCCTACCTAGTTACAGATTTGTTTATCCCTTTCTCGAAAATACTTCTGGGGGCAATTATTAAAAAAATAATAATAATAAAACATTCTACATTTTTTTTTGGGGTAATCTTTGGGTTGCCCGGGCCTCCTGGACTTCTCCAGATGGGTGCGTGACCTTAACTAATAAATACGTACAGAAGCTGCTGGCAATTGAAAGTAACATGACAGCTACAAGCTTGGGGTAACCGAGAAAGGCAGGTAAAGCAACTCATGGATCCGGAAAATTGAAAGAGTTGATGACCAAAGTAAAGGCCTTCAAGTAGTAATTGGCGGCAGATATTGCTAGATCAAGGGACCACAACTGAAATACGAGATTAAGGGACAATAAAGGCTATAACATATAACCTTTTCGCCGATGGTGGAGAATTTTGAACCCACGTCCTCCTATTCCGGGGCGTCTGTTCTCCCAACAGAACTACGCCAGCAGGATTACAGCTTTAACGTTGCCGATTTGCCTCATTAGTTACAGTAGTAGTACGTCATGTCACTTTGTACGTTAGTAGTGTCAATATGGGGGTTCTGGATCATAGTGAAAATGATAGTGAAAACAGAGGTATGCACTGGCCTTAATTTGGAAAGCCCGGCCCGGCCCGGCACAAGCCCGCACGTCCAAGGCCCGACCCGTACCCGGCTCATTTCAAATTTTTTAATTAAAGCCCAGCCCGTATGTTTCTCCTGTTTTCAAGGCCCGGGCCGGCCCGTAAGATTTCAACAATTACTAAAACACGAATTCGACAACTAGTGCACTCGTCCATTTGACTCCTGAAGGGTTTTCGTTCTCTTAATTGCTACACGTATTCTGTTACAACAAACGTTAATTCGGAATATTTCTGTGACTGTATAAGTCACGTGACTTTTGCTTGTACACTCAAAAATATTGCATGTAAACGACGATTTCCATGCCTTTCACATTTCTAGGTTTTCAAAATATCATTGCCTACCGCCGGACCCGGAATATCCTTGGGGATAAGAGTGGGGGAGGGATAATTCGAAAAGTACGAAATATCCAGAATTATGAGTCCGATCGTTCTACTTTACATTGTCTACAAGCACATAGTTCCCGGAAACGATTTTTTCGCGAAAATCTTTCGCTTTCTTAAACTCCATAATAAGAATGGAAGAGTATTTATCAGCAACACTGAACTGAGCATATGCTAAGGGAAAACAACGACAGACTGCCCAGCTAACCAGTGTCACAGAAGTTTTTAAAATGGCCGGGATGGGTTACCTAAGGGTTCATTTGCCATCTGCTGACTCTCTGAGAGTACAAATGAGAAAAATACGGCACAGATTTATACACAGAAGTAAGTTTCTCCCAGTGTATTTCTTTCGTGCCATTTAAGACAACTTAAAAGCTTTTCACATATCTAGAGAGCAAAGTGCCGCCGACCAGAACAATAAAAAAGATCGTCTGCGAGCGGTTAGCTCGGTTTATAAATGCTGCAGTTAAAAGCCGGTCTTGTAGCAAGAGAGGAGGGTGGAAGTCAGAGAGAGAAGGGACCACATTCACATTGAAAAACTAGTGGAGCTAACCCACTCCAATTGTTTTGTAGGAGGGGAGGATGTCGTAAAATTTCTATTTTTTCCAACAGCGATAATTATTCAACCTTATCCTGCTGCTGTATGTTGTGGGATTTCCAAACGAGAAAGGCACCGTACAGCGATTTATTATGCCGCCCCGGTGGCGCAGTGGTCTAAGCGATGGCCTCTGATCATTCGTCCGTAAGGGGCTGGGTTCGAATCCCGGTGAGGCATGGATGTTGTGTTTGTCTTACGGCACTGGCTCTCTCCCTTCCGTGGAACCAGTGACCCTAAATTAGGGACGGGCGACTGCTTGTAGCCCATTGAGTTGCTCACGGTGGTCGTAAAATCCCCTGCCGCCCTGGTGGCGCAGTGGTCTAAGCGATGGCCTCTGATTATTCGTCCGAACTGGGTCCGGGTTCGAATCCCTGTGAGGCATGGATGTTGTGTTTGTCTTACGGTACTGGATCTCTCCCTTCCCTGGAACCAGTGACCCTAAATTAGGGACGGGCGACTGCTTATAGCCCATTGAGTTGCTCACGGTGGTCGTTAAACCTTCAATCAACAACAACAACAGCGATTTATTTTGCTCATATAAAAAATAAAAAAAACCCTGCTCGGCCCGTGTCTGCTTTACGTTAAATATTGATGGCCCGGGCCCAGCACGTTTTCCCAACTTAGAAATGAGCAAAAGCCCGACCCGGACCTCTAAGTGAAAATCTTCCAAATACGTGGAGGCAATGTGAATAGACAGTCATTGCTCTTTCCACGTTTTTCTGAAAGCGTTTTTCTCGATAGATGTAATCCTAATTTTGGATTGGCTCCTCTTTTGCTATTTCCCCATATATGCCCCCTTTTTCTTCAGTTTAACTTGCTTAAAAGTGATGGTTAAGTGGGGAAATCTATATTTTTCTCCTTAATCCCATCCCACTTTTAGTTATATCATCTCCCATCTTCAGAAAGGCGGAGACACGAAATGGCAGGTTTCGGGTCAGCCAACAACAGTGCTCGAAGGACCAGCTAATTGTAGAAGAAGGAATTTTTATTATTTCCGTACGATGTGTGGAAGAATCATCACAAAACTTTTCGAATCTCACGGCCAGGAGATTCATTTTCGTTCGGGTGCCAATATAACCTTCTTGCCGGTTTTGGAATTCGAATCCACGCTTTGCTACTCCGGAGCGGGTATTTTCCCGACTGAACTACGCCGGCAAGGTTATCGCTGTTACACTACCGATTGGACACATGCATCACCGCAGTAGTACCTCATCTACGGCATGTCACGTAGCATGTTACAAAACCTATAAAAAAGACCCCGTGATAAATGGGAGGACCGAATTCGAAAGCATGGCGGAATGACGTGGAACAGAATTGCTCAAGACGTGGGAGTTGAGACTTGGGGAGACCTTCATTCATGCTCTGGATTGAGAATGGCTGATGTGGCTCAAAAGCAAGTTAAAAAAATTATTATTGAAATTAATCGCTAATTTATTGCGTGCTTAAAAAACTTAATATCCGGGAGAAAAGTGCTTGCTTTTCGGAGGGGGGATAATGACCCCATATTTGGGGGTCATTTCTTTGAAAGGAGGCCCATCACCATAGGGAAAACGCACCATCTATGACTCGAAATCAAGATGATTTTTCAGAAATAAGCGCTTCTGACCACTCCGTCATCAACGGTCACATACTTGGCCCAATCTTTAAGGAAAAAACGCTTCATTTCGGGTGAACAGATTAAAGCAAAAGACTTTTGCTAATAATCTCGAACTCATTTTTTATTTTTACAATTTTGTTTTCTCGAATGTAAAACCTCAACCTCCGTATTCTTTCTTCCCTTTAGCATGTGTCGCTAGAATCCAGTCAAGAAAAAACGAAGGATCCATGTGCATATATGCTAAGGTTCACATTCACAAACAGCCCCGTTTAGTAGATGGCATGCCTCAATGTTCCACGGCCAAACAATTGCCATAATCTGCTAAAACGGATAATTTTCCTGTTACAAATCGGAACTTAAGGCCGAGTTCCATTATTCCTCTACATATTTGGATATATTCGTTTTCCAAAAACTGAAAAAAAATCCTTTATGGAGCTTTATTACAACAGTAGTTTCCTCACTGAAACATCAAGTTTCGATAGGCCGCCCAGGTCTGCGCAATGGTCTAAGCGCTGGCCTCTGAACATTCGTGCGAAATGGATCCGGGTTCGAATCCCGTGAGGCATGGATATTGTGTTTGTCGTACGGCACTGGTCCTCTCCCTTCCCTGGAACCAGTGGCCCTAAATTAGGGACGGGAGACTGCTTATAGCTCAGTGAGTTGCTCACGTTGGTCGTTAAACCCCAATAAAAAAAAACAGGCACAACAAAAACAGAGGCCTGGATGTTGTGTTTGTCTTACGGTACCGTCTCTCTCTACCTTTCCTGGAATCAGTGACCCTAAATTAGGGGCGGGTGACTTCTTACAGCACATCGAGTGGCTCACGGTGGTTGTTAAGCCCAAAGAAAAAATTTGGCAGAATGGTGATGAAGTCCTCCATCCTACTTCTAGAATTTAGCGCACTGATAACAGTATTTTCAACTCTCTCTCTCTCTCTCTCTCTCTCTCTCTCTCTCTCAGTATTTTCAACTCTCTCTCTCTCTCTCTCTCTCTCGCTCTCTCTCAGTATTTTCAACTCTCTCTCTCTCTCGCTCTCTCTCAGTATTTTCAACTCTCTCTCTCTCTCTCTCTCTCTCGCTCTCTCTCAGTATTTTCAACTCTCTCTTTCTCTCTCTCTCTCTCTCTCTCTCTCTCGGTATTTTCAACTCTCTCTCAGTATTTTCAACTCTCTCTCTCTCTCGCTCTCGCTCTCTCTCAGTATTTTCAACTCTCTCTCTCTCGCTCTCGCTCTCTCTCAGTATTTTCAACTCTCTCTCTCTCTCAGTATTTTCAACTCTCTCTCTCTCTCTCTCTCTCTCTCTCTCTCTCTCTCAGTATTTTCAACTCTCTCTCTCTCTCTCTCTCTCTCTCAGTATTTTCAACTCTCTCTCTCTCTCTCAGTATTTTCAACTCTCTCTCTCTCTCTCAGTATTTTCAACTCTCTCTCTCTCTCTCAGTATTTTCAACTCTCTCTCTCTCTCTCTCTCTCTCTCTCTTGTCTTTCCGGAACTCCAACCGCCCATGGGCGGGTGGGGTTCCGGAAAAACGACTCTACACCCTTGAGGATTACTGGCAAATTAATGCAGCCGGCTTGCCATTCCTCTGCTGCATAAGGGTAAGGGACAAAGTGCGTCCGGGACCGACGTCACAGGAAACCATCTACGCATCTACGGGAGTCAGCGGAAAACCCCGGGACAACCGCAGACTAGATAGGTGGCAGGACCGGGAGTCTAACACCCGTATCCCACACAACCGCTTAACCAACTGTGCTATGTCCGTGTTGTACTAACTATATATAAAATTACATTATAGAAGTTGTTCCGTTGAAATCTATTGATAAAAAGTACTAATTGCTACTTTCATAAAACATGCTTTCATGAAGCAATTCACGGTTTGGTTTTCTTGCTCTGACATGTGTTATTCTTATAGATTAAAACTGAAGGGAGCCTTTTCTACCTAAATTCTTAGATATTTTCAAATAGCAATTACAAGGAAACTAAAACACGATGTATTTGTGTGATCACACGGAAAGCATCCAATTTTCATACATTTTGAAATACTTAACGATTAAAAAAAGGTATTTTTTACGCTTCAATATTCACGTGAACTTGCTAATTTCTTGATAAAAGTACTCGGTTTTAGAAAGTAATAAAACGACTTACCATCAAAGCGCAGAGGACGACATACTGCGTATTTCTCTTCATGTTGCTACTATTTTAACGAATTATGCCTAACTGTAAAATCCTCAACATTCAGATTTGGAGAGCCAACGTTCAACGTGTCAGAGTCACTCAAATTTTATATATATATACATGTACTTATGCTGTAAATAAGCACTCTGTTCTCAGCATTATGACGTTCGTAAAAATCCTTGGCGAATGAGGTTAATTATTGCAGTTCTTGAAATTATGTTAAGGCTAAAAAAAAAAGAGCTCTGTGGAGGTAACCAGTGGCACAATTCCTAAAACCACGCAATGCTTCTAATGAAAAACATCTGTTCTCTATGCAGAAGTAATATTTACATCTGGGAGATAAAAGAGGACAAGGCGAAAAAGCGAAAAGTCAATGAACCCACATGTCACTCACTCCTTATTGCTCTTGACTGCAGCCCATCAACTGATAGCATCTGAGAATGGTTCATTATCCGTCTCATATTACCACTGTCAAACTTACAGGCTTTAAAAAAAATGAAAAATATGTTTTTGTCTTTTTCTTATTCATCAAACAATCTGTTTTAATGGAGCACTGAACAATGTTCCATAAATGAGATTTATTCTAAAGGATCTAATTATACTAAATCAGCAATCTGAACTCGAATTAAACTTCGTACTTTTATTTCTAAGAAGAAAAGAGAGAGAGAGAGGAAACGTATTCACACTATGTATTTCGACGAACATTTACGTGGGCTTCGGCTACCCTTTTTGGGGGGAGGGGAAGCGAGGTTAACGACCACCGTGAGCATTCTATGGGCTATAACAGACCCGACTCCTAATTAAGTGCTACTGGTTCCACAGCAGGCAAAAAGTCAGTGCCGATAAACAAATACATCATCCATGCCTTCATCTAGACTCGAACCCGAGACCATTAACACCAACCGTCAGAGGCCACCGCACAGACAAGTGCGTCACCACAGTGCTCTGACAAATCTTCCGACTGTTCGCTTGGGGGTTTAACAACCACCGTGAGTAACTCAATGGGCTATAAGCAGTCGCCCGTCCCAAATTTAGGGCCACTGGTTCCAGGGAAGAGAGAGGGCTAGTGCCGATAAACAAATGCACCACCCATGTCTTCATCTGGACTCGAACCAGGGACCATTGAGACGAATCGTCAGAGGCCACCGCTTAGACAAGAGCGCCACCACGGTGACCTGGCAAATATTCCTACTTGTTTGTTTGTTCCATTTCGTTTATTTAGTTTTATTGTTACATGATTCTAAGAAAACAAATTGACAATTTATAAATGTCGACCATGCACAGAAACCATAGGAAAGACAAGGTAAAAGGCCACAAAGTCCTGACATAGCCCTCGACTCCCCCCCCAAAATGAAACAACACATAGACACATTAAGTCAGTCAATTAAAATGAGTTTTACCCATTTTTTTCTATTTTTGAGTAATTGAAGAAGGAAAAATTTGATTTCTTTTAAATAAATTAAAATTATTCAAATTAGTTAGGTCACAGGGTAAAGAATTCCTATATTGATGACCTCTGTAATTTAAGGTAAGCTTCATTGATTCCGTTTTTGGAAAAATAGGTTTTAATTGCAATTCATTCCTTGTTTCATAAGAATGTTCATGTGTATTAAGTAATATAAGATCTGAATATAACATCAAACAAAGATCTTCGCTCTTTCCACGTTTATAAGTGAGTCACGGAAAAATTCTCATTGGCTGCCACGGGGAGTCGAACCCAGGGTCTTCCAGTTACGCGCCGGATATGCTTCCGCTACACCACAGCTGCCTCGAATTCCTCCAGACTCACACACGCTAACTGCCAAGCCAATTTGGCAGGTTGCTTCTTGGAGCCCCGCACGATGCTGGGGATTCACCAAAGATGGTAAGCAGCAACTGAAGAAATAATTAGAAGGCGAATGAATAATGAATACAGACATTTAACGCGGACCAGGAACATCAAACAAAGATCTTCGCTCTTTCCACGTTTACAAGTGAGTCACGGAAAAATTCTCATTGGCCGCCACCGGGAGTCGAACCCAGGGTCTTCCAGTTACGCGCCGGATATGCTTCCGCTACACCACAGCGATCTTTGTTTGATGTTCCTGGTCCGCGTTAAATGTCTGTATTAATTATTCATTCGCCTTCTAATTATTTCTTCAGTTGCTGCTTACCATCTTTGGTGAATCCCCAGCATCGTGCGAGGCTCCAAGAAGCAACCTGCCAAATTGGCTTGGCAGTTAGCGTGTGTGAGTTTGGAGGAAAACGAGGCCGCTGTGGTGTAGCGGAAGCACATCCGGCGCGTAACTGAAAGACGCTGGGTTCGACTCCCGGTGGCGGCCAATGAGGATTTTATACGTGACTCACTTATAACCGTGGAAAGAGCGAAGATCTTTGTTTGATGTTCCTGGTCCGCGTTAAATGTCTGTATTCATTATCTGAATATAAATTATATTTCATTCGTTTGAACATAATTTTACCAAGATTAAAATAATATAGCTGAGAAATAGTTAGTATATTATATTTATTAGGATATACTTCGGTTTTAAAATTTATTAAAGGTCGAGTATTATTAGGCTGTGATTTGAGATCAATCAGTCTGATATATTTATTTTGTAAACTTTGTAATTTATTTATATTGTATTGTGTTGTTTGTCCCCAAGATAGTACACAATAATTAATATGAGTTTGAAATAATGTGCAATACAATGAGATCAATGTTTTGGTTGTAAGATCCGTCAGAATATTACTTACTATATCAATGTTTCTAGACAATTTAGTTAAAAGAAAATCAATATGATTACTTCATTTGAGGTCAAAATTTATTACAGTTCCCAGGTAGTTAAATGAAGGTACTATATCAATCTTCTTATTATGAAGTGATATTTGTATATTTGATGTTAAAGGAAATAACGAATTAGAGAAAATCATTGCTTTAGTTTTAATAACATTGATTATGAATTCATTTGAATTAAACCATTCTGAAATAGTTTGCAACTGATTATTACCTTGTGTTAAAATTTCATCTAAGTGTTTTTAATTTTAAAAGAATAGTTGTATCATCCGCATACAGAAAAAGATCCATATGAGTTGACAGTGAAAACAATTAAGCAATAAAGGGCGGAGGACAGAACCCTGAGGTACTCCTGCTTTCATAATTCGAAATGAGAATTGATATTGCTCGATTTGTGTATATTGTTATCTCTTAGTCAAGTAAATTTTAAAAAGTGTATAAGTGTCACCCCTGATTTCTATATTTTCTAATTTAGAAAGAAGAATATCATGATTTAAAGTGCCAAATGCCTTTGCTAAATCTAGGAATAAAGCCATTGCTGTATCTTCTTGAGTAAAATTAGTTTGTACAGCATTTTGTAGGTGTAGCAATGGTTTCTGTAGATTTATCTGCTAAAAATCTAAATTGAAACTGATTAAATATCTTATATTTTTGTATGTAAATTTATTTTTAAAGGATCTTGGCAAAAATTGAAAGATTTGCTATAAAACGATAATTATTTGCTTCATTTTTCGAACTATTTTTAAATTTAGGAGTGAATTTGGTTACTTTTAGAGCATCTGGAAAAGTTCCTGATTGAAGTATAGAATTGTAAATTGTTAGTAACTGCCCAACAGTGACATCTGACACATTCTTAATAACCCTAGGGTAAAAATCCTCATAACCTGGCCCTGACTTTGTGTTAATTTGTTTAAGTATATGTAAGAGTTTAAGTGTTAAGCAACCACCGTGAGCAACTCAATGGCGTATAAGTAGTTACCAGTCCTTAAATTAAGGCTACTGGTTCCAGGGAAGGGTTTCCCCAGTGCCGTAAGACAAACTCGACATCCGTGCCTAACCGGGATTCGAACCCGGACCCACCACGGCCGAATGACCAGAAGCCAGCGCTTAGACCACTTTGGTACCTGGAAAGTTCTTCCAGTTTGGCTCGGTCACAAATCGTAGACGAATCAAAGGTCAAAAAACTAAGTCATCAGTTACCGTCTTGGCACGACTTAATGTTAAAATACGATGAATATTTAGAGCTAGAACGCATGAGTACTTCTGGGGTTGACAATCACCCTATCTTCAGATGTAAGATATTGTTCATTTCTACGCTCTTATATACAAGAAGACATGCGGTGCATTGTGGGTACAATTGGTGATCTGTTGGTCACATGTTACAAAACTAGCTAATCAAAAAGGTTTCAAATGCTGAAATGAGTTAAACATGAATATCACTTTCAGAGTGCCAATACATTAATAAATAATTTGTAAAGTTCAAATATACCGATCGGAAGAACTAAAGATCAGCATTAAAGTTCAACGAATCAATAAAATGCTTCCAAAGTCCAGGTAATTCATACGGACTGTGATCATTGCAGCACTTATTGCCAAAGGCTGAATTAAATAACCTCTCAGCAAGCATTAATGAGTAGATAGAAGCTGGGGTTACTAAAAACTTGGCGCCAATCTAATCAGGATACACGCTACCTGCATTAACATTTCTTGCAAGTGCTGCAGTATGTAGGTCCACCTTTACGCTATATTTATGTTCTTGTAATCGCAATTCCAGATTCCTTCTCGTTGGTCCCACGTAATTACTAACATGTTCACCGGAGGCTGAGTCTAAAAGCAAAATGTTATAAACACCCCACCTTTGAAGTATCTCCGTTTTTTCTTGATTTTCTTTTTTAATGTAGAACAGATTTTTGAACGGATGCCAAAGTGTAAGTTATGGCGAGAGCGAATACGAGATGACACATTCGTAATGAAAGGATGGTATTCCAGAGACCCCACGAACCTCTTATTACGTTCGGGTTTCCTAACTAATGTGTTAGATAAAGCTGCTTTAATTTTGTTGAAAATGCTTTTAGTTATGTGTATAGGATATCCATAATTACTTGCTAAGTCAAACACATAACGAACCTCTTGATCAAAAAACTGCCCTGCAGATGAGTACGAGAAAGCGCTTCTAAAAAGAAAATTGATTTGCTAAAACCTTATGCTGCAAAGGGTGTGAAGAGTTGAAAGAAATCAAAGAACAAATGGCAGTGGGTTTTTGATAGACAGAAAGGGATAAAGAATTAAAGGATGGATTACGGTAAATACAAAATTCCAAATAACGTAAAATGAAAGAATGCTCCAGTTTTCTTTATTTGTTATTGGAGGTTTAACGACCACCGTCAGCAACTCAATGGGCTATAAGCAGTCTCCCGCCCCTAATTTAGGGTCACGGGTGCCAGGGCCATAAGACAGACACAACATCCATGCCTCACCGGGATTTGAACCCGGAACGCTTTCGGACGAGTGATCAGAGGCCATCGCGTAGACCACTGCGCCACCGATGCGGTATGCTCCAGTTCAACTGTGAGCCTGATAGTAGAAAAAATTTATGATAGTGCGTCGGCGAACTTAGTTATCTTGCGTGTGAGGCCAAATTACCAAGATGTCGTCGACGTACCTTAAATATAAACTAGGTGAAAGGGGGACCTCACTAAGATCTTTGTTCTCAATGTACTGAAGCAGAATTTCTGCAAGCACTGCTGACAGCGGTGAACCCATAGCTGAGCCCTCCAACAGCAGAAATATACAACCTAGAAACATGAAGTAAGAACGCCGTTTTAATAAACGAAGAGCACTCATTACAGCTGCAATTTCACAATCCAGAATTTGGGAATCAGCAAGCTTGGTCTCAATGATTTGGTGGGTACATTAGGGTACAATAAAACTACATCAAGGTATTACCACCCCCTTTCCCAGAGTGTGGTAGGGAGGGATATAATGCTAACTTTTAAAATGGATCGTCAAAAGTGAGTCAAAGAGTCGTGTTTCCTTCCGAGGATGGCGACACAAATTTTTGGCCGGACTGTGTGTTGTGTTTTCATATGAGAGTGCACGCGAAACGTACGCCCTCATATGCCGCAATAATTTTTAAAGATTAAAATAAATAAAATTTGGGAAAAAAAGAAAGGATTGAATGGTTGAATTTGGTAGACAAAATTTCCCGCTAGGACTAGGTAGGTTATCCCACACTCCCTGTTCTCTCAACTTCCTACGTCAAACCACCTTAACATTTAACACTGAAAAAAAAAAAGAATCAAAGTTCTCTAAAAGAAAACAGATATATAAGATAACAATAACAACTGTTTATTGTGAGACAACTTAACCTAGTACAGTTTGCGTGAAGAACCATCCAATTATTTAATTAAAATTTGCTTTATGTAATCTGCACCAAATTTCATAATAAGCTCTAGAGATTCGCTTTGCTCAATTTCTCATAATAATTAAATTTCAACTCTACTGCCGAAACCCTTCCAAAAGCTCAACTTGTAGATATCATCAATTGACACTTAAATTGCAATTTACCTTTAACTTCTTAATTCCTGCCTCCTATCTGACAGTCGTTTATACACAAATTATCATGAAAATACTCTTTGAAAATTTTAGTTTAAGTGATCTGGAGGAAGTGTGCCAATTTCGCCTAACAATAAATCGCAGAAATGTTATATGCTTGTCACTAAAATATGTGAATTGTCAGGGAAATTAGATTAACTTTACCTCGCACTTCAGCTGTCGACTTCAGCGACGGGACGTCGTAAACTTGGGCTGGTAACTAAGTCTCCGGATGTGGGGGGTCAAAGTTTATCGGTAGTTTACCTTCTCTGGCCGATCTCCGTTCCTTGAAACTGGTGGTCCGATGGCACTCCTCTGTCCACACGTCTATCGGGAATCTCACTCTATCCGGAGGGGCACACTGTTGGCTCGTACTTCACCGTTTCGTGGCCTCGCACTGCCGGGATAACTGGACGCATGTCGCGGAAGTCCTTTCGTTCTCGCTGAATGGGTGACGTCCCGACGGTTGCCGTTCCTGGGGTTTCCTAAAGAGAGGTGGGCCCGGATTTTCCTCCAGGGGCTCGCAAGATGGGACCTTAAGATGGGGTTCGTTCTATAACGTCAGCTTAGACGGTGCAGGTAAAGTCATCAGCTAGTATAACGTCAGCTTGGCCTCGCAATCTCTTTCCCTTAGGATTCCTCGGACTCCTTTAGTACTGCTGGCTTCATTCGCTGAGAAAATGCTTAGCTGCTCTCCATCAATGGAGGGTACCTTCGCGCTGGGTATGCAGGTTACGAAGTTACGAGGGCCGCAGATTGAAGACTTAGCATCTGGCAGCATACGTACTCCTCGACTTCGGTGAAATCTCACCGCTCGACGGCGATGAAGGTAAAGTTGTCTCTCTGAGGTTTACTGAATGAATGCCCCCAAAACTCTTGGTCGCTCTCGACCTAAAGTCGGGTGTTTTCAAATCCCGCCCCTGTTTCCTATCATAAACCAAAATTTTACCGCTGACTGGCTATGGCTGCATAAAGAAATCTTTCCCAATTCGTCAATTTACAAACTCTGTGCCTCGGCTGTGCTAAACGTGGTCGGCGAATCGCTGTACCGTGAGATTCCTGATATCGCCTGCTGGTGTAATAAATTTTAGTTGTTTACTTCATGTCAACGGTATTGTTCGTAGTTCTTAATTTGTGTATCGAGCTTTGTGTGGGCATTGATTGCGATGGGTGCGACGGTCATCAGCAGTCGGTTAATGGCATCCTCAAAAGGTAGCGTCTCTATGCCGCGAGTTTGATTGCTTGCTCACTGTGGTGCCTTTGAGTCCACCTGAGTACACGACATTACTGTTCCTTGGGTTATCCGCTGGTTGGGGGGTTTGATAGGGGTGAAGGCCACATAACCCTTCCTGCGGTCATCTAAGGGAGTGGCTCTCCGTGGCTGACTGAAGAAGGGGGGGGCGGAGAAGTTGAACGGGGCTGTTCCTCTCTCTCTCAGCGACCTGTTCCTGTCCTCTTGGTAAACAGAAGGAAAGGGAAAAAAGAATTCTCTATCTCCTTTCGATCCTTATAAAAAAATCTGAAATTAATATTTATGCGTGTCCCTTTCCGTTGAACCCTGGGTTTTCCAAAAATCATTCCATGCTAACAATTACATATTTATTTAAAAATCCTCCTCTTAAAATTTAAATTCGGTGCTGCCCGAAAGGATATGTTTAAATAATTCATTTAAATTTAAAACGTGGCTGCCAAGAACAATTGGCTTGCCAACAAAGGGATGCCAAAATGAAAGGCTCATTATGTGGCTGAAACATTTGAAGCCTTTCTATATCCCTAGTGGAACTCTTGATGGAATATGGTGAGCACACAATAAATTTGTCTAAATTTTGGGCCAGGGGTTTTTCAATATGGCCAAAAATATAATAGTTTTATAACATGTAACCAACAGATCACCACTTGTACCCACAATGCACCGCACGTCTTCTTGTATGTAAGAGCGTAGAAATGAACAATATCTTAATCTGAAGATATTGTCAACCCCGAAAGTACTCATGTGTTCTAGCTCTAAATATTCATCGTATTTTAACATTAAATCGTGCCAAGACGGTAACTGATGACTTAGTTGTTGTTTTTCTTGGTTTTTTTTTTATGCACGAATTATTTTCATCTTTAAGTGAGTCAAGGGTGCTGTGTTTATTCCTCTGCTTTGGCTCGGGCACAAATCGTAGATGCATCAAGGGTGTGTCGTTCCGCTTTGGCTCGGGCTCGAACGCAGATGCATCTGTATTTGTCATTCCGCTTTGGCTCGGGCTCGAACGCAGATGCATCTGTATTTGTCATTCCGCTTTGGCTCGGGCACAATCGCAGATGCATCTGTGTTTGTCGTTCCGCTGTGGCTCGGGCACAAATCGTAGATGAATTATTGCTGTGTTTGTCCTACGCGGCTGGTTCTGTCCCTTACCTGGAACCAGTGGAAACAAATTTGGAACTAGCAATTTCCTACAACCTTAGATGCTATGGCGGTCGTAAACGCCAAAACAACCTTTATCTACAGTACAAAGACTATATTGACAAAAGTCACCGGACACCTAGAAGAGAAACACAACAGAGAATTTATTGACATACATTAGTACGGTATCGGTCCACCTCTGGCCTCAATGCATGCACTGACCCTTCGAGACATGCTTTCGACAAGGTTTTGGAACACAGCGATTATTATGCGCTTCCATTCAGTACATAATGCTGCCGCTATCTGTTGCTTAGTAGTAGGCCTTGGTTCCAAACTTTCTATGCGGCGCTCTAATTCATCCCATAGGTGCTCTACGGAATTATGACCAGGGCTCTCTGCTGGTCAGTCCACCCACAATACGGAATTATCGTCAAACCACGCCCTAACAGTCCTTGCTTTATGGCTCGGTGCATTATCTTGTTGGTACCAAGAAGGCTCGGTTCCATAAATTTGCCACACAGTTGGTAGGGCATAATTGTCCAGAATGTCGAGGCAGACGTGCTGGTTAACAAGCTTCTCCACGATAACCAATGGGCTGGGACCATACCACGAAAAACACCCCCGTACGAGTACACTGGTAGCTCCAAACTAGACCATTAGGAATAGTACACTGCAGTAAATAGCGTGCCCCCGGCTGCTGCCATACCCACACACGGCCATCAGACTGATGGATCGTGTATCTGAATTCATCAGTCCGTAGGACCCGTTTCCATTGATCTAAGGTCCTCGATAAACGTTCTTTACACCATGCTAAACGACGAGTACCATTTCGAGTGGAGATGAAAGGCTTATAAGCAGTCGCACGACCACGGTAACCCATGGAATGAAGTTCTCTGCGAATGGTACGTGCACATACTGAGGTTCCACCATTTTTACTCACCTGTACACTGAGGTCTTGTGCAGTACTCCGTCGATTAGCTGAAGCGACTCTCCTGGGGCTTCGACGTCCTGTATCACTAATGTTCTTTGGTCTGCCTGTACGTTTTGCTGCTTCAGGCACGACATGTGTCTTCCACTTATTCAATACATCCAAGACAGTTGACTTGGGTGTGTTTAAACGCCTCTCGGTTCTCTTATGGACGACCCACTAATATTACACCCAAGAATCTTTCCTTTCTCAAAGTTAGTTCTCTCCCATCCCGACATTATCACTCAACCTCAGGAAAGTTGCAGGCTCTTTTTTATGCCGTTTGCAGCTGTACCGGGTATCTTAACAACGCAGCGGATCCGTTCATTTGCTTTGAAGGAATGTCCGGTAACTTTTGTCAATATAGTGTGTTTGGGCTGGTGAGTAGTGAAATCTATTTTGCAAGTTATCAAAAAAGAGTGGTACTTTGATTAAATGATTTTTTTTTGTTCTTTTTATTTTGAGTGCAGGTATTCACACGACTTAGGTTGTTCCGGAAACCTAAATCACTATCTGAGCACATTTTCCCTTTCGAATTTTTTGTGCTTCTGAAGTTATTTACGTTTTCATTATACTAATAAGGAAATGTTGATTTCTGATTTTTTTATACAATGATTGTAAGTATTATAATGAAAACATTTTTGTAAATTAATTCAATAGTAAAAAATTTAAAAATTAATTTTTGACAAATTAATGTAACTCCGAACGTTTTGACAGGTTTTTTCACCTTTTATGGAAACACAATTTTCAGGAGGTATTTGTATATTAAGTTAGCTTGCTTTGCATTACGAACAACTTAAATATTTGGAGAGATAACGAAGTATCACGTGATATCAACATCAAGTGCAGCTATTATAAATTGTGCACACCTATCCTCTGTACGTAATCAGTAAACGTTTGTCAGTAATGAGGAAACGTAGCGACTTAAGCCAATTTGACCAAGGCCAGATCGTTTTGGCCAGGAGAGCAGGTGCCAATGTTTCGGAAACAGCCGCACTTATTGGCTGCTCCCGTACAACTGTATCAATGGTGTACCAGAACTGGATTAACCATACACAGACATCCAGCAGAAGGGCTCACACTAGTTAGCCACGCACGGTTGATCCTAGAAGTGAGTGTCACTACTGTACCAAGGGTGTACCAGGACTGGATTAACCATGCACAGACATCCAGCAGAAGGGCTCACATTGATCAGCAACACACGGTTGATCCTAGAAGTGAGTGTCACTACTGTACCAAGGGTGCACCAGGACTGGATTAAACATGCACAGACATCCAGCAGAAGGGCTCACATTGGTCAGCAACGCACGGTTGATCCTAGAGGTGAGTGTCACTACTGTACCAAGAGTGTACGAGGACTAGATTAACCATGCACAGACATCCAGCAGAAGGGCCCACATTGGTCAGCAACGCACGGTTGATCCTATAGGTGAGTGTCATTACTGTACCAAGGGTGTACCAGGACTGGATTAACCATGCACAGACATCTAGCAGAAGCGCTCACATTGGTCAGCCACGCGCGGTTGCTCCTTAGCAACGACATGCAATAGTCACCCAGCTCACCTACCAGTACAACAGCGATGCAGTTTGACTTAATTCCACATAGCTATGCGCCGTACCTTGCTTCGCCAGGGGTTCCACAGCCGGACACCAATGATGGTACCCATAATGACGCACAGTCATCACAAACAACGCGTGGGCCAAGGAACGTCGGCAAATCGGCCTTCGACAGATTAAAGAAAATTGTCTGGAGTGATGAGTCCCGTTTCCTGCTGCACCATGCTGATGGATGGGTTCGCTTATGGCGTAAACAGCATGGATCCCTATCGCCTGGTTGTGCAGTTGGGGTTCAACAGGCCGGTGGAGGTGGTGTTCTGGTTTGGGGAGCTTTTTTCCTGGCAAGCCCTACGTATGTTGGTTATCATCGCACAAACACTGAATGGTGGACGCTACATGGACCTGTTAGCCGATCATCTCCATCCATATATAACGTAATTGTCTTTCAGCTGTAACTTAGTCCTTTCGTCAGTAATTACGTTATGTGTGCTAACGTCAATGTAATATCAGAAGGTAACCCCCATTTGCATTACAAGAAGGAGGTCAATTGTAGTACTTACAAATTCGTTTATTTTGCTTGCATGGCTTGTACTCCACACTCACATCCGGTTTACTGGCGTACTCAATACAGTATCAGTGATTTAACATCTAATAGCAGTATAACAGCACGTCTATTATCAATAACATCAATCCCCAGCAAACAACCGCTGCATTACCTTTTTATCTATCGTTCTTATCCAGCCAAACATACGTCACTCTTGTTCCGATTTCAGTGTGTTGCCAACATCATTCCCGTTTGAGGGAAAAGACATAACGTTAAGGTTTGAAAATGTCGAAGGGAACAAACTCAAATTTACATAGAAAAAGAAACTCAAAAGGAAAGTTAAAATAGAATATATGTTACACATATCTTCAGGAGGTTTAACCGGACCAGAGTGCCGTCTTTCAACAGGACAACGCACCGTGTCATAGGGCTCGTATAACTACTGAGTAGTTGTAGAAAAATGACAACGAATTCGGCACATTGCTTTGGCTCCCAAACTCCCCTGATTGTAACCCAATTGAACACTTGTGTGGATATGCTAGAACGGGTGTCTGAGCCAAAGGAATGAGCGTGAACTGACGGAGCTGCTGCATGGGTCACGTTACGCATGGAGGATGTTCGACACCTTGTAGAATCGGTTCCTAGGCGTCTGAGAGTCGTGATTGCACAGAAAGTTGGACCAAGGCGTTATGAGGTAGGTGTTCCTAATGCAAAGCTAACACAGTGTGGACATGGGTCAAGTTACGCATGGACACCTTGTAGAATATGTTCCTAGGCGTCTGCGAGCCGTGATTGCAGAGAAAGGTGTAATAACGCGTTATTAGGTAGGTGTTCCTAATGCAAAGCTAACTCAGTGTAGACATGGGTCAAGTTACGCATGGACACCTTGTAGAATCTGTTCCTAGGCGTCTGCGAGCCGTGATTGCAGAGAAAGGTGTAATAACGCGTTATTAGGTAGGTGTCCTTAATGCAACGCTAACTCAGTGTAGACATGGGCCAAGTTACGCTTGGAAGATGTGTTTCTAGGCGTCTGCGAGGTGCAATTGCACAGAAAGCGATTTGTTAGGTAGGTGTTTCTAATGTAAAGCTAACTCAGTGTATATACAGTATATGTGTGCGCGCGCAGTATATTGTTTCTCTAATTCCATGAACTGTGGCGTATATTCTAATTTAACTTTCATTTTTAGTTCCTTTTCCTATGTAAATTTGAGTTTGTTCTCTTTTTCACTTTCCAAACTTAACGTGATATCTTCTCTCTCACATGAATGAGGTTGGCAACACTTTTGAGATCAGTGAGAGTGACGTATGAATGTGATAAGAACGTTAGATAAAAAGGACGATACAGCATGTAACGTACCAGGAGATGTGACGTACCTGCCCGAAGGACGCACACGACATAAAGGCAGATAGGAATCAGAATAAATTGTCCGCGTAGCTCAATTGGTAGAGTGACTTGTTCCGGAATGAGGGGATCCGGGTTCGAACCCCGGCGCGGATAAAAATGACGGAGAAATTTCCTTCGTTATAATGGCGCCCGAACTATCCGGATGACCCGACCGTTCAAAATCTCGCATTGGTGTGATGTTAATTCCACACCGCGAGATAGGAAAAATAATAAGAGAATCCTTTCTCCAGCACTTCGAAAAAAAAAAAAAAAAAAAAAAGAGGGAGATGATGTAACGTACCAGGAGATGTGACGCACCTGCCCGAAGGACGCACACGACATAAAGGCAGATAGGAATCAGAATAAATTGTCCGCGTAGCTCAATTGGTAGAGTGACTTGTTCTGGAATGAGGGGATCCGGGTTCGAATCCCGGCGTAGACCAAAAATGGCGGAGAAATTTACTTCGTTATAAGCAGTTGCTTAGTGTGTGTGTGTAGATTTTCCTATCGTTGTTAAGATGCAAATTGTACAACAAATAATTAAGGTATTATATGTGATCTGTAAAACTCGCAGTGCTATATTTTGGATTTCGTCAAATATTGCTGAACCAATAAAAGATTATCGTACGTTTGGCTTCTGTATATGTTTCGTCTGGCTGAAAAACTTAATTTGAACTATCCCCTGCAACTATTGCGTTGTATTCTCATTTAGTTCAACATTTCCTTATAGTCATGGTTTTAGACATAGCGTAACACCAATCTCGCACACGAAAAAGAGCTACGTTATAGAACACATAGAGAAAAAAGATATTTCTTCCCGCCTTTTAAGAGTTGTTTGAAATTTCACAAAACGGCTTCTTGCTTTTGATAGTAACCAATCATTACGTACAAATTTTGTGCACTGCGTATCTATTTACAATTAATTCAATCAATGTTAATAATTTTGTACAAGACTATTTTATAAGAAATCAATAAAGTCAAAAAATATTTCGTTTACAGCGTAAATTTAAAGTACAGATGTTTACATTAGTTTAAAATAGATATTTACATGAATTTAATATGGATATTTACATCAATTCAAACCATAAAAATTTACATCATTTTAATAATTTTCAAAAGCTCCTGTTCAAATGCATTGCTTTTGCCATTATTCAAGAGTGTAATGTTTGTGCTACGGCAAAAAACTGCATATCTATAAGATGCATATTGTGACGATCCTCCCCCCCTCGCATAATTAATTGGCGAGAGGCGTGGTTAATTAACGGTAATTGAAACTTGATTGGGGGTTTTAATTAACAGAGAGTTATAATTTTAAACACTTGCGAGGGGCGGTATATTAAAAAAGATCTTCTAGCACTTTGAGTTCAAGTGGCGAGTTGCAGGTGTTTGCCACGAGACAAAGAGCCCATGAACGGAAATGGGACGGGTCAGAGTTTAAAAGCTATTTCCCATGACTCAAAAATTTTGGACGGCAAAAGCGTTTGAAGCTTTTGTCTGTGCCGCGCGCTAAACAATGGGAAAGCTCTTAGACTTGAAGAGCGGTTTATAATAAATGTCGCGGTTTCAAGTGTTGGAATTCACCGCTTACCAATTTCTTGGAGAGGGGAGATTGTTGTTGAAGACAGATCCCGTTTGATATCCGAGAGAACCGGGCCTCGATTTTTCCGCGTGCTAGAATTTGCTTGCCGTCCGTCTGCGTGCTCTTACAATTTTGAGCATAAGAAGGGAAGCCAACTGAGAGCATAAGCTGATGAATAATAACCACCAGATTTACCTAAAAACTTTCTTCACCTCGCCGAAGCATTGATACCTGTCCTAAAGAGCCATTTCAGGTGGAATGCCGACAGAAACATAATAATTAGGGAATATCCTCGCTCAACCAAAGAGAGAGACAGAGAGAGAGCGGAGAGGTGAAACGCCTGACACCAGGAAATACGGAGGACCCCCCCCCTGCAGAGCCTCTTCGTGTCGAGCAGAGGAAAAAAATCTTGTTTGTGTGTCTGATTACGTATCTCCAGTGACCGGGGAACGACATCGCTTTATCCACAGCAAAGACTGAGCGGTGATGGAAGTTAAGATCAAATTACCCGTAGTGCCAACATATTAGTGAAGCGAGTGAGTGTTTGTGTTATTAGTGTCATCCATACTGTGGATACTCAAGGACCTATGTAAGTACTTTTTACGAATACTTTTATTTGCGGTCCATTGTGAACGAACAGACTTTTCGTTAGGACACATTTTCTGAAACACCGAAGAGGGCCAAAGCTGGCCGGAAGCGATAGCCTTTCTATTTATGAAGTATCCGGTGTAATTTATGCATGTATCCATTAAATCCCTGTTTTAATTGTTATACTGTGCCTCCATTGGTTTATCGGTGTACTGTGTCGGCTAACTGGCTAACGAGGTATTGGCGGATCCAGTGATTCGAATCGCAGTCCGGAATTAATTTGGCATCCTGATATCTAAGGCCCAAAGGGTCGCAACAATATTTAAACATTTCAGCGGGGGTCCGGACTCCCAGGTCCTCATTCCTGGATGCGCGCCTACTTTGGGAATATGGCTTTGAAAACGCTGTAAAGCTCAAGTTGGCCGTCCCGGTAACCGAGTTGACTGAGCCATTCAGTCTCCGGTAGCCGAGTGATCTGCGCTAATCTATCTCTGGTAACCGAGTGGTCTGAGCCACTCTGTTTCCGGTAGCTGATCGGTCCGAGACACTCTATCTTCGGTAAACGAGTGGTCTGAGCCACTCCATCTCCGGTGGCCGAGTGATCTGAGCCACTCTATTTCCGGTAGCCGAGTGGTCTGAAACACTCTATCGCCAGTAGCGGAGTGGTTTGAGCCACTCTATCTCCGGTAACCGAGTGATCTGAGCCACTCTATCTCCGGTAGCCGAGTGGTCTGAGTCACTCTATCCCCGGTAACCAAGTGGTCTGAGCCACATCACCACCGGAGACAGCGCTTCTTTTTTCTTTAAAATTCGACTTCATAAGCTCCAAATGCTTGCTGAAATTGTAATACGTATTTTTATATTAGAACTACACTTTCACCGCACAGATTCTAATTTTGTATAGCCAGCCACTGAGTGATCTGAGCCACTCTATCTCCGGTAACCAAGTGGTCTGAGCCACATCACCACCGGAGATAGCGCTTCTTTTTTCTGGAAATTTCGACTTCATAAGCTCCAAATGCTTGCTGAAATTGTAATACGTATTTTTATATTAGAACTACACTTTCACCGCAGAGATTCTAATTTTGTATAGCCAGCCACTGAGTGATCTGAGCCACTCTATCTCCGGTAACCAAGTGGTCTGAGCCACATCACCACCGGAGATAGCGCTTCTTTTTTCTGGAAATTTCGACTTCATAAGCTCCAAATGCTTGCTGAAATTGTAATACGTATTTTTATATTAGAACTACACTTTCACCGCAGAGATTCTAATTTTGTATAGCCAGCCACTGAGTGATCTGAGCCACTCTATCTCCGGTAACCAAGTGGTCTGAGCCACATCACCACCGGAGATAGCGCTTCTTTTTTCTGGAAATTTCGACTTCATAAGCTCCAAATGCTTGCTGAAATTGTAATACGTATTTTTATATTAGAACTACACTTTCACCGCACAGATTCTAATTTTGTATAGCCAGCCACTGAGTGATCTGAGCCACTCTATCTCCGGTAACCAAGTGGTCTGAGCCACATCACCACCGGAGATAGCGCTTCTTTTTTCTGGAAATTTCGACTTCATAAGCTCCAAATGCTTGCTGAAATTGTAATACGTATTTTTATATTAGAACTACACTTTCACCGCAGAGATTCTAATTTTGTATAGCCAGCCACCGAGTGATCTGAGCCACTCTATCTCCGATTTCCGAGTGGTCTGAGCCACTCTATCTCCGATATCCGAGTGGTCTGAGCCACTCTATCTCCGGTAGCCGAGTGATCTGAGCCACTCTATCTCCGGTAACCAAGTGGTCTGAGCCACATCACCACCGGAGATAGCGCTTCTTTTTTCTGGAAATTTCGACTTCATAAGCTCCAAATGCTTGCTGAAATTGTAATACGTATTTTTATATTAGAACTACACTTTCACCGCAGAGATTCTAATTTTGTATAGCCAGCCACCGAGTGATCTGAGCCACTCTATCTCCGATTTCCGAGTGGTCTGAGCCACTCTATCTCCGATATCCGAGTGGTCTGAGCCACTCTATCTCCGGTAGCCGAGTGATCTGAGCCACTCTATCTCCGGTAACCAAGTGGTCTGAGCCACATCACCACCGGAGATAGCGCTTCTTTTTTTCTGGAAATTTCGACTTCATAAGCTCCAAATGCTTGCTGAAATTGTAATACGTATTTTTATATTAGAACTACACTTTCACCCCAGAGATTCTAATTTTGTAAAACCAGCCACCGAGTGCTTAGAGAATGTTTGATCGATCTGCAATAGGTGTTTCACATTCAAAGAGAAATCGATAAAGAGTAAACACACATGCATACCAAAATTCTGCAAATGCAACGTACAATATTCGATGATGCATACGATACATTTTTTTTAAACATTTTTAATGTGGCACATGAATACACGGAGCAGTTGATGAAAATGTCACGAGATTTTCAGATGTTTCAAAAACAGCGAATGCCGTAGTTTTGTCTGTTGAATTTCTTGATACACGGTTGTTATTTGTATATGAGATCATTTGAATGAAGATAAACTGGTTCCTCTCAAAGCAGGTGCACAAAGGCATATGAAAGAACAGATCCCGCCATAAGACCGATACCTTGAAAGGCTCCCATCATGGTTCCGGCTGCTTGTTGATATTCTTTTTCCACACACCTAAAATTAAATAGGTTTAATATATTCTAAAAAAATATATTCGGTTACATCTTATTACTTTTATAACTTCATTTATGCATGTCTTAATAAAAGATTTCAACATTAAGATGGTTCCACCTAAAATTTCTGCCTTATGTTTCCTATGGTAAAATTTCTTTACATATTTTCTTTGCAATTAATGTATTCCCAAGGATGAAAATTTGCACATCGATAAAACTAACTTTAAGTTATGGCATGAGATACTTAATACTTGCTGAAACATAACCATAATTAAGCAATCCAACATTTGTTTGTCTACTGACGTCATCAATGAACAGGTCGCGCCATCTATTAACAGGTCTGAACATTACTCAAAGAAAAAGGATTGATTTTTAATGTAATTATGGTTATGCTTTAGCAAGTATTAAGTATCCCATGCTATAACTTAAAGTTAGTTTTATCGATGTGCAAATTTTCATCCTTGGGAATACATTAATTGCGAAGAATGTAAAGAAGTTTTATCATAGGAAACATAAGGCAGAGATTTTAGATGGAACCACCTTAAACGATAAACTATTCTCTTCTCAATGTTTTCCTATGAGTATTGAAAGGTAAACAGGTTGTGATCTATAAAAATATGTTCGCCACTGAATGAGAACTTTTGTTCAACACGCGGTTGGACTTCCTTCACACCGACTTACACCACGTGCATCCTTGAGCGTCTTAAGGCAATCGAGAACCGTTTTCACACTAACTTTTAAATTTGTTTTGCAATAAGAAAAATAAATATGTTGCTTTGGCAAACTATAATTAGGGTAGTAATTTTATAGCCTGAAAAAAAGACAAAATTGGCCGGGAGGTTGCGGGGTGGTAGATCGCGAAATTTCGCGAAAAGTATGCGTCTTTTCGCGAAATTTCGGGATTTGCCCCGAAAATTTGCAAAATACCGTATTTCCTCAAATATTCGGCTTTCGGACTCTTTCCCTACGCTTTGGATATGAAAGATGCGTTGTCTGTCTCAAAAGCATTTATATTCGCAAAAGGTATTTCACACTTATTGACGCCTCGAAGCATTGCCTTTACATTGCATTTACGGATTCCAAAGTGATGCACTCGAGGAAGATTGCATTCAAAGAGGTTTCTTCCTCGAGTGCATTACAGCTTTCAACATTCGTTTCAGCAGATGAAACAGCAAGAATATTCAAAATGTACATATCTTCTGAATCAGATGTTTCGTCTGCTTTGATGCTCACATCGGATATGGATTTTTTTTTTTTTTTTACTTGTTCCTTGTGAATATCGTATACACAGTGTGGCAAAGAATTTTTAAGACTGAGTCTGTAAAATCAAACAGAAACAAGAAATTATAATTTGCTTTGGTTTGTTATTCAAAATAAGTCCCTCCGGCTTCAATACACTTGTTACAGCGATTTAATAATGATTCGAATGTCTGTTCCAGTTCACTTTGCGGAATTGCCTCCAAAGCACGCGTCGAAGCTGTTTGTATGGTCGAAATATCATCAAAATAACACCCTTTTAACGTCCTTGTAAGTTTTGGGAATAAAGAAAAGTTGCAGGGTGCTAAATCAGGCAAATACGGTGGATGATTCAACACACAGACGTTATTTTTTGCCAAAAATCTACGAACAAGAAGTGAGGTGTGACTGGGTGCATTATCGTGCAATAAACACCAACTGTTTTCATCTCAATATTCTGGACGAATGCGACGAATTCCGACTTTCAAACGCCTCAAAACATTTAAATAAAACTCACCAGTAATTGTTTGTTAACTTGGAACAAATTCTTTGTGGATAATACCCTTACTATCGAAGAATGTAATGAGCATTGTTTTGATTTTCGATGGAACTTTTCTCGTTTGTTTTTTTTTTTGGCTTGTGGCGAGTTTTTTTACTTCCATTCCGCACTTTGTCGCTTTGTTTTAGGATCATATTGAAAACACCATGTTTCATCACTAGGAACAATCGATTTTAAGAAGTTTCGATCATTTTCAGCGGCTGAAATGATATCTCTGCAATGTGCCCTTCTCCTTGATTTTTGTTCATTGGTTAACGTGTGTGGAACAAATTTAGCACAGGCTTTTGTTTTGCCCAAATCTTCATGCAGGATGTTTCGAATCATTTCTTTGTTGATGTTTAAAGACTCTTCCATCATTCTTAGTGACGCACATCGATTGTTTGCCACGAAATCACGCACTTTTTAAATAATCTCAGGTGTCCTAGATAAACTTGGTCTTCCGGTATGCTGATCATCTTCTAGCGTATCTCTTCCGTCCAAAAACGTTTGTGCCACTGGAAAACATTTGATCTACTTAAACAAAACTCACCGTAAACTTGCTTCATCATTTGGTACGTTTCCGAGGCACTTTTACCAAGTTTTGCGTTACATTTAATAACAGCCCTTTGTTCCATCTTAATAATTCAACATGAAAAAAATTGTACTTCTCGAATGAACGGCCGTTACGTTTGAGTTACTTTAACAACTGCGCAGTACTTTTGGCAGAAAGCAAGCAGATGGTCACAGTTTATAACGCATTTGCGATTACACTGGTGGCGCCACCGTAGACTGAAATCTAGCGCCAGTCTTAAAAATTCTTTGACGCACTGTGTATTTTCGGCAAATAACATGTACGCATCCAATTTGCATTTAGAATAACACCAATATCTTTCAACAAATTTCTTAAGTAATTTTTTTATGTAGATTTTGGAAAGTGAGTTGTTAGCTGCACCATAGGCACCAGTTAATTTCGAAAGTTCAGTTGAGCGTTTCTTGTTTATTTCTTTTCTCAATTAATTCATCAACACATTTCTTCATTGACTTCCGTTGACTGTTCAGACACACCTTTTCTTTATGCAGCTTACTTGCTAAATGCTTTTCACTGCCGTCCTTTCTTGAAAAATCCACTGGTATGTTGCAACACGAACAGAACAATAGATTTTTGTTCACATGAAACGTTCCCTTGCTGTACTACTTGCACCTTTCAGATGCACTCATTTTACTCCTGTGACTCATTCTCAAAATTAACAAAAAATATCCAGAAACTTTATAAACTAAATGCTCACACGAAAGCTAAACACATTTTCTAAGCTAAGCGTCTGCGAAACTCAAACATTTTTTTCTCTGAGTTTCTTTTCCAGCTAAAACAATTAATGCATCTGACGACATTCTGGTTTACGGTTAACTAGTATGGCAAGTCGCCAAGAACATTCGAAAGCAAGAGGGGGGGGGGGGAGGAGGTAATCACGAAAGACCACACACATGCATTCTTAAGCAGAGTGCATGTGACCTGCAATTACCCGTCACGCTTGTTCGATAAGAGTCGCTTCGTAACGAACAATCTTGAGAGGTAATTCAAAGTTTAAAGTTCTGGTTTTGACTTTGGAGTAGGATTACTTTGCGGAACATTTCTCGCGTTAATTCCAATGAAGCCAGTAATAGAGTTATTTAAATATGAAAAATAGTTTAAAAATTATAACAGAAATTTGGAAAAAATAGGAAAATAAATCTGAAATTCACGGATATACGCTGCTGGTCACCCAAAATGCAACACCAAGAAGGAAGCATCCGATTGGCCTGAAATTCGCAGCATGCGTCGCCCGCGAGAGGACATGCAAACGATTAGCATTGCAGGGCATATGCAAATCATGTGCGCCCGGCATGCCACCGAGAAGCATTATAAGAAGGGTGCACAGAAGGCGGGCTGTAAGTAGTGGAAGTGTGTTGTGCTGCCGGACCTGTGCATGGGAAGCTTCCTGATGCCTCGTCGCAGAATACGGCAGTCATTCCAGCACTTTTCGGAGTTCGACAGCGGACGAATAGTGGCTTATCGCGACAGCGGTTTATCGTACCGAGACATCAGCGCCCGTGTGGGACGACATTCAGCCACAGTGAGGCGAGTATGGATTCGGTGGGCGCAGGAGGGACGGACGGACATGTGTAGGCAGTCATTCTATGAAGAACGTACGTTTGTGAAATCCCAGACAATTTGGTGTGTGGAACGTAACATCCCACTGATTTATTTTTTCGATGCTCTGAAGAAAGGATTCTCAATTTTCCTGTCTCGCGGTGTGGAAAGAACATCACACCATTGCGAGAAACCTACCAGCCAGGTCATCCTTGAAATTCGGGTGCCAATATGACGAAGTAAATTTCTCCATCATTTTTACGCCAGGGAGACTCGAACACCCTACTCGCCGCCCCGGTGGCGCAGTGGTCTAAGCGATGGCTTCTGATCATTCGTCCAAAAGGGGTCCGGGTTCGAATCCCGGTAAGGCATGGATATTGTGTTTGTCTTACGCCACTGGCTCTCTCCCTTTCCTGGAACCAGTGGCTCTAAATTAAGGACGGGCGACTACTTATAGCCCATTGTGTTGCTCACGGTGGTCGTTAAACCTCCAATCCAAAAAAAAAAAAAAACCAACTCTCGGCTCCGGAGCTCCGAGTGCTATCCACTGTACTACACCGGCATGTGATTTCACTGCTATCTGCCCTTATCTCGTGTACGTCCTGCGGTGCAGGCTCGTCACATTTATCCCCCTCTCCCGTTCCGAAAGAGGGCCGACACATGGCCCACGGGTCAGTCGGGACCATCTGTCGCTGTGGACAGTCATCCGATGAAGAACGTGCATTTCAGAAATTCCAGACAATTTGGTGTATGGAACGTAACATCACACTCATTTATTTTTTCGAAACACTGAAGAAGGGATTCTCATTTTTCCTGCTACCCCGTGTAGAAAGAACATCGCATCATTGCGAGAAACTTAACAGCCGGGTCATCCTGGAAGTTCGGGCACCAATGTAACGTACAAGTTTGTCCGTACCAGGCATCGAAACCGGGCCTCCTCACTCCGGAGTAAGTCGCTCTCCCAACTGAGCTACGTGGACATGTGCTCTCACTGCTATCTGCCTTTATCTCGTGTGCGTCCTGCGGGGCAGGCACGTAACACCATCGATATAGATATATAATATGAATACATAAATATGCCTATTATCACCCATTCATATGTTTTAACTACAAAATGGATTTAGCGAGGATTTCCGTCGGTCCCGAGCTTCTCGGGGTAGATAGATAGATTGAAGATTTGATTATAGCAGATCTAGCTGTCTGATGCCCCTTTCGACGTCATCCCACAAATGCTCCATTGGATTGAGATCTGGTGATTGAGGAAGACAATGCAGCAGGGAAAAGTCTCGATGATGCTCCTCAAACCATTCGTGTACAATACATGACATGGAGCATTGTCTGATGGAAGTATCCATCTCCATTGGGATAAACCATCAGCATAACTGGGTGGACTTGGTCGGCAACTCCACACGAATTAAAGGGCCCAAATACTCACACGAAAACATGCACCAGAACATAACGTGGCCTCTGCCAGCATGAAGAGCAGTGACGATACAAGATAGGATCATGCTTTCGCGCTGCTGTCTCCATATCCTCACTCTTCCATCTGCATGGTGCAGTTGAAAACGTGATTCGTCGGACCATATTACCCTTTACTAAACATTTACTGTCCAATTCTTGTGTTCCTGAGCAAACTGGAGGCTTTCTTTTTGTTCGCTTCAGTAACAATGGCTCACGGACAGGCCGTCCGCTTCTGACGGTGAAATGTGCGGCGAACTGTACGTTAAGAGGAAATCGGATCTATAGGTCTGCACGGACACGGGCCAGGTCCGGCCTTTGTTCATTTCTAAGTTGTGTAATATACTGATTTCATTGTCCCGTTCCGCCAATCTGTCTTGGCTCCACGGGGACTTATTGAGCACCTTGGATGTTATTTTGACATGTTGCGACAATTATCCTGCCTTGAGACGCCGGTTCGGACCCTGGCCACCCCAATGGCCCAGAGACCAGCCCGTGGTGACGTGCTGGCAGGCGACCTAGTATACCTTGTCTGGGTTCCCGCTCTGTCTGGCGGGATAGGTCGTTTCTTACTTTTTCGTTGACTGGAAGATTCCTTGCCCTCGAACTTTTTTTGGGGAATAATTTCCCTTTATTTTCTTTTTCAAAACATCTACACACATGTATACACTGTCCTCATGCTTAGGACTTACAACATCAAGAGATAGCAAAAAATTTATTTACAGAATATTTACATTGGTGGTCTCTTCGTCTGCTTTCCCACAGACTTCTACCCTCATTCATCTTCCGAATCGCTTTCGGTGTGCACGTTCACCTCCTGCGTTTCGGTCCCCGTTTGATTGGGGAAGATGGTATGTTGCTGGAGGGTTAGCCTTTCTACAAAGGCTATTATCCCTCTCCTGTTAACGGAAGATTGGATGAGCAGATCCAATCTTCGCGTTCTTTGCACACCTGGGATCAGTGTGTTTCTCCATTCGGCGAAGCCACTGCATTCAAGTACGCAGTGTTCTATGCTTGCCGTTCTCTTTCCACAGGGACAAGTGCAGTTCCTGATGGCAAATCTGCCTAGGTATTCAGGGCTGATGCCATGGCCACTGAGTACTTGATTCAGGAACTTATTTGTCTGTGCTCGTTTGGTCGAGACCTTCGGAAACACTCTGTGTGTCTTCCGCCCTGTCTCTCCCGTGTCCCATTTGACCTGCCATTCGGTCATGGTCCGACGTGCTAATGCTGCGCGAGTACACCTTCGCGGCGTTCTGCATTGCACGTCGACCGTCTCTTTCAGCGTGGCTGCCTTCGCCAGCTGATCTGCCCTTTCGTTTCCTAGGATTCCGACATGGCTTCGTACCCAGTGGAAACTAACTGCCCCATCTCCCTCTGCCCTCAAGAGGGTTTTGATCCTCTGGACGATGGGGTTTCTTCCCCTGAATCTACTCAGAGCCTGCAGTGCTGCCTCACTGTCCGAGTAGAGTTTTATTCTTTCTTCACTACGCCTGGGGAGTGCCCAGGTGAGTGCCATCTCTATCGCCAGAAGTTCTGCCTGGAAGACAGAAGCGTTCTGCGATAATTTCACGCTTCCTGCAGTGGCTTCGTTCCCGTCCGAGAACGCACAGAAGCCTGCCCCCACTTGTCCCTTCAACTTTGAGCCGTCCGTGAACAGCTCATGCCCAACTCCCGTGGGTTTCTCCTTGTCCCACGGTGGGCAAATTTCCTCGGCAGGGTGGATCTGCCAGCAAACACGGGCCGAGCAGGGTTTTTTTATTTTTTTTATGAGCAAAACAATCGTTGTACGGTGCCTTTCTCGTTTGGAAATCCCACAACATACAGCAGCAGGATAAGAATGAATAATTTCCGCTGTTGGAAAAAATAGAAGTTTTATCACATCCTCCCCTCTTACAAAACAATTGGAGTGGGTCAGATCCCTTAGGTTTTCAATGTGAATGTGGTCCCTTCTCTCTCTCTCTAACTTCCACTCTCCTCTCATGCTTCAGGGCAGGCTATTAACTGCAGCATTTATAAACCGAACCACCCGCTCGCAGACGATCTTTTTTTAATGTTCTGGTCGACGGCACTTTGTTCTCTAGATGTGTGAAAAGCTTTTAAGTTGTCTTAAATGGCACGAGAGAAATGCGCTGGGAGAAGTTTACTTCTGTGTATAAATCTGTGCCGTAATTTTGCCATTTGTACTCTCAGGGAGTCAGCAGATGGCAAATGAACCCTTAGGTGCCCCAGCCTGGCCGTTTTAAAAACTTCTGTGACACTGGTTAGCTGGGCAGTCTGTCGTTGGTTTCCCTAGCATATGCTCAGTTCAGTGTTGCTGATAAATACTCTTCCATACTTATTATGGAGTTTAAGAAAGCGAAAGATTTTCGCGAGAAATCTTTTCCGGAGAATATGTGCTTGTAAACAATGTAAAGTAGAACGATCGGACTCATAATTCTGGATATTTCGTACTTTTCGAATTAACCTCTCCTCCCTCCTTATCCCCAAGGATATTCTGAGTCCGGCGGTAGGTAATGATAATTTGAAAACCCAGAAAATTTGAAAGGCATTGAAACTGTGGTTTACGTGCAATATTTTTGAGTATACAATCCCCCCCCCCTCCTCAGACGTCACGTGACTTATACAGAGTCACAGAAATATTCCTAATTAACGTTTATTGTAACAGTATACGCGTAGCAATTAAGAAAAGGAAAACTCTTCAGAAGTCGAATGACCGAGTGCGCCAGGTGTCAAATTCGTGTTTTAGTAATTGTTGAAATTTTACGGGCCGGGCCTTGGAAACAGGAAAAATAAACGGGTCGGGCCTTGGAAACAGGAAAAATAAACGGGCCGGGCCGGGCTTTAATTACAAATTTAAACGGGCCGGGCCTTGGACGTGCGGGTTTGGGCCGGGCCGGGCTTTCCAAATTAACGCCCGTGCAGACCTCTAATCAGAATTGGTCTCCGATTCAGATTATCCGTAATCTGACGAAGTGTTGCTCCTCTATTGTGTAACGTATACTCTATATTCACTTTCCTTTTGATTTTACTATCTCTGTTTATTTTATTTTACTATGTAAATTATCTTCTTACTGAACGGAATATTATTTCACCCGATGAATGAGATCTGGCAATGAGTGTAAGTCATGACGTGGTGATAGCCAGTATATATATGCGCGTTCATCGATAGCAAAGGAGAGCGTTTGGTGTTGTACGGAGAGATTTTGTTGTTATAAGGAGAGCTTTTGTTGTTATAGGGAGATCGTTTGTTGTTATACTAGAGGAGAGAGTTTCGTTCTATGTCATTAGTGTGATTCTTCATTATTATGAAACAAGTTGTGTGTGTGTGCTTTGGATGACCAAGAGTTGCATAATAAAAAAGCTTGTAGTAAGTACGTCTTTCTCAATTCATAGTTTTTGTCAGACCTCTGTCTGGCTGTTAGGTTTATATCATTAGTTTATTACCATTAACAACCAGCGTTAAGACTTTATTCATTATAATTAGCTTAGCGGAAAGTAAATAAAGCTAATTCATATATAATTGGACTGAACAAATCTGCATACTATCCGCTCAGCTCGAGCATCCAGTAGCCGTTGACGACCATACGCCTTGAGCCCAGACCCGGTTTTTTGACTGGCGGTGCACCCTCTGTAAACTTTAAAAACTACAACACTCAAACATTTCCCAAGGGCAGCCATTTTGTTAATGCTCGCACCAATGCTTCGAGCACCCTCGATCATTCCACGTTCAAAGTCCGTCAGATCGCATCTTTTATCCATTATTTTATGCGCAATGCATTTCATTAGTCCCTGCATGCCTTCAGCGTTCCCTTTTTATACCGATTCAGCCATCTTGCGTTAGCAGCATCTGCGGTATATCTACAAAGGCCGTTCCATAAAAACTGAGAGTCATTTTTTTTGTGTTGGCAACAGTGCGAAGGGAAAAAATAACCACGCAGACGACTAACTGAATTAAGGAAGTATCTATGGCAACAGTTATTAGCCGTGGCAGACGATTCTGGTTTTGTTATTGCGCAGTTGTTTAAGGTACAGGGGTTGTCCAAAATAATGGAAACACCTCGCTGAAAACAGTGACTTTGGTATGTGCTACTTTTTTAGTAAAACGAACATATAGCTACAATTGTTTTTGTAAAAAAGTGTTGCTTATAGTCTCAAGGATCTCTGTGATTGTATTGTAAATCGGTGTTTGCATAATTTCGCTCCAGGTGAAGACACAATGAGTGACCTGTCGGAGTTCCAAAGAGGTCAGATTGTAGGAGCCCGTCTGGTTGGTACGTCGGTAACCACAGTGGCACAGGTATTGGGGGTATCGAGAGGTACCGTGTCGAAGGTCATGACAGCATACAATGTTCACGGCACAACATCATCTGCGAGACACAACTGTGGGAGGAAAACTAAACTCACTGCGAAAGACAGGAGGACATTAAAGAGGATTGTGACCGCAAGGAGGAAGACCACGTCGACGAAAGTAACATGCTGAGTTTAACGCACATCTCCAAATTCCAGTGTCGACCCATACCGTGTGAAGGGATTTGCATAAGCACAATATTTACGGCAGAGCTGCGATTACGAAACCCCTGGTGTCACAATTGAATATGAAACGGAGACAACAGGGGTGCCAGGAACATAAAACGTGGACTGCGGATCAATGGAAACATGTCTTGTTTTCCGATGAATCAAGTTTCTTACTATTCCCCACCACAGGACGGGTTTACGTGTGGAGAACCCCCGCAGAAGCCAACAACTCAGACTGTCTCCTTCCTACAGTGAAGCATGGGGGCGGTTCCGTAATGGTTTGGGCCATGATCTCGTGGTTTGCAGCAGGTCACATTATCGCCTTACACGGACGGACAACTAGCTGTGACTATGTCACCCTTTTGGCCGACCATGTGCATTCAATGGCGCAGACACTGTTTCCGTCAAGGGATTGCACCTTTCAAGATGATAATGCCCCGATTCACAGAAGTCAAACTGTTCAACCATGGTTTGAGGAACATGAGGATGAAGTTGGACACCTTTCCTGGCCTGCACAATCCCCGGACTGAAACATCATTGAGCCCCTGTGGTCTGTGCTGTAAAACAGAGTGCGATCCAGTTACCCTCCTCCGGGGTCTCTCAAGGAATTTGAGCAGTTTCTGCAGGAAGAATGGTACAACATACCACTTACCACCACCCAGGACTTGTATGCGTCCATTCCAAGGAGGATTCAAGCAGTTTTAAATGCCAAGGGTGCTCCCACACCATATTAGGTGCGTAACACCTATTGTTTCAAGATGTTTCCATTATTTTGGCCAACCTCTGTACGTCTGCATTTCGTCATACAGCTATGGAGGTGAGTGATTCCAAGTTAAGAAGTGAAAGGCGTTGTACGATAAAATTTTGCTATCGTTTGGGTATAACGGCTTTAGAAACAGTTGATTTAATGAAAAAGCTTACAAAGATAGATATTTGTGTGAGTCAACGATTTTTAGATGGCACCATGAAGGACATTCCTCTAAATAGTGGTGAACTAAAATACACAGTATTTGAAAAACAATGTGCTGCAGAAGTACTCAACCAAAGGAATTTTGGCTCGCAGTTTATTTATATCTATGAATTGTATTAGTAATTTCTGTAAGATTTTTACTTTTGAACTAAAGTACACAGATATCTGAAAAAGAAAAAAAATGTGCTGCTAAATTACACCAAGGAGATTTGGGCTCTCAGTTTAGTTATATATATATGAATTTTATTCCTAATTTGTGGAAGATTTTTACTTTTGAACTAAAGTACACAGATATCTGAAAAGGAAAAGAATGGTTGCTGAACTATACGGAAGAAATTTGGGCTCTCGGTTTAGTTATATCTATGAATTCTATTCGTAATTTTTGTAAACTTTTTAAGGTTTAAAATTTTGTCTCTGATTTTACAGTTTTCAGAGCTTATGACCAGAGGCAAAAAATTTTGCCCTTCGGACTCTAAGCTAAAGGCCTGTAGCCAGAGGGGACGCTCACATTCGACTGGTTTGCTTTTGTATCATTCAGTACGTTACCCTGCAGGGCGGAATGTTGAACTAGTAACAATGTAGCAGGCTTCATTTAGAACAAGGTTAAACTAGAGTCTACGAACCTTGACTTTAGAACACCAAACTTAAATTCGTTCATACAATTCCGTATATAGCAGCCAGGGACGTCGCTAGACTTCGAAATCAGGATGGGCGACAGGTGGGCGAGTAATATTTTTGGTAGGGCAAGGCTGATAACAACTTTTTTATTTTTATGATTTTTTTTTTGAAGGTGTAACGCCACCGTGGGCAATTCAGTGGGCTATAAGCAGTCACCCGTCCCTAATTTAAGATTACATGTTTCCAGGTAAGGGAGAGAGCCCGTGCCGTAAGACAAACACAACATTCATGCCTCCGCGGGATTCGAACCCTGACCCTTCTTGGGAGAATGGCCATAAGCCAGTGCTTACACCACTTAATACTTTTCTCTACCGACTACCAAGGAATTCGTGCAATCCCCACGCCCTCCACTTAGAAACACATACATACACGGATCTGACTAGTTATGTCACTGGTGTAAGATAGAAATGTTGCTAGAATGCCGTCTTCAACTTTTTGCTTGCTCTGAATGCATTGTCTTAAATTGCTTTTCAAAATTTTGCAGTTTTTGCTTACGAAAATAATACTGTACTTGAAAAATTTATTTAAAAGAAAATGTCTTTTTTGTTTATCTAAATCAAAATTTAACGTCCTGCTGCGCAGACGCAATACCTCCCCTCTTCTTAACTCTCTACCTTCCATCCAGCGACTTTGCCTTGCACTCCTCTCCGACAAAGCTGTCGTCAGCCACTTTCTTCACTTTTACTGTCCCGGGACAGTCTTAAGAGCGCTAGTGTAGCTTTAGACTCCACTTTACGTGTTGGAATCCCTTATTTTGTAAAGAAAATAAACAGAGCATTTAGTAGTGACCCCCTCAGTGAATTCCTGTCCACCCTCCTCATTAGCCCCTGCCCATACAAACATGAAGAAGGGGATTAAACTAAGGAATTGGAAGAGTGGCGAACAACTGAAGTTTCATGGCCCTTCTGTTTTGATAACGTTTTTTGGTGAAGTAAACCACTCACTTCCTAGGGGGAAATACGTAGGGCTGCGTGAAGTAAAACCTAGGACTTATTACTTGGCAAAGTGCAGATTATATCTTAAAGTTAAATATACTGAAAAAATGGCCCATTTTGTACTGGGTGAGCAGCCGGATGGGTAAGACCAATTTCAGGGTGGGTTTGGCCCACCCTCGTATTCCCTTGGAAACGTCCCTGATGGCAGCTGACCAAGACAGCACCGGCTTCAGGAAGAGACAGGGTGCTCTAATTGTTTAAAGTATTGTCTAAGAGCAGCGGTTTCTTTGGTAACTTGAATTTATTAGGTGTGTAACTTAATTCTCGGCCACATGCACGACACGTTGACAGCAAATTATAGCAAATCGAATACGTACCTAATCAAGGAAATAATCCCCGTCGTGTTGGATACATTTGAGCCATCGGTCAGAGAGCTGCCGAATGCCACTGCGGAAAAAAGAGGGCTGTTTCGAGTTGATGAAGTCATCAATACTTGTGTGGACCTCCTCGACAGAAGTGAAGTGCGTGTCACTTAGGTGATGTTGTAGGGAGAGAAAGAGGTGATACTCCGACGGGGCGAAGTCTGGAGAATACGCCGGGTGGGACAAAATCTCCCATCCCAGGTCGGTGATCGTGTTTAAAGTAGTTTTCGCCGTGTGAGGACGAGCGTTATCCTGAAGCAACAGGACCGACCTTCTGCCCTTGCTGGTGTATGGCCTTTTCGCCTCCATTGCGTCACTCACACGAACGAGTTGCTGACAATAACGCTCAGCATTGACCGTTTCACCAGGTTTGAGCAACTCATAGTGTACGACACCGCGCTGATCCAACCATATGCACAGCAACAACTTCCTGGCATGGATATTCGGTTTGGCGGTACTGGTGGTAGGCTGACCTGGATAAACCCACGATTTGCGCCGCTTAAGATTATCGTAGAGGCTCCACGTCTCATCACAGGTCAAAATCTTGTGGAGGAAATCCTTCTTCTGGAATCTGGAGAGCAAGGACACAGCAACATCGTAGCGCCGAGACTTGTTCGTAGCTGTGAGTTGGTGGGGCACCCAACGGTTCTCCTTGTGAATCCGTCTAAACTTGTGCAGGTGCTTTGCAATGGCTTGCCGTGCTACTCGGAGTTCCTGGGCGAGCTCAGGCTGGGTGCGACAGGGATCCGCGTCCAACAGTTGTTCCAGTTCTTCATCGTCAACTTTCTGTGGCTGTCCCAGACATTCTGCATCACGGAGATCAAAATTTCCCTGCTTAAACCGCTGGAACCACTTCTTACACGTACTAAAAGACACAGCAGCCTCACCCAAAGCCTCACCCAGCCTCATTTGCCGGGCTTCTGCGGCAAAAATTTTCAGCTAAAACGCGAACAGGAGGCAGTGCCTCAAATGTTGCCTCTCGAACGACATTGCTTTCACCGTCAACTTTCGTCCCTTCTGTCACTACAGCTGTGAGAAGTTACAGTTGCCTGGAAAGCTGTTAGATGGCGCTGCAATCAGCCATTATCGCACACAGCTATTTGCATTTGCCGACGTTCTATGATCGCTTGCGGTTAGGGGCCGATAATAAAGTTGCACACCTAATACGTTAAAAGTAAAACTACTTATGAAATGAAATGGTCGTTGGGTTTTGTCCTCTGTTGTTTTCCTACCTAATTGTACATACCATAATTGCTATGTACAATTAGGTAGGAAAACAATTAGTGAATTCCAAATGTTTTTTTCAGCTGCACAATTAATAAAAACGAGACTCCTTCAGCTGACGTGTAACCTGTTCTTTGTGATATAAACATTTTTAGCTAAATTATAAAGTTATTAGGGCTTATTTTTTATTCTTTGTAATATTTTCTATTTTTTTTTATTTATGTCCATATAAAAGAACACAGACGTATAAAATGTGTGTGCGTCTATGTGCCTGAGAGACAGAGAGAGAGTGGGAGATCAGGGCTTGTGGGAGATATTCCGCCCAAACCTTAAACGCTAAACATTGCGTTCTCCGAAACCAACTGTCTATTTTCACAACTGCCGCCCCTGTGGCGTAGTGGTCTAAGGCGTTGGCCTCTGATCATTCGTCCGTAAGGGGTCCGGGTTCGAATCCCGGTCAGGCATGGATGTTGTGTTTGTCTTACGGCACTAGCTCTCTCCCTTACCTGGAACCAGTGACCCTAAATTAGGGACGGGCGACTGCTTATAGCCCATTGAGTTGCTCACGGTGGTCGTTAAACCTCCAATCTGCCGCCCCGGTGGCGCAGTGGTCTAAGGCGTTGGCCTCTGATCATTTGTCCGTAAGGGGTCCGGGTTCGAATCCCGGTGAGGCATGGATGTTGTGTTTGTCTTACGCCACTGGCTCTCTCCCTTCCCTGGAACCAGTGACCCTAAATTAGGGACGGGCGACTGCTTATAGCCCATTGAGTTGCTCACGGTGGTCGTTAAACCTCCAATCAAAAAAAAAAAAAAAAAAAAAAAAAAAAGGAATATCTCTAAATTTATCAGTACGTTGAATATTTGTCATAGCGAAGACACAGTGGTCTAAGCGATTGCCTCTGATCATTCGTCCGAAAGGGGTCCGGGTTCGAATCCCGGTGAGGCATGGATGTTGTGTTTGTCTTACGGCACTGGCTCTCTCCCTTCCCTGGAACCAGTGACCCTAAAATTAGGGACGGGCGACTGCTTATAGCCCATTGAGTTGCTCACGGTGGTCGTTAAACCTCCAATCAAAAAAAAAAAAAAAAAAAAAGGAATATCTCTAAATTTATCAGTACGTTGAATATTTGTCATAGCGAAGACACAGTGGTCTAAGCGATTGCCTCTGATCATTCGTCCGAAAGGGGTCCGGGTTCGAATCCCGGTGAGGCATGGATGTTGTGTTTGTCTTACGCCACTGGCTCTCTCCCTTCCCTGGAACCAGTGACCCTAAATTAGGGACGGGCGACTGCTTCTAGCCCATTGAGTTGCTCACGGCGGTCGTTAAACCTCCAATCAAAAAAAAAAAAAAAATTTCACAACTGGTATTCACATTTGGACTAATTTTTCCGAGAGGATTTCACCGATGAAGACGCGAGTCCATGGATCCCAGGAACATATGTGGAATTTTTTTCCGGGGAAAGGTGGAGGCCCAGAAAAAATGAATGTTTTTGAAATTCATCAGGGCAATATAAAAGTTAATGAAAATTAAAAGAAAAAATTAAAGCATTTTTTAATGTAAGTTGAATTTTTTTTATTAAATTAATGTAAGTCCCATTTTAACGTAAAACATAAAAAATTAAACACCTTCGGGGGGCAACCAACAATTAGGTAAGAAAACAATCCCCTCTAAATACGCCCCTGATGGACCCCCTTCCACTTAAGAAATATTTGCTTACGCCACTGCTTTTTACTAAGAGATGTTTTAAATGAAATACGAGGCGTTTTACAAAAATGGGGTAGATAATACACTGCTGGACAATTGCTAAGGACGGATCATAAACGGCTATATAGCGCATAAAAAAGTAAGTGTGGTTGGATGCCAAGTGAAATAAAATAATGTCAGAATGCCAGGACATTACAAGAAAGACAGTGCTCTGAAATCCAGAAGGCTTTGGAACGTGTTCAAGGGACAAACAGGCTATTTTGTGCAGAATACGTAAATGTGAAAAAATGCAATTACCGTCTGCAGGCGTTCCGGCGTAAGATGTCAATACGGGATATGGCCACCATGGAGGGCGATGCAAGATTCCACACGTCGTGTCATGCTTTGCACAACATTATCAAGCAGCTGTTGGGGTAATTTATTCCATTCCTCTGTCAGTGCACGGATGAGGGTGTCCTTGTTTATTGGAGGGCATTGGCGACCAGCAAGACTCCTCCCCAAAGCATCCCACACATTTTCAATGGGATTCAGATCTGGAGAACGTGCTGGCCATACGAGGCGTTGAATATCCTTGCTCTCAAGACACTCCTGGACAGCGACTGTTCGATGACCTGTTGCGTTGTCTTCCATGAAAATGAATCTATCACCGACAGCACCACGGAACATGCGAACATGAGGTAGCAGAACATCATTAATGTATCGTTGGCCAGTCATAGTCCCAGTTGGAAACACATAGAAAAAACGTACGGCCATTGATCATGATGCCAGCCCATACCATGACACTACATGTCGGATATCGGTCCCTTTCCTGTATGTTTGCTGGACAATGTGCAGTACCACTATCACGCCAGATCAGTTGTCGTCGACAATCAGACGATAGACTGTATCTACTCTCATCTGAGAAGAGGACAGCAGACCAGTCGTTATCAGTCCAATTGCGATGTTGATGGCACCATTGCAAACGGGCGGTACGGTGACGTCTGGACAATGGGATGCACACAACAGGACGGCGGGCGTATATTCCTCCTTCATGCAAACGTCTGACGACAGTTTTTCGGGAGATCCGCTTGCCAGTAGCAGCCATAAACTGATTTGCTACCTCACTAGCTGTGCTGCGCTGGTGTCTTTTTGTTGATAGCACTATGTACCGATCTTCTGCAGGTGTCGTACTGCGAACACGACCTCTCCCGTGACGTTTGCTACACTCTCCATTTGTTTGAAATGATTTCCAAAGCCTTGAAACAACACTGTGGCTGACGTCGAACTCCCTGGCAACATCTGTTGTTTTTCGCCCTTCTTCAATCTTGCCAATAATACGGCCACGCGTAAAATTATCTAGCTGATGTCGGGAAGACATACTGAAAATTGCAAGTTCGTCAATTGATTCTTTCCGTTTCAACTTTGTGTTTGAACAACAACGGTCAATACGCGTCAAATCCTTTATATCTCTTATCAGCGCTATGACGTCACGAACAAGTTCGGCAACCCAAAATTTGCATACGCCCAACACGTCTTACTGTAACCCGCACTTATGCTAATTTCCACATTTTCCTGCCTTCCATTTTATGGTTGCTATCGTTGCTATTGTCATCCGTCCTTAGCAATTGTCCGGCAGTGTATTAAAATCTCGTAAATATTCTTTTTAAAATGTGGAGGAATATTTTATCTTTTTTCGTTTTGGGTTAAATATATTGCTTTCATAATCCACGCAATTTAGATTTAAAATTCTTCTGGTAAACGAATAAGCTAAAACATCTTTTGACATTGATTTCTGAGGTAAATGTTGCGATCCAGAAGTAAAAAAGGAAACACGTCGCAGTGGCGCCATCTGTAGAGCATTTATGGACACGCTATTAGATGTTTTATTTTGAATCGAGTTTGCTCATTTTCTTGGAAAATAAACTGAATTTAATGTATTTTATCTCGTCTTACATCTCAAACTCATTCCCAGAAGCCGGACTTTGCTGTAAGTTATTCTTTTGCTGTATTTTATGAAGCTTTTTCTATCACCATGATTACGTTCTGTCTGTGAGCTGCATTGCTGTAAATCGGATTACCTGACCTAATTAATGACTAAGCCATTTCCGGCGTACACTGCAACGAACCCTGACACAGGTACGTCTGCAGGAAGCTATAAGCGAGCAAAGGATATAACTGTTTTTGAAATTCCCATACTATGAAAAAGAGCTGAAGATTATTTGGAGGCATAGCTGAGCTAAATATAGTTAAAACGGAAAAATGAAAAAAACACCCCTATAAATAGTTAGTAAGCCTTGGGAGGCGAATTAAAGGGTAGGCAAAGTTAAGTTAAACTTGCTCAGCAAAAATGAATTCAGTAGTGCTTTTAACTCTTCTTTTTTTCAAATTCTGTTAAAAACCTATTAGTAATATAGCTCTGTTACTTTCAACTGAATATTATTCTTTTTTTGCAAAACTAAAAATAATTCTTGTTAGGGGCCTTTCGTCTAAGAATTAAATAAAACTGGGCACATCTGTGTGTAAGGCAATGAAATGCAAGCATGAATTTCAAATCAGACAAAAACACAATATGAATAAATTCCTACTAATGATCTCAAATATTTCTGTTAAAACATAATAGTTAAAAAGATAATGATTTATGGATGGATAGTCTTAAAAAAGGTCTGACAACAAACACAGCAAACCCTAAATACATGAGCAATATAGAAAAGATTTTGATAGAAGAAAAGGAAATCGAAAAACTAGATGAATACATTTATTTAGGTCAAGTAATCAGTTTTGAAGAAAGGCAAGAAAGAGAAATCAATTGAAGAATTATCCAAGGTAATAGAGCCTTTTAGATACTTAAAGACTATTTAACCATTGATCTTCTATTGTGTTTAAAAAGGAAAAATCTTCAATGCATGTATTATCCCCCGTGTTTACTTATGGAAGTGAAACATGGAATATCACAGAGCGACAATGTAAAAAAAATAGGAGTATCGGTAAGAAAGTTAGAAAGAAGAATGTTCGAAATAGCAAGAAGAGATGGAATTAGAAATTAAATTACAAGAGAAAGAACAGGAACAATAAGTATTATAAAAATAATAAAAGAATTAAAGTGGAGATGAGCTAGACATATTGGAAGACTGAAAGATTGACAAGATTAATAACAGAATGGCAACCGAGAGATAGAAGGAAACGAAGAGGGCTCCAGAGAACAAGATGGAGAGATAACCTTCAGAAATTTAGATGTGCTAAATGGTGGACTGAGGCTAAGGATCGAGGAAGTTGGAATAGACTGGGGGAGGCCTATTTAACCTGCAGTGGGTGTCAACAGGCTAAGAAGAAGAAGACTACTTATAGCCCATCTAATTGCTTACGGTGGTCGTTAACCTTCAATCAAAACAAAAAAAAGTTCTTTGTGAGTGTGAAATAAAACGAGTGGTTCGAGAGTATGCATCTGTTTAGGCATAACACGTTACATTTAAACTGTAAAAAAATTCTGAAATTCACAATTAACTTTCCATGATTCCTTTCGTGAATTAACGAAGCATATTTCTGATGCAACCTTTTCCGTGAAATGATGGAAAGAAATCTGAATTTCACGGATCTTTCTAAAGACAAGAAAGTTCTGAATTTACAGAAACCTTACCGCAATGCCTTCCGATAAATTTCCGTTTTTAATATGTGTTAACGGAAACTTCTGATTTTTCAGAAACCTTTCCGCAATTCCTTTCTTACGTGAACGGTAAATTTCCGCTTTTAAGGTGTGCTAACGGAAAATTTGACATTTTCAGAAACCTTTCAGCCATTGCTTTCTTATATTGACAGTAAATTTCCGCTTTTAAAATCTGTTAACGGAAAATTCAGAATTTCAAGAAACCCTTTCCGCAATTTCTATCTTACATGAACGGTAATTTCAGCTTTTAAGATGTGTTAACGGAAAATTCTGAATTTTCAGAAACTTTTCCGCAATTCCTTTCTTTTATCGAAGATAAATTTCCGTTTTTAAGATGTGTTAACGGAAAATTCTGAATTTTCAGAAACCTTTCCGCAATTCCTTTCTTATATTGAATATAAATTTCCGTTTTTAAGATGTGTTAACGGAAAGTTCTGAATTTTCAGAAACCTTTCCGCAATTCCTTTCTTATATTGAATAGTAAACTTCAGTTTATACGATGTGTTAACGGAAAATTCTGAATTTTCGGAGAAACCTTTATGCAATGCCTTTTTCCTACATGAACGGTAAATTTCAGTTTTTACGATGTGTTAACGGAAAATTTTGATTTATCAGAAACCTTTCCGCAGTTCCTTTCTTGTATTGAACGATAAATTTCCGCTTTTAAGATGTGTTAACGGAAAATTCCGATTTATCAGAAACCTTTCCGCAATTCCTTTCTTATATTGAAGATAAATTTCCGTTTTTAAGATGTGTTAACGGAAAATAATGATTTATCAGAAACCTTTCCGCAATTCCTTTCTTATATTGAAGATAAATTTCCGTTTTTAAGATGTGCCAACGGAAAATCCTGATTTTTCAGAAACCTTTCCGCAATTCCTTTCTTATTTTGAAGATAAACTTCCGTTTTTAAGATGTGTTAACGGAAAATACTGAATTTTCAGAAACTTTTCCGCAATTCCTTTCTTATATTAACCGAAAAACTCCGTTCTCACTTTTTCCGCATCCATGTGATGAAAACATTCTGGTAATAGGAGAGATTCGCGGGAATACTTGAGATTTGATTAACTGTTAAAAGTCAGTCGTCTGTCAAAGGAACTGATTTTGAAGTTCTGTAGCGAGATCATATATTGTGGATAGCATATCGCAAGAATTTTCGCTCCTGTGGCACATGATATTTCTTCTCCTCTCCCCCGTTTTATGCACCTGCTATCATGTATACGTATTGTATTACAGTAAAAAACCGGGTATTTAAATAATTGCACAGGTGATTGTACGATGTCTATATATCAGTCTGTGAAGTCTTAAGACAAAGGCTATTACAGCTATCAGAAGTTAATTTTATGTTCAGGAGTTTAGTGAAATAATACTATAAAACGGTACATTTTACCTTTTCTTAAAGTTACATAAAAGTTATTAGATAGTACAACTATACTAGTTATCCGAATTTATTGGCGTATATAAAATCAAGGTTTCCAAGCTTTCGCACATCAACCAGATGGCTTTCTCAAGAAAAGTAGACAGCAAACTGGGTAATAGAACGTTTCAACAATTTAAACGCGGTGAGTTGACTTGACAATAAACGAAGAGATGCGAACGTAATGTGACGTACCTGCCAGCAGGACGCACACGACATAAAGGCAGATAGGAATCAGAATAAATGTCTGCGTAGCTCAGTTGGTAGAGCGACTTGTTCCGGAATAAGCGGCCTCGGGTTCAAATCCCGGCGTAGACCAAAAATGACGGAGAAATTTACTTCGTTATAATGGCGCCCGAACTATCCGGATGACCCGGCCGTTCAAAATCTCGCATTGGTGTGATGTTATTTCCACACCGCGAGACAGGAAAAATCAGAGAATTCCTTCTCCACCGCTTCGAAAAATAAAAAATGTGTGATGTTGTATTCCACACAGCAGATTGACTGGGAGTTCTCAAGTGCACGTTGTACAGTGGATGGCTGCCTGCAACGATTCATGGTCACGGTTGACCCGTGGGCCATGCCCCCGGCCCTCTTTCGGGGGGGGGGGGGGATGTGACGTACCTGCCAGCAGGACGCACACGACATAAAAGGCAGATAGGAATCATCAGAATAATCGTCTGCGTAGCTCAGTTGGTAGAGCGACTTGTTCCGGAATAAGCGGCCTCGGGTTCGAATCCCGGCGTAGACCAAAAATGACGGAGAAATTTACTTCGTTATAGTAATTATTTAATAAAAACACGAGACATCATGTTCGTATTGCACGCGGAATCCTTGGAGGAAAACAAAAGGCATTCATTATTTGAAGAATTGGTTCCAAATTCGTGGTAATTCTAGCGAGACGCTATCATTGCAGGCCTCATCGTTGGTAATGATCTCCAATGTTTCCCGAATGGCAGTGGATATAGGAGTAGAGTAGGCAGCTAATTTCTTTATGTCATCCCACAATAGGATCGGCGGACTTGAACTGGACTTCTCTGGATAGAGCCGTGGTTAATTTGCCGTTCTTTATGTCCCTCTTATGCTCGTTGACTCTAATTCTAAATGAACGTTTAGTCATCCCAATGTAGTATCGCTTGGAGCCATCCGGATATTGTAGAGGGACGGCATAAACACCTGCTTCGTTGGAAAGTGGGAGCTCGTCAGTATTTTGCTTAAGCATAGCATATAAAGGTGTCGGAGATCTTATGCCGACACCGAGGTTTATTTTTCTGAGCGCGTTCTTGAGTTTATAGGAAACATTTGGTACGTAAGGAATAGAGCCCAGATAGAATAGTCGCGGCATAGAAAGATCGCCATGCCTCTTTTTGTTTCTTTCGATATATCTATGTACCATGTTCGGATCGTATCCTGCCTCGGTCGCCAAATCGATAACGCTTTTTAATTCTCTTAGTCTAGAAGGAACATCGGAGGAGATGTCGAATGCTCTTCTGATTCGAGAACGGAAGAAAGCTGTCTCGTAATCAGCCGGGCAGAATGAGCTACGGAGTATCAAGTTGGGAACGGAAGTGATTTTGTAATAGACTTGTGCACGGAAGCGATTTTCAGGCGATTTACTCAGTAAAACATCCAGATAAGGCAATGCATTATCGTGTTCTAACTCCATAGTGAAATTAACAATAAAGGCATTCATTATTCTTCAAATAATGAATGCCTTTTGTTTTCCTCCAAGGATTCCGCGTGCAATACGAACATGATGCCTCGTGTTTTTATTGAATCATTACGTTCGCATCTCTTCGTTTATTGTCAAGTCAACTCACCGCGTTCAAATTGTTGAAACGTTCTATTATCCAGTTTGCTGTCTACCTTCCTTGAGAAAGATATCTGGTTGATGTGCGAAAGCTTGGAAACCTTGATTTTATATACGCCAATAAATTCGGATAACTAGTATAGTTGTACTATCTTATATATAGTTGGTGTACAGTTCCTTGCGTTATTATTTACATGAAAGTTGCTGTCAGTTACAAAAAAGGATCGAAGTTCCAAAACATTCTGTTGCTTCGAAATATCACGTTGGAAAAAAATACTTAATTTGTGATAAGCCCTCCTACAGAAAAAATAAAATTATTACAAACCTATTCCAAAACATAATAAGCTCCCACAGAAAACACGATTTTTTTTTTTATTGGAGGTATAACGACCACCGTGAGCAACTCAATGGGCTATAAGCAGTCGCCCGTCCCTAATTTAGTGTCACTGGTTCCAGGGAAGGGAGAGAGCAAGTGACGTAAGACAAACACAACATCCATGCCTCACCGGGATGCGAACCCGGACCCGTTTCGGACGAATGATCAGAGGCCATCGCTTAGACCACTGCGCCACCGGGGCGGCAATGACGAAATCACTCGCTACTTTTGACGTCAACAGCGCGTATCCAATGAAAGGAGGCACGTGTTGTGAGTTGGCTTGGAGGGTATATAAGCTGTGCTCTAGGTATTCTGAAAACATACCACTCGTTGCTGTCATGGATAAAAGAACCAATTTATCAGATTTGCAAAAAGGGATGATTATCGGCTTTCGGGCCAAGAATGACAGTTTTTCTGAAACAACGCAGTTTGTGAACTGTTCGTTTGCTGCTGTGGTTAAAGTGTATCGTGATTGAAAAAATGGCACCATTGCGCATAAGCGACGTGCAAACTGCGGAGCACCACGTGCCATTGATGTGAGAGGTGAACGTTAGCTTCGAAGGTGCGTGAGGACCGATCGACATGCTACAGTGGAGCAACTCACTGGCCGAATGAACCGGGAAGCTACCGGAAGTGGATCTAAAACGACAGTTCAGCGAACCCTGCTGCGTATGGCGTTCCTGTGCAGACGAATGGTCACTTCACCTATGCTAACGAAGTTGCATCGACAGAAAAGGCTTGCATTTGCATGGCAGTATCGAAATTGGACTTCCGCTGATTGACAAAGGATTGCCTTCTCCGATGTGTCACGTTTTCTGCTTCATCGAACGGATGGACGTTGATGTATAAGGCGAGAAACATCAGAGAACAAACACTCTTCAACCACTGCTAGAAGAACACAAGCATTATAGTCTGGGTAATGTTTTCGTGGCATTCTCTGGGTCCACTCATGCCTCTCTAAAGCACTATGAACTGAATTCGTTATGAATCCATCCTTGCAGACCACGTACACCCATACATGCTGATTGTCTTTCCTGGGGCAAACGGGATCTTCCAGATTGACAATGCGACGTGTCATACAGCTAGAAAAGTCCGAGACTGGTTGGAAGAGCACGGTGAAGACTTCAAAGTACTTCCCTGGCCCACTAATTTCCCAGACTTAAACCCAATTGAGCATCTGTGGGACCACCTCGATCGTGTTGTTCGTTCTATGGATCCTCCACCACGCACCCTCCAGCAGCTGTCAGATGTACTGCAGTCAGCATGGCTCCACATACCTGTGAACACCTTAGAGCACCTTACTGAGTCATTTCCAGCCCGTCTAGCTGCTGTCCGCGCTGCACAGTGCGGTTAATCTGCATATTAGCTAATGGTCACAATAATGTGACTCGACCGTGTAAATATATATATATAAAAGTAAATATATATATATATATATTTACTTCCCCTACAGAAAAGGCTTGCATATATATAGAACAAGCTGGATTTAGGAGTAGCTACAGCACAATAGATCATATCCACGTACTGAGAGAACTAATTGAAAGAGCGAGAGAATATGAGCTTCCATTGTGCATGGCTTTTATCGATTATGAAAAAGCCTTTGATTCGGTGAAACCATCAGCAGTTAAAATGGCTCTCAAATCCTGCGGTATTGAAGATGCATACATTAATATTATTAATAACATCTATGAAAATGCAAGTGCAAAGATTCGGCTGTTTGAGAATACAGCACACATAAAAATTGGAAAAGGAGTGAGACAAGGTGACACCATATCTCCGAAGCTCTTTAATGCCACTTTGGAAAATGTCTTTCAGTCACTGAGCTGGGAAAACAAGGGGATAAAGATTAATGGAGATTATCTAACCCACCTTCGTTTTGCTGATGACGTAGTCATTTTTGCAACTACCCCATCAGAGCTGCAGAGTATGATCCAGGAACTTGCTGACAAGAGTAAAGAAGTGGAATTAAAAATGAACTTTCAGAAGACAAAAGTGATGTTCAATGCTTTTACAAGAAATGAAGATTTATCGATTGATGGAGAAAAGCTGGAGATAACAGACACGTACGTTTATCTTGGACAGCAGATATCAAGTGAGGGTCACATTGGTGAAGAAATTAATCGGCGTACAAAACTTGCCTGGAGAGCTTTTGGAAGAAACAGCATAATTTTCAAGAGCAATATGCCATTATGTCTTAAAAGAAAAGTGTTTGATCAATGCATCCTTCCAGTGCTTACGTATGGTGCACAGACGTGGACCGTAACTAAAAGAGACATACAAAGGCTGCAGACAACTCAAAGGAAACATGGAGAGGTGCATGCTTGGTGTAACCAGGAGAGATAAGAAGAGGAACACGTGGATCCGAAAAATGACAAGAGTGGAAGACATCATGATCAGAGTTAAATCCCTGAAATGGCAATGGGCTGGACATACTGCCAGAAGAACAGACCATCGATGGACAGCCGAAATTTTAGATTGGATTCCAAGGGACAGGAAAAGACCCAGAAGAAGACCACATGGAAGATGGGTGGATGAAATTCGAAAGTATGCGGGAGTAAGATGGAGGAGACTGGCACAAGACAGACCGTTGTGGAAGAAACTTGGGGAGACCTTCGTCCAGCAGTGGATTGATAATGGTTGACAATGATGATGATGATGATATAATAAATATATATATATAAAAGTAAATATATATATATATTATATGTAAAAATAAATAAATATATATACTGTATGTATAAACACGGTCGAGTCACATTATCGTGACCACCAGCTAATGTCCACAGTAGCCGCCGTGTGCAGCGCTGACACTATGGGAGTGACTGCGGAAGGTGCTGGAAGATGTTCACAGGTATGTGGAGCCATGCTGACTGCAGTGCATCTGACAGCTGATGGAGGGTGCAAGGTAGAGAATCCATAGAGTAAAAAACACGATCGAGATGATCCCACACATGCCTAATTGGGCTTAAGTCTGGGGAATTAAAGGGCCAGGGAAGTACTTTGAAGTCTACGTCGTGCTTTTCCAACCACTCTCGGACATTTCTAGCTGTGTGGCACGTCGCATTGTCGTTCTGGAAGATCCCATCTGCCCCAGGGAAGACAATCAGCACGTATGGGTGTACATGGTCTGCAAGGATGGATTCATAACGAATTCGGTCCATAGTGCCTTCCATAGGTATGAGTGGACCCAGGGAATGCCACGAAAACATTCCAGAGACCATAACGCTGCCACCACCATCTTGTGTTCTTCCAGCAATGGTTGAAGAGTGTTTGTTCTCCGATGTTTCTTGCTTTATATGCCAAGGCCCATCCGTTCGATGGAGCAGGAAACGTGACTCATCGGAGAAGGTAATCCTTTGCCAATCAGCGGAGGTCCAATTCCGATACTGCAGTGCAAATGTAAGCCTTTTCCGCCGAAGCACCTTCTTCTTCTTTTTTTTATTGAAGGTTTAACGACCACCGTGAGCAACTCAATAGGCTATAAGCAGTCACCCGTCCCTAATTTAGAATTTACGGTCACTGGTTCCAGGGAAGGGAGAGAGCCAGTGCCGTAAGACAAACACAATATCCATGCCTCACCGGGATTCCAACGCGGACTCCTTTCGGACGAATGATCAGAGGCCATCGCTTAGACCACTGCGCTACCGGGGCGACCGAAGCACCATCGTTAGCATAGGTGCAGTGACCGTTCGTCTGCATCGGAGCCCCATAAGCAGCAGGGTTCGCTGAACTGTCGTTTTAGACACTTCCGGTAGCTCCCTGGTTCATTCAGTCAGTGAGTTGCTCCACTGTAGCGTGTCGATCGGCCCTCACGCACCTTCGCATCCGACGTCCACCTCTCATATCAATAGCACGTGGTGCTCCGCATTTTGCACGTCGTTTATTCGCAATGGTGCAGTTTCTTCAATCACGATACACTTTAACCACAGCAGCACGCGAACAGTTCGCAAACTGCGGTGTTTCAGAAGTACTGCCACCCTTGGCCCGAAAGCCGATAATCATCCCTTTTTGCAAATCTGATAAATCGCTCCTTTTATCCATGATAGCAACGAGTGATATGTTTCCAGAATGCCTACAGTACACCTTATATACCTTACAAGCCAACTCAGCCACCCCGGTGGCGCAGTGGTTCTAAGCGATGGCCTCTGATCATTCGTCCGTTAGGGGTCCGGGTTCGAATCCCGGTGAGGCATGGATGTTGTGTTTGTCTTACGGCACTGGCTCTTTCCCTTCCCTGGAACCAGTGGCCCTAAATTAGGGACGGGCGACTGCTTATAGCCCATTGAGTTGCTCACGGTGGTCGTTAAACCTCCAATCAAAAAAAAAAAAAAAAAAAAAAAACAAGCCAACTCACGACACGTGCCTTCTTTCATTGGCTACTCGCTGTTGACGTCAAAAGTAGAAGGTGGTCACCAGAATATCGCTCGACTGTGTATCATCACGAAATCAGTTTTTACCTTGAACGTGAATATAATTTGTGAGATTTTCTGGCTCAAAGGTTAAGATGCGCGCCATGTAAAATTTTAACTCAGTCGACCGGATTTTGAACCCAGCGACCGACGCGCAAGGGTTATCCAGCCTAAATGCTGAAAAATTCAGCCTCGATTTTGCGAAATTTCTGTCTAAATACGGCAAAACCTGAAACGGACTTTTCTAAAATAAACGGAATTACTGACTACGGAAATTCTGTGAAAATACAGAAATTGAAAAAAAAAAAACGGGCACTTTATAAAAACGGCAATTCCGTTAAAAGACGGACATTTACCGGCACCTCTGCTGTACGTTATTTTCAGAATCCGTGACTTCACAGCACTTATTTTTTACAGTATACTCACGGCGACACAGAGACACAGTTCGGTACATTGTGACGTGCCTGCCCCGCAGGACGCACACGACATAAAGGCAGATAGCAGTAAGAACGAACATCTGCGTAGCTCAGTTGGTAGAGCGACTTGTTCCGGAATAAATGAACTCGGGTTCGATCTCCGGCGTGGACGAAAAATGACGGAGAAATTTACTTCGTTATAACATACTAAGTTGAATTAAATCATAACAAACAAGGTTTGGTAATTCCTGAGGTCGAGCGGTACTTAGGTAGGCAGATTAATGAATATTATTGCCATGAAACCAATGAAAGAAGATATCTGAGTCAGAAAAAGAAACATTTACTAAGCTATGTGGGCGGTAATAGTGAGTATTTCGACTGTTTAGTTTTTCAAAAGCAATATTTATTTCAATTATTATTTTAATTATTATTATAGATTTCACCTCTTCCTGAGGTTTTTGTTCCCTTCCTTCCGGGACGGGTACGACGTACCAAGTCTGGGAACTGCTATTTCTTTCTCTCAGTTGTCCAGGAACTTCCTTATTATCCTACAAGGGTCCTCAGCCTGTGGTTGTATTTGGCAGCCACGGAGAAGACCTCGGGTTCAATCCCAGGCAGGTACGAACGCTCGAACCACTACATACCCGCCATGCGTCGAATGGGCACGTTAAGTCGTCGGCCCCCGGGTACTGGCCCACCGGTAGTAAATAAGGGCGTCTTCTACTTCGCTTCCGTGTCACTTTTCTATCGGGCACTCTAGCCCAAATCTCCTAGCTTCCTACTTTTAAGGGTTGTTTAAGACGTGGGGTCAGACACTTCCTTCCTAAAATCCTCTACATCTGATCTGATCTGATCTGATGGGCACATTAAGCCGTCGCACCCCAGGTACTGGCCCCCCTGTAGTAAATAAGGGCGTCTTCTACCTCGCTTCCGTGTCACTTTTCTATCGGGCACTCTAGCCCAAATCTCCTAGCTTCCTACTTTTAAGGGTTGTTTAAGACCTGGGGGTAGGACACTCCCTTCCTAAAATCCTCTACATATGATCTGATCTGATCTGATGGGCACATTAAGCCGTCGGACCCCTGGTACTGGTCCCCCTGTTGTAAATAAGGGCGTCTTCTACCTCGCTTCCGTGTCACTTTCCTATCGGGCACTCTAGCCCAAATCTCCTAGCTTCCTGTTTCTAAGGGCTGTTTAAGACCTGGGGTCAGACACTCCCTTCCTAAAATCCTCTACATATGATCTGATCTGATCTGATGGGCACATTAAGCCGTCGGACCCCGGGTACTGGCCCCCGGTAGTAAATAAGGGCGTCTTCTACCTCGCTTCCGTGTCACTTTTCTATCGGGCACTCTAGCCCAAATCTCCTAGCTTCCTATTTCTAAGGGTTGTTTAAAACCTGGGGTCAGACACTCCCTTCCTAAAATCCTCTACATATGATCTGATCTGATCTGAGGGGCACATTAAGCCGTCGGACCCCGGGTACTGGCCCCCGGTAGTAAATAAGGGCGTCTTGTACCTCGCTTCCGTGTCACTTTCCTATCGGGCACTCTAGCCCAAATCTCCTAGCTTCCTATTTCTAAGGGTTGTTTAATACCTGGGGTCAGACACTCCCTTCCTAAAATCCTCTACATATGATCTGATCTGATCTGATGGGCACATTAAGAATTCGGACCCCGGGTACTGGCCCCCGGTAGTAAATAAGGGCGTCTTCTACCTCGCTTCCGTGTCACTTTTCTATCGGGCACTCTAGCCCAAATCTCCTAGCTTCCTACTTTTAAGGGTTGTTTAAGACGTGGGGTCAGACACTCCCTTCCTAAAATCCTCTACATCTGATCTGATCTGATCTGATGGGCACATTAAGCCGTCGGACCCCAGGTACTGGCCCCCCTGTAGTAAATAAGGGCGTCTTCTACCTCGCTTCCGTGTCACTTTTCTATCGGGCACTCTAGCCCAAATCTCCTAGCTTCCTACTTTTAAGGGTTGTTTAAGACGTGGGGTCAGACATTCCCTTCCTAAAATCCTCTACATATGATCTGATCTGATCTGATGGGCACATTAAGCCGTCGGACCCCGGGTACTGGCCCCCGGTAGTAAATAAGGGCGTCTTGTACCTCGCTTCCGTGTCACTTTCCTATCGGGCACTCTAGCCCAAATCTCCTAGCTTCCGATTTCTAAGGGTTGTTTAAGACCTGGGGTCAGACACCCCTTCCTAAAATCCTCTACATATGATCTGATATGATCTGATGGGCACATTAAGCCGTCGGACCCCGGGTACTTGCCCCCGGTAGTAAATAAGGGCGTCTTCTACCTCGCTTCCGTGTCACTTTTCTAGCGGGCACTCCAGCCCAAATCTCCTAGTTTCCTACTTTTAAGGGTTGTTTAAGACGTGGGGTCAGACACTCCCTTCCTAAAATCCTCTACATATGATCTGATCTTATCTGATGGGCACATTAAGCCGTCGGACCCCGGGTACTGGCTCCCAGGTAGTAAATAAGGGCGTCTTCTACCTCGCTTCCGTGTCACTTTCCAATCGGGCACTCTAGCCCAAATCTACTAGCTTCCTATTTCTAAGGGTTGTTTAATACCTGGGGTCAGACACTCCCTTCCTAAAATCCTCTACATATGATCTGATCTGATCTGATGGGCACATTAAGCCGTCGGACCCCGGGTACTGGCCCCCGGTAGTAAATAAGGGCGTCTTGTACCTCGCTTCCGTGTCACTTTCCTATCGGGCACTCTAGCCCAAATCTCCTAGCTTCCTATTTCTAAGGGTTGTTTAATACCTGGGGTCAGACACTCCCTTCCTAAAATCCTCTACATATGATCTGATCTGATCTGATGGGCACATTAAGCCGTCGGACCCCGGGTACTGGCCCCCGGTAGTAAATAAGGGCGTCTTCTACCTCGCTTCCGTGTCACTTTTCTATCGGGCACTCTAGCCCAAATCTCCTAGCTTCCTACTTTTAAGGGTTGTTTAAGACGTGGGGTCAGACACTCCCTTCCTAAAATCCTCTACATCTGATCTGATCTGATCTGATGGGCACATTAAGCCGTCGGACCGCAGGTACTGGCCCCCCTGTAGTAAATAAGGGCGTCTTCTACCTCGCTTCCGTGTCACTTTTCTATCGGGCACTCTAGCCCAAATCTCCTAGCTTCCTACTTTTAAGGGTTGTTTAAGACGTGGGGTCAGGCATTCCCTTCATAAAATCGTCTACATATGATCTGATCTGATCTGATGGGCACATTAAGCCGTCGGACCCCGGGTACTGGTCCCCGGTAGTAAATAAGGGCGTCTTCTACCTCGCTTCCGTGTCACTTTCCTATCGGGCACTCTAGCCCAAATCTCCTAGCTTCCGATTTCTAAGGGTTGTTTAAGACCTGGGGTCAGACACTCCCTTCCTAAAATCCTCTACATATGATCTGATATGATCTGATGGGCACATTAAGCCGTCGGACCCCGGGTACTTGCCCCCGGTAGTAAATAAGGGCGTCTTCTACCTCGCTTCCGTGTCACTTTTCTAGCGGGCACTCCAGCCCAAATCACCTAGCTTCCTACTTTTAAGGGTTGTTTAAGACGTGGGGTCAGACACTCCCTTCCTAAAATCCTCTACATATGATCTGATCTTATCTGATGGGCACATTAAGCCGTCGGACCCCGGGTACTGGCCCCCAGGTAGTAAATAAGGGCGTCTTCTACCTCGCTTCCGTGTCACTTTCCTATCGGGCACTCTAGCCCAAATCTCCTAGCTTCCTATTTCTAAGGGTTGTTTAATACCTGGGATCAGACACTCCCTTCCTAAAATCCTCTACATATGATCTGATCTGATCTGATGGGCACATTAAGCCGTCGGACCCCGGGTACTGGCCCCCGGTAGTAAATAAGGGCGTCTTCTACCTCGCTTCCGTGTCACTTTACTATCGGGCAATCTAGCCCAAATCTCCTAGCTTCCGATTTCTAAGGGTTGTTTAAGACCTGGGGTCAGACACTCCCTTCCTAAAATCCTCTACATATGATCTGATCTGATCTGATGGGCACATTAAGCCGTCGGACCCCGGGTACTGGCCCCCGGTAGTAAATAAGGGCGTCTTGTACCTCGCTTCCGTGTCACTTTCCTATCGGGCACTCTAGCCCAAATCTCCTAGCTTCCTATTTCTAAGGGTTGTTTAATACCTGGGGTCAGACACTCCCTTCCTAAAATCCTCTACATATGATCTGATCTGATCTGATGGGCACATTAAGCCGTCGGACCCCGGGTACTGGCCCCCGGTAGTAAATAAGGGCGTCTTCTACCTCGCTTCCGTGTCATTTTTCTATCGGGCACTCTAGCCCAAATCTCCTAGCTTCCTACTTTTAAGGGTTGTTTAAGACGTGGGGTCAGACACTCCCTTCCTAAAATCCTCTACATCTGATCTGATCTGATCTGATGGGCACATTAAGCCGTCGGACCTCAGGTACTGGCCATCCTGTAGTAAATAAGGGCGTCTTCTACCTCGCTTCCGTGTCACTTTTCTATCGGGCACTCTAGCCCAAATCTCCTAGCTTCCTACTTTTAAGGGTTGTTTAAGACGTGGGGTCAGACATTCCCTTCCTAAAATCCTCTACATATGATCTGATCTGATCTGATGGGCACATTAAGCCGTCGGACCCCGGGTACTGGCCCCCGGTAGTAAATAAGGGCGTCTTCTACCTCGCTTCCGTGTCACTTTCCTATCGGGCACTCTAGCCCAAATCTCCTAGCTTCCGATTTCTAAGGGTTGTTTAAGACCTGGGGTCAGACACTCCCTTCCTAAAATCCTCTACATATGATCTGATATGATCTGATGGGCACATTAAGCCGTCGGACCCCGGGTACTTGCCCCCGGTAGTAAATAAGGGCGTCTTCTACCTCGCTTCCGTGTCACTTTTCTAGCGGGCACTCCAGCCCAAATCTCCTAGCTTCCTACTTTTAAGGGTTGTTTAAGACGTGGGGTCAGACACTCCCTTCCTAAAATCCTCTACATATGATCTGATCTTATCTGATGGGCACATTAAGCCGTCGGACCCCGGGTACTGGCCGCCAGGTAGTAAATAAGGGCGTCTTCTACCTCGCTTCCGTGTCACTTTCCTATCGGGCACTCTAGCCCAAATCTCCTAGCTTCCTATTTCTAAGGGTTGTTTAATACCTGGGGTCAGACACTCCCTTCCTAAAATCCTCTACATATGATCTGATATGATCTGATGGGCACATTAAGCCGTCGGACCCCGGGTACTTGCCCCCGGTAGTAAATAAGGGCGTCTTCTACCTCGCTTCCGTGTCACTTTTCTAGCGGGCACTCCAGCCCAAATCTCCTAGCTTCCTACTTTTAAGGGTTGTTTAAGACGTGGGGTCAGACACTCCCTTCCTAAAATCCTCTACATATAATCTGATCTTATCTGATGGGCACATTAAGCCGTCGGACCCCGGGTACTGGCCGCCAGGTAGTAAATAAGGGCGTCTTCTACCTCGCTTCCGTGTCACTTTCCTATCGGGCACTCTAGCCCAAATCTCCTAGCTTCCTATTTCTAAGGGTTGTTTAATACCTGGGGTCAGACACTCCCTTCCTAAAATCCTCTACATATGATCTGATCTGATCTGATGGGCACATTAAGCCGTCGGACCCCGGGTACTGGCCCCCGGTAGTAAATAAGGGCGTCTTCTACCTCGCTTCCGTGTCACTTTCCTATCGGGCACTCTAGCCCAAATCTCCTAGCTTCCGATTTCTAAGGGTTGTTTAAAACCTGGGGTCAGACACTCCCTTCCTAAAATCCTCTACATATGATCTGATCTGATCTGATGGGCACATTAAGCCGTCGGACCCCGGGTACTGGCCCCCGGTAGTAAATAAGGGCGTCTTGTACCTCGCTTCCGTGTCACTTTCCTATCGGGCACTCTAGCCCGAATCTCCTAGCTTCCTATTTCTAAGGGTTGTTTAAGACCTGGGATAAGACACTCCCTTCCTAAAATCCTCTACATATGATCTGATGGGCACATTAAGCCGTCGGACCCCGGGTACTGGCCCCCCGGTAGTAAATAAGGGCGTCTTCTACCTCGCTTCCGTGTCACTTTTCTATCGGGCACTCTAGCCCAAATCTCCTAGCTTCCTACATTTAAGGGTTGTTTAAGACGTGGGGTCAGACACTCCCTTCCTAAAATCCTCTACATCTGATCTGATCTGATCTGATGGGCACATTAAGCCGTCGGACCCCAGGTACTGGCCCCCTGTAGTAAATAAGGGCGTGTTCTACCTCGCTTCCGTGTCACTTTTCTATCGGGCACTCTAGCCCAAATCTCCTAGCTTCCTACTTTTAAGGGTTGTTTAAGACGTGGGGTCAGACATTCCCTTCCTAAAATCCTCTACATATGATCTGATCTGATCTGATGGGCACATTAAGCCGTCGGACCCAGGGTACTGGCCCCCGGTAGTAAATAAGGGCGTCTTCTACCTCGCTTCCGTGTCACTTTCCTATCGGGCACTCTAGCCCAAATCTCCTAGCTTCCTATTTCTATGGGTTGTTTAAGACCTGGGGTCAGACTCTCCCTTCCTAAAATCCTCTACATCTGATCTGATCTGATGGGCACATTAAGCCGTCGGACCCTAGGTACTGGCCCCCCTATAGTAAATAAGGGCGTATTCTACCTCGCTTCCGTGTCACTTTTCTATCGGGCACTCTAGCCCAAATCTCCTAGCTTCCTACTTTTAAGGGTTGTTTAAGACGTGGGGTCAGACATTCCCTTCCTAAAATCATCTACATATGATCTGATCTGATCTGATGGGCACATTAAGCCGTCGGACCCCGGGTACTGGCCCCCGGTAGTAAATAAGTGCGTCTTGTACCTCGCATCCGTGTCACTTTCCTATCGGGCACTCTAGCCCAAATCTCCTAGCTTCCTATTTCTAAGGGTTGTTTAATACCTGGGGTCAGACACTCCCTTCCTAAAATCCTCTACATATGATCTGATCTGATCTGATGGGCACATTAAGCCGTCGGACCCCGGGTACTGGCCCCCGGTAGTAAATAAGGGCGTCTTCTACCTCGCTTCCGTGTCACTTTCCTATCGGGCACTCTAGCCCAAATCTCCTAGCTTCCTACTTTTAAGGGTTGTTTAAGACGTGGGGTCAGACACTCCCTTCCTAAAATCCTCTACATCTGATCTGATCTGATGGGCACATTAAGCCGTCGGACCCTAGGTACTGGCCCCCCTATAGTAAATAAGGGCGTATTCTACCTCGCTTCCGTGTCACTTTTCTATCGGGCACTCTAGCCCAAATCTCCTAGCTTCCTACTTTTAAGGGTTGTTTAAGACGTGGGGTCAGACATTCCCTTCCTAAAATCATCTACATATGATCTGATCTGATCTGATGGGCACATTAAGCCGTCGGACCCCGGGTACTGGCCCCCGGTAGTAAATAAGTGCGTCTTGTACCTCGCATCCGTGTCACTTTCCTATCGGGCACTCTAGCCCAAATCTCCTAGCTTCCTATTTCTAAGGGTTGTTTAATACCTGGGGTCAGACACTCCCTTCCTAAAATCCTCTACATATGATCTGATCTGATCTGATGGGCACATTAAGCCGTCGGACCCCGGGTACTGGCCCCCGGTAGTAAATAAGGGCGTCTTCTACCTCGCTTCCGTGTCACTTTTCTATCGGGCACTCTAGCCCAAATCTCCTAGCTTCCTACTTTTAAGGGTTGTTTAAGACGTGGGGTCAGACACTCCCTTCCTAAAATCCTCTACATCTGATCTGATCTGATCTGATGGGCACATTAAGCCGTCGGACCCCAGGTACTGGCCCCCCTGTAGTAAATAAGGGCGTCTTCTACCTCGCTTCCGTGTCACTTTTCTATCGGGCACTCTAGCCTAAATCTCCTAGCTTCCTACTTTTAAGGGTTGTTTAAGACGTGGGGTCAGACACTCCCTTCCTAAAATCCTCTACATATAATCTGATCTTATCTGATGGGCACATTAAGCCGTCGGACCCCGGGTACTGGCCCCCAGGTAGTAAATAAGGGCGTCTTCTACCTCGCTTCCGTGTCACTTTCCTATCGGGCACTCTAGCCCAAATCTCCTAGCTTCCTACTTTTAAGGGTTGTTTAAGACGTGGGGTCAGACACTCCCTTCCTAAAATCCTCTACATCTGATCTGATCTGATCTGATGGGCACATTAAGCCGTCGGACCGCAGGTACTGGCCCCCCTGTAGTAAATAAGGGCGTCTTCTACCTCGCTTCCGTGTCACTTTTCTATCGGGCACTCTAGCCCAAATCTCCTAGCTTCCTACTTTTAAGGGTTGTTTAAGACGTGGGGTCAGACATTCCCTTCCTAAAATCCTCTACATATGATCTGATCTGATCTGATGGGCACATTAAGCCGTCGGACCCCGGGTACTGGTCCCCGGTAGTAAATAAGGGCGTCTTCTACCTCGCTTCCGTGTCACTTTCCTATCGGGCACTCTAGCCCAAATCTCCTAGCTTCCGATTTCTAAGGGTTGTTTAAGACCTGGGGTCAGACACTCCCTTCCTAAAATCCTCTACATATGATCTGATATGATCTGATGGGCACATTAAGCCGTCGGACCCCGGGTACTTGCCCCCGGTAGTAAATAAGGGCGTCTTCTACCTCGCTTCCGTGTCACTTTTCTAGCGGGCACTCCAGCCCAAATCACCTAGCTTCCTACTTTTAAGGGTTGTTTAAGACGTGGGGTCAGACACTCCCTTCCTAAAATCCTCTACATATGATCTGATCTTATCTGATGGGCACATTAAGCCGTCGGACCCCGGGTACTGGCCCCCAGGTAGTAAATAAGGGCGTCTTCTACCTCGCTTCCGTGTCACTTTCCTATCGGGCACTCTAGCCCAAATCTCCTAGCTTCCTATTTCTAAGGGTTGTTTAATACCTGGGATCAGACACTCCCTTCCTAAAATCCTCTACATATGATCTGATCTGATCTGATGGGCACATTAAGCCGTCGGACCCCGGGTACTGGCCCCCGGTAGTAAATAAGGGCGTCTTCTACCTCGCTTCCGTGTCACTTTCCTATCGGGCAATCTAGCCCAAATCTCCTAGCTTCCGATTTCTAAGGGTTGTTTAAGACCTGGGTTTCAGACACTCCCTTCCTAAAATCCTCTACATATGATCTGATCTGATCTGATGGGCACATTAAGCCGTCGGACCCCGGGTACTGGCCCCCGGTAGTAAATAAGGGCGTCTTCTACCTCGCTTCCGTGTCATTTTTCTATCGGGCACTCTAGCCCAAATCTCCTAGCTTCCTACTTTTAAGGGTTGTTTAAGACGTGGGGTCAGACACTCCCTTCCTAAAATCCTCTACATCTGATCTGATCTGATCTGATGGGCACATTAAGCCGTCGGACCTCAGGTACTGGCCATCCTGTAGTAAATAAGGGCGTCTTCTACCTCGCTTCCGTGTCACTTTTCTATCGGGCACTCTAGCCCAAATCTCCTAGCTTCCTACTTTTAAGGGTTGTTTAAGACGTGGGGTCAGACATTCCCTTCCTAAAATCCTCTACATATGATCTGATCTGATCTGATGGGCACATTAAGCCGTCGGACCCCGGGTACTGGCCCCCGGTAGTAAATAAGGGCGTCTTCTACCTCGCTTCCGTGTCACTTTGCTATCGGGCACTCTAGCCCAAATCTCCTAGCTTCCGATTTCTAAGGGTTGTTTAAGACCTGGGGTCAGACACTCCCTTCCTAAAATCCTCTACATATGATCTGATATGATCTGATGGGCACATTAAGCCGTCGGACCCCGGGTACTTGCCCCCGGTAGTAAATAAGGGCGTCTTCTACCTCGCTTCCGTGTCACTTTTCTAGCGGGCACTCCAGCCCAAATCTCCTAGCTTCCTACTTTTAAGGGTTGTTTAAGACGTGGGGTCAGACACTCCCTTCCTAAAATCCTCTACATATGATCTGATCTTATCTGATGGGCACATTAAGCCGTCGGACCCCGGGTACTGGCCGCCAGGTAGTAAATAAGGGCGTCTTCTACCTCGCTTCCGTGTCACTTTCCTATCGGGCACTCTAGCCCAAATCTCCTAGCTTCCTATTTCTAAGGGTTGTTTAATACCTGGGGTCAGACACTCCCTTCCTAAAATCCTCTACATATGATCTGATATGATCTGATGGGCACATTAAGCCGTCGGACCCCGGGTACTTGCCCCCGGTAGTAAATAAGGGCGTCTTCTACCTCGCTTCCGTGTCACTTTTCTAGCGGGCACTCCAGCCCAAATCTCCTAGCTTCCTACTTTTAAGGGTTGTTTAAGACGTGGGGTCAGACACTCCCTTCCTAAAATCCTCTACATATAATCTGATCTTATCTGATGGGCACATTAAGCCGTCGGACCCCGGGTACTGGCCGCCAGGTAGTAAATAAGGGCGTCTTCTACCTCGCTTCCGTGTCACTTTCCTATCGGGCACTCTAGCCCAAATCTCCTAGCTTCCTATTTCTAAGGGTTGTTTAATACCTGGGGTCAGACACTCCCTTCCTAAAATCCTCTACATATGATCTGATCTGATCTGATGGGCACATTAAGCCGTCGGACCCCGGGTACTGGCCCCCGGTAGTAAATAAGGGCGTCTTCTACCTCGCTTCCGTGTCACTTTCCTATCGGGCACTCTAGCCCAAATCTCCTAGCTTCCGATTTCTAAGGGTTGTTTAAAACCTGGGGTCAGACACTCCCTTCCTAAAATCCTCTACATATGATCTGATCTGATCTGATGGGCACATTAAGCCGTCGGACCCCGGGTACTGGCCCCCGGTAGTAAATAAGGGCGTCTTGTACCTCGCTTCCGTGTCACTTTCCTATCGGGCACTCTAGCCCGAATCTCCTAGCTTCCTATTTCTAAGGGTTGTTTAAGACCTGGGATAAGACACTCCCTTCCTAAAATCCTCTACATATGATCTGATGGGCACATTAAGCCGTCGGACCCCGGGTACTGGCCCCCCGGTAGTAAATAAGGGCGTCTTCTACCTCGCTTCCGTGTCACTTTTCTATCGGGCACTCTAGCCCAAATCTCCTAGCTTCCTACATTTAAGGGTTGTTTAAGACGTGGGGTCAGACACTCCCTTCCTAAAATCCTCTACATCTGATCTGATCTGATCTGATGGGCACATTAAGCCGTCGGACCCCAGGTACTGGCCCCTGTAGTAAATAAGGGCGTGTTCTACCTCGCTTCCGTGTCACTTTTCTATCGGGCACTCTAGCCCAAATCTCCTAGCTTCCTACTTTTAAGGGTTGTTTAAGACGTGGGGTCAGACATTCCCTTCCTAAAATCCTCTACATATGATCTGATCTGATCTGATGGGCACATTAAGCCGTCGGACCCAGGGTACTGGCCCCCGGTAGTAAATAAGGGCGTCTTCTACCTCGCTTCCGTGTCACTTTCCTATCGGGCACTCTAGCCCAAATCTCCTAGCTTCCGATTTCTAAGGGTTGTTTAAGACCTGGGGTCAGACACTCCCTTCCTAAAATCCTCTAGATCTGATCTGATCTGATCTGATGGGCACATTAAGCCGTCGGACCCGGGGACTTGCCCCCGGTAGTAAATAAGGGCGTCTTCTACCTCGCTTCCGTGTCACTTTTCTAGCGGGCACTCCAGCCCAAATCTCCTAGCTTCCTACTTTTAAGGGTTGTTTAAGACGTGGGGTCAGGCACTCCCTTCCTAAAATCCTCTACATATGATCTGATCTTATCTGATGGGCACATTAAGCCGTCGGACCCCGGGTACTGGCCCCCAGGTAGTAAATAAGGGCGTCTTCTACCTCGCTTCCGTGTCACTTTCCTATCGGGCACTCTAGCCCAAATCTCCTAGCTTCCTATTTCTAAGGGTTGTTTAATACCTGGGGTCAGACACTCCCTTCCTAAAATCCTCTACATATGATCTGATCTGATCTGATGGGCACATTAAGCCGTCGGACCCCGGGTACTGGCCCCCGGTAGTAAATAAGGGCGTCTTCTACCTCGCTTCCGTGTCACTTTCCTATCGGGCACTCTAGCCCAAATCTCCTAGCTTCCTATTTCTAAGGGTTGTTTAAGACCTGGGATCAGACACTACCTTCCTAAAATCCTCTACATATGATCTGATCTGATCTGATGGGCACATTAAGCCGTCGGACCCCGGGTACTGGCCCCCGGTAGTAAATAAGGGCGTCTTCTACCTCGCTTCCATGTCCCTTTCCTATCGGGCACTCTAGCCCAAATCTCCTAGCTTCCGATTTCTAAGGAATGTTTAAGACCTGGGGTCAGACACTCCCTTCCTAAAATCCTCTACATATGATCTGATCTGATCTGATGGGCACATTAAGCCGTCGGACCCCGGGTACTGGCCCCCGGTAGTAAATAAGGGCGTCTTCTACCTCGCTTCTGTGTCACTTTCCTATCGGGCACTCTAGCCCAAATCTCCTAGCTTCCTATTTCTAAGGGTTGTTTAAGACCTGGGGTCAGACACTCCTCCCTAAAATCCTCTACATATGATCTGATCTAATCTGATGGGCACATTAAGCCGTCGGACCCCGGGTACTGGCCCCCGGTAGTAAATAAGGGCGTCTTCTACCTCGCTTCCGTGTCACTTTCCTATCGGGCACTCTAGCCCAAATCTCCTAGCTTCCTACTTTTAAGGGTTGTTTAAGACGTGGGGTCAGACACTCCCTTCCTAAAATCCTCTACATCTGATCTGATCTGATGGGCACATTAAGCCGTCGGACCCTAGGTACTGGCCCCCCTATAGTAAATAAGGGCGTATTCTACCTCGCTTCCGTGTCACTTTTCTATCGGGCACTCTAGCCCAAATCTCCTAGCTTCCTACTTTTAAGGGTTGTTTAAGACGTGGGGTCAGACATTCCCTTCCTAAAATCATCTACATATGATCTGATCTGATCTGATGGGCACATTAAGCCGTCGGACCCCGGGTACTGGCCCCCGGTAGTAAATAAGTGCGTCTTGTACCTCGCATCCGTGTCACTTTCCTATCGGGCACTCTAGCCCAAATCTCCTAGCTTCCTATTTCTAAGGGTTGTTTAATACCTGGGGTCAGACACTCCCTTCCTAAAATCCTCTACATATGATCTGATCTGATCTGATGGGCACATTAAGCCGTCGGACCCCGGGTACTGGCCCCCGGTAGTAAATAAGGGCGTCTTCTACCTCGCTTCCGTGTCACTTTTCTATCGGGCACTCTAGCCCAAATCTCCTAGCTTCCTACTTTTAAGGGTTGTTTAAGACGTGGGGTCAGACACTCCCTTCCTAAAATCCTCTACATCTGATCTGATCTGATCTGATGGGCACATTAAGCCGTCGGACCCCAGGTACTGGCCCCCTGTAGTAAATAAGGGCGTCTTCTACCTCGCTTCCGTGTCACTTTTCTATCGGGCACTCTAGCCTAAATCTCCTAGCTTCCTACTTTTAAGGGTTGTTTAAGACGTGGGTTCAGACACTCCCTTCCTAAAATCCTCTACATATAATCTGATCTTATCTGATGGGCACATTAAGCCGTCGGACCCCGGGTACTGGCCCCCAGGTAGTAAATAAGGGCGTCTTCTACCTCGCTTCCGTGTCACTTTCCTATCGGGCACTCTAGCCCAAATCTCCTAGCTTCCTATTTCTAAGGGTTGTTTAATACCTGGGGTCAGACACTCCCTTCCTAAAATCCTCTACATATGATCTGATCTGATCTGATGGGCACATTAAGCCGTCGGACCCCGGGTACTGGCCCCCGGTAGTAAATAAGGGCGTCTTCTACCTCGCTTCCGTGTCACTTTCCTATCGGGCACTCTAGCCCAAATCTCCTAGCTTCCGATTTCTAAGGGTTGTTTAAAACCTGGGGTCAGACACTCCCTTCCTAAAATCCTCTACATATGATCTGATCTGATCTGATGGGCACATTAAGCCGTCGGACCCCGGGTACTGGCCCCCGGTAGTAAATAAGGGCGTCTTGTACCTCGCTTCCGTGTCACTTTCCTATCGGGCACTCTAGCCCGAATCTCCTAGCTTCCTATTTCTAAGGGTTGTTTAAGACCTGGGATAAGACACTCCCTTCCTAAAATCCTCTACATATGATCTGATGGGCACATTAAGCCGTCGGACCCCGGGTACTGGCCCCCCGGTAGTAAATAAGGGCGTCTTCTACCTCGCTTCCGTGTCACTTTTCTATCGGGCACTCTAGCCCAAATCTCCTAGCTTCCTACATTTAAGGGTTGTTTAAGACGTGGGGTCAGACACTCCCTTCCCAAAATCCTCTACATCTGATCTGATCTGATCTGATGGGCACATTAAGCCGTCGGACCCCAGGTACTGGCCCCCTGTAGTAAATAAGGGCGTCTTCTACCTCGCTTCCGTGTCATTTTTCTATCGGGCACTCTAGCCCAAATCTCCTAGCTTCCTACTTTTAAGGGTTGTTTAAGACGTGGGGTCAGACACTCCCTTCCTAAAATCCTCTACATCTGATCTGATCTGATCTGATGGGCACATTAAGCCGTCGGACCTCAGGTACTGGCCATCCTGTAGTAAATAAGGGCGTCTTCTACCTCGCTTCCGTGTCACTTTTCTATCGGGCACTCTAGCCCAAATCTCCTAGCTTCCTACTTTTAAGGGTTGTTTAAGACGTGGGGTCAGACATTCCCTTCCTAAAATCCTCTACATATGATCTGATCTGATCTGATGGGCACATTAAGCCGTCGGACCCCGGGTACTGGCCCCCGGTAGTAAATAAGGGCGTCTTCTACCTCGCTTCCGTGTCACTTTGCTATCGGGCACTCTAGCCCAAATCTCCTAGCTTCCGATTTCTAAGGGTTGTTTAAGACCTGGGGTCAGACACTCGCTTCCTAAAATCCTCTACATATGATCTGATATGATCTGATGGGCACATTAAGCCGTCGGACCCCGGGTACTTGCCCCCGGTAGTAAATAAGGGCGTCTTCTACCTCGCTTCCGTGTCACTTTTCTAGCGGGCACTCCAGCCCAAATCTCCTAGCTTCCTACTTTTAAGGGTTGTTTAAGACGTGGGGTCAGACACTCCCTTCCTAAAATCCTCTACATATGATCTGATCTTATCTGATGGGCACATTAAGCCGTCGGACCCCGGGTACTGGCCGCCAGGTAGTAAATAAGGGCGTCTTCTACCTCGCTTCCGTGTCACTTTCCTATCGGGCACTCTAGCCCAAATCTCCTAGCTTCCTATTTCTAAGGGTTGTTTAATACCTGGGGTCAGACACTCCCTTCCTAAAATCCTCTACATATGATCTGATATGATCTGATGGGCACATTAAGCCGTCGGACCCCGGGTACTTGCCCCCGGTAGTAAATAAGGGCGTCTTCTACCTCGCTTCCGTGTCACTTTTCTAGCGGGCACTCCAGCCCAAATCTCCTAGCTTCCTACTTTTAAGGGTTGTTTAAGACGTGGGGTCAGACACTCCCTTCCTAAAATCCTCTACATATAATCTGATCTTATCTGATGGGCACATTAAGCCGTCGGACCCCGGGTACTGGCCGCTAGGTAGTAAATAAGGGCGTCTTCTACCTCGCTTCCGTGTCACTTTCCTATCGGGCACTCTAGCCCAAATCTCCTAGCTTCCTATTTCTAAGGGTTGTTTAATACCTGGGGTCAGACACTCCCTTCCTAAAATCCTCTACATATGATCTGATCTGATCTGATGGGCACATTAAGCCGTCGGACCCCGGGTACTGGCCCCCGGTAGTAAATAAGGGCGTCTTCTACCTCGCTTCCGTGTCACTTTCCTATCGGGCACTCTAGCCCAAATCTCCTAGCTTCCGATTTCTAAGGGTTGTTTAAAACCTGGGGTCAGACACTCCCTTCCTAAAATCCTCTACATATGATCTGATCTGATCTGATGGGCACATTAAGCCGTCGGACCCCGGGTACTGGCCCCCGGTAGTAAATAAGGGCGTCTTGTACCTCGCTTCCGTGTCACTTTCCTATCGGGCACTCTAGCCCGAATCTCCTAGCTTCCTATTTCTAAGGGTTGTTTAAGACCTGGGATAAGACACTCCCTTCCTAAAATCCTCTACATATGATCTGATGGGCACATTAAGCCGTCGGACCCCGGGTACTGGCCCCCGGTAGTAAATAAGGGCGTCTTCTACCTCGCTTCCGTGTCACTTTTCTATCGGGCACTCTAGCCCAAATCTCCTAGCTTCCTACATTTAAGGGTTGTTTAAGACGTGGGGTCAGACACTCCCTTCCTAAAATCCTCTACATCTGATCTGATCTGATCTGATGGGCACATTAAGCCGTCGGACCCCAGGTACTGGCCCCCTGTAGTAAATAAGGGCGTGTTCTACCTCGCTTCCGTGTCACTTTTCTATCGGGCACTCTAGCCCAAATCTCCTAGCTTCCTACTTTTAAGGGTTGTTTAAGACGTGGGGTCAGACATTCCCTTCCTAAAATCCTCTACATATGATCTGATCTGATCTGATGGGCACATTAAGCCGTCGGACCCAGGGTACTGGCCCCCGGTAGTAAATAAGGGCGTCTTCTACCTCGCTTCCGTGTCACTTTCCTATCGGGCACTCTAGCCCAAATCTCCTAGCTTCTGATTTCTAAGGGTTGTTTAAGACCTGGGGTCAGACACTCCCTTCCTAAAATCCTCTAGATCTGATCTGATCTGATCTGATGGGCACATTAAGCCGTCGGACCCGGGGACTTGCCCCCGGTAGTAAATAAGGGCGTCTTCTACCTCGCTTCCGTGTCACTTTTCTAGCGGGCACTCCAGCCCAAATCTCCTAGCTTCCTACTTTTAAGGGTTGTTTAAGACGTGGGGTCAGGCACTCCCTTCCTAAAATCCTCTACATATGATCTGATCTTATCTGATGGGCACATTAAGCCGTCGGACCCCGGGTACTGGCCCCCAGGTAGTAAATAAGGGCGTCTTCTACCTCGCTTCCGTGTCACTTTCCTATCGGGCACTCTAGCCCAAATCTCCTAGCTTCCTATTTCTAAGGGTTGTTTAATACCTGGGGTCAGACACTCCCTTCCTAAAATCCTCTACATATGATCTGATCTGATCTGATGGGCACATTAAGCCGTCGGACCCCGGGTACTGGCCCCCGGTAGTAAATAAGGGCGTCTTCTACCTCGCTTCCGTGTCACTTTCCTATCGGGCACTCTAGCCCAAATCTCCTAGCTTCCTATTTCTAAGGGTTGTTTAAGACCTGGGATCAGACACTACCTTCCTAAAATCCTCTACATATGATCTGATCTGATCTGATGGGCACATTAAGCCGTCGGACCCCGGGTACTGGCCCCCGGTAGTAAATAAGGGCGTCTTCTACCTCGCTTCCGTGTCCCTTTCCTATCGGGCACTCTAGCCCAAATCTCCTAGCTTCCGATTTCTAAGGAATGTTTAAGACCTGGGGTCAGACACTCCCTTCCTAAAATCCTCTACATATGATCTGATCTGATCTGATGGGCACATTAAGCCGTCGGACCCCGGGTACTGGCCCCCGGTAGTAAATAAGGGCGTCTTCTACCTCGCTTCTGTGTCACTTTCCTATCGGGCACTCTAGCCCAAATCTCCTAGCTTCCTATTTCTAAGGGTTGTTTAAGACCTGGGGTCAGACACTCCCTCCCTAAAATCCTCTACATATGATCTGATCTAATCTGATGGGCACATTAAGCCGTCGGACCCCGGGTACTGGCCCCCGGTAGTAAATAAGGGCGTCTTCTACCTCGCTTCCGTGTCACTTTCCTATCGGGCACTCTAGCCCAAATCTCCTAGCTTCCTACTTTTAAGGGTTGTTTAAGACGTGGGGTCAGACACTCCCTTCCTAAAATCCTCTACATCTGATCTGATCTGATGGGCACATTAAGCCGTCGGACCCTAGGTACTGGCCCCCCTATAGTAAATAAGGGCGTATTCTACCTCGCTTCCGTGTCACTTTTCTATCGGGCACTCTAGCCCAAATCTCCTAGCTTCCTACTTTTAAGGGTTGTTTAAGACGTGGGGTCAGACATTCCCTTCCTAAAATCATCTACATATGATCTGATCTGATCTGATGGGCACATTAAGCCGTCGGACCCCGGGTACTGGCCCCCGGTAGTAAATAAGTGCGTCTTGTACCTCGCATCCGTGTCACTTTCCTATCGGGCACTCTAGCCCAAATCTCCTAGCTTCCTATTTCTAAGGGTTGTTTAATACCTGGGGTCAGACACTCCCTTCCTAAAATCCTCTACATATGATCTGATCTGATCTGATGGGCACATTAAGCCGTCGGACCCCGGGTACTGGCCCCCGGTAGTAAATAAGGGCGTCTTCTACCTCGCTTCCGTGTCACTTTTCTATCGGGCACTCTAGCCCAAATCTCCTAGCTTCCTACTTTTAAGGGTTGTTTAAGACGTGGGGTCAGACACTCCCTTCCTAAAATCCTCTACATCTGATCTGATCTGATCTGATGGGCACATTAAGCCGTCGGACCCCAGGTACTGGCCCCCCTGTAGTAAATAAGGGCGTCTTCTACCTCGCTTCCGTGTCACTTTTCTATCGGGCACTCTAGCCTAAATCTCCTAGCTTCCTACTTTTAAGGGTTGTTTAAGACGTGGGGTCAGACACTCCCTTCCTAAAATCCTCTACATATAATCTGATCTTATCTGATGGGCACATTAAGCCGTCGGACCCCGGGTACTGGCCCCCAGGTAGTAAATAAGGGCGTCTTCTACCTCGCTTCCGTGTCACTTTCCTATCGGGCACTCTAGCCCAAATCTCCTAGCTTCCTATTTCTAAGGGTTGTTTAATACCTGGGGTCAGACACTCCCTTCCTAAAATCCTCTACATATGATCTGATCTGATCTGATGGGCACATTAAGCCGTCGGACCCCGGGTACTGGCCCCCGGTAGTAAATAAGGGCGTCTTCTACCTCGCTTCCGTGTCACTTTCCTATCGGGCACTCTAGCCCAAATCTCCTAGCTTCCGATTTCTAAGGGTTGTTTAAAACCTGGGGTCAGACACTCCCTTCCTAAAATCCTCTACATATGATCTGATCTGATCTGATGGGCACATTAAGCCGTCGGACCCCGGGTACTGGCCCCCGGTAGTAAATAAGGGCGTCTTGTACCTCGCTTCCGTGTCACTTTCCTATCGGGCACTCTAGCCCGAATCTCCTAGCTTCCTATTTCTAAGGGTTGTTTAAGACCTGGGATAAGACACTCCCTTCCTAAAATCCTCTACATATGATCTGATCTGATCTGATGGGCACATTAAGCCGTCGGACCCCGGGTACTGGCCCCCCGGTAGTAAATAAGGGCGTCTTCTACCTCGCTTCCGTGTCACTTTTCTATCGGGCACTCTAGCCCAAATCTCCTAGCTTCCTACATTTAAGGGTTGTTTAAGACGTGGGGTCAGACACTCCCTTCCCAAAATCCTCTACATCTGATCTGATCTGATCTGATGGGCACATTAAGCCGTCGGACCCCAGGTACTGGCCCCTGTAGTAAATAAGGGCGTGTTCTACCTCGCTTCCGTGTCACTTTTCTATCGGGCACTCTAGCCCAAATCTCCTAGCTTCCTACTTTTAAGGGTTGTTTAAGACGTGGGGTCAGACATTCCCTTCCTAAAATCCTCTACATATGATCTGATCTGATCTGATGGGCACATTAAGCCGTCGGACCCAGGGTACTGGCCCCCGGTAGTAAATAAGGGCGTCTTCTACCTCGCTTCCGTGTCACTTTCCTATCGGGCACTCTAGCCCAAATCTCCTAGCTTCCGATTTCTAAGGGTTGTTTAAGACCTGGGGTCAGACACTCCCTTCCTAAAATCCTCTAGATCTGATCTGATCTGATCTGATGGGCACATTAAGCCGTCGGACCCGGGGACTTGCCCCCGGTAGTAAATAAGGGCGTCTTCTACCTCGCTTCCGTGTCACTTTTCTAGCGGGCACTCCAGCCCAAATCTCCTAGCTTCCTACTTTTAAGGGTTGTTTAAGACGTGGGGTCAGGCACTCCTTCCTAAAATCCTCTACATATGATCTGATCTTATCTGATGGGCACATTAAGCCGTCGGACCCCGGGTACTGGCCCCCAGGTAGTAAATAAGGGCGTCTTCTACCTCGCTTCCGTGTCACTTTCCTATCGGGCACTCTAGCCCAAATCTCCTAGCTTCCTATTTCTAAGGGTTGTTTAATACCTGGGGTCAGACACTCCCTTCCTAAAATCCTCTACATATGATCTGATCTGATCTGATGGGCACATTAAGCCGTCGGACCCCGGGTACTGGCCCCCGGTAGTAAATAAGGGCGTCTTCTACCTCGCTTCCGTGTCACTTTCCTATCGGGCACTCTAGCCCAAATCTCCTAGCTTCCTATTTCTAAGGGTTGTTTAAGACCTGGGATCAGACACTACCTTCCTAAAATCCTCTACATATGATCTGATCTGATCTGATGGGCACATTAAGCCGTCGGACCCCGGGTACTGGCCCCCGGTAGTAAATAAGGGCGTCTTCTACCTCGCTTCCGTGTCCCTTTCCTATCGGGCACTCTAGCCCAAATCTCCTAGCTTCCGATTTCTAAGGAATGTTTAAGACCTGGGGTCAGACACTCCGTTCCTAAAATCCTCTACATATGATCTGATCTTATCTGATGGGCACATTAAGCCGTCGGACCCCGGGGACTGGCCCCCAGGTAGTAAATAAGGGCGTCTTCTACCTCGCTTCCGTGTCACTTTCCTATCGGGCACTCTAGCCCAAATCTCCTAGCTTCCGATTTCTAAGGGTTGTTTAAAACCTGGGGTCAGACACTCCCTTCCTAAAATCCTCTACATATGATCTGATCTGATCTGATGGGCACATTAAGCCGTCGGACCCCGGGTACTGGCCCCCGGTAGTAAATAAGGGCGTCTTGTACCTCGCTTCCGTGTCACTTTCCTATCGGGCACTCTAGCCCAAATCTCCTAGCTTCCTATTTCTAAGGGTTGTTTAAGACCTGGGATAAGACACTCCCTTCCTAAAATCCTCTACATATGATCTGATCTGATCTGATGGGCACATTAAGCCGTCGGACCCCGGGTACTGGCCCCCGGTAGTAAATAAGGGCGTCTTCTACCTCGCTTCCGTGTCACTTTTCTATCGGGCACTCTAGCCCAAATCTCCTAGCTTCCTACATTTAAGGGTTGTTTAAGACGTGGGGTCAGACACTCCCTTCCTAAAATCCTCTACATCTGATCTGATCTGATCTGATGGGCACATTAAGCCGTCGGACCCCAGGTACTGGCCCCCCTGTAGTAAATAAGGGCGTGTTCTACCTCGCTTCCGTGTCACTTTTCTATCGGGCACTCTAGCCCAAATCTCCTAGCTTCCTACTTTTAAGGGTTGTTTAAGACGTGGGGTCAGACATTCCCTTCCTAAAATCCTCTACATATGATCTGATCTGATCTGATGGGCACATTAAGCCGTCGGACCCAGGGTACTGGCCCCCGGTAGTAAATAAGGGCGTCTTCTACCTCGCTTCCGTGTCACTTTCCTATCGGGCACTCTAGCCCAAATCTCCTAGCTTCCGATTTCTAAGGGTTGTTTAAGACCTGGGGTCAGACACTCCCTTCCTAAAATCCTCTAGATCTGATCTGATCTGATCTGATGGGCACATTAAGCCGTCGGACCCGGGGACTTGCCCCCGGTAGTAAATAAGGGCGTCTTCTATTTCGCTTCCGTGTCACTTTTCTAGCGGGCACTCCAGCCCAAATCTCCTAGCTTCCTACTTTTAAGGGTTGTTTAAGACGTGGGGTCAGGCACTCCCTTCCTAAAATCCTCTACATATGATCTGATCTTATCTGATGGGCACATTAAGCCGTCGGACCCCGGGTACTGGCCCCCAGGTAGTAAATAAGGGCGTCTTCTACCTCGCTTCCGTGTCACTTTCCTATCGGGCACTCTAGCCCAAATCTCCTAGCTTCCTATTTCTAAGGGTTGTTTAATACCTGGGGTCAGACACTCCCTTCCTAAAATCCTCTACATATGATCTGATCTGATCTGATGGGCACATTAAGCCGTCGGACCCCGGGTACTGGCCCCCGGTAGTAAATAAGGGCGTCTTCTACCTCGCTTCCGTGTCACTTTCCTATCGGGCACTCTAGCCCAAATCTCCTAGCTTCCTATTTCTAAGGGTTGTTTAAGACCTGGGATCAGACACTACCTTCCTAAAATCCTCTACATATGATCTGATCTGATCTGATGGGCACATTAAGCCGTCGGACCCCGGGTACTGGCCCCCGGTAGTAAATAAGGGCGTCTTCTACCTCGCTTCCGTGTCCCTTTCCTATCGGGCACTCTAGCCCAAATCTCCTAGCTTCCGATTTCTAAGGAATGTTTAAGACCTGGGGTCAGACACTCCGTTCCTAAAATCCTCTACATATGATCTGATCTTATCTGATGGGCACATTAAGCCGTCGGACCCCGGGGACTGGCCCCCAGGTAGTAAATAAGGGCGTCTTCTACCTCGCTTCCGTGTCACTTTTCTATCGGGCACTCTAGCCCAAATCTCCTAGCTTCCTATTTCTAAGGGTTGTTTAAAACCTGGGGTCAGACACTCCCTTCCTAAAATCCTCTACATATGATCTGATCTGATCTGATGGGCACATTAAGCCGTCGGACCCCGGGTACTGGCCCCCGGTAGTAAATAAGGGCGTCTTCTACCTCGCTTCTGTGTCACTTTCCTATCGGGCACTCTAGCCCAAATCTCCTAGCTTCCTATTTCTAAGGGTTGTTTAAGACCTGGGGTCAGACACTCCCTCCCTAAAATCCTCTACATATGATCTGATCTAATCTGATGGGCACATTAAGCCGTCGGACCCCGGGTACTGGCCCCCGGTAGTAAATAAGGGCGTCTTCTACCTCGCTTCCGTGTCACTTTCCTATCGGGCACTCTAGCCCAAATCTCCTAGCTTCCTACTTTTAAGGGTTGTTTAAGACGTGGGGTCAGACACTCCCTTCCTAAAATCCTCTACATCTGATCTGATCTGATGGGCACATTAAGCCGTCGGACCCTAGGTACTGGCCCCCCTATAGTAAATAAGGGCGTATTCTACCTCGCTTCCGTGTCACTTTTCTATCGGGCACTCTAGCCCAAATCTCCTAGCTTCCTACTTTTAAGGGTTGTTTAAGACGTGGGGTCAGACATTCCCTTCCTAAAATCATCTACATATGATCTGATCTGATCTGATGGGCACATTAAGCCGTCGGACCCCGGGTACTGGCCCCCGGTAGTAAATAAGTGCGTCTTGTACCTCGCATCCGTGTCACTTTCCTATCGGGCACTCTAGCCCAAATCTCCTAGCTTCCTATTTCTAAGGGTTGTTTAATACCTGGGGTCAGACACTCCCTTCCTAAAATCCTCTACATATGATCTGATCTGATCTGATGGGCACATTAAGCCGTCGGACCCCGGGTACTGGCCCCCGGTAGTAAATAAGGGCGTCTTCTACCTCGCTTCCGTGTCACTTTTCTATCGGGCACTCTAGCCCAAATCTCCTAGCTTCCTACTTTTAAGGGTTGTTTAAGACGTGGGGTCAGACACTCCCTTCCTAAAATCCTCTACATCTGATCTGATCTGATCTGATGGGCACATTAAGCCGTCGGACCCCAGGTACTGCCCCCCTCCGGTAGTAAATAAGGGCGTCTTCTACCTCGCTTCCGTGTCACTTTTCTATCGGGCACTCTAGCCTAAATCTCCTAGCTTCCTACTTTTAAGGGTTGTTTAAGACGTGGGGTCAGACATTCCCTTCCTAAAATCCTCTACATATGATCTGATCTGATCTGATGGGCACATTAAGCCGTCGGACCCCGGGTACTGGCCCCCGGTAGTAAATAAGGGCGTCTTCTACCTCGCTTCCGTGTCACTTTTCTATCGGGCACTCTAGCCCAAATCTCCTAGCTTCCTACTTTTAAGGGTTGTTTAAGACGTGGGGTCAGACACTCCCTTCCTAAAATCCTGTACATCTGATCTGATCTGATCTGATGGGCACATTAAGCCGTCGGACCCCAGGTACTGGCCCCCTGTAGTAAATAAGGGCGTCTTCTACCTCGCTTCCGTGTCACTTTTCTATCGGGCACTCTAGCCCAAATCTCCTAGCTTCCTACTTTTAAGGGTTGTTTAAGACGTGGGGTCAGACATTCCCTTCCTAAAATCCTCTACATATGATCTGATCTGATCTGATGGGCACATTAAGCCGTCGGACCCCGGGTACTGGCCCCCGGTAGTAAATAAGGGAGTCTTGTACCTCGCTTTTGTGTCACTTTCCTATCGGGCACTCTAGCCCAAATCTCCTAGCTTCCTATTTCTAAGGGTTGTTTAATACCTGGGGTCAGACACTCCCTTCCTAAAATCCTCTACATATGATCTGATCTGATGGGCACATTAAGCCGTCGGACCCCGGGTACTGGCCCCCGGTAGTAAATAAGGGCGTCTTCTACCTCGCTTCCGTGTGACTTTCCTATCAGGTACTCTAGCCCAAATCTCCTAGCTTCCTATTTCTAAGGGTTGTTTAAGACCTGGGGTCAGACACTCCCTTCCTAAAATCCTCTACATATGATCTGATCTGATCTGATGGGCACATTAAGCCGTCGGACCCCGGGTATTGGCCCCCGGTAGTAAATAAGGGCGTCTTCTACCTCGCTTCCGTGTCACTTTCCTATCGGGCACTCTAGCCCAAATCTCCTAGCTTCCTATTTCTAAGGGTTGTTTAAGACCTGGGGTCAGACACTCCCTTCCTAAAATCCTCTACATATGATCTGATCTGATGGGCACATTAAGCCGTCGGACCCCGGGTACTGGCCCCCCGGTAGTAAATAAGGGTGTCTTCTGCCTCGCTTCCGTGTCACTTTCCTATCGGGCACTCTAGCCCAAATCTCCTAGCTTCCTATTTCTAAGGGTTGTTTAAGACCTGGGGTCAGACACTCCCTTCCTAAAATCCACTACATATGATCTGATCTGATCTGTATTTGGCATCTAGACTGTTTTTGATTTCTTTGTGTTCTAAGCGTCGCGGTTGAAGCATACCAAGGTACTTATAGACTTCTCCTTCTTCCATAGCTGCGATCTGTTCTCCGGTCTTCATTTAGTAGCTATGTGCATCATGCTTCATTGATTCATACCTGGTGTCTTGCATTTCTGTAGGCCGAATTCTATCCCGATGTCATTGCTGAAAACCTTGGTGATCCAGATTAGTTGCTGGAGTTGGCTCTGCGACGATGCGTATAGTTATTATTATTATTATTATTGTACACTCATTGTCATACAAATCCCCGCACCAAGAAAGAGGCGTTGAGTTGAAATGAGATTTTAGTAGTCAGATGGTACATACCAAGGACAGAATTCTCTTGATGAAACGTACACCACGCGGGTTTTCTAGGAGTTTCGTGCACACTTCCACACGGCGGTTTCCTTCAGTTGGCATCAGTTCGTGAGGGACAATGTGGTTGCTCCTGTAGACCTTGCCGAGATCCTGAAGGTGACAAATCGCGGTGGTCTGTGATACAACCGGCTCGCCTGATAACTTCCGAGTGCTGGTTGTCGGATTTCCTCTACGGCCAATCGCACGGGCTCCGAATCCACGGTTTGCGGGCTACCTGACCTTGGCTAATCGTCGAGGTTTTTGTCACCTGGTCGAAATTTCTTGAACCATCTGGTTGCGGTGCTGTGGTCCACGGAACCTTCCCCTTTCTCATGAGAAATGTTTCATGCTGCTTGAGCAGCGTTATGGCCCAGTTCAAATTCGCAAGGCAAATGTTCCCTAATTAGCCTGTACTGGCTGTTCATCTTTTAAGGGTCCCAACCACAGACAGAACACTTTATACACTGAGTGGCCACTTTATTATAACCACCCCCTCAGTACTTCGTTGGGCCACCTTTTGCCTTTAATACTGCGTCGATTCTTCATGGCATGGACTCCACAAAATGTTGATAGGTGGTTTGTGGAATCTGAGAGCATGCTTGATGAATAGCACTTTCCACGAGTGTGAGATTGCAGGGTTGTGGATCCAGCTGTCTGATGGCTTGTTCAACTTCATCCCACACATTCTTAATCGGGTTGAGATCTGGAGATTGTGGGGGCCACCTAAGCAAAGTAAACTCGACGGCATGTTCCTGAAACCAATCCTGTACAATACGAGCACTATGGCAGGACAAATTATCTTGTTGAAAGTAGCCATCGCCATTGGGATAATCCATCCACATGCCAGTATTCACTTGGTCCGCAACAATGTTTAGATATGATCTGCCACTCAGACGTTGATCAACAGGAATTAAAAAGCCCAAAGCATGCCAGGAAAACATCCCCCAAACCATAACGTTGCTTCCACCAGCTTGAAGGGTTGTAGCAATGCATTTGGGGTCCATGCTTTCGTGCTGTTTCCGCCAAATTCTCACTTGAGCATTGGCATGGCGCAACTGAAAACGTGATTCATCGGACCATATAATTTGTTTCCAATTATCGACTGTCTAATCCTTGTGCTCCTGTGCGAACTGGAGACGTTTTGTCTTGTTAACTGCAGACAGCAAAGGTGTTCGAACAGGCCTTCGGCTGTCATATAGCATCCAATGCAGTGTATGGCGGACAGTGCATGCAGAGATCATTTGAGGGGATCTTTGATTAAGATGGTCTGTAATTTGCTGCAATGTTGCCCTTCTGTTGTCTGTTACCAGTCTGGACACTCACCATTCCGCCCGAGCAGTCACTAGTCGATGACGACCACACGTTGCACGTAGAGACCCAGTATCTTGGCTGCCAGTCCAGTCTTTAAACACTTTAACAACAGCTGCTCTGGAACATTTCACGAGTGGGGCGGTTTCGGTGATGCTCGCTCCATGGCTCCGAGCTCCTACAATCATCCCACGTTGAAAGTCCGTCAAATCACATTTTTTACCCATTTCGTCACCCAAAAATCACTTCTACTACTATCGCAAGCACTAAGCTTTCTCTTTTTATACTAGCCTCGCCCTCTGGCGGCAACAGCGTGCAGCCATAGCTCATTTGCTTAAAACTGTCAGGTGGTCATAATAAAGTGGCAACTCAGTGTATACTTGACACACTTTATATACTTTATATACTTGACAGAAAAACTTGATGTCCCTTTCGACTGACTGCAGTGCGTACTTGAACTAGTTTAAGCACGTGACCTACCCGCCGCAGCACATGCGTTTGTGCAAATATTGCAAAACTTTCTACTCACCCTCTATACTACAGGTTGTTTTACTAAGTAGTCCCCCCGAAGAATCAGTCATATTTTGCAACACATTCAACTTCTAAACATGACCTTACTTCATGGGAATGTAGCACCATTCACAATAAATTCTGGAAATGTACTCCACTGGCATCCATACACACTCGAACTCGACGCTGCTTATTATCGAAGGTCCTCCGCACATGACCTCATCAACAGTCCGGAGTGCTGCACTGATGTTGCTTTCTAAGTCTACTAACGTGCGACGCTTATTGCTGTAAGTACGACACTTCAAATATGCCCATAAGAAAAGAATCGGGAGGAGTCAAATCGGGTGAACGAGGTGGCTACGGTCCTTTGGAGATCACTCTGTCCCCGAAGATAGAAGAAATTTCACTCATGCTCACACGGGACGTGTGACATGTCGCTCCATCCTGTTGTCAAATCGATGTCGGTTAGTTGGTCCTCAAGTTGTCTGAAAATGTTCACATGTGACACCGAGTTTACTACACACCTGAAGAAAATAGGTCCAATTATTCTGATTCGGGACGCAGCACACCAAACACTGACTTTTGCATAATGTAATGGGGTTTCGTGTAATTCATATGGATTATCTGTTGCCCAGACGCGGGAGTTTTGGGAAATCACATACCCGCCCAAATGGAACCGTGCCTCGTCAGTGAACCACATAAAATCCAAAATCTTCGGAATTGCGAGTAAAAACGTCAGGAGCCAGTGACAGCAAGACATACGATTTTCAAGATACGGTTCTTGCAACTCTTGTACAGCTGCCGCACGGTGCGGATGAACCAAAGCTTTCTTCGCGGCTCTTTGGCAAGTGGAAACAGGATACCCAGTTTCTTGTGACAAACGTTGCAGCTACTTCTTCGGTGATGCCAGAAGCCTGTGCTTCGCCTCTTCGATTTTTTCTTCCCCTAAAGAACGACGGCCGTATGACGTAGAAGTCTTTTCGTACTTCTACGTTATTTTAAAAACATAACCATAAGATGAAATAGTTCCTAAATTAAACCTTAACGGCCAGACGAAACATGTAAACAACAGAAGCCAAACTGACGGAAAAGATGCTTTATTCAAGAATGTAGCCAGCACATCGTAACATAGCATAACATATTGCATTAAACTCTCCACACACCACGCAGCTCTTAACACAACGCTCTACAACACAACGCTCTTTTCACAACGCCCCACAAGCAACGCTCGCTTTGCAACAGTTTACTTGTAGTTTTTATCTCTCGTTCTTATCAAATCAGGCATACGTCACGTTCATTCAACCTCAATTATGCTGCCAACAGTATTCGTTTGAGAGAAAAGATATCACGTTAAGAATGAAGTATAACTGGGAATAAACTCAAGATTTACATAGGGAAAGAAACTAAAAGGGAAAATTAATTTAGAATATACGTCACAGCCATCACTGTATTGGTTCAAAACACTGCCCGTGGTTTCATATTTCTTCGCTAACTTGGCATTGTAACGTTTTTCTGGTGCTTTTCTTCCCTCCAAACTTCTTCTTCTTCTTGTCTTGATTGGAGGTTTAACGACCACCGTGAGCAACTCAATGGGCTATAGCCGCCCCGGTGGCGCAGTGGTCTAAGGCGCTGGCCTCTGATCATTCGTCCGTAGGGGGTCCGGGTTCGAATCCCGGTGAGGCATGGATGTTGTGTTTGTCTTACGGCACTGGCTCTCTCCCTTCCCTGGAACCAGTGACCCAAAATTAGGGACGGGCGACTGCTTATAGCCCATTGAGTTGCTCACGGCGGTCGTTAAACCTCCAATCAAAAAAAAAAAAAAAAAAAAAAATGGGCTATAAGCAGTCGCCCGTCCCTAATTTAGGGTCACTGGTTCCAGGGAAGGGAGAAAGCCAGTGCCGTAAGACAAACACAACATCCATGCCTCACCGGGATTCGAACGCCATCGCTTAGACCACTGCGCCACCGGGGCCCCCCCCCCCCAAACTTCTCCAGGAATTCACGCTGTATTACTTTTATCGACTTTGTTATCCAATATTTTTCACAATAAACACATGCTCCGCAACGGTATACACAGCCATCCTGAACGACTTTTTTCTTTTTTTTTTTTTTTGAGGTTTAACGACCACCGTGAGCAACTCAATGGGCTATAAGTAGTCGCCCGTCCCTAATTTAGGGTCACTGGTTCCAGGGAAGGGAGAGAGCCAGTGCCGTAAGACAAACACAACATCCATGCCTCACCGGGATTCAAACCCGGACCCCTTTTGGACGAATGATCAGAGGCCATCGCCTTAGACCACTGCGCCACCGGGGCGGCTGAACGACTTTCAACGACACAGTAAAACAGGCAGCTTGCCTCTTGACATAGTAAGCGTGCCCGGCCATCTGTTGGGGTGACGTCACAATGAGCCATCGCCTTATCGGGAAAATCACTCCCGCTTATTTCTCAAGGATCAAGGTCACTTTTAAACCAAACGTCGTGTTTCTATGTAGAGTGGGAAGAAAACCATAGTTGCTCCTTTGTGAGGAGTATCTAGTGAAATACCCTGTGTTTGTGTCTCTTTGCTTGGTAGTTTTACGTTTTAGCGTCGATATTTGTTGGCCTAAACTTTTGCGAGGGACCTCATGCGGCATGATGACAACTTTCATAGCCTCCTCTGTACGTTCATAGTTTTCGTTCTAAAAGCGGAGAAAAAATGATAAACAAAGGCAGCACGAACATAACGCATATTAAGAACGACATCCGTATGATACTTACTTTGGACCCCTAATGTAAAAAACATTACACATGTAGCCATTCATGAATCCCAATGTGCAGATGAAAAGTACAAAATACGCATCACTGGCGAAGGCTACAGGGAGATGATATCGAGGATGAGCATTGCATAGCATCAGCAGTGGAATATGAACGCAGTGTAGTAGCAGCATGGGTATAATCATCACGATTCTTTTGGAGGGCTGAAAATACAGAACAAGAAATGTTAAAGTCATTGGGTTAACGGAGACGAAGATACTATAGGATTAAATCGACTGAACAGAAAGGAATATTTACCAATAGCAGCCATCCTCCTACCAACCTTCCTGAGAAGTCACTCAGGTTGAAAAGTAGAAAACAGCATACCGGAAGAAATAGCCGATCTGAAAAGAATATGAGTGATATTTAAATCAGTCACACCATACTGGAGTTTTAGCATTAGATAAAATCTATTTTTGGTCTCGGACTGTAAAACAAACAGTTCTAAAAGGCTGAAAACAAGAAAATACAGAGTGTCCACAAAGTCTGTTCACAATTTCAAACATTTATTACACATACGCTCATTGTCATAAAAATCCGCGCATCAAGAAAAAACCGTGCGATTACCGCACTACTCGGCGAATAGCTACGGGGTGGGCAGGCATGCAAATGATTAAAGTTTCGTGAGATTCCGCATACCCGCGCGTCCAAGACCGGCGCTGCAATCGCAATCCTTGATGCTCATAAGGTGCCGCGTAGGGGACTCCACATTCGTGCCGAAGTGCAAGGTAAGAGTCAGGTGAGATCCCTGAGCGATAGACATGCCGAGGAGCCGCCGTAGATGAGCGTACAGGCAACTGACCCAGTTTGAACAAAGCCGTATCGTCGGGATGAGAGAGGCAGATTGGCCGACGCGCTGAATCGGCCGCCATTTGGGCCGGTCGGACAGTAAGGTGCGATCGTGTTGGGGGCAATGGACACGGGAAGGCACCCAGACGCGCCACCAGCTGAGAGGACCGTGGGATCGTGAGAGCGGCACGCACAGATGCAATGACGTCCTTGTCTAATGTCAAGAGACATGTGGTTGCTCTACAAGGGACTCCTGTGTCCGCCAGAACCATTTCCAAACGGCTGGCACAAGCGAATCTGCACTCTCGACGGCCTTTACGTTTTCTGCCATTAACACCTGATAATCGTCGGTGTCGATTGCAGTGGTGTCAGCAGCGAGCAACATCGAATGCTAAGGACTGGCGACGTATAATGTTCAACGACGAATCCCGCTTCTGTGTGGGAACGGACGACCACCGTGTCATAGTGTGGAGGACCGCAGGTGAGCGCTGCAATCCCAACCTCAGTGTAGAGCGGTACACGTCCCGAACTGCAGGCGTAATAGTCTGGGGAGCCATCGCGTATGACAGCCGGACTTCCTCGCAGTGGTCCGAGGGACGTTGACAGTCCAGCGCTACGTACAGGAGATCCTGAGGCCCCATGTGTTGTCTTTCCTGGCGGGACGGCCCGGAGCCTTTTTCCAACAAGATAACGCCCGTCCGCACACGGATCAGGTTTCCCAGGACTTTCTACGTCATGCTTTGACGCTTTCGTCGCCTGCCAGATCGCCTGATCTTTCGCCCATCGAGCACGTGTGGGTCTAGATGGGACTCCAGCTTCCTCCGTGCCCCAGTATTCGTAATTTAGAGCGCCAGTTGCAAGAAGTGTGTGCCAGTCTGTCCCAGGATAACATTCTGCGTCTTTTTGAGTCCATGCCGGATCATATCACCGCATGTATCCGAGCACGAGGCGGTCCGACGCGATACTAACGCTAACCGGAATGTGTACCGTACGTCCGCGGGAAATCGTCCTGCTGCTGTGATATTGCAATCACTTTTGTCCTTGGTATGTACCATCTCACTACCGAATTCTCATTTTAATCCGACGCTTCCTTCTTGGTGCGCGGATTTCTATGACAGTGAGTGTACAAGTTAATAGGCAAACCTGTGCAATTGCTTACATAATGACGAGTAAATGTGAAAGTTTTTTGTGTCTTATTTAAAACACTTCTATGTGGGCACCATTTGTTGCACGAATAAGCTTCATCCGTGGTGGCAATGGCGTCTTCGATTCTTTGTTTCAGGTCGTTGATGTTCCGTAACTGGGTTTGATACACGTTATCTTTCACATAGCCCTACAGGAAGAAGTCCATGGGAGTGATATCTGGGGAACCGGTGGCCAGGTAATGGCGCCATCCTTCCAATCCACCGGTCTGGAAATATGTGGTTTAGGAACTCACGAACACACAGTCCCCAGTGAGGAGGTGCACTATCATGCTGGAAGATGATGGTTGGTTGAAGGTCTTCCAGTTGTGGTACCACATATTCGGTGAAAACATCGAGGTAAACATCTGCAGAAATTCTTTTTTCTATGAAGAAACGTGACTCAATGATTCATTTGCACATGATCCCACACCACACATTCACCTTTGGACTATCCCGTTGAACCTCCTAAGTAACCTGCGGGTTTTCTGATCCGCAAATCCTCACATTGCGTTTGTTCAGCCTCCCTGAGACACGAAAGGTTCGCTTATCTGTAAAACAACAGTGAGGAAGTAGGAATCTTCAGAAATTCGTTCCAGCATGTGAACGGCAAACTCTTTTCGTCTTGGTTTGTTATTTGGTTGAAGTTCCTGCAAGAGTTGCAGTTTGTATGCATATAGTAGCAAATGCTCGTGTAGGACTTTGTGCTCTGTTGCAGAAGGCAGCTGTCTGGCAGCAGTATAAATGGTCTTTCTCGGGTTACGAGCAAATGATACACGCACACGATCGATATTTTCATCGGATGTTCTTCGTCGACCAGTTCTCTCTTTATCGCACACTGAACCTGTCGCCATTAATTTCGTGTGCTACTTGCGAATCGACGGACGTGACGGTGGATCTTTTCCATACTTAGTCCTGTAATTTCGCTGAGCCTGCGTATCCGATATTGTTCCAATAAACCAGGCTACGCATTGCGCCTTTTCTTGAGGAACAGCCATTCTTTTTTTTTTATAAAAAATTGGCTTACCAACGGGGTACCTGAAATTTGATAAATGTGATGTCCATAAAAACTTTGGCAACCACTTAACATACACAGAAGTGCCAGAAAAACTGGTACATCAGTCTAATACTTGGTAGGTCCCCCACGGAAGCGCAGGATTGCAGAAATGGACTCCACTAGCTTCTGGAAATATGCTGTAGGAAATGCACACCATACTTCCTGCAGAGCGTTCCACAATTCGGGTATATTCCGAGGTCTCGGATTCCTGTGTTCGATAGCGCGTTGCATGGCATCCCAAATGTGTTCTATCACGTTCAGATCTGGGGACTTGGGTGGGAATGACAACACCCCAAACTCGGATGAATGCTCCTCTAACCATAATGTGGCGTCCCGATGCTTGTGTGGAAGTGCATTGTCCTGTTGGAACAGGCCCAACCCATCAGCATGCATGCAGGACATGAACGGCTGTACCTCGTCAGAAAGAATGCGCACATAGCGTTGGCCGGTCACAGACGTTTGTAGACGTACCAGGGGTCCCAGTTAAGTCCAGCTAAACACACCCCATACCATTACGGACCCCAACCAGCCGGTACAGTTCCCTGTTGACAGGCGAGATCCATAGCTTCATGGGTGTTGAGGCTCCAGCATTGAATTCCGATGATACCTGCGAGAGTGTTGCACGCCTATCGCGTGAAACGATTCTTGACAGCCGACAATATTCACGTTCACCCAATCTCTTTTATGGCTACACTGGTATCGTAGGTTGGAGGTTTTGCTGGAATTCTTGTAGTCACGGTGCACCCTTGCAATGGTCGTCCGTAAAAATCCGAACTTCGTTTCTACCTCCGAAATACTATGCCCATCTCACGAGTGCCAACTATGATACCGCGTTGAAAATCGCTTAAATCGTTATTACTTGTCATTCTCATGCCGAAAACAGCTCTGACAGCTGGCAAGGATGTCCATCGCTTTATATACGCACTGGCGGACGCAACCAAATACGCGCATAGGTGACGTTGGCATGTATTTTGCATAAGCTCGTCTGTACCAATTTTTCTGGCACTTCAGTGTACGCTCAGTGCTCACTGCATTACGAACACCTACCTAATACTCCGTTAGCCATACTTTCGCTCGCTAAATGGCCCCTATATGGCGTGGCATGTGCTCCACAAGGTGTCTGTGTATTTGTGTGTGAATTTGCAACCAAGCTGCTTCTGTTACGGTTCACATTTCCGGTATGGAGCAGGGTGATGTGTCCAGCGGCTTCATCTGACGTTCTGCAACATCTTGCAGATGTTCAATTGGGTTAAGGCTAGGCGAGTTTGGAGACCATTCGAGATGCCATATAGAGATCATCACAACGAGCCTAACCCAGCACGGCTTACTGGTATCCATGAAGAAGACACGTGTTGTCGCTGCACTAGCGGTGTGGCATTGTCCTGCAGGTACGGAAGGGCGACCGGTAATGGAATGTCATTGACGTAATGGGCCCTCGTTATGGTGGTACAAGCTCTCAAGAGAGGTGATCTGCTTTCGTACCTGATAGCATCCCAGGACATACAGGATGCGGCCATCATTTTCGCCCAAACAGAAGCACGTTTCGTCCGAGAACATGATATTGTGCCATTCGACAGGCACCATTGCATCCTAGCAATCCGTTGTTGCGCTGTCAAAGGTATCCTGAGAAGGGTCCGACGAGCCCGCAGTCCGAACTGTAACAACAGGTGACGTACTATTACAGATAACATGGGATAATTCCTCTGAGCCAACACCATCAATGATGTAGAACTGTCACTCAAAGAATCCTCACGGAATGACGGTTGTCCCTCGGCGTTGTCTGTGTACGACGTCCAGAACCTTCTCTTCGTGTGCTACGCCCTTCTTCGTACCATTCCCTGCACACTTTTGCCACGACGAACACACTGCGTTCCAAACGACCAGCAATCTCCCGGAGGGAAGCGTTGCAGTCTCTCATGCCAATAATGCGACCTCTGTCGAACTTGCTGATGTGACTATAGGACTTTCTTACACGACGACGAGGCTTCCTTACCCACTGATGACCAAGCACTGACATGCCGACCGAGCCACGCGGTACCCATAACAGTAAAACGGCTGACTTCCGGTCTGTAAGGTTGCGCGACCTGATTTACCTAGACGCGGTACGCGCACACCTAATCATTTCTGCGATATTAGCTGATTAGGATATCCTGTAAAAATCAAAGTCGTAGCTCGACTTGTTTCAAGTGTTCTGTTTTTTATGAACGTGAGTATATATTAGCACGGTTTTTGTCGAGCCACCCCAGCACGGGGCAGGGACGGTGCCAAGTGGCATTATGCCTTGGAAGAATCCATCGTTTTCAAGGTGGCGATCAAACACTGTGGGGATTGTACATTTTCCACGAACAGTTTATAACGAAGTAAATTTCTCCGTCATTTTTTGTCCACGCCGGGAATCGAATTACTCCGGAATAAGTCGTTCTACCAACTGAGCTACGCAGACGTATCTTCTCGCTGCTATCTGTCTTTATCTCGTGTGCGTCCTGCGGGACAGGCACGTCACATCCCCCCCATAAAGAGGGCCGGGGCTTGACCCACGCGTTAGCCGGGACCATGTGTCGCTGTAGGCAGTCATCCCATGAAGAACGTGCACTTGAGAACTCCAAGTCAATCCGGTGTGTGGCGCAACATCACACACATTTACTTTTCGAAGCGCTGAAGAAGGGGATTCTCGTACTTTTCCTGTCTCGCGGTGTGGAAAGAACATCACACCATTGCGAGAACTTTCAAGGCAGGGTCATTCGGGAAGTTCGGGCGCCATTATAATGACCAACTGAGCTACTTAGACGTATCTTCTCGCTGCTATCTGCCTTTATCTCGTGTGCGTCCTGCGGGGCAGGCACGTCACAAGTTCCTGGTGATACCAGGCGTTCGTACGTTGGTCCACACGCACCAGGGGGTCTCTGTTGATGCCAACTAAACATGCCATATCGTACAACCTCCCCCCATTGGCCTGGATGGCCGCTGCTATGCACTAGGAATCCATAGTCTCGTGTTACTGACGCCAAAGATGGACTCGACCATCGGTAGAGTGCAATATATTTCGTGACCCATCGGGCAGGAACACCTGCTTCCAATCTTATATCGTCCCGCCTGCAAACTATAGGCACCAGGAAAGTCATTGACGTCGATGGACTGCTGTTAAAAGAAGGTGGCTGACAGGGCGTTTGCACTTGTAGTCCATCCGTGCCACCGTGCGACACATTATAGTTTCTCGGGATGTTGTTTCTGGTTGATCTACACTATATTATCAAAATTATTGAGACACCAAGATATTTTGGGATAAATGGCTTTGTTGTGGCTTTGTTATCGCATATAGTAGTTAGTCGGTCCACCTGTTGCTTGTATGACAGCGGCAACACGTCAAGGCATGCTATCAACCAATTTCCGGTAGGTCTCGATAGGAATGGCTCGCCATTCGTCCTGCAAAACTGCTGCCAGAATGGAGCGCGAAGACTGTCCTTCTGATAGATTTCGTATCCGTCGATCCAGTTCTCTCAGAGGTGTTTAATAGGATTAAGATCAGGCCAGTCTAACAATTCCACCTCATTTTCAAGAAACCAGTCCTGCACATGCGTGCAGTGTGGCAGGGAGCTCGACCGTGTTGGAAGAGGCAACGGTCATTTATACAGAACTCCGAGGCACACTTCAGAGTTCATAGTTTATGGTATAAAAACGAACGGGTATATAAAAAAAAACAACTCCATACCATGATGAAGACTCCGCTGAACTTTACAGATAGAAGAACACAATCCGACAAAAATCGTTTGCCGAGGAGCTTTCGCCAAATCCAAACGCGACCATCAGATTGGAAGTGTGAAACGCGTGAATCATCACTCTATAGATAGTTAGGGTACTAATTGAGCCATTACAAGCATTTCGTACTTCAGCAGCGATGGAAACGTCACAGTCCATAGAAAATTACGAACTGTAACGTACCAGACGATGTGACGTACCTGCCCGAAGGACGCACACGACATAAAGGCAGATAGGAATCAGAATAAAACGTCCGCGTAGCTCAATTGGTAGAGTGACTTATTCCGGAATTAGGGGATCCGGGTTCGAATCCTGGCGTGGACAGAAATGACGGAGAAATTCACTTCGTTATAAATGGCGCCCGAACTATCCGGATGACCCGACCGTTCAAAATCTTGCAATGGTGTGATGTTTTTTCCACACCGCGAGATAGGAAAAATAAGAGAATCCCTTCTCCGGCACTTCGAAAAAAAAATAAGGGGGAGATGATGTAACGTACCAGGAGATGTGACGTACCTGCCAGAAGGACGCACAGGACATAAAGGCAGATAGGAATCAGAATAAAACGTCCGCGTAGCTCAACTGGTAGAGTGACTTATTCCGGAATGAGGGGATCCGGGTTCGAATCCTGGCGTGGACAGAAATGACGGAGAAATATACTTCGTTATAGAACTTCTGCTCTAGTAGCAAAACACACTTCAGGAAGCACTGTAGCACATGTTCCATTTCCAACGTCAGTGAAGATGAGCAGTGTTGAGAATTTTACCATTTTTGAAGTCTATGTCTTTGCAGTGTTTAGCAGCAAAGAAATACATAAGCAAACAGTGTAGGGATTTTTTTTAGTGTACCTCAACATGTACACAAATGAGCCATTCCCTTATGACCATCCCCAGCTTAGTGAAATGAGCGCGCCTGGAGACCGAACGGTGGCACATGTCAAGTTCACAGTTCAGTATATATATATATATATATATATACAACCTGGCACAAGACAGACCGTTGTGGAGGAAACTTGGGGAGACCTTCGTCCAGCAGTGGATTGATAATGGTTGACAATGATGATGATGATGATGATACAACCTGAGGACCGGCTTTCGGTTAGTAGAGTGTTCGGAGTCAGAATGGAAAAAGGTGCCGATTTATCGGAGTTTGATAACGGACAAGTTGTGATGGCTCATCGCCTCGGAACTACGATCTCGGAAACCGCGCGGCTTGTGGGTTGTTCACGTGCCGCTGTAGTGAGTACGTATCAAAAGTGGTGCACACATGGCCAAACGACGAACCATCGTCCAGCCATGTGTCGCTCTCAGCTTATTGATGCCAGAGGGGAGCGGAGACTGTCGCGCATTGTTCACAGCGCTTACAGGGCCAGATGCGACAAATTACTCGCAGCTAATGCAACAGTGGTGTTCGGTGACTTTCATTTAATGTCCTGGCCTCCAAATTCAGCTGACATGAACCCAATCGAACATTTGTTGTTCGACTTGGAAAAACGGGTTCGCGCTAAATCAGCACCATCCCGAAATGTACGAGAACTGGAGGACCTGCTGCTTACATTATGGTACCAGATACCCCAGGGTACCTATCCGTACCTCATCGAATCGATGCCTCTCCGAGTGGCCTCTGTTTTTCGGGCTAAAGGGGGTCCTACAGCTTATTAGGTAGGTAGTCATAATGTAAAAGCTCATCGGTGTACATTACGGAGTTGCCTTTACTAACGCCCGTATACATAAAAGTGAAAGTTTGCCCTTTACGTGATGCAACGTAACCATTGTAACGTATACTCTATATTCACTTTCCTTTTGATTTTACTATCTCTGGTTATTTTATTTTACTATGTAAATTACCTTCTTACTGAACGAGATGTTATTTCACCCGCTGAATGAGATCTGGCAATGAGTGTAAGTCATGACGTGGTGGTAGCCAGTATAAATAGGCGCGTTCAACGATACGTAGGGAGAGCTTTTTGTTGATGTGCGTAGGGTGAGCTGTTGTTGTACGAGGAGAGCTGTTGTTGTACGAAGTGAGCTGTTGTTTATGTGTCAGAGAGCTGTTGTTGTATAGAGAGAGCGGTTGTTTATGTGCGTGAGAGCTTTGTTTCGTGTGTAAAGAGATCTTCGTTTATGTGAGAGCCAGAAGTTTACCAAATAAAAGATTGTCTTAGTAAAAAAAAAAATAAGGGGAGATGATGTAACGTATACTCTATATTCACTTTCCTTTTGATTTTACTATCTCTGGTTATTTTATTTTACTATGTAAATTACCTTCTTACTGAACGAGATGTTATTTCACCCGCTGAATGAGATCTGGCAATGAGTGTAAGTCATGACGTGGTGGTAGCCAGTATAAATAGGCGCGTTCAACGATACCGGAGGAGAGCGTTTGTTGTTGTACGGAGAGCGTTGGTTTTTTTTTTTTTTTTTTTTTTTGATTGGAGGTTTAACGACCGCCGTGAGCAACTCAATGGGCTATAAGCAGTCGCCCGTCCCTAATTTAGGGTCACTGGTTCCAGGGAAGGGAGAGAGCCAGTGCCGTAAGACAAACACAACATCCATGCCTGACCGGGATTCGAACCCGGACCCTTACGGACGAATGATCAGAGGCCAGCGCCTTAGACCACTGCGCCACCGGGGCGGCCAAGAGCGTTGGTTTATGTGAAGGAGAGAGTTTGTTGTTGTATTGAGAACTTCGTTCTATGTGATTAGTTTGATTCTTCATTATTGTGAAACGAGTTGTGTGTGTGCGTTGGATGATTCCAGAGTTATATAATAAAAGAGCTTTGTCGTAAGTACGTCTTCCTCAATTCATAGTATAACGAATTAAATTTCTCCGTCATTTTTATCCGCGCCAGGATTCGAACCCGGGTCCCCTCATTCCGGAATAAGTTGCTCTACCAATTGAGCTACGCGGACGTTTTTTTATTCTGATTCCTATCTTCCTTTATGTCGTGTGCGTCCTTATGGCAGGTACGTCACATCTCCTGGTACGTTACATCATCTCCCCCTTATTTTATTTTTTTTTCTGAAGTGCTGGAGAAGGGATTCTCTTATTTTTCCTATCTCGCGGTGTGGAAATAACATCACACCATTGCGAGATTTTGAACGGTCGGGTCACCCGGATAGTTCGGGCGCCATTATAACGAATTAAATTTCTCCGTTATTTTTGGTCTACGCCGGGATTCGAACCCGGGTCCACTCATTCCGGAATAAGTTGCTCTACCAATTAAGCTACGCGGACGATTATTCCGATTCCTATCTTCCTTTATGTCGTGTGCGTCCTTCTGGCAGGTACGTCACATCTCCTGGTACGTTACAATAGTTTTTGTCAGATCTCTGTCTGGCTGTTAGGTGTATGTTATTAGCTGATTATCATTAACAACCAGCGTTAAGACTTTATTCATCCTAATTACTGCTACAACATTACTACCAGTTATAAGTTTGTTCAATACGATTACTACACTACTAGCAGGAGACTTTATTCATGATCTTAATTAACTAGTAACAACAACCATTTGAATTCACAATTAGAAGCTTAGTACAAGCATATAATTCCGTAGAAGCATTATAAAACATTACTAGCTTAGTTAAAAGCTTTATTCACTATAATTAGCTTAGCAGCTAGAAAAGAGCTTTATTCATTATACCATCACTGGAATTATCATCACACATTCTACAGCAATTTCTGGAATCATTCACTATTTCGCCTTTGACATTTAACAGAAAAATTATTTTCAAACTTATAGGCGCTCTTCATAAGTAGCTTTTCAAACACTTGCAAATGAAAAATCTTGAAGTTTGAGTGTACAACGTTGAATAAAATGTTGATTCTTTCCTACACTGTCTTGGAAAAAGCCAGTTTAGGAAAGGATGTTTTTCTGTCGGTCCTAGTATTTCTCCTTTTGTGAAAATGATGACAGTAAATTAGAGTTGAATCGTTTCCTAAGGAGCTAATGATCCTAATTTTTAGGAAATAAGATCTAATTACCTCTACCATAAAGAAAAGAGCATTAACACTGGGTGAAAAAATATCAACAGTGCAATTCATTTTAGTTATTATTCAGCAGTAGTTAACAAGCTGTAAGTTGAGGTACTTACTTGTCCATATGGACAAAGAAGGATGCATGGACACTGTAAGGACAACGACTGCAGGGAATACAGATAATGTGATAGTAAAAAGGAGAAACAAAGCCACAGCATAGGGCCAAATCTGAAATACCATAAATATTTTATAATCGATAAAAATCAAACACACAAGCCTACAAAATGTTACATATAAAAGTGGGTAGACACCCTGGAAAAATCATTTTTGCCAAACAAAAAAACCAAATTAAAAATTCTATATCTCTCAATTGTCTTCTTTCCAAAAATGTTAAATTTATGCAAAAAGACCTAGTAGATCATAAGATATGATTCCTTGAAAGTTGTATTGTTTCAATATTTTCACCGAAAGCGGTCTGCCCTTTTAGCGGAAGTTAGGAAATTTCGTCAAATTAAATTAGGATTTTGCTTCTAACTTTAATATTTTTCATTTAATATTTATCAAAAAGGATTATTTTTTCCTAAAGAAGCAACATGGCATTTCTAAGCACAACTGAACTTTATATTGTACCAGCTAAAACCTCCAGAGCTCCTCCCATCAGTTTATTATTCCCCCTTAGATCTTGAAGAGTTCTATCAAGGGCTTCAAGTGATTTTTTGTGTGCCATAGTGCATTCATCCCACACGATGACTTTACAAGTTTTTAACACTTCTGCCTGAGCACATGTTCTGCTAATATTGCACGTGGGATTATGTTCAATAGCGATGTTTAACGGTAATTTCAGTGCTGAGTGTGCTGTTCGCCCTTTATCTATGAGTGTGGATTATCCAAGCATCACCTCTATTGTTACACCACAATAGTGGGTAGCAATAGAGGTGATGCTTGGTGGAATAGCTGAGATTGAAGAGGCAGTAAAGAGAAAGAAGGAAGCCTATTTGGGGATGTTGCAAGGTAGAGTCTCTGTGGATGAATATCGCTGTAAGAAGCGTGAAGCTGCTAAGCTGGTTCGCCACAGTAAGGCAAAAGATAGGAAGGAGAAAGTGGAAAGGCATGAACTGGCTTTTTGGAAAGATAGAAAGTAATTCTGGAAGTACATGAGACTCAGGAAAAATAGGGGGAAAAAGTTGTAAGTTGTGTGAAGAATGAGATTGGGGAAATGATATGGGAGCCCAATGAGTTAAGTGACAGATGGGGTGAATACTTCTGTGAGTTATTAGATCAGGAAAGCAAAAGTGATTCTGAGACAGACGCAGATGATGTCACAATGAGGGATGAAAGCACAAGAGGGATCTTTGAGAAGAAGTGTGTAAAGCTCTAAAATCTATTCAGAATGGTAAGGTTCCAAGAGTTGATGGCATAACTGCAGAGATGTTGAAATATGGTGGTAACTCTATAATTGACTGGTTAACTGAAATTTGCCAGTTGTGCTGGGAGTTAGGAATGGTCCCTCGGGATTGGAAGGATGCTATTATTGTTCCCTTGTATAAGGGAAAAGGTGATCAGACTGAATGCAAGAACTATCGTGGTATTAGCCTACTGAGTGTACCAGGGAAAGTGTTTGGTAAGGTTGTTATTGAAACAGTACGGGGTCTTACATCATTGAAAGTGTGGGATGTTCAGACTGGTTTTATGCCTGGTAAAGGCTGCACTAACCAGATTTTTGCATTACGCATGATGATTGAAAAGTATCTGGCTGTTGGGAAGAAAGTTTTTACTGCCTTCATAGATTTAGAGAAAGCTTACGACCGAGTAAATAGGACACTTTTGTGGAAGGTATTGAATAAATATGGTGTTACTGGGAATCTACTTAATAGTGTAAAAGCCATGTATGCTGGTAGTAGAGCTTGTGTTCGAGTGAATGGTGTTTTATCAAAATGGTTTTCCATTGGTGCAGGAGTTAGACAAAGTTGTGTAATGTCACCATGGCTGTTTAATATATTTATGGACGCATGCATGCGTGATGCCAAAATAGATAATAGTGGTTTATGTCGTGGTGATATCCGTGTGTGCAGATTGCTGTATGCTGATGACACTGTCCTGTTGGCAGAGAGCAAAAGTGAGTTGCAGAGTATGTTGACTCCGATGCACGAAGTTTGCATGAAATTCAAACTGAGTATAAATAAGGGAAAACCAAAGTTATGGTGTTTGAGAGAGGAACTGGTAGCACTGAATGTAATGTAAGTACAAATGGCACTGTTATTGACCAGGTGAGTGAGTTTGTGTATTTAGGAAGCATGTTTGACAGAGAGAACAAGTTGAATGGTAAAATCAGTAGGCGAGTGAATTCTTCTTTGAAAGTCATAGCTGCTCTGGGAGGTTTTCACAGGAATGATGGGTTCTCTAGAGAGTCCCGCATGGCTGTGTATGAAACAGTAATTGTTCCTACTCTGATGTATGGCAGTGAAACCTGGGTACTGCAGAAGAAACATAGGAGTCGTTTGTGTGCTGGAGAAATGCGTTACTTACATGAGGTTTGTGGCAAGACACGATCTGATTGTGTGAGGAATGAAGATGTATTGCAGTTGTGTGATGTGAAGCAAAATGTTGTTAGCCAGGTGGAGACCAGTATGGTTCGGTGGTTTGGCCATGTTGAAAGAATGAGTGATGAAATGCTTACTAAGAAAATCTTTTCAGCCCAAGTGGCAGGAAGGAAAAGAAGAGGAAGGCCAAGGAAGACATGGGTGGATCAGATTCAGGAGTGTCTGCATGAGAAAAAGATTATGAGTATGAAGTATAAAAGATCTTGTGTACGGCGTGTAATGGATATCAGTGAAGCACGAGTTGTATGTCAAGATCGCTGTAAATGGAGAAGTTTGATACGACAACAATAAGCAAAAATATCTGGAAGTTTGTATTTCTTCTTGGAGCTAACCTCTGAATCTCAGAGAACAGCTTAGTGATATGTATGTATGTGGATGCAATCCCAGATGAAGCTATGGAAGTGCCACATCATTCTGTGCTCGAATTTCAGCAAGTAGTAAATTAATCAAAAATGTTTTCCCAGTTCCTCCGGGGACGTCTAGGAAAAGTATTCCACCTTGTTGCCTTATGATGTTATCCATTATGGCTTGATATGCTTTTCTTTGATCATCAGTTAATAGAGGTTTGTGTGATTCTACAAATATTCGTAGTTCTTCAATATTGTACTTCTTTTCTCTTGTAAGGTCGGTATTTAGCACGTCACGCTGATTTCATTGAGGAGGTTGTACGCCTAACTGTAATAATGTCTTGTTACTGATGGCTAGACATCTATTTTCTAACAATATAAGTGACTCGTTAAAAATTTTGGGAGAAAATTTTAAATCAATAGTCGGATTATCTCTTCGGGCTTTAGCGAGTATATCTTCACTCATGCTTTCTCGATATTTCTCCCATAAACTGTTAGGATTGGATGGGTAACAGGTCGTTAGTAGAAGGGCAAAGAGATTCCTTATTTGCTGCGGGGAAGACCTTAACGCTGCTTCTGATAATGTAATGTCCCAATGTTGATCGTCCTCTAGTAAAATAAGCTTTTGGAAAGCTTCTCTATAAGTCTGATATACTTCGCCGTTTACTTTTGTTAGAGTTGCAAAAGAAGGTGGTCCTCGAACTGTATGAAGTAACATTCTGAGAAAGAAACATTCAGCGTTCTTTGGGTGAACTGTGTAGACACGACCCAAGGCTTCGCTGGCAACTGTGTCATGTCCGAAAACTGGTACTCCTTGTTTTCTTTTGCAAAAGACTTTCCTGCATGCATTCCAAGTGTAATATCGTAAAACCTCAGGATACAGCAATGTCCTCGCAAATGGGTTATGTTGACATAATTGAAAGAAGGCTGTCCAAGCCATGTTTGGTGGTTGAATAGCAACTGTCTGCGCATTATCACTTGTAAAGTAGACTCTTTGGCCGTTTCCTAAATGAACGCTAAGGTGAACAACGGTCGGGTACCGTTCGTGTATCGGAAAACTAAAGATCCGCCACACTGTTTCATTACTACTAATGTAGCTTCCCAACTGGTACTGAGATCCTTCATCATCAGTGTTTCCAGTGGTGAGTCCAAAAACTGCCATGTCCCTTGTTAACATACTCTTACAAGTGTACTTAATGGATTTTACTGAGTTACAATATTCAACGTTAATGTGTGCCTGGAACATTTTAGAAAGGAGTAGAGAGTGCAGAACAACCCATCTGTTGTCAACCTCTATTTCCGTGTTGCCTCAGATCTTCAGGCTTGCCGTGAATCCACCGTCTCCTGGAGCTCGTCTTCTATACCTAGGATAACCATCATTTCCGGTTTGTGTATCTCTAATCAATTCACTTCGATATTTCTTGCTGCACTTTCCCTCCTTCGTACACGGTGCATTAAAATTAAGATTTCTACATGGTCCATGAATCATATTTTTGGTCACCACTGCATACAGGTTGGGGTCTTCCTCTGGATTTGGGAACTCGGCAGATATAACGTCGTCGATTTGGGTTGGATGAATTGTTTCTTTTAACCAGATTAGATTATGAGAATGTGAAAGTCCTAGTTTCTGCCGTTCGACATTGAATACATCCAGCATCTTGTCTCTCCGAATACATGACTCTTAGTTATTATGTCGATTAATTTCATTTGCTTTTGTCTTAACACTCTGGCTATTAAGTCGTGACAATCGCTGAGTGTCTGTCCTAATAAAAGATCTGTTACCTCTTGCCAAGCCGGATTATTGGACGTCCGTAAGCTCTAACATATGACATGGCATCTTGAGAATATTCATGCATGTGTCTAGGGCTTCCTGTGAACGTAGCAGGTAGAATTACCATTTTCCCAATGTTATCAACGTTCTCATCATTGGCCACAGCATCCCTTAGGTGGATGTATTCATCCATTCGAAGTTGTTGTTGTTTTTTTGTTTAGACGTATGAAGAGAAGACGCTCATTCTCAATTTCTGCGTACATATCAGCAATGAATTGATGAAATGGTTGCCGACAATTTAAAATGTGATTGGGTAAATTATCTCTAATCATTATTCTAAACGCGTAGAAGTCCATCGCCGAAACCTTTTTATTCGTTGGTGCACCTGAAGTATGGTTGATCTGCATGATGTTGAAGTAATACCCATCCTCGCCTTACCAAAATATCAGAAAGTATTGAAGTACGTCATACTATCGATGCGTTTCTGAAATACATTGCAGCTAATAACCTCGCCTTTGGATGATGATGTCACGTTGATGGAATTCTTGACCTGCCATAACGATTGCAACTTCGTTTATTTGAGGAGCGTTGAAGCGACGTTCGTGTTCACCCAATGGTCTTTTATCAGCTGTGATAAGTAACTGGTAATTCAAGAAGCCTTGAATCAGAAGATAGGGAGCGTCCATTATACGTAGCCAAGGTCAGCATCAAATGGCAGCCTAGTCCGGTCCTCCGGTGATTCTTAGCACCCTCTGCCTTCATGTCGCAGTGGCCGCTGCCTTGGCCAGGTAATTCCAGCTGCCGGAGACTGAGGACCAAGATTTAAGTTGTGGAGTCATTTTGGAGGGGTTTGGCCATAACTCACCACGCTGGCCAAGCGGGTTGGTCAGTGTGGGATAGCATTTCCTCTAATCCCGATGGTATAGTTATACCGCTATTGGCGGTCGTCAGAGCCCCTTTAGTGGGAATAGGATGCACCACGAGAAGGCGGGGTTGAAACTTTGATGGACTTCCACGTCTTCTTCAGGACTGTCCAGAAATTGCAAATTTTGGCTGGCAATGAATTCCTCCTGCAACCGAATTAGTCGAATCTTATGTCACTTCCACCTAATTTCGGTGTTGCGCCAGCTTCGTTGGTTAGTAGCTTTTGACCGGAAACTTCCTGTGCTACACAATAGGATATATACAATCCGGAATTGCTTGACAGCCTAGGACACGAGCCTGAGATCATTCGGCCCAAGGCCGTTGATGCTGGCAACTCGATATCAAATGTAACTCCCAGGTAGCAAGTGGGAGACCACCAAGAAGACACCAATTTATTCGTCTTCCACAAACCAGATATTTTTCATCGGGTAGGAATTAAAAATTTGTTGGTATGGTGGTAAAATATCATCGATTCCTGTAGTGCACAGCATTGCCAATCAAAAATCCTTGGCACATGTGTAACGGAACAAAGGTGCTATAAAGGGAATCCGAAGTGAATTTTGAAAGAAAAAACTTCAAAAAATGGGTTGAAAAAATCCCATGTTGAAAATAGCAAAGGATTTTTGTCTGTTTGAAAATGCTTTTAAACACTTTTTTAAAACATTTTCAAACAGAAAAAATCCCATTTGAACAAAAAGAATTGCGCTGTAGTTATATCCCAGGGACAGAGAAGAGAAGCCTCTTTGCAGAATTATAAACAATGATGCTTTATAAGAAAATGGCTGGCAAATATTTTTCACATTTTTTTTTTAATTTATTCGCTTGGATGTAGTTTCTCTCTGTGTCTATCATCATCATCATCATTGTCAACCATTATCAATCCACTGCTGGACGAAGGTCTCCCCAAGTTTCCTCCACAACGGTCTGTCTTGTGCCAGTCTCCTCCATGTCACCCCTGCATACTTTCGAATTTCATCCACCCATCTCCCATGTGGTCTTCTTCTGGGTCTTTTCCTGTCCCTTGGAATCCAATCTAAAATTTCGGCTGTGTCTGTCCTTCTGGCAGTATGTCCAGCCCATTGCCATTTCAGGGATTTAACTCTGATCATGATGTCTTCCACTCTTGTCATTTTTCGGATCCACGAGTTCCTCTTCTTATCTCTCCTGGTTACACCAAGCATGCACCTCTCCATGCTGCTTTGAGTTGTCTGCAGCCTTTGTATGTCACTTTTAGTTAAGCTCCACGTCTCTGCACCATACGTAAGCACTGGAAGGATGCATTGATCAAACACTTTTCTTTTAAGACATAATGGCATATTGCTCTTGAAAATTATGCTGTTTCTTCCAAAAGCTCTCCAGGCAAGTTTTGTACGCCGATTAATTTCTTCATCAATGTGACCCTCACTTGATATCTGCTGTCCAAGATAAACGTACGTGTCTGTTATCTCCAGCTTTTCTCCATCAATCGATAAATCTTCATTTCTTGTAAAAGCATTGAACATCACTTTTGTCTTCTGAAAGTTCATTTTTAATCCCACTTCTTTACTCTTGTCAGCAAGTTCCTGGATCATACTCTGCAGCTCTGATAGGGTAAGTGCAAAAATGACTATGTCATCAGCAAAACGAAGGTGGGTTAGATAATCTCCATTAATCTTTATCCCCTTGTTTTCCCAGCTCAGCGACTGAAAGACACCCTCCAATGTGGCATTAAAGAGCTTCGGAGATATGGTGTCACCTTGTCTCACTCCCTTTCCAATTTTTACGTGTGTTGTATTTTCAAACAGCCTAATCTTTGCACTTGCATTTTCATAGATGTTATTAATAATATTAATGTATGCATCTTCAATACCGCAGGTTTTCAGAGCCATTGTAACTGCTGATGGTTTCACCGAATATAGAAAGAGAGAGAGAGAGAGAGAGAGAGAGACAGAGAAATTATACATAACGCTTAATTCATTAGATTATTTCTTTATGCAATACATAAATAATTTAGTGAACTAATTAATGTTAAAAATTAAGAAAAGGTATCTTCAGCCTAGTAAGGTGAAATTTTAATTTTGATTTACCTAAGACAACCTTGGTTGTTAAAAATAACGCGCTTGATGCGAAAACTGCATTAAAATGACCGAAATAAAAATTATTTCTTGAAGCCGCTATGCGACTGAAAGATTGGAAAAACTAAATGCAATATACAGAGTTAGCTTTGCATTAGGAACCCCCGTTTTACATATCCGGTGCGGTAACGAAGTACCACGTGATATCAACGTCACGTCCAGCAGAGAAATACATTGAGTTAGCTTTGCATTAGGAACACCCCGTTTTACATATTCAGAGCAATAACGAAGTACCACGTGATATCATCCTCACGTGCGGCTGCTATAAATTGTACACACCTATCCTCTGTACGTAATCAGTAAACGTTTGCCAGTAATGGTGAAACGTGGCGACGCAAGCCAGTTTGACCCAGACCAGATAGCTGGAGTCCAGAGGGCAGGTGCCAATATTTCGGAAACAGCCTCACTTGTCGGCTGATCCCGTTCTACTGTTTCAAGGGTGTGCCAGGACTGGATTAACCATGCACAGGCATCCAGCAGAAGGGCTCACATTGGTCAGCCACACTTGTTGGCCGCTCCCGTTCTACTGTATCAAGGGTGTGCCAGGACTGGATTAACCATGCACAGGCATCCAGCCAGCAAAAGGGCTCACATTGGTCAGCCACACTTGTTGGCCGCTCCCGTTCTACTGTATCAAGGGTGTGCCAGGACTGGATTAACCATGCACAGGCATCCAGCAGAAGGGCTCACATTGGTCAGCCACACTTGTTGGCTGCTCCCGTTCTACTGCATCAAGGGTGTGCCAGGACTGGATTAACCATGCACAGGCATCCAGCAGAAGGGCTCACATTGGTCAGCCACACTTGTTGGCCGCTCCCGTTCTACTGTATCAAGGGTGTGCCAGGACTGGATTAACCATGCACAGGCATCCAGCAGAAGGGCTCACATTGGTCAGCCACACTTGTTGGCCGCTCCCGTTCTACTGTATCAAGGGTGTGCCAGGACTGGATTAACCATGCACAGGCATCCAGCAGAAAGGCTCACATTGGTCAGCCACAGGCGGTTGATCCTAGGGATGAGAATCGGGTGTCACGACTGCTATCTCGGCAACGACGTGCAACAATTACCCAGTTCACCCATCAGTATAACAGCGGTGACGTTCGACTTATTTCCACATGCACCATGCTCAGTACCTTGCTTTGCCTGGGGTTCCACAGCCGAAGACAAAGGGGTACCCATGATGACCTCCAGTCATCACAAACAACGCCTTGCATGGACCAAAGAACGCCGGCAATGGACCCTCGACAGATGGGAAAAGGTCAGATGTAGTGACGAGTCCCGTTTCCTGCTGCACTATGCTGATGGCCGGGTTTGCATATGGCGAAAACAGCATGGAACTCTATTTCCCTGGTTGCGTAGTTGGGGTTCAACAGGCCGGTGGAGGTTGTGTTCCGGTCTGAGGAGCTTTTCCCTCGCAAGCCCTAGGTCCGTTGGCTATCATCCCACAAACACTGAATGATGGACGCTACGAAGACCTATTATCTTGCCATCTCCATCCATGCCCGCAGGGCTTGGACAATAGTGCCACCTTACAATAGGACAACGCACCGTGTCATCGAGCTCGTATAACTACTGAGTGGTTAGAGGAACACGACAACGGATATGCCACATTGCCTTGGCTTCCAAATTCCCCTGACTGTAACCCAATTGAAACTTTGTGGGATATGCTAGAACGGGATGTGAAAACTGTTGATCCTCCTCCATGGAATGAACGTGAACTACTGAGCTCCTGCAGGGGACATGGGTCAACTTACTCATGGAGGCTGTACGACATCTTTAAGATCTGTTACTAGGCGTCTGCGAGCCGTGATTGCACAGAAAGGTGGACCAAGGCGTTATTAGGTAGGTGTTCCTAATGCAAAGCTAACTCAGTGTAGACATGGGTCACCTAGAAAGTCTTTGCGGCTATGCGGCAGAGAATTTTTGGTGGCGGTTCTTACTGATTCTCCTTGAAAGTGGAAATTTCTTTCTCCCTTGATCCTTCGCACCAAGGAGCTCTGCAGCTAAGGACAGAAAATTACTGGTTCAATCGTTCCTACTGATTCACATTGAAAAGTCAAAGCTCCTTCCCGATTGACCCTTAGCACCAACAAGCTCTGCGACCGGTGCTGCAGCGAATTACTGTACAACCGTTCCTACTTATTCACCTTCAGAAATTTAAGTACCTTCCACCCCTAACTCTTACCACCGATAAACCCTGGTACCATGCTACAGAAAATTACTGCTAGAATTGTTCCTACTGATTCGCTTTGAGAAGTGAAAGTTCCTTCTTCCCCGACCCTTACCATAATAAAGCCCTGTGGCCATGAAGCACAAAACTATTGGCACAACCATTACTGCTAATTCACCCTCAGAAGTTGACGTTCCTTTCTCCCCGACCTTTAGTACCAATAAGCCATGTTCCCATGAAGCACAGAATAACTGGCACAACCGTTGCTACTGATTCATCTTGAGAAGTTGAAATTCTTTCCATCCCTGACCCTTAGCACCAATAAGTCCTGTTGCCATGAAACACAAGAAAACTGATACAGACGTTACTATTGATTTACATTCAGACGTCGAATTTCCTTGCTCCCCTTACCTATAGCACCAACAAATCATGTGGCCTTGAAGCGCAGAATAACTGGCACAACCGTTGCTATTGATTCACCTTCAGAAGTCGAAGTTCCTTCCTCCCCTGACCCTTAGCACCAACCAGCCCTGTGACGATAAGGAAGCGGACTGTTGGTATAATTGTTAATACTGATTCACCTTGATAAATCGAAGTTCCTTCCTCCCTGACTCTTAGCACCAGAAAACCCTGTTTCCCTGAAGCACAGGGCAACTGGCACAACTGGTACTACTGATTCACCTTCAAACGTCGACGTTCCTTCCTTCCCTGACCCATAGCCCTCACAAACCCTATTGCCATGAAGCACAGCATAACTGGCACACCTTTTACACATGATTTACGTTCAGACGTTGACGTTCCTTGCTCCTCTGGCCCATTGTACCAACAAACCCGGTATCCAGGAAGCAAAACTGGGTCGCAATCGGGTTTGGAACACCTTGACCCGACTCGTGGGACCCGCAAGAAATTGTCTACCCGTTGAGTTGTAGACCCGCTGACCCGTGACCCGTTTATATCTCTGAACACAACCGCTGATCAAACGTGAGAGATTCGAGCACAAGGTGATGCTGTGTGTATGGTGGAACTGTGATGGTGTCCTGCACCATGAATTTGTCCCAAATGGTCGTAGTATCACTGCTGATCTTTACTCAGCCCAATTAGACACGCTGTTCTGGCACAAAAGTACCCCGCCCTGGTCAACCGTAAGGCGGATCTTTCTGCAGGATGGTGACACACCTCCACACGCAGTACGCTTAACCATAGCAAAAATTCAGGAGCTTAGGGATATATCGAGCTGTTGCCCCACCTAGCCTACAGCCCGAACCTTGCACCAAGTGACTACCATCCGTTTCACTCCCTGGCTCACTTCCTGCACAATAGGCACTTCTATAACCAAGCTGAAGTGGAAGCAGTGGCCCAGGAATTCTTCGCCTCAAATGACAAGGCATGGTACCATGCTGGAATCAAACGTTTGGCAAAACGTTGGCTTCAGACCATCGAACATAACGGCCCTTATTTCGAGAACTGATACTGACTGTGTTTTGTGTTAGCACTGATCCAAATCATGTATCCCACGGTGTCAATATTTATGACTCATCCTCTGTACATTGAAGAGTCGAAGTTTCTTCCCTTGCGGCCCTTAACACAAACAAGCAATGTGGTCTTGGGAATTTTTGGTACAACACTTCCTACTGATTCACCTTGAGAAGTGGAAGTTCCTTCCCCCGGATTCTTAACACCATCAAACCCTGCAGTCATGGGGAAATGAACTGCTGGCGCAATTACTATTGATTCACTTTGAGAGTCGAGGTTCCTTACTTCTGTGACCCTTTGTATCATTATGGCTTCTGGTCATAAAGAAAAGAATTACTGGCACAACAGTTACTACTGATTCCCCTTGGGAAACTTTTTAATAAATGTTAGTATCATAGTTTTGCTTTTGAAAATTCCTTGTTAGAAATTTATGAATCTGTCACACTGGCAAATCTTTTTTTGCACCTTCCCTTTATTTATAATGAAATTAGTAACAGTATATACAGTACACATGCTTCTAGCAAAACACAAAGAAACAGTCAAGAATCTTGAGAAAATATTTCTGAAGAATGTAGAACCAAGTTGATAACTACGATTCTCCTTTATTGTTGCTTCCAAATGTTTTCTGGCTTTAAAGAGTATTCAGTTTTTCTTTCTGTTTGAGAGGAATTTTCAAAAGTACTTTGCAGGTTTTGGTGTTGACAAAAATTACTATGACACTTTAAAGATAGCTTATGCAGTACTATAACGAAGTGAATTTCTCCGTCATTTTTATCCGTGCCGGGGTACGAACCCGGGTCCACTCATTCCAGAATAAGTTGCTCTACCAATTAAGCTACGCGGACATTTTATTCTGATTCCTATCTGCCTTTATGTCGTGTGCGTCACATCTCCTGGTACGTTACATCATCTCCCCCTTATTTTTTTTCTCGAAGTGCTGGAGAAAGGATTCTCTTATTTTTCCTATCTCGCGGTGTGGAAATAACATCACACCAATGCGAGATTTTGAACGGTCGGGTCATCCGGATAGTTCGGGCGCCATTATAACGAAGTGAATTTCTCCGTCATTTTTATCCGCGCCGGGGTACGAACCCGGGTCCACTCATTCCGGAATAAGTTGCTCTACCAATTAAGCTACGCGGACATGTATTCTGATTCCTATCTGCCTTTATGTCGTGTGCGTCCTTCTGGCAGGTACGTCACATCTCCTGGTACGTTACATCATCTCCCCTTATTTTTTTTATTTTTTTTTTTTTTTTGAAGTGCTGGAGGAGGGATTCTCTGACTTTTCCTATCTCGCGGTGTGGAAATAACATTACACCAATGCGAGATTTTGAACGGTCGTGTCATCGGGATAGTTCGGGCGCCGTTATAACGAAGTAAATTTCTCCGTCATTTCTGTCCACGCCGGGATTCGAACCCGAGGCCGCTTATTCCGGAACAAGTCGCTCTACCAACTGAGCTACGCAGACGTTTTATTCTGATTCCTATCTGCCTTTATGTCGTGTGCGTCCTTCTGGCAGGTACGTCACATCTCCTGGTACGTTACAGTACGACCACTCTGCTGAGTCATATATCTTTTTTTTTTTTTTTTTTTTTTTATTGGAGGTTTAACGACCACCGTGAGCAACTCAATGGGCTATAAGCAGTCGCCCGTCCCTAATTTAGGGTCACTGGTTCCAGGGAAGGGAGAGAGCCAGTGCCGTAAGACAAACACAACATCCATGCCTCACCGGGATTCGAACCCGGACCCCTTACGGACGAATGATCAGAGGTCAACGCCTTAGACCACTGCGCCACCGGGGCGGCCATAAATATCTTGCATTAAAAGCAAAAAATTAGAACTTCATTGATGCAACATATGCGCTTATTCATTACAGTAAAAAATTAAAAATAATTGTGAACATATATTCTCACCTGTTTAAAGATAGCTGCCAAAGACGTGTCATTGGAAGAGCTCGATTGTATAGCTTTATTGTCTGAGGGTGAAAATTAAAATAATAAATGTTAGTACTCTACAAACAGCAATGATGTTATATGACAAAAATCATTCTTGAGTTACAAAGCAAGAAAAATATGGTCGACAAATGAGATTTGTTATTTTATACTGCAAAATTCTACTTCTAAGGAAATGGACCAAGAAATCTGCCGTTATTAAGAAACGAAAAAATGTTGTAGAATAATTTTTTAAAATTTGGGCAAATAACTGATACAGGCCACATTGTTAAGACAGAATTTTACAGCTATTAGCACGCCTTAATTGCTGATTTGAACACGTGAAAACGTTGAAGGCATATCAACCTTTGCATTTGGTAGACATCAAAAAACATTGCATGTTAATACTGTATTAATTACCTACTTTGTTTTCAAGTCCGTCAACAGTTAACTTGCCGCCCCGGTGGCGCAGTGGTCTAAGGCGTTGGCCTCTGATCATTCGTCCGTAAGGGGTCCGGGTTCGAATCCCGGTGAGGCATGGATGTTGTGTTTGTCTTACGGCACTGGCTCTCTCCCTTCCCTGGAACCAGTGACCCTAAATTAGGGACGGGCGACTGCTTATAGCCCATTGAGTTGCTCACGGTGGTCGTTAAACCTCCAATCAAAAAAAAAAAAAAAAAAAAAAAAAAAAAAAAAAGGCGCTGGCCTCTGATCATTCGTCCGTAAGGGGTCCGGGTTCGAATCCCGGTGAGGCATGGATGTTGTGTTTGTCTTACGGCACTGGCTCTCTCCCTTCCCTGGAACCAGTGACCCTGAATTAGGGACGGGCGACTGCTTATAGCCCATTGAGTTGCTCACGGTGGTCGTTAAACCTCCAATCAAAAAAAAAAAAAAAAAAAAAAAAAAAAAAAAAAAGGCGCTGGCCTCTGATCATTCGTCCGTAAGGGGTCCGGGTTCGAATCCCGGTCAGGCATGGATGTTGTGTTTGTCTTACGGCACTGGCTCTCTCCCTTCCCTGGAACCAGTGACCCTGAATTAGGGACGGGCGACTGCTTATAGCCCATTGAGTTGCTCACGGTGGTCGTTAAACCTCCAATCAAAAAAAAAAAAAAAAAAAAAAAAAAAAAGGCGCTGGCCTCTGATCATTCGTCCGTAAGGGGTCCGGGTTCGAATCCCGGTCAGGCATGGATGTTGTGTTTGTCTTACGGCACTGGCTCTCTCCCTTCCCTGGAACCAGTGACCCTAAATTAGGGACAGGCGACTGCTTATAGCCCATTGAGTTGCTCACGGTGGTCGTTAAACCTCAAATCAAAAAAAAAAAAAAAACAGTTAAAATTTTCAACTATTTCTCGGTTTTAAGACATTTTACAAAATTCCTTTTGTACCTGGTAAGCATTGAAAAACAAATAGCAATGTTCTCACTTTTCAGTCCTTCAGCTACTTAGCAAACTTTTAGCAGAAAGTAAGGAACATTTAAGAACGCGCCTAACTTCGCTTTTCTTTCAGTACCACCTTTATTTAGTGCACAACTTCCGAATCAATCACTTACATTCACCTCTGCTGCCATAAACTTTCAGGGGATTCCTCACTTGTTCGAATTTCCCTGATCATCTCATTCGTTTATATAAAGTGCCAAAAATATGATTTTTAAGCAGTTCCGCATTTTAATATAAGAAAGCAAACTGATCATCGTGCTATGCTATGCTTCACATACATTTTGTGTTTCATAACAAGTTAGGGCCTCCCCGGTAGCGCAGTGGTCTATTCGTCGATGACCATTCGTCCAAGATAGGTCCGGGTTCGAATCCCAGTGCGGCATGGATGTTGTGTGTGTGTGTCTTACGGCCATGGACGTCGCCAAGGGGGTGCGAGGCCCACGCAGTTTAAAACGTGCTATTCTTCAGTACATTTAACTTGAAAATATAATCCAGATTTTGACATATAATATCGTGCTTTTCGTCGTGTACCCCTACGTATTTTTCCCTGTAGGAAGTGCTTTTTTTTTTTTTTTTGATTGGAGGTTTAACGACCACCGTGAGCAACTCAATGGGCTATAAGCAGTCGCCCGTCCCTAATTTAGTGTCACTGGTTCCAGGGAAGGGAGAGAGCCAGTGCCGTAAGACAAACACAACATCCATGCCTCACCGGGATTCGAACCCGAACCCCTTTCCGACGAATGATCAGAGGCCATCGCTTAGACCACTGAGCCACCGGGGCGGCGAAGTGCTTTCTTTAAGTTTCCGTAGAAAAGTTATAAAATCATCATCCGCAGGGCCATGAAAATTCAGTTGTTCTCTACCCTTCCAATTCCTTACTTTAGGCCTCTTCTTCATGTTTGTGTGGCCAGGGGGCTAATGAATAGGGTGGATAGGAATTAATTGAGTGGGGTGTGTTTGTCTTCTTTACAAAATAGGGGATTTTTTTTTTATTTTATTTTTTTTGATTGAACGTTTAACGACCACCGTGAGCAACTCAATGGGCTATAAGCAGTCGCCCGTCCCTAATTTAGGGTCACTGGTTCCAGGGAAGGGAGAGAGCCAGTGCCGTAAGACAAACACAACATCCATGCCTCACCGGGATTCGAACCCGGACCCCTTTCCGACGAATGATCAGAGGCCATTGCTTAGACCACTGCGCCACCGGGGCGGCGAAGTGCTTTCTTTAAGTCTCCGTAGAAAAGTTATAAAATCATCATCCGCAGGGCCATGAAAATTCAGTTGTTCTCTACCCTTCCAATTCCTTACTTTAGGCCTCTTCTTCATGTTTGTGTGGCCAGGGGGCTAATGAATAGGGTGGATAAGAATTAATTGAGTGGGGTGTGTTTGTCTTCTTTACAAAATAGGGGATTTTTTTTTTTTGATTGAAGGTTTAACGACCACCGTGAGCAACTCAATGGGCTATAAGCAGTCGCCCGTCCCTAATTTTGGGTCACTGGTTCCAGGGAAGGGAGAGAGCCAGTGCCGTAAGACAAACACAACATCCATGCCTCACCGGGATTCGAACCCGGACCCCGTTCGGACGAATGATCAGAGGCCATCGCTTAGACCCCTGCGCCACCGGGGCGGCAAAAAAAAAAAAAAATTGTTCTTTCGGTGTTTCGTAAAAAAAAAAAAAAAAAAGTGCTATTAAGCTTGCCCCATCAAAAATAATGCTCGCCCACCCTTCGTTGATCCTGATTTCGAAGTCTGGCGGGCCGCCCCGGTGGCGCAATGGCCTCTGATCATTCGTCCGAAAGGGGTCCGGGTTCGAATTCCGGTGAGGCATGGATGTTGTGTTTGTCTTACGGCACTGGCTCTCTCCCTTCGCTGGAACCAGTGGCCCTAAATTAGGGACGGGCGACTGCTTATAGCCCATTGAGTTGCTCGCGGTGGTCGTTAAACCTCCAATCAAAAAAAAAAAAAAAAAGTCTGGCGACGGCCCTGCTTACGGCACTGGCTTTCTCCCTTCCCTGGAAGCAGTGACCTTATATTAGGGATGGGCGGCTGTTGTGTTGTGACTTTGAGTTGCTCGCGGTGGTTGTTAAACTCACGATATTCTTTTCGATGATATTTCCTTAAAAGGGAAATTTTCTCCGATAGTGGAAGCCCTTGTTGTGTATGTCTTTGCGGCACTGGCTTTCTCCCTTCCCTGGAAGCAGTGACCTTATATTAGGAACGGGCGACGGTTGTTGTGTTGTGACTTGAGTTGCTCACGGTGGTCGACAAACTCGCGATATGGGAAAAAAAAGAACTAGTTCGGGTAAGATTTAACTTCAATCTGTCCTCCTCGGAATTCTTTTTACATTAGCGCCAATAGATGGCGACACGTTTTCAGGGCAGCAAATAGGATATCCTCTTCTGAATGGTATGGCGCTAAAACTTATACTCTTCGCACAAGGTGATTGAAAGTTTGTAATGAATGGTAGTCACACTGCATTCAAGTACAGAAGAAAAAAATAAACGTAAAATGTAGGAAGAAAAAGTTCAGCAAAAATGAATATGAAGAATAAGTAAAAATCACTAATCAACATGAACATTATAAACACCGGGGACATCACATCAATAAAAAAGGAGAATTAGAATGAACAGGGTTGTAAAATGCATTAGCAATGTCAACAATAGGTAATATAGTGCAAATGAAGCCCCCCCCAATAATCCAAAAGATAATTCAATCAAAATATATGCTGTGATTATTAAGTATATTTAAAGAAGTAATCATCAGATGATGATATACCATTACGTCATGTCACAACCAGTTCGCGATGTGCCACCAGCAGTAGACCAACCCTCATAGAGACCCAGTTCTGGTCCTGATGTGTTGAGGGCCCCAGATTTTTAGCCTAAGATATTGAGAGAGTGGCAGGGCCGTAGCTTGGTCCCAGAACTGGGGGGGGGGGGGGGGGTTCAAATTTTTGCTAGGCGTGGGCAAAGACTGCAGTGGCTCACGCAGTTTTGTCGACTTGGAGGACATTCACTAAATTCAGGAGATTTCAGAATGGAGTTAGTGGCAGACATATTGTTTTTCGGATTTATGACTTTTTCAGCGGATTTTTTAATGTTTTGAACTATTTCAGTAACTTTTTACATTTATGGTTTCAAACATTTAAAATGTTGTATTTGAAACTTCTTCAGTTCCGTAGTTTCCATAACCGTGATTTTTAGTTCTTATAATATGCAATCCCTTTCCCCTTTCCGCTTTTATTTTCGACAGGCACAGAAAGCTTGCCTGTGCTAACTGAGTTACACTAGAACAAAAAAAAAAAAAAAAAAAAAAAAAATCTATGATCCCTTAGGCCGTAAATATGATAGTGGTGCGATGAATACTCCCTTCTCGTTCGCTCGGAATGTAAGAGAGGCCGAGAGAGTAACAACGAGCAGTGGACTATGGTGAATAGGTTTTGGCCTGCTAAGATAATAGTATCTTTTTTTTTCTCAGTAAGTTCTTTGAACTAGATTTGTTAGGCATTTCAAAATTATTAGTGTTTTCCCTCCTCTTTAGTGCACCACTTAAGCCATATTAAGGAAACTAGTGTCGACCTGGTGGCCGACAGGCACAAGGCGCAGACTTGTCTTCACTCGAATCAACCGGGTTCGAGTCGCAGGTGTAACATAGATTGATGTGCGCAGCCTATCTTACGGCTCTGTCTCTGTTGCTTTCTGAAATCTGAAACGCCGCCCCGGTGGCGCAGTGGTCTAAGGCGTTGGCCTCTGATCATTCGTCCGTAAGGGGTCCGGGTTCGAATCCCGGTCAGGCATGGATGTTGTGTTTGTCTTACGGCACTGGCTCTCTCCCTTCCCTGGAACCAGTGACCCTAAATTAGGGACGGGCGACTGCTTATAGCCCATTGAGTTGCTCACGGTGGTCGTTAAACCTCCAATCAAAAAAAAAAAAAATCTGAAACCAGTAGCCCTAAATTTGGCAACTGCTAATAGCCTTAAGAACAACTCTTGGCCGCCCCGGTGGCGCAGTGGTCTAAGGCGCTGGCCTCTGATCATTTGTCCGTAAGGGGTCCGGGTTCGGATCCCGGTCAGGCATGGCTCTCTCCCTTTACTGGAACCAGTGACCCTAAATTAGGGACGGGCGACTGCTTATAGCCCATTGAGTTGCTCACGGTGGTCGTTAAACCTCCAATAAAAAAAAAAAAAAAAAAAGAACAACTCTTGGTGGTCGTTGAACCTCAGTGGCGCAGTGATCTAAGCGATGGATTCTGATGATTCGTTCGAAAGGGGTCCGGGTTCGAATCCCGGTGAGGCATGGATGTTGTGTTTGTCTTACGGCACTGGCTCTCTCCCTTCCCTGGAACCAGTGACCCTAAATTAGGGACGGGCGACTGCTTATAGCCCATTGAGTTGCTCGCGGTGGTCGTTAAACCTCCAATGAAAAAAAAAAAAAAAGAACCTCAAAATAAATGAAGTGAAAAGATAGCATCACCTTCGCTTAATTTTACGTTATTAATTCAAAGTATTAAATAACAATGATAATGCATCATTAACTTCTAAATCGCACATATACAAACATTTAACGTAATTTAAATTTTATTTTTAGGATTTTTTTTTTTTTTTTCATTTTTGAAGGCTTTTCATAACAGATTTGCAGACTTTCAGAATGACGGAGTTGGCAACACTGCGCCCATCGGTTGCCTTCCCTCCAGCGTGTCTTTTCTGACAAAGCTTTTACGTTTTTTCTTTTTGTTTTTACTATTTTCTAATTTATGCTCACCATCATAATTTTAACTCTACCGTTTCGCACAATATATTATTTTCTATTTTTGTTGCTCATGGCTTAACCATGAATGTTTTTACACCTACGAGTATTTCATAAAAGCGATTTCCCATAAATAATTATTTAAGGTTTTCATGGAATTTTTCTTTTAGAAAGAAGTCTTGTAAATATATATGAAACTTAATATGCATCGGTCTTCTTTTAGAAAGAAGTCCTGTACATATGATATTACGTGCGCATGGACTGTTACCCCAAGAAAACGCAGCGGCAGGAGGTGGAGTTGAAGAGCTGCTTTTAGTGAGTGTGTAACGATTGTGTTTGGGCTGACATTTCGCCATCTCTAAAATCTTTTATAACGAAGTAAATTTCTCCGTCATTTTTATCCGGGGTTCGAACCCGGATCCCCTCATTCCGGAATAAGTCACTCTACCAATTGAGCTACGCGGACATTTTATTCTGATTCCTATCTGCCTTTATGTCGTGTGCGTCCTGCTGGCAGGTACGTCACATCTCCCCCCCCCCCGAAAGAGGGCCGGGGGCATGGCCCACGGGTCAGCCGTGACCATGAATCGTTGCAGGCAGCCATCCACTGTAGAACGTGCACTTGAGAACTCCCAGTCAATCTGCTGTGTGGAATGCAACATCACACATTTTCATTTTTCGAAGCGCTGGAGAAGGGATTCTCTGATTTTTCCTGTCTCGCGGTGTGGAAATAACATCACACCAATGCGAGATTTTGAACGGCCGGGTCATCCGGATAGTTCGGGCGCCATTATAACGAAGTAAATTTCTCCGTCATTTTTATCCGCGCCGGGGTTCGAACCCGTTTCCCCTCATTCCGGAATAAGTCACTCTACCAATTGAGCTACGCGGACATTTTATTCTGATTCCTATCTGCCTTTATGTCGTGTGCGTCCTGCTGGCAGGTACGTCACACTTTGTCCACACATGAAAGTTTTCACAGACCAACCCTACGACAGGAAAAGAGCCAGATGAAGGCCACATGGGAGATGGGTGGATGAAATTCGAAAGTATGCGGCAGTGACATGGAGGAGACTGGCGCAAGATTAACCGTTGTGGAAGAAACTTGGGGAAACCTTCATCCAGCAGTTGATTGATAATGGTTGATTTTACTATTCATTACGCGGACCGCGAATGCTTCGTGTTCAGTTTTGCGTGTGGCCACTTGTCCGAACCTCCCTCACGAAACCCACCAATAATCTGAAGTAAGAAAAAAGTGAAAAACAAATAATATTAAAAAAAAAGAAGTAAGGATGTGACTGCGGACAATTCTTGGACCCTATCGACATTATGATCGCCATCAACTCAATGGGATAGGCAGTCGTCCGTTCCTAATTAGGGCTACTAGTTCCAAGGAGAGGAGAGAAAGCCAATGCCGTAATACAAACACAACATCCATAGCTCACTAGGACTCGAACTCGAACCCTTTTCGGACGAATGATCATAAGCCAGCACTTTGACCACTGCGCCCCCAGTCTTTTTAACTTATTTTTCTATATTTGTGGAAGCACATTTCTTTTAGTAATAGTTTCCAAACTTCTTCTATCCTGGAACAACGAACAACAGAATACTTCCATATCTATCTACACTCACACACACGCACGCACAGTTACATCACTTTGAACATGCTTGATTAGTAATAATCCACGGAACACAGACGTGCTCATCTTATTTATTCATTAATATTCTTTATTGCATCTTATTTCTTATTCTTATTGCATTTCCTATTGACATTCATTATTTGCATTTCTCATCAGGATTGTTTTTCTTTTTTACTTCTGTTGGCCATTTTATTTTATAATCACATCTGTACGTTCATTTGAGTGCGCCTAAACTCACATATTTATACAAATACGACGTATAACGAAGTAAATTTCTCCGTCATTTCTGTCCACGCCAGGATTCGAACCCGGATCCCCTCATTCCGGAATAAGTCACTCTACCAATTGAGCTACGCGGACGTTTTATTCTGATTCCTATCTGCCTCTATGTCGTGTGCGTCCTTCTGGCAGGTACGTCACATCTCCTGGTACGTTACATCATCTCCCCCTTATATATTTTTTTTTGAAGTGCTGGAGAAGGGATTCCCTGACTTTTCCTATCTCGCGGTGTGGAAAGAACATCACACCAATGTGAGATTTCGAACGGTCGGGTTATCCGGATAGTTCGGGCGCCATTATAACAAAGTAAATTTCTCCGTCATTTCTGTCCACGCCAGGATTCGAACCCGGGTCCCCTCATTCCGGAATAAGTTGCTCTACCAATTGAGCTACGCGGACGTTTTATTCTAATTCCTATCTGCCTTTATGTCGTGTGCGTCCTTCTGGCAGGTACGTCACATCTCCTGGTACGTTACAGACGTATAAATAAACATGCCCTCGTACAGTGTCAAAGTAGAAAGAACACTGAATTATTGCAGCATGTATTAATATAGGGTGAATAAACACATACAGACTCATGTTATTCATAAAAGGAAAGACATTTTTATGGAAGAAAATTTGGTCGAGGTTTGTTAAAAAAAAAAAAAATTAACTAGACGAAATGTAAACCGAAAATACTCAATTTAGCTTATCATTAGCACACAGTGATGTGCAACAAACTTTTTCGAGATATATTAGTTCTCCATTACAAATATCATTACATGAATTTAATATGAACATGAGTTGGTTTACTAACATGATGAAATATACAAATATTCGTATTGATACTATAAGTGCATGCAGAACTTTTTGTCAGACATTCACCACATTGGCATTAATTTTACTTGATTTAATTTTCATTGCGCTGTCTACTTTTAGTAAGTTCGTTTACAATTATAAAGATGAACCAAAAGCAAAATGAAAGTAAAAATAAAAACAGTATACCATCAAGACCCGCAGTACTTACTTTCAAAGCAGTTGCAGTCTTCGAGATTTTTTATCGTTGAATTTTTTAAGTAACTCAGTCAAGTTTATTTCAGCTGCGCGTTTTATTTTTTTCGAATGCTAAAAAAGTTAGATTTGCGAGCCGCTCGTGAGTCATTGAGAGTCTCTGTGGTCTGTTGATGCGAGTTAGTACAAAGAATGTTGACTCACATAACGCTGTATTGCTGGCAAAAGTCCTTATACTGTAGCCAGTAATTTATACGTGTCCTCGTATGCAAGTCTTTGTTTATACATCTCCGAGAAAATGTCGGGATTTTCAAGTTTTTTAAGATAAGTTTTTGCAACAGTAACCTCTTCTTTAGATGGAATATTAATTCCCACTTTCGTGAGATGATCAAATTCTTTGAAATCTAGGTTTTCTGCTGCCGTTATTGCTTTTAACAATTCTTCATTTTTTCCGAATCTTCTGTTGAGTTCAGCCAGAATAATATCCATTGTTTCATAAAACACAGAAATTAACAGTTCATTGTTTGATGTTTCACCTATTTTTTCTGTGACAGTAAAATCTTTAAGGCGTGAGCTGAGTTTTCGCCTCTTTGATTTCCGTTCGTGTGCTACCTCAGTTTCTGTTACATTTTCTCCTGCGAATTTCTTGCTCTCTTGAAGAATTTCATCGAAAGTTGCATGGTTTCGTAAATGCTGAATTGTTTCTGTTGTAGTTTGGATTACTACCATAGCATCTCTCAAACTTGTTTCGCGTCCTTGAAGAATTTTATCAGCAGGCTTGATTATTTCCAGAATATGCTTCATTAAGACTAAGCAGAATCGGAATTGAGGTTTCTCAATGGCTAGCAGAAGACCAGTACTTTTTTCTATATCGTCGCCGGTTACCAGAAAAAAATCCAAGGAAAAAAGATCCACGGAAAAAAAAGCCAGGAAAAAAAAATCCAACGGAAAAATGATCCAGGAAAAAAAAGGGAAAGGAAAGAAAAGCCAAGGAAAAAAAGTCCATGGAAATAAAATCCAACGGCTTCTTTCATGTAGAAAGAAACTTAGGGGCTCATATAAAAATTTACATAAAAAAAAAGTTCTCACTTCTCAAAGATTACAAGGACACCATAATTTGTTTCCATGGACGTTCGAGCAATTGGGGGTATAAAAATTGCATTTTTGTTTCTTATGTCCACTTCCATGTTGGTTGACCTTGTAAGAAATGTGGGTCGTACAAAAATTGCACTTTTGATTTCCTTGTGTCCACTTCCATGTTTGGTGACCTTGTAGGAAATTTAGGGTCGTATAAAAATTGCATTTCTGATTTATTTGTGTCACTTCTATGTAGGAAGCTTAAGGGATCGTATAAAAATTTCTTTTCTGATTTCTTTGCGTCACTTCTGTGTAAGAAGCCTAGAGGGTCGTATAGAAATTGTCATTTGATTTTTTCCCTAGCTCTCTGTTTTTTTTCCTAGATTGACGCCACAGGGGTAGCAGAGTTTGATTAATTAATAACCTACGAATTAATAATAATGGATATTTATAATCTTACAATTGGTAATGCAAAACTGATTGCGCTTTTGAAGTTTGGTGGCAATTTAATAGAAGATTAACACAGGGTTGTGTGAATATTGAAACTGCTCCTTTTTATGAATGCATTGCAGATTGGCCAATATATAAGAAGGGTGCAATAAAACTCAACATATATTAATACCTTCACAACAATAATAATAATGAAAATAACTTCAATAATGAATAGGTCATCTCTAAAAAAAAAAAAAATCAAAAAAGGAGGCCCGGGCCCTGCGGTTGCCGGAAAACTGCCACACACTTTTCATTAAGGGGTCCGGCACAAATTGCTGTTCCTCCGAAGAACACTTTGAATGTGTGGCAATTTTTCCAGTGGGGCAGTTTTCCAAATTTCCGAATTATGTGTGGCAGTTTTCTAAGGTGCCTAACGAGGGGAAGGAACTCTCTTGTTTGTCTGAATTTTCATACCGGTTCATTTGAGTTTAGGGAAACTGGCCACAAAAGTTCAAAGGGGGTGGGGGGGGGCTATAAAGATTGCCGTTTCTGGGTCTATATTGAGAACTGAATTGGGAACTCCAAACAAACGAATTTCGGGAAAACGTTCTATGTAAGCCAAGTGAGAATTGTATTTTAATTTGAAGAAATAAATTGACGAGGATCCGAGGTACACTTGGTTTGGGGGGCTCTACCTCCAACTCCGTAATTTTATATTCTGGACCTCTAGAGTCGGTCAGTGTATCCTAGATGTTACCCCTGAAGAGCTCTTAGAAACCACGAATTTTCAGGTGGGGTGGGAATTCACCCCACCCTCCTGAAAATTCGTGGTTGTGTACAGAATCATTATATAAAGCATGGTACTAATGTTTACAGCTCTACGTCCATTTTAACATTTTGGGGAAAGCCCCCCCCCCCCCAAGCTCACGGACTTCGCGGACGCTTTAAGGGGAACATCCTGGATACCCTGACTAATATTATGGAAGTTGAAGGTAGTCCCCCCCCCCCCTCCCAACGAAGTGTACCTCGGATCCTCGGCAATTTATTTCTTCAAATTAAAGTACAATTCTCGTTTGGCTTACATGGAACGTTTTCTCGAAATTCGTTTGTTTGGAGTTCCCAATTCAGATGTGGCGTACCTGCCAGCAGGACGCACACGACATAAAGGCAGATAGGAAGCAGAACAAATGTCTGCGTAGCTCAGTTGGTAGAGCGACTTGTTCCGGAATAAGCGGCCTCGGGTTCGAATCCCGGTGTAGACCAAAAGTGACGGAGAAATTTACTTCGTTATAATGGCGCTCGAACTATCCGTTCAAAATCTCGCATTGGTGTGATGTTATTTCCACACCGCGAGAGAGGAAAAATCAGAGAATCCCCTCTCCAGCACTTCGAAAAGTAAAAATGTGTGATGTTGCATTCCACACAGCAGATTGACTGGGAGTTCTCAAGTGCACGTTCTACAGTGGATGGCTGCCTGCAACGATTCATGGTCCCGGCTGACCCGTGGGCCATGCCCCCGAACCTCTTTCGGGGGGGGGGAGATGTGACGTACCTGCCAGCAGGACGCACACGACATAAAGGCAAGTCTCTCAGTTGGTAGAGCGACTTGTTCCGGAATAAGCGGCCTCGGGTTCGAATCCCGGCGTCGACCAAAACTGACGGAGAAATTTACTTCGTTACACGACTTCTGCAGTGATTGTCGATTTTCCTTTTCTGCCCACTTCGACATTGCTTCAATATGAGATGCTGATGCATCATGTTTTAGGAGGCCCGCTTTAGTCTTGTCCAGAGCAGCTTTCCAGTTTTTAAATCCATTTACAATAAAAGCATTTTCTTTACTACCGCAGTGCTGAAAGTGTCTGCAGGCATAGAAGAAAACGGTTACCGGAAAAAAATCCAAGGAAAAAGGATCCACGGAAAAAAAAAGCCAGGAAAAAATGATCCAGGGAAAAAAAGCCAAAGGAAAGAAAATCCAAGGAAAAAAAGTCCATGGAAATAACTTAGGGGGTCATATAAAAATTTACATAAAAAAAAAGTTCTCGAAGATTACAAGGACACCATAATTTGTTTATGGAGGTTCGAGCAATTGGGGGCGTATAAAAATTGCATTTGTTTCTTGTGTCCACTTCCATGTTGGTTGACCTTGTAAGAAATGTAGGGGTCGTACAAAAATTGCACATTTGATTTTCTTTTGTCCACTTCCATGTTGGGTGACCTTATAAGAAATTTAGGGGTCGTATAAAAATTGCATTTCTGATTTCTTTGTGTCACTTCTACGTAGGAAGCTTAAGGGATCGTATAAAAATTGCATTTCTGATTTCTTTGTGTCACTTCCATGTAGGAAGCTTAAGGGATCGTATAAAAATTTAGTTTCTGATTTTTTTGTGTCACTTCTGTGTAAGAAGCCTAGCGGGTCGTATAAAAATTGTCATTGGATTTCTTCCCTGGCTCTCTGTTTTTTTCCTGTGGATCTCTTTTCCTAGATTGACGGCACAGAGGCAGCAGAGTTTGATTAATTAATAACCTACGAATTAATAATAATAAATATTTATAATCTTACAATTGGCAAAGCAAAACTGATTGCGATTTTGAGGTTTGGTAGCAATTTAATAGAAGATTAACACAGGGTTTTGCGAATATTGAAACTGCTCTTTTCATGAATGCATTGAAGATTGGCCAATAAGAAGGGTGCAATAAAACCCAACATAAATTAATACCTTCACAGTAATAATAATAATGAAAATAATTTCAATAATAATTAGGCCATTTCTAAAAAAAAATTCAAAAAAGGAGGCCCGGGCCCTGCGGTTGCCGGAAAACTGCCACACACTTTTCATTAAGGGGTCCGGCACAAATTGCTGTTCCACCGAAGAACACTTTGAATGTGTGACAATTTTTCCAGTGGGGCAGTTTACCGAGTTATGTGTGGCAATTTTCCAAAGTGCCTAACGAGGGGAAGGAACTCTCTCGTTTGTCTAAATTTTCATGCCGGTTCATATGAGTTTAGAACAACTGTCCACAAAAGTTCAGGGGGGGGGGCTATAAAGGTTGCCACTTCTGGGCCTATATTGAGAACTGAATTGGGAACTCCAAACAAACGAATTTCGAGAAAACGTTCCATGTAAGCCAAGAGAGAATTGTACTTTAATATGAAAAAATAAATTGACGAGGGTCCGAGGTACACTTGGTTTGGGGGCTCTACCCCCAACTTCCGTAATATTATATTCTGGGCCGCTGGAGTCTGTCAGTGATGTTCCCCTTGAAGCGTCCGCGAGGTTCGTGAGCCTTGGGGGGGGGATTCCCCAAAATGTTAAAATGGACGTAGAGCTGTAAACATTAGAGCCATGCTTTATATAATGATTCTGTACAAGACCACGGAGTTTCAGGAGGGTGGGATGAATTCACCCTCCCCCAAAGTTTCTAAGAGCGCAGACAAGTGCTCAAGGTAAGAGATTTGCTCACAATTTCGGTGCTTCATGTTGTGTTTAGTGACAGACTATGCATGCTCTTCCCCCGTCCCCTAGAAATTTGGTGAAGTCTGTAAAAGGGATACGAGGTGCTTGGTTTCGAGGGCTCTACCTCCAACTTCCGTAATTTTACATTCTGGACTTCTAGAGTCGGCCAGTGTACCCTATCGATGTTACCCCTGAAGAGCTCTTAGAAATATGGGGGGAGGGGGATTCACCCCACCTTCCTGAAGGTTCGTGGTTGTATACAGAATCATAATATAAAGCATGGCACTAATGTTTATAGCTCTACGTCCATTTTAACATTTTGGGAGAAAGCTCCCTCCCAAGGTCACGGACTTCGCGGACGCTTCAAGGGGAACATCCTGGATACACTGACATACTCCAGTGGCCCAGAATATAATATTACGGAAGTTGGAGGTAGAGCCCCCCCCCTTTCCCCAACCAAGTGTACCTTGGATCCTCGTCAATTTATTTCTTCAAATTAAAGTACAATTGTCTCTTGGCTTACATGGAACGTTTTCTCGAAATTCGTTTGTTTGGAGTTCCCAATTCAGTTCTCAATATAGACCCAGAAACGGCAATCTTTATAGCCCTCCCCCACACCCCCTTTAACTTTTGTGGCCAGTTGCCCTAAACTCTAATGAACCAGCATGAAAATTCAGACAAACAAAAGTTCTTTCCCTCGTTAGGCACCTTAGAAACTTCCCTACTGGAAAAATTGTCACACATTCAAAGTGTTCTTCGGAGGAACAGCAATTGGAGCCCGGCCCCTTAATGAAAACCATGTGGCTAGACCCCCCCCCCCTCCTTAATCCGGCCCTGTGTCGATCATGTAAATGGATAACTGTTTTGTTGGAGTTGGATTTTATTTCCCTGGCTTTTTTTTCCGTTGGCTTTTTTTTCCGTGGATTTTTTTTCCATGGCTTTTTTTTTCCGGTGGCTTTTTTTTCCTGGATTTTTTTTTCCGTGGATCTTTTTTCCTTGGATTTTTTTTCCTAGATTCCAGAAAACAGCATCCACTGATTGGGAATATTCCACCCATTTAAACTTCCTGAACCAATCACTCTGAAAACTTCTTCCTGACGAATTCTTGGGATATTTTTCAAGTATCACTTGTCTGATATTTTCGCCTGATTTCGAAATATCGTCAGCAACATATTTCTGTGGTTGACTCTCTCCAGAATTTTGGGTAGAATCCTTTAATATCACTGAATGCTTTGAAGATGTAAATGGAGAAATTGAAGAGTTTGCGTGCTTGCGAATTACTTTGTATTTTTCCATATAAAAATAGCTCACACTACAAATTCGAAAAAAAAAAAAATAATTCAGCCGAATTCTTAAGATAACAGCTAACGGAAAAATCAACTACACTAAGCACTGTTTACAAAGATTCTAGTCTGTCCGGCAGACGGTAGTTAAAAGCAACATGGGCGAGGAGACTTTGTTGATGAGAAAACTTCCCATGAGAAAACTACTGAAGTCAGTAGAACTATCAGATTGTGTTTTGTATGCTTTAGAATTCCAGAACTTCTCACCTTTAATTGTTTCCGTCTTTGGAGCCCCTTCGCGCCACCATATGTGTTAGCAAGTGTCACGCCAAGAAAAGCAAAACAAATGTACGAATTTGTTACCTCCAGCATAATAAGGGACCTTCCCTTTGAGGGCACGGAACAGACCCAACGGCAATAGGATCCCATGTGGTCTTGTGGCCATCAAGGGCAACATTCGCTTCGTTGGCCATCAAGGGCAACATTCAATTGTCTCCTTAAAACTACAAAGGATGCAGCCTGGGACTTAAGCCCGCAAAGCTTCCCACCTACTTTTAATCCGGTCCCGAGTGCAAGTACGCCTCCACCCTTGATTACTTTCTTTTAGCTTGTTCTTCTAAATTTAACGTCCCCTCCTAAAATGCGTTTCTTGTTCCTTATAACTCCTACCGCTAGTAGAGAATCACTAAAATTACTAATACAGCCGTTACAACTAATTCACAATTCAAAAAGTCGAAATTTCTTTTTTCTTTTGAGTTACATTCATACTGCGTCGTTTTACTGTTACTTAACTTTTTAAAAAGTCCAGTATACGAGTAAAGTATTTATGCCTGTGATGAAATATCAAAGTAATTTACGTAAACCATCGAAATAAAAGTTTAAGTCATTTTTGACAGCGCCAATTTTCCAGGGGGAAGGGGCTCGCTAGCCTTGTAGGGGGAGCTGAGCCCCCGCTAGCTACGGCCCTGGAGAGTGGAAGGCAACTAGGAATCCAAGTGCCCAGGTTTATGTCCAGTGTGTCGGCCGAGACACACTGGACCTAAACCTGGAGTTATGGTCTGGGGAGCAATTTCCTATGACAGAGAGAAGCACTCTCGTGGTTATCCCACGCACCCTGACGGCACAGTTGTACGTCGGTCTGGTGATTCAACCTGATGTGCTGCCATTCATGAACAGCATTCCAGGGGGTGTTTTCCAACAGGATAACGCTCGCCTGCATGCCGCTGTTGTAACCCAACATGCTCTACAGAGTGTCGACATGTTGCCGTGGCCTGCTAGATCATCAGATCTTTCACCAATCGAGCACGTATGGGACATCATTGGACGACAACTCCAGCGTCACCCTCAACCATCATTAACCGTCCTTGTATTGACCGACCAAGTGCAACAGGCATGGAACTCCATCCCAAAAACTGACATCCAGCACCTGTACGACACAATGCATGAACATTTTCGTGCTTGCATTCAACATTCTGGCGGTTACACCGGTTATTAATGTACCAGCATTTCACATTTAAAATGGCTCTTCTCGCGCTTACAATAAGCTGTGATCTTGAAACCTTAATCGATTAAATATGTTACCTATACAAATGTATTGCCGCCATTTCATTCCTCTACAACTATTTTTTTCGTGGTGTTGGGATTTTTTTTCCGTCAGTGTATATGCCTATAGTCGTTGTACCATTATACAGTATATAACCATGAGAACAATGCAGGCTATTGAGTCATGCATTAAAAAAATCTGAGTTACTGATGAAATGTGAAGTCAGAAAGTCAAAAGATGGCAAGTGGGTGTAGGTCTAAGAGACATGGAATCATAGTCCATGAGGCCCACAACATGTGTAGCACGAAATTTAAAAGGCAGTAGTGAATTAGAATCAAAATACCAGATTAATCATATTAGAAAAATTTCTGGTGAATCAGGGCCTCTCTTGCCTCATCTGACGAGCCGCCCATGGATGGGCCCCTGCTTGGAGATATCTTATGTAAAAAAAAAAAAATGGAAAAATTCTGTGGGAAGAGAGGGCTTCATTATAATACATGACATAAAATCGGTTCGACCCCCAACTAATATCAACGCTTTAGTTTTGTGCTGCGTCGGTTACTGCAGGGAAATGTTTTCATTTGTTACTACCATAGGCGCCGACTTCGTGGGTTCGAGACACTTTTTGAACCCCCAATGATTTTGTTGTGGGTTCCTTGAACCCCTAATACTTTTGCGCGCATTTCGTGGAGAAAATACGCGTACGCATACGTGCATAAATTTTGTTTTTTGTTATTAATTCTTTAAGTTTTTTATTATTCATTCTTCGTTTACTATATACAGAAAGTGTGTACAGAAATTTACCCCTGAGACTGTTTATTGTGCCTTTCCCACAAAATACAAAAGTTTAGCTCTACATTCAGAGACGAGAACCTATTCGAGGTTATAGTGATAAAAGCGGAAATACGTTGTACAGTCAGTTGACCCACCCTATCTTCGGGCAGTCGGGGACCAAGGAGGTTAGAAGAGAGAGAAGATGGCATCAGCAGCCGCTGGTGAAGCCACATCTGATCATCTGGTTTCTTGCGCCCTCCGGGTGGAGAGGGTTCATTGACGTGGCGTCACTTACTGAAGACCTATGCTGGAGCCAGGTTGATATCGGCCGTCTCTTACTCTCTGCAGCAGGCCCTGAAGGTCAACAAGGCTCCCACAGCTTTAGCAAGGCCGTGATTGGTTAATACGCCATATGCACTTCCGCTCGGCGAAGCATAATTTTGTTTAATTGTTTTAGAAAATACTAAACAGTATTTCTCTAACTTTTTGCAAATTTTTAGTTATGGGCATGTACATTTCGGTCTCATTTTTTGCTGACTGTACACAAGTGCCCCTAAAACCTCTTCAAAGTCAACGATTTCTCCATAGAAAATTACAGAAGCAGCCTAAGTTGGGCATACTGGGCATACACAGCTGATACGAAGTACAGTCCATGGAAAACGCAGGTCGTGCGGCTGATGTCATATCCTCTCTCCCTTCTAACCTCCTATTTTAACTCAGAAAACAGTTGTAGGAAAAAATTGTTGGCATTTTTAGAATTGGTAAAAAAATAAACCTTAAAATAACTTTTAGATGTTTTTGTTACTTTTATAAGACAATTGAGTTGGAAATTCACACAGTATCTGTGTATTGTTTATAATAATGTCGCGCCTACAAAAGCAAAATAAATGAAATAAATAATTATCTAGAGAAAAAAAAATTCTGTAACTAACTATAATTTGCTTCATTTTAGCATTTCAGGCGTCTTATTGTGCCAGATAATCTGACTGACTGAAATTTAAATTAGACTTAAATACTTTGAAAAATGCATGGCTAATTCGATTAAAAATTTCCGGAACTCCCAATAATTTTTCAAGTCGGCGCCTGTGGTTACTGCACAATATTTCGTTAAAAATCACAGAAAACATCCATTTGCTCTTAGGGAATGCATTTGATAACTTTTCGTCAGATTAATAATCGAGGTTCTAACATAAGCTCGATGGGTGAAAGTGCCATTCAATAAAAAAGAAAAATTCCATTCAAGCGCGCTCTACCCAGCTGGAGTGAAAGCAGAGGTGGCGCCATCTATCGGCATTTGAGGCAAGGGAAAACTTCTAGCTGAATGTGCTCAAGTAAATATTTTAGCCATCAGGACTTGATGCATAAATTAAAGAAATCGAAACCCGAGTAGTGAATTATTTAATTTTCAAACTCTTGTTTGATTTTATATCATTAATGTTAGCTGCAGTAAAGTGGAACATATTTTCTGAAACACATCTGGAAAATTATTTTCTAACGTTCTCTTCAGCTCTGTCTGTTGTAAATCGCAAAGCGATTTTTTGATTGATTCACATTGCTATTTTATGCACCAGTTTCTCGGCTGTTATCCAAGCTTTCATCACCGCAGTGAACCCCGCTTGTTAGCTCTAACGCCCCTCCGCCGGGGCGTTGTACCTAATGATCTTGTGACAGGGCCGGCTGGACCATAGGGGCAACCGGGGCGGAGGCCCCTGGCCTCGCGCCTTTAAGGGGGCCCGCAGTTTAAGAACAAAAATTTTTAGTTAGAATTGTGAGAAACTCGGACAGAGGGAGATGCACAATAAGCAGCAATGAAACACGAGGAACATGGCCTCCGTGGCGCAATCGGCTAGCGCGTTCGGCTGTTAACCGAAAGGTTGGTGGTTCGAGCCCACCCGGGGGCGTTGTCACTTTTGCAACTGACTTTTAGGAACAACTTGATACTTGAGGACTGGGCTGTTGACCGAAAGGGCACCACGTGGCGCAGTGAAGTTCGACAGTGGGAACCAACCCACAACTTTGTCAATGAAGTTCGTTAACTGTATGTGCATTTGCTACTAAACTGTCAATGGTTGAGATAAGTCAATTTACATTTTCCAAAATGAACCGGTTTAGCTTTTTCACTCTAATCGTTTCAAAAATTTTTTTTCACGTTTCTTCATCTCAAAGCTCGCAGCGTGAAAAAAAAGGAAATTTTAAATGAAATTCTTCATAATCTCTAAATTTCTCGCTCAACTCATTTGAAAAAACTTAAAATTCCGGAAATTTTCTTTTGAATGCACTTTTTTTTTATTATTTGTTAAAATACTGTAGTTTTTGTTGCCAAAAGATCCATTAACTTCTCTTCAGTTTGAAATAAATGTTTAGTACTAAAGATTTTTGGCTATTTTAATGGAAAGTACCAATTTTTTGCTGCTGTGCGTTAATAAAACAGTTCTCGTTTCGGAAAATACGAATTTTCCCGCTGTATCCCAATTCTGTGTTTAGGATTTAAAAAAAAATGCACGCGTTGTTCTTATTTACTTAGTAGATCTTTCCTTTTCACGCAAAAGAAAAAGGCCCTTAAAAAATTATTTCATTTTTTAAGTTTTTTTGTTTGTTTGTTTGTTTCCAATCCACCGGTTTTCGAATAGCTTATCGCCCTTCGCCGTACAAATACGCGGAGATCTGTAGATTTCAAGTGATTATTGTAACGATCTTGATATTTTCCGAATTCGTGAAATCGCAAATTTGATTTCATCATTTTGTAGCCCTTGCTTTTATATATTTAACAATTTGCGCGCAAACCAGATACTTAAATTTAAATAAAATAAAAAAGAACAATATCAAAGTTGCTTTTGGACTACACATGGAGGCCATGCATTTAGTGACTTTAAAAACATTACTGGAATTTTTCTTAAAACAATCACATATGAGCGCGTATAACGTTTAAAAAGTCATTAATTTGTCAGTTCTGCTGCTCACGGCCCGGTAGTGGTCCGTTGGTGGCAGCGCTATCAGTTGGCGAGCCATTGATGGCCCTGCAGCATCGCCGTGAATTGTGGGCCTCCAAGCAAGTGCCACTAGTGGCCCGTTGCTGGCAGCCAATGCAACCTCCAACAGCAGGTGGAAGCATCGGGACTGCGCATGCGCAGAAGCAACACTTGCTGTGTCTCTCATGGCACCAGTTAGTTGAAGACGACGCTATCGCTATCGTGTTATTTTAGTGGTTGTTAAGAAAAAAATCCATATGTGGAGAGGCGAATTAATTTCCTATTGAAATTTTACGTCGACGAAGATATCAGATTAAGCCGTGAAATAAACCCACTCCATTCCCATGAATAAAAATTCATGGAATGGAGTGGATGAATAACAAGAAAAAATTTGAAACCGCTTGAAACAAATATCCTGGAAAATCATTAAAACAACGTTTGTTGGAAAAAAAAAAAAAAGAATTATACGCGTACAAAATTTATTAATTATTTGAAAGAAAAAAAGCAACGCTATGTGGTGTACCCATCCATGGGTTGAATACACAAGACTGGGAGGAATTCGCTTGTAAAAATAACGAGAATTAAAATAAAACATCTTTTACTCTTTAAAACAAATGTAGCTTCGGACAACGGAAAGGAAAGACACAACGTTAAAAATGTAACAGAATGTGACATGAACCCGGGTAAATATATATTTATTCAACAATCTCTTTTCAAGAAGGCAAGGACAGTACAAAACTTTGGAAAGCGACTCTAAGTATGTACACACCTTGAAAATGAGTGAATTTCCCTTAAGGTAAAAAAAAACAAAAACAAAACTGTCGTTACGTTGAAAAAATTAATTTATCAATTATATGAAACTGACTTTTATGAAAAATACCTCGCAATATTGAAAAATGAAAGAGTGAAGCATTCGATTACACATTGCGTGCTAAACAGACAGCTTTATCCATATGCTCGAGCGTGGCGAATTACTCCAGTCGGTAGAGAGCTCAGCTATCACGCGAACGGCCCAGTTTCAAATCTACTCAGATGCAAACGGGTGTTTTTCCGATATGTTGAGAAAATTTCCCCAGCGCAGTGTGTTATTTCGCAGGCTTCGTAAGGGTAAAGAAAAATTGTAGCTTTGGGAAACTGCGGTTTTCCTTGCTATTTTTTTATTATCATTATGGCTACTACTGGGAAATTGGCGGACAAGATTCGGCAAGCCACCAGTTACGTCACGTGGTTGCCGGCTGCCACTAACGGCACACTAGCGGACCACATTAGGCTAGCCATCATTTCTGGCACGTGCTTGCAGGGCCACTGAAAGGCCACTTGTGGCAGCTACTGCCTGTGATGGACCACTGATGGCCCTGTTGTGGCATATGACAACTGATGGGGTGCCAGCTGTTGGTCAGCTGTTGGCCTGAACTGCTGGCCCTTCTGTTGGCCACCCGGGCATTTTATTGACGGTTCGGCAGCGGCAACATAGTGCTGGGCCAGCAAGACTGTTTTTGCTGGGTGGTTATAGAACAAACCAGCACGTCTACCGCGATATTCTAGACAATTATGCCCTACCAACTCTGTGCCAATACTATGGGACTGAGCCTTGTCGGTACAGGCACGATAATGCACCGAGCCATAAAGCAAGGACTGTTACTGCGTGGTTGGACGATAATTCCGTATAGTGTGTGGACTGGCCAGCACAGAGTCCTGATCTTAATCCCATAGATGACCTATGGGATGAATTAGAGCGCAGCATAAGAAGTTTGGAACCAAGGCCTACTACTAAGCAACAGTTAGCGGCAGCATTATGTACTGAATTATGTACTGCGCATTCCTATCGCTGTGTTCCAAAACCTTTTTGAAAGCATGTCTGGAACTGTCAGTGCCTGCATTAAAGCCAAAGGTGGACCGACACTGTACTAATGTATGTCGATAAATGCTAGGTGTCCGGTGACTTTTGTCGATATAGTGTATACTGGAAACACTGGAATACTACAGAAAATTTCTGCAAAGTGTCTTGCGCCTAAAGATTCTCCGAAGAAGGCCCGACATGCTCGTAGCTGGTGTCATCCTTTTGCAGGACAATGCGAGGCCGCATATTTCCCGTACACTAAGAGACATTCTGGAAAAGTACGGATGGGAATTGCTTCTCCACGCTCCATATAGTCCTGACATGAGCCCACCAGACTATGACTTGTTCCAAAAACTAAAGAAGCCACTCCGCGGGAAACGATTCACTGAGATTCGAGATGTTTCTAATAGCAGGACCTGAGTAACCACACGCCTCAACAATGGAGGCGCCCTGACTGGATTACAAGACTTGCCCAAACTTTTTTTTTTTGATTGGAGGTTTAACAACCACCGTGAGCAACTCAATGGGCTATAAGCAGTCGCCCGTCCCTAATTTAGGGTCACTGGTTCCAGGGAAGGGAGAGAGCCAGTGCCGTAAGACAAACACAACATCCATGCCTCACCGGAGTTCGAACCCGGACCCCTTTCGGAGGAATGATCAGAGGCCATCGCTTAGACCACTGCGCCACCGGGGCGGCCCCAAACTTTGGGCCTCTGTTATAAAGAAACACGATTACTTTTTTTTTTTTTTTTTTTTGGAGGTTTAACGATCACCGTGAGCAACTCAATGGGCTATAAGCAGTCACCCGTCCCTAATTTAGGGTCACTGGTTCCAGGGAAGGGAGAGAGCCAGTGCCGTAAGACAAACACAACCCCCATGCCTCACGGGATTCGAACCCGGACCCCTTACGGACGAATGATCAGAGGCCAACGCCTTAGACCACTGCGCCACCGGGGCGGCCCCAAACTTTGGGCCTCTGTTATAAAGAAACACGATTACTTTTTTTTTTTTTTTGGAGGTTTAACGATCACCGTGAGCAACTCAATGGGCTATAAGCAGTCGCCCGTCCCTAATTTAGGGTCACTGGTTCCAGGGAAGGGAGAGAGCCAGTGCCGTAAGACAAACACAACATCCATGCCTCACGGGATTCGAACCCGGACCCCTTACGGACGAATGATCAGAGGCCAACGCCTTAGACCACTGCGCCACCGGGGCGGCCCCAAACTTTGGGCCTCTGTTATAAAGAAACACGATTACTTTTTTTTTTTTTTTTTTTTTTTTTTTTTTGGAGGTTTAACGATCACCGTGAGCAACTCAATGGGCTATAAGCAGTCGCCCGTCCATAATTTAGGGTCACTGGTTCCAGGGAAGGGAGAGAGCCAGTGCCGTAAGACAGACACAACATCCATGCCACACCGGGATTCGAACCCGGACCCCTTTCGGACGAATGATCAGAGGCTATTGCTTAGACCACTGCGCCACCGGGGCGGCCACGATTACTTCGAAGGCGTGTAAAGGTATGTTGTGAAATAAATTCGTTTTTAAGGAGATAAGACAAATGGTAAAGCGTGGCGCAAAAAAAAAAAAAAAAAATGCACCAGAAATTGATGCAGAAGTTTGAATTTTCATTTTAACCAGATTGTAAGCAGCGATTGTTGCGCCTAAATTGAGTTGCGCCCGTCTGCCTCGCTATAGCTACCCCTCTGGTAGGTGGTATGGATGTTAGTATCAACAGTATCATAAATAAAATGTTTAACATAGAACATCATGAGTAATACATGCTAGAAATCGGAACAGAACAAACTGTTGCAAAGGAGGTACAGGCTCACTTCCCGTCCAGTGACACTGTTCCATCAGCACTGCATAAACTGTTTGCAGGGAGAAGTCTTAATAAAGGCTATGTCCACCCTGCACCGCAAGGCATGTTTGGTACTGGTGTGTCATAAGCAGCGAGAGAGCTCTTGAAGTAAATTGTCCCACTAATAGCCTTAATAACACTGTTAAAAATTTGAGGATAGGTTGCACCAAAATGTGGTGCTACACCAGCTGCACCACTTTCTGAAAAAAGATGCACCATTATGTGGTGCAAACAAAACCGAACAATATGGTGCAACCATACATCACTTTATGGGGTAAGGTTGCACCAGAATATGGTGTATGGTTGCACCATAAATGGTGCAGTCTTACACCATCAAGGATGTACCATTTTATAGTGCAATCTTACTCCATAATATGGTTCAAAGTTGCACCACTTGTTGGTGTAGCTTTCCCAAAATGTGGTGCAGCTCGCGTAGCTCCACTTATTGGTGCAACATATCACCAAAATTAAGTGTAGTCTTTCTACATCACTGCTTTATGGGTAAAATATTTTGAAAACACGGTTTTAGCCGCCCCGGTGGCGCAGTGGTCTAAGCGATGGCCTCTGATCATTCGTCCGAACGGGGTCCGGGTTCGAATCCCGGTGAAGCATGGATGTTGTGTTTGTCTTACGGCACTGGCTCTCTCCCTTCCCTGGAACCAGTGACCCTAAATTAGGGACGGGCGACTGCTTATAGCCCATTGAGTTGCTCACGGTGGTCGTTAAACCTCCAATCAAAAAAAAAAAAAAAAAAAAAAAACACGGTTTTTGTGTACAGTTCCAAAAAGTTTCTCTTTGCTTTATCAATTTAGGAATGACATTTTCTTTTTCTTTTTTTTTTTTTTTTAAATTGTTTTCGCATATTCGGAAGATATTATTCTTCATTGCTTATGTTAGCACACACGGTCTCAATTTCAAGATCAATACACTGGGCCAAATATACCGCTATTCGAGCTTGTCATACTACATTAGAAACTACTTCCATGTGAACAACCTCCTTAGAAAACTAAAATTGCCGCCCCGGTGGCGCAGTGGTCTAAGGCGTTGGCCTCTGATCATTCGTCCTTAAGGGGTCCGGGTTCGAATCCCGGTGAGGCATGGATGTTGTGTTTGTCTTACGGCACTGGCTCTCTCCCTTCCCTGGAACCAGTGACCCTAAATTAGGGACGGGCGACTGCTTATAGCCCATTGAGTTGCTCACGGTGGTCGTTAAACCTCCAATCAAAAAAAAAAAAAAAAAAAAAAAGGAATATCTCTAAATTTATCAGTACGTTGAATATTTGTCATAGCGAAGACACAGTGGTCTAAGCGATTGCCTCTGATCATTCGTCCGAAAGGGGTCCGGGTTCGAATCCCGGTGAGGCATGGATGTTGTGTTTGTCTTACGGCACTGGCTCTCTCCCTTCCCTGGAACCAGTGACCGTTAAGGACGGGCGACTGCTTATAGCCCATTGAGTTGCTCACGGTGGTCGTTAAACCTCCAATCAAAAAAAAAAAAAAAAAAAAAAGGAATATCTCTAAATTTATCAGTACGTTGAATATTTGTCATAGCGAAGACACAGTGGTCTAAGCGATTGCCTCTGATCATTCGTCCGAAAGGGGTCCGGGTTCGAATCCCGGTGAGGCATGGATGTTGTGTTTGTCTTACGGCACTGGCTCTCTCCCTTCCCTGGAACCAGTGACCCTTAAGGACGGGCGACTGCTTATAGCCCATTGAGTTGCTCACGGTGGTCGTTAAACCTCCAATCAAAAAAAAAAAAAAAAAAGGAATATCTCTAAATTTATCAGTACGTTGAATATTTGTCATAGCGAAGACACAGTGGTCTAAGCGATTGCCTCTGATCATTCGTCCGAAAGGGGTCCGGGTTCGAATCCCGGTGAGGCATGGATGTTGTGTTTGTCTTACGGCACTGGCTCTCTCCCTTCCCTGGAACCAGTGACCCTTAGGGACGGGCGACTGCTTATAGCCCATTTGAGTTGCTCACGTTGGTCGTTAAACCTCCAATCAAAAAACAAAAACTAAAATTGTATTATCCTACACGTGGCTAGACGTATCAGAAAGTTCAACATGAAAATAATTGTGTCAGGAACACCAGATATATATGTGCTGCAAAAATTATTTTCATCAGTTACCTTATTAACTTTGAGTGAACACTTCTTTAAAATTTTCCAAACTCGCACTCACGGTGACGACAAAACCAACATGGCGGCACAACACAATATCTGCCTCCCTCGTATGACCTGATGAGAAGACACATGCGCAGTTTCCTTCACTGCCCCAAAATGTGGTTCTGGCTGCATTTGGTAAATTGCACGAAAACTTGGTGCAAGTTAAACATTTTCACTCACCACTTTATGGTGCAAGTGTGAAAAACGCACCAGATCATGGTGTTTTTTTTTTTTGATTGGAGGTTTAACGACCACCGTGAGCAACTCAATGGGCTATAAGCAGTCGCCCGTCCTTAATTTAGGGTCACTAGTTCCAGGGAAGGGAGAGAGCCAGTGCCGTAAGACAAACACAACATCCATGCCTCGCCGGGATTCGAACCCGGACCCCTTACGGACGAATGATCAGAGGCCTGCGCCTTAGACCACTGCGCCACCGGGGCTGCTCTGTATAGGTTATAGCACCTGGCGGTGAAACCACTGGAAATAATTCTTTTTTTTTTTTTTTTTGATTGGAGGTTTAACGACCACCGTGAGCAACTCAATGGGCTATAAGCAGTCGCCCGTCCCTAATTTAGGGTCACTGGTTCCAGGGAAGGGAGAGAGCCAGTGCCGTAAGACAAACACAACATCCATGCCTGACCGGGATTCGAACCCGGACCCCTTACGGACGAATGATCAGAGGCCAGCGCCTTAGACCACTGCGCCACCGGGGCGGCGATCATGGTTTAAGTGACAGATGTTGCACAATATTGTGGTGCAACGTTGAACTGAAATTTTCAACAGTGAAGTGCTGAATGGTTTCTGGTCGGGAATACGTCTCCAGAGTGTCTCATGCTTCTTCGATTGAATTGAAAATTTGAAAGCACGCCGGCCACTCCATCCGAAAGATATCTCTTCGCTAGCCAACCCTTCATCTAAAGTTGCTGTGCGGTGAAGCCGGGCGTTACCGCCCATAAAACAGAAATCTGCGCCCATAGCAAAACATAATGAAGAAGTGCGGCGAAGAATCACATCATTGCATGAGAATGAAGAAGTATGAAAAAGTACGCTACTCAGTAATTGTCCCTTGTTTCGTCACCTGAAGTTTGGTATGTCCATTGGCCACGATATTGTGCCATACCATAACGTCGCGACCGCCACATCTGCTCTGTTCAACGATGTTCCTGGGATCTTTTTTTTTTTTTTTTTGATTTCAGGTTTAACGACCACCGTGAGCAACTCAATGGGCTATAAGCAGTCGCCCATCCCTAATTTAGGGTCACTGGTTCCAGGGAAGGGAGAGAGCCAGTGCCGTAAGACAAACACAACATCCATGCCTCACCGGGCCGCCCCGGTGGCGCAGTGGTCTAAGCGCTGGCCTCTGATCATTCGTCCGAACGGGGTCCGGGTTCGAATCCCGGTGAGGCATGGATGTTGTGTTTGTCTTACGGCGCTGGCTCTCGCTTCCTGGAACCAGTGACCCTAAATTAGGGACGGGCGACTGCTTATAGCCCATTGAGTTGCTCACGGTGGTCGTTAAACCTCCAATCAAAAAAAAAAAAAAAAAAAAAAAATGCCTCACCGGGATTCGAACCCGGACCCCTTACGGACGAATGATCAGAGGCCAACGCGTTAGACCACTGCGGCACCGGGGCGGCATTTTTCCTGGAATCATAAGTAGGGTAGTAATTTTATCGCGGAAAGAAATGGTAAAATTCGGGGCGATCGCAGGGCAAATCGCGAAATTTTGAGAGGTTTTCGCCAAATTTCAGGATTTTCCCCTAAATTTCGCGAAATACCGTATTTCCTCAGAAATTCGGCTTTCGGGCTCCTTCCCCGTGCTTTGTATATGTAAGATGCGTTGCCTGTCACAAAAGCGGTTAATTCGCAAAAGGTATTTCATACTTATTGACGCACTGAAGTATATTGCCTCGCTGACTGCTTTAAAATTTACGGATTTCAAAGTGATGCACGCGCGGAAGATGGCATTCAAAGAGATTTCAGCATTACAGCTTTCAACGTTCGTTTCAGTTGATGGAGCAGCAAGAATATTCAAAATGTACCTATCCTCTGAATTAGTGGTTTCGTCTACTACGATGCTTACACCGCATATTGATTTTGAAAAATCTTTCACTTGTTGCTCGTGAATATCATATATTTTTGGCAAATAACACTTCCGCATCCAATTTGCATTTGGAATAACCCCAATATCTTTCAACGAATTTTCCAAGTAATTTTTTTTAGTGTAGGGTTATGCATTTTGGAAAGTGGGATGTTAGAAGTAAACTTTTACGTGCGTTTGAGCAAAACCGCATCAGATACGCACGAAATGATTAAAACAGGCTATAAGGAAAATAGATGCTTTGTCTCGTGCAAGAGTTCTTGAGTGGCACAAATAATTTGTGAATGGTGAGGAGAGTCTGGGAAATGAGCCACACTGCGGTAACCCTTGGACATCGACTGTTAATGTCAATACCATCGAGGCACTCCTGCGCGAAGACCCCCGAACGACCATTGAGGAGGTTGCTAATGTGATGTAGATGTCCGTTGATGATATTGTGCGAAACCGGTTAGTGTACTGTATAATGAATTAGCTTTATTTACTTTCCGCTAAGCTAATTATTATGAACGATTCTCTTCCTACCAGCTAGCTAATGATATACTTGTACTAAGCTTCAAAATAATGAATTCAAAAGGGTGTTGTTACTAGTTAATTACGAACTTAAACAAAGTCTCAACGCTGGTTATTTATAGGAATCAAATAAATGTTATAAACCTAACAGCCAGACAGAGGTCTGACAAAAACTATGAATTGAGAAAGACTGACTTACTGAAAACTTCTTTATTTTAACGACTCTTGGTCAACTAAGGTACACACAACACTTGTAGAACAATACTGAATAATCTCCACAAGCTCTCCTCATAACAACACCAACGCTCCTCATAACAACACAAGAGCTCCCTCTAAGTCTCGATGAACGCGCCTATATACTAGCTACCACCACGTCATGACTTACACTCATTGCCAGATCTCATTCATCGGGTGAAATAATATTTCGTTCAGTAAGAAGATAATTTACATAGTAAAATAAAATAACCAGAGATAGTAAAATCAAAAGGAAAGTGAATATAGAGTATACGTTACAACTGAAAAGTCGCTGATAAGTGGATGCTCCACTTTCTCACAGATGAACACAAAGCAAATTGTGTTATCACTTGTCGCCAATGGAAGTGCCGGCTACGACGTGATAGCGGACCCTCCGTATTCACCGAATCTGACGCCGTATGACTTCAACTTATTCCCTGAAGTGAAAAAGCAACTTCGCGGGCGTCGGTTTGCATCAAATACTGAACTGAATAATGGTGTGATGGGCATCCTGAACCACATGTCCAGGAAGGGCTTTGAACACACCTTCCGGAAGTGGATAGAAAGGTAGGACCGGTGCATTCAGGTAGAGGGAGAATACTTCAAAAGTATGTAAGTACGTTTACTGCATTACACTTCTGCCCCATGTAAAATCAGTCTAGTTACTTTTTGAATGACCCTCGTATAACATTTTTGTTTACGCATCCCAACAGGCAAATGTCGTACCCAGAAGGTGCAAGTGTACATTTATACCCCCGAAAACTTCTTGTGTCCTAAAATATGCATCATTTAATTCCCCGTTTTCCCAAATTTTGCAAACTTTATGTAGATATCCTCCTTGTTCGACGTGGGCCTTTTTCTTGCATTGTGAGTGGTCTTGCACATTGTGGGCTGCATTATTTTTTGCTGGGAATCAACAGCGCAACAAGCGAATGGAATTTTATTTGGGCATTATTTATTTTTTTTTAATTATCAAAGCCTCATAACACGAGGGTTGTACCGAAAGTAATGCGAAACTCGGAATAACTTTTTATTAATTCACAGAGGCTGATCAAATTGCACATGCTGGTAGAGTAACTCTTCCTCTATAGTAACCATTCTTCTTCATTGTAGGTAAATAATGGATTCCAAGCAGAAGCAACTGCGTCATTGAATCCTTGACGAAGGAAGGGTCTAGGCTGTCCAACATCCACAGAAGGCTACAGAATGTTTCCGGAGCTGACACCATTGACAAGAGCAATGTGCACAGATGGATGAAGAAGTTTAAAGAAGGGGCAACCAGCATTTAATAAAATTCCCGCAGTTGGAAACAATCATCTGCGAGCACTGACACGAATCGTCAGCGAATGGATGAATTGATTCTCGCGGAGAGACGAGCCACGATTCGTGAGCTTGTTGCACAACCGGACCGTGGTCAAGATGCCGTACAGAAGATGGTGGAAGACTTAGGGTACCGGAAAGTGTGTGCAAAGTGTATACCTCGGCAGTTGACACCCCATTTGCAGGAGAGAAGGGTTGAAATCTGTTCGCATCTGCTGGAAGCGTTAGAAGCCAATGAAGACTAGTTTTTTTTCCGATATGGTGACAGGGGATGAAACGTGCGCGCATCTTTACGATCCGGAAACGAAGAATCAATCCATGAAATGGCGTCATACCTCTTCACCAATGCTTAAGAAGTTCAAGAGCCAGAGGTCAGCACAGAAAGTCATGGTGACTGTTTTTTTTAGGATGACAGTGGTGTCATTCTCCTTGATTTTCTGGAACGTGGCCGCACCGTGACCAGCGAGCGGTACATTGAGTCACTGAAGACGCTTAGGGAAGCCATAAGGAGGAAGAGACTGAACATGAAACCGAAAAGGACCCACATTCACCATGACAGTGCGTGACCACGCACATTGTTAGCAACAAAACATGCGATAAACAAATTAGGCTGTTCGGTGGTCTCCATCCACCGTACAGCCCAGATCTGGCGCCCTCCAACATTCCACTTGTTCGGTTTAATGAAAGACAGTCTCTGGGGGCAACGATTTGATGACACCTACGAGGTGAAAGTGGCTGTGACGAAGTAGGTATATAACGAAGTAAATTTCTCCGTCATTTTTATCCGCGCCAGGATTCGAACCCGGGTCCCCTCATTCCGGAATAAGTTGCTCTACCAATTGAGCTACGCGGACGTTTTATTCTGATTCCTATCTGCCTTTATGTCGTGTGCGTCCTTCTGGCAGGTACGTAACATCTCCCCCCCCCCCCCGAAAGAGGGCCGGGGGCATGGCCCACGGGTCAGCCGTGACCATGAATCGTTGCAGGCAGCCATCCACTGTAGAACGTGCACTTGAGAACTCCCAGTCAATCTGCTGTGTGGTACGTTACATCATCTCCCCCTTATTTTTATTTTTCGAAGCGCTGGAGAAGGAATTCTCTGATTTTTCCTATCTCGCGGTGTGGAAATAACATCACACCATTGCGAGATTTTGAACGGTCGGGTCATCCGGATAGTTCGGGCGCCATTATAACGAAGTAAATTTCTCCGTCATTTTTATCCGCGCCAGGATTCGAACCCGGGTCCCCTCATTCCGGAATAAGTTGCTCTACCAATTGAGCTACGCGGACGTTTTATTCTGATTCCTATCTGCCTTTATGTCGTGTGCGTCCTTCTGGCAGGTACGTCACATCTCCTGGTACGTTACATCTCCCCCCCCCGAAAGAGGGCCGGGGCATGGCCCACGGGTCAGCCGTGACCATGAATCGTTGCAGGCAGCCATCCACTGTAGAACGTGCACTTGAGAACTCCCAGTCAATCTCCTGTGTGGAATGCAACATCACACATTTTTATTTTTCGAAGCGCTGGAGAAGGGATTCTCTGATTTTTCCTGTCTCGCGGTGTGGAAATAACATCACACCAATGCGAGATTTTGAACGGCCGGGTCATCCGGATAGTTCGGGCGCCATTATAACGAAGTAAATTTCTCCGTCATTTTTGGTCTACGCCGGGATTCGAACCCGAGGCCGCTTATTCCGGAACAAGTCGCTCTACCAACTGAGCTACGCAGACATTTATTCTGATTCCTATCTGCCTTTATGTCGTGTGCGTCCTTCTGGCAGGTACGTTCACATCTCCTGGTACGTTACATCTCCCCCCCGGAAAGAGGGCCGGGGCATGGCCCACGGGTCAGCCGTGACCATGAATCGTTGCAGGCAGCCATCCACTGTAGAACGTGCACTTGAGAACTCCCAGTCAATCTGCTGTGTGGAATGCAACATCACACATTTTTATTTTTCGAAGCGCTGGAGAAGGAATTCTCTGATTTTTCCTGTCTCGCGGTGTGGAAATAACATCACACCAATGCGAGATTTTGAACTGCCGGGTCATCCGGATAGTTCGGGCGCCATTATAACGAATAATTTTCTCAGTCATTTTTATCCGCGCCAGGATTCGAACCCGGGTCACCTCATTCCGGAATAAGTTGCTCTACCAATTGAGCTACGCGGACGTTTTTTTCTGATTCCTCTCTGCCTTTATGTCGTGTGCGTCCTTCTGGCAGGTACGTCACATCTCCTGGTACGTTACATCTCCCCCCCGAAAGAGGGCCGGGGCATGGCCCACGGGTCAGTCGTGACCATGAATCGTTGCAGGCAGCCATCCACTGTAGAACGTGCACTTGAGAACTCCCAGTCAATCTGCTGTGTGGAATGCAACGTCACACACATTTATTTTTCGAAGCGCTGGAGAAGGAAGTTTCTGATTTTTCCTGTCTCGCGGTGTGGAAATAACATCACACCAATGCGAGATTTTGAACTGCCGGGTCATCCGGATAGTTCGGGCGCCTTTATAACGAATAATTTTCTCAGTCATTATTATCCGCGCCAGGATTCGAACCCGGGTCCCCTCATTCCGGAATAAGTTGCTCTACCAATTGAGCTACGCGGACGTTTTTTTCTGATTCCTCTCTGCCTTTATGTCGTGTGCGTCCTTCTGGCAGGTACGTCACATCTCCTGGTACGTTACAGGCACAATAGTCCACTCCTGAAAATTTCCAAAGAGGATTCGAGAGTTGGGTTCAACGATGGCGCAAATGCATCACTTGTGATGGAGATTATGGTGAGTAGTACCTTTGTATAGAGATAGAGTTACTCTACCAACAGGTGCGATTTGAGCGACCTCTGTCCGTTAATAAAAAAAGTTATGTCTACTTTTGCATTAGTACGGTACAGCCCTTGTCCTTACACTATGATTAATAATACTAAAAATTTTAGTAAGCGATTTTTGTATTGAAAAACAAACGATCTTAATCGATTAAAGAGATGCATCCACAAATATTATTTCTGGGTGTATCTCTACAACAGACTTCATAACCAATCATAAAATAATTTGTAATACAGACAAAAATGAAAATAAAAAAATACTGAAGAATGTTTGCACAAAGTAAAAAAGTAAAATAAATGAACAACTAGTGAAACTCTTTAGCAATCAGGCATACTTAACGCAATTAAATTGAAATATAAGAATAATATGACTATTTAACTCAATTAATTCATTTTAGAAGTTAAAGAGACTTACCAATCTGTGTGGACATATGATGCTGATAAAATTCCTGGGAAAGAAAAGGAAGAAAGTCATAAATTACGAACAGAACTTTAGAATAAATTCTTTAATGATATTCTTACAACAGTTATGTAAGCAGACATGTATAATAACTAAGAAGACGAAACATTAGAGATAGGGGTGATGGGCAGTTGATATGGGCATCCCTTAGGGCCGCGGGTGGCATAGTGGCCAACGTTCGTGACTGCCACGGAAAGGACCTCGCGTTCGATCCCAGACAGGTACAAACGCTCGATCCACTAAACATCCGCCGTGCGTCGGATGGGCACGTTAAGCCGTTTGACCCCGGGTACTGCCCCCGGTAATAAATAAGAGTGTCTGCCTCCCCCTTTCTACTTCGCTTCCGTGTAACTTTCCTATCGGGCACTCTAGCCCAAATCTCCTAGCTTGCTATTTCTAAGGGTTGTTTAAGACCTGGGGTCAGACACTCCCTTCCTAAAATCCTCCTCATATGATCTGATCTGATCTGATCTGATGGGCACCTTAAGCCGTCGGACCCCGGGTACTGGTCCCCCGGTAGTAAATAATGGCGTCTTCTACCTCGCTTCCGTGTCACTTTCCTATCGGGCACTCTAGGCCAAATCTCCTAGCTTCCTATTTCTAAGGGTTGTTTAAGACCTGGGGTCAGACACTCCCTTCCTAAAATCCTCCTCATATGATCTGATCTGATCTGATCTGATGGGCACCTTAAGCCGTCGGACCCCGGGTACTGGCCCGCCGGTAGTAAATAATGGCGTCTTCTACCTCGCTTCCGTGTCACTTTCCTATCGGGCACTCTAGGCCAAATCTCCTAGCTTCCTATTTCGAAGGGTTGTTTAAGACCTGGGGTCAGACACTCCCTTCCTAAAATCCTCTACAGATGATCTGATCTGATCTGATGGGCACATTAAGCCGTCGGACCCCGGGTACTGGCCCCCGGTAGTAAATAAGGGCGTCTTCTACCTCGCTTCCGTGTCACTTTCCTATCGGGCACTCTAGCCCAAATCTCCTAGCTTCCTATTTCTAAGGGTTGTTTAAGACCTGGGGTCAGACACTCCCTTCCTAAAATCCTCTACATATGATCTGATCTGATCTGATGGGCACATTAAGCCGTCGGACCCCGGGTACTGGCCCCCCGGTAGTAAATAAGGGCGTCTTCTACCTCGCTTCCGTGTCACTTTCCTATCGGGCACTCTAGCCCAAATCTCCTAGCTTCCTATTTCTAAGGGTTGTTTAAGACCTGGGGTCAGACACTCCCTTCCTAAAATCCTCTACATATGATCTGATCTGATCTGATGGGCACATTAAGCCGTCGGACCCCGGGTACTGGCCCCCGGTAGTAAATAAGGGCGTCTTCTACCTCGCTTCCGTGTCACTTTCCTATCGGGCACTCTAGCCCAAATCTCCTAGCTTCCTATTTCTAAGGGTTGTTTAAGACCTGGGGTCAGACACTCCCTTCCTAAAATCCTCTACATATGATCTGATCTGATCTGATGGGCACATTAAGCCGTCGGACCCCGGGTACTGGCCCCCCGGTAGTAAATAAGGGCGTCTTCTACCTCGCTTCCGTGTCACTTTCCTATCGGGCACTCTAGCCCAAATCTCCTAGCTTCCTATTTCTAAGGGTTGTTTAAGACCTGGGGTCAGACACTCCGTTCCTAAAATCCTCTACAGATGATCTGATCTGATCTGATGGGCACATTAAGCCGTCGGACCCCGGGTACTGGCCCCCGGTAGTAAATAAGGGCGTCTTCTACCTCGCTTCCGTGTGACTTTCCTATCGGGCACTCTAGCCCAAATCTCCTAGCTTCCTATTTCTAAGGGTTGTTTAAGACCTGGGGTCAGACACTCCCTTCCTAAAATCATCTGCATATGATCTGATCTGATCTGATGGGCACATTAAGCCGTCGGACCCCGGGTACTGGCCCCCCGGTAGTAAATAAGGGCGTCTTCTACCTCGCTTCCGTGTCACTTTTCTATCGGGCACTCTAGCCCAAATCTCCTAGCTTCCTATTTCTAAGGGTTGTTTAAGACCTGGGGTCAGACACTCCCTTCCTAAAATCCTCTACATGTGATCTGATCTGATCTGATGGGCACATTAAGCCGTCGGACCCCGGGTACTGCCCCCCCCGGTAGTAAATAAGGGCGTCTTCTACCTCGCTTCCGTGTGACTTTCCTATCGGGCACTCTAGCCCAAATCTCCTAGCTTCCTATTTCTAAGGGTTGTTTAAGACCTGGGGTCAGACACTCCCTTCCTAAAATCCTCTACATGTGATCTGATCTGATCTGATGGGCACATTAAGCCGTCGGACCTCGGGTACTGGCCCCCCGGTAGTAAATAAGGGCGTCTTCTACCTCGCTTCCGTGTCACTTTCCTATCGGGCACTCTAGCCCAAATCTCCTAGCTTCCTATTTCTAAGGGTTGTTTAAGACCTGGGGTCAGACACTCCCTTCCTAAAATCCTCTACATGTGATCTGATCTGATCTGATGGGCACATTAAGCCGTCGGACCCCGGGTACTGGCCCCCCGGTAGTAAATAAGGGCGTCTTCTACCTCGCTTCCGTGTCACTTTCCTATCGGGCACTCTAGCCCAAATCTCCTAGCTTCCTGTTTATAAGGGTTGTTTAAGACCTGGGGTCAGACACTCCCTTCCTAAAATCCTCTACATGTGATCTGATCTGATCTGATGGGCACATTAAGCCGTCGGACCCCGGGTACTGGCCCCCGGTAGTAAATAAGGGCGTCTTCTACCTCGCTTCCGTGTCACTTTCCTATCGGGCACTCTAGCCCAAATCTCCTAGCTTCCTATTTCTAAGGGTTGTTTAAGACCTGGGGTCAGACACTCCCTTCCTAAAATCCTCTACATGTGATCTGATCTGATCTGATGGGCACATTAAGCCGTCGGACCCCGGGTACTGGCCCCCCGGTAGTAAATAAGGGCGTCTTCTACCTCGCTTCCGTGTCACTTTCCTATCGGGCACTCTAGCCCAAATCTCCTAGCTTCCTATTTCTAAGGGTTGTTTAAGACCTGGGGTCAGACACTCCCTTCCTAAAATCCTCTACATGTGATCTGATCTGATCTGATGGGCACATTAAGCCGTCGGACCCCGGGTACTGGCCCCCCGGTAGTAAATAAGGGCGTCTTCTACCTCGCTTCCGTGTCACTTTCCTATCGGGCACTCTAGCCCAAATCTCCTAGCTTCCTGTTTATAAGGGTTGTTTAAGACCTGGGGTCAGACACTCCCTTCCTAAAATCCTCTACATATGATCTGATCTGATCTGATGGGCACATTAAGCCGTCGGACCCCGGGTACTGGCCCCCCGGTAGTAAATAAGGGCGTCTTCTACCTCGCTTCCGTGTGACTTTCCTATCGGACACTCTAGCCCAAATCTCCTAGCTTCCTATTTCTAAGGGTTGTTTAAGACCTGGGGGTCAGACACTCCCTTCCTAAAATCCTCTACATATGATCTGATCTGATCTGATGGGCACATTAAGCCGTCGGACCCCGGGTACTGGCCCCCCGGTAGTAAATAAGGGCGTCTTCTACCTCGCTTCCGTGTCACTTTCTTATCGGGCACTTTAGCCCAAATCTCCTAGCTTCCTGTTTCTAAGGGTTGTTTAGGACCTGGGGTCAGATACTTCCTGCCTAAAATCTTCTAGATATGATCCTCATATGATATGGGCATCCCCCACGCCGAGTGGGAGACACCCTAACTTAACGCACGCGATAAATTGTCAAACAGAAGGGCTTTCCAACAATGTATCGCAATCGATGAAAATAAGTAAACGTTGTGATCTGAGCGACTTTAATCATGGACACACTGTCTGTGCAAGACAGATTTGTAGTTCTATCGCACAAGTGGTAAGAAACCTAGAATGCCCGTGGGCAACCGTATCTAGAGTGTACCACAAGTATACCATCACGGACGTTCCAGTGCCCAGAGGGAAAGCGGTGGTCGACCATACGCCGTTGATGTCCGGGGTCGACGTGCGCCGTACCTTTTGCTCGTAAAGACCAACTTTTGGCAACGGCGGCGCAAATCACATCCAGGTTAAATGTTGGGGCCCAAGAAGCGTCAGCGAGCGAATGGTATGGCGCACAATGCATACCATGGGCTACGGGAGCAGACGTCCTACTCTTGTGACACTGTTGAACCCTCATCGTCGGAAATTACGCCTCGCCTGGTGCCAGGAACATCAAAACTGGACTGCAGACGTTTGCCGCGTCGTGTGGTTAGATGAATCCCGTTTTCAGCCATACCAAGCTAACGGGAGGGTGCGGGTGTGGCTTCGGCAGCATGAGGTCATGGCCCTGTCACACCAGGTCGGTTCTGTTCAAGGCGGTGGTGGCTCTGTGATGGTTGAGGAAGCCTCATGGAACACATTAGGTCACTTAATGTGTCTGGAGAGGTCCTTAACCGCTGCGCGCTACCAGCATGTTCTGTCTGATCACCTATACCCCTTACACGGCCTTCGCGCATCCTGCGGCAGATGGTCTGTTTCAGAAGAACAACGCGCGTCCCACTGGGTAGCAACCACCCAGGCATAGAGCGAGAAACACTCATCTGAGTTTGGAACCATTCAGTAGTCCCAAAGGTCCCCGGATTGCAACACTGTGGAAGCTCTCTTTGACGCCGTGAAGCGGAACATCATATCTAAGGATGCTGGATGGAGGTGTCGTTTGGAGTTATGAACAATACTGCCACAGGTTTGGTTGGGATTACCACCAGAAACCCTCAGGCATCTTGTCGAATCGATACCTCGGCGTTTACAGACTGTCATTCGCGCTAGAGGAGGATGAACACGCTATCAGGTAGGTGTCTCTCTAACGGTGTCTTGTGGTACCTGGTACCAACACGTTACCAACAGATCTTTTAACTCTTGTAAGTGACGTGGTTGAGCAGCCGAAGATCGGATTTGCTGTTTCAACACAAACCACAGATGCTCGATTGGATTGATGTCTGCTTCTAAAGATGTCTTGTGGTATCTGGTACCAACACGTTACCAGCAGATCTTTTAATTCCTGTAAGTGACGTGGTTGAGCCACCGACGATCGGATTTGCTGTTCCAACACAAACCACAGATGCTCGATTGGATTGATGTCTGCTTCTAAAGATGTCTTGTGTTATCTGGTACCAACACGTTACCAGCAGATCCTTTAACTCTTGTAAGTGACGTGGTTGAGCCACCGAAGATCGGATTTGCTGTTCCAACACAAACCACAGATGCTCGATTGGATTGATGTCTGGGGAATTTGGAATACCTGGAAGCATTCCTCATGTTCCGCGAACCATTCTCGTACAATCCGGGCAGTCTGGCATAGCGCAGTATTCTGTGAAAGAAGGCACTACTAGAGGAAAATACCGTTGCCATGAATGGATATACCTTATCTGCAATAATGTTTAAATAGGTGGTAGACATCATAGTTTCCTGCACATGAATGGCTGGACCCAGGGTTTTCCAGCAGAACATTGCCCAAAGCATTACACTTCCTGCACCGTGATGTTATTTTTCCCACGGTCCACCCTGGTGCCGACACTTCTCCGCAAGAGTCAAAACGTCAAGTTGGAGTGATATGCTAAAGTAGGTGTACTTCAGTCAGAAGAATAACTAGATCCGGATCAACGAAACGTGCTATGGCACCTGGATGCACTGTTGGGTGGAAACAGGTCGGCCGCGGCGGTGTTATTCTGTGAGCGATGCTATCTTGGGACACTTTAGGCCCCGTTATCCCATTAGCACTATACCTGACAGCTGTCAGGAGTCTGAACATCGCTGCGGACCAAGTCCACCCATTCGTGGCAACTGTGTTCCCTGCTGATGAAGGCCATCACTAACAGGATAATGCGCCACGCCACATTGCCAATCGTCAAGTAGTAGTTCGAGGAACATGCTGGTGACTTTCTGTTAATGTCCTGGCCTCCAAATTCTCCCTGACGTGATCCCAATCCAGCATTTGTGGTTTGACCTGGAAAAGCAGGTTCGTGCTAAATCACCACCACCCCGAAATGTAGGGGAACTGGAGGACCTGCTGTTGACATTATGGTACCAGATACCCCAGGACAGCTATCGCCACCTCATCGAATCGATGCCTAGCCGAGTGGCTGCTGTCTTGCGGGCTAAAGAGGGTCCTTCAGCTTATTAGGCAGGTGGTCATGATGTAATGGATCATCGATGTATGTGACGTACCAATGAGATGACGCAAAAGTCAAAACGGAAAGTTGCAGCGAAACTCCAATGTTGGAGTAGTTCAGACGGTAGAATATCTGGCTCAGGTGGGAGGAGATGTGATTTCGAATACCACCACCGGCAAATGGACCGTATTTTCACATGTTGAGAAATTAATTAATGACTATCAATCTCCTCGACGATGTTAAATACAATTTTGTGACACAAAATAAGACTTACCGTTCGATGAATGCCGGCAAATGCGGCCAGTGCAAGTACAAGTGTAACAGCAGCACAAATAAAATAACCAAGAGCACTATCTGTAGGATGAGGGGCACTAAGGCTTGCTATCTGCGCAACAGCCGCAAATATACCAGCAGTGGCCTGAAAAGAAAAAAAAAGAGAGTCGAAAACAGATTTGCACTTTTACGGTGCGTGAAGAGCTTGCAAAATTTGTACTTTGTAAGCAAAGAATTTTATTCTTTTGTGGAATCCTTCCTGAACAGCTGAATATGGCATTTGAAGTCCCCAAGATACCCGTCTTATTGATTTTTCCTGGGCTGCGTTGAAATGCTTTCCTGATAGATTTTCTTTCGCGTCAGCGACACGTGCCTTTCCTGAGGAATTCTTCGAATACCTACCCTTTACCATAAAGCGATCAAACCAATTTTTAAGTCTTGATGGTGGATTACGCACTGCTTACGCTCGAATAAAATTCCTCAGAAGTTGTCGGTTTTGAAGACTGCTTGTTATCCGTTTTGACCAGTGTTTGTTATCAGTTTTGACGAATGCTTGTTATCGGTTTTGACGAGTGCTGGTTATCAGTTTTAACGAGTGCTTTCCAAGCGCTTAAGGGATATTGCGATGATGTTGAATCATTCTCCATGCAAGAACGGTTTGCATAAATGTGAAAGGCTTCTAACAGTCAAGAAGAGACAATTGTCTAAGTCTTTCTAACAATTTTGCGCCATCAAACAAGAATTGGTTGCTGTTCTCCCAACAGTGCTGGGAGAATAACCTCCAATTTTTGTTATGGAAGAATTATTGAGCTCACACTTTTTAGCATACCACTGGTGTTCTTTCAACCTGTGTCTAAGCGATCTTCGTGTCAGACCTACGTACGATATGCCTTTGTGACACTAGATACGATAGATTCCCCAAGAATTTTTGTCAGGAATTGGGTCCTCTTTTGGAGTGAAAATCACTTTGAAATTTAATGACCTAAGAAATTTAGTTATTTTGAAACAAATTCCAAGGATGAAAGGAGGAACTGCGACGTTTCGGTGAAAGTTTGGAGAGCTTGGGGTCAAGATGGATTTATGATAGCTGAGTCCACCAGCTATCATAAATCCATCTTTGAAGCCTCTTTTGATAGCAACACGTTTGACGTAATCAAATTCATTCTGGAGAAACGCTCTATTGAAGAACAGACGTTTAAGGCTCGGTTGGTTGGTTGACTAGTTGGTGGATTTTAAATGGCGCAGGGCCATATTTGGCCAAAGAGCGCCAAACACAAGACCATCTTAAAAAAACCCGCACGGGGGAAATTAAAATAGGTACATCAAGGGGAGAAAACAAAAACAGTTAAATATATACAAACGTGTGAATGTGTGGTAAGAACTGCGCTGGGAGCACCACAGCAAAAGGATATGACAAAAGTCTATGAGCTAAGGAATTGTCTATAGTAGGGCAACAACACGTGCACAATACTTGCTATGAAAAGACTGGCGTACAACAAACAAGGTTGATAAATGAGCACACTAGGAGCATTTTATGAGCGAAGCCGACGGAATGTAAACAAAAGGTTTGTAACGTACCAGGAGATGTGACGTACCTGCCAGAAGGACGCACACGAGGGAGATGATGTAACGTACCAGGAGATGTGACGTACCTGCCAGAAGGACGCACACGACATAAAGGCAGATAGGAATCAGAATCAAATGTCCGCGTAGCTCAACTGGAGAGTGACTTATTCCGGAATGAGGGGATCCGGGTTCGAATCCTGGCGTGGACAGAAATGACGGAGAAATTTACTTCGTTATAGGTTCCAAACGTTCGTGCAGGCAGAGACATGCTCATCGTCCTCAACAGTGAAATATTCATGATCCTTATCATCAAGATAGTAAACAGTATTATAGTAGTGAAGAAAGACATCATCAGAATACCGAAACGCAAAGTCAAGAAAGACATCATCAGAATACCGAAACGCAAAGTCAGGAAATTCACAGCGTTATGGTCGAGAACGCTTATGTGTCCGCAAATATCGTCGTGTAGAGTAGTGAGCCGAAATATCAACACGGTTCTCAGTTTCATCATAATAAGCTATGCCACTAGGAAGATCCCGCCAGCTCAAGCGGAAGATAGCACAGAGTAGAAGGACGAAGTCAGCTGAAGTGAGGTCTGCTGCAAGTGGCGGTAAGGAAGTTGAAGGCTCGGTAAACATGCGTATAAAAGACACCGGTTTTGTGTTGGTTGGAATGGTCTGATCTTGCGTGAAATGGTAAATTAACTGCAAATGACTTGCGATAAATAATAGTGATGAATGAATCTTCCCACTGCGTAACAAGCGGAAAAGGAAGAGAATCATCATCAGTACTATTTAACACAACCCATTTGCTGTTAGTTCAAACCATTCCATTTGCTGTTAGTTCAAACCATTCCATTTGCTGCAAGATCAAACCATTTGATCCAACACAAAACCATTGTCTTTTATACGTATGTCCATTGAGCGGCTTCTTCTTTTTTTCAATTCTTCTGACTCCGGAAAGGCTGCTCTGACAATTGAACTGTGTTTGCAGGTTTATTTCCTATCTGATTCATGGGCCACAGAGTTTAGTAAACAACGAGAAACCATAAACGCACGGGAAACACTTGTTTCTCAGTATAAAACCTTATGCGTTTGAGTTATTCATGTCTGTCTGCACAGAACAAAAAAATCGATACAGGACTTTGAGTATGCTGTACTTGTTCTACGAATTTTTGACAGCTAACTAAAGGTTAAAGATGGGGATTTTTTTTTTTTTGATTGGAGGTTTAACGACCACCGTGAGCAACTCAATGGGCTATAAGCAGTCGCCCGTCACTAATTTAGGGCCACTGGTTCCAGCGAAGGGAGAGAGCCAGTGCCGTAAGACAAACACAACATCCATGCCTGACCGGGATTCCAATCCGGACCCCGTTCGGACGAATGATCAGAGGCCATCGCTTAGACCACTGCGCCACCGGGGCGGCAAAAGATGGGGATTCTTCGTAGCGCTACGAATTTATAGTGGGAAAGAAAAAAAATCTACTTTTTTTTTTTTTTTTTTTGATTGGAGGTTTAACGACCACCGTGAGCAACTCAATGGGCTATAAGCAGTCGCCCGTCCCTAATTTAGGGTCACTGGTTCCAGGGAAGGGAGAGAGCCAGTGCCGTAAGACAAACACAACATCCATGCCTGACCGGGATTCGAACCCGGACCCCTTACGGACGAATGACCAGAGGCCATCGCTTAGACCACTGCGCCACCGGGGCGGCAAAAGATGGGGATTCTTCGTAGCGCTACGAATTTATAGTGGGAAAGAAAAAAATCTACTTTTTTTTTTTTTTTTTTTTTGATTGGAGGTTTAACGACCACCGTGAGCAACTCAATGGGCTATAAGCAGTCGCCCGTCCCTAATTTAGGGTTACTGGTTCCAGGGAAGGGAGACAGCCAGTGCCGTAAGACAAACACAACATCCATGCCTCACCGGGATTCGAACCCGGACCCCGTTCGGACGAATGATCAGAGGCCATCGCTTAGACCACTGCGCCACCGGGGCGGCAAAAGATGGGGATTCTTCGTAGCGCTACGAATTTATAGTGGGAAATAAATTCGTAGCGCTACGAAATTTATAGTGGGAAATAAATTCGTAGCGCCCGTCCCTAATTTAGGGTCACTGGTTCCAGGGAAGGGAGAGAGCCAGTGCCGTAAGACAAACACAACATCCATGCCTGACCGGGATTCGAACCCGGACCCTTACGGACGAATGACCAGAGGCCATCGCTTAGACCACTGCGCCACCGGGGCGGCAAAAGATGGGGATTCTTCGTAGCGCTACGAATTTATAGTGGGAAAGAAAAAATCTACTTTTTTTTTTTTTTTTTGATTGGAGGTTTAACGACCACCGTGAGCAACTCAATGGGCTATAAGCAGTCGCCCGTCCCTAATTTAGGGTTACTGGTTCCAGGGAAGGGAGACAGCCAGTGCCGTAAGACAAACACAACATCCATGCCTCACCGGGATTCGAACCCGGACCCCGTTCGGACGAATGATCAGAGGCCATCGCTTAGACCACTGCGCCACCGGGGCGGCAAAAGATGGGGATTCTTCGTAGCGCTACGAATTTATAGTGGGAAAGAAAAAAATCTACTTTTTTTTTTTTTTTTTTTTTTTGATTGGAGGTTTAACGACCACCGTGAGCAACTCAATGGGCTATAAGCAGTCGCCCGTCCTTAATTTAGGGTCGCTGGTTCCAGGGAAGGGAGAGAGCCAGTGCCGTAAGACAAACACAACATCCATGCCTCACCGGGATTCGAACCCGGACCCCGTTCGGACGAATGATCAGAGGCCATCGCTTAGACCACTGCGCCACCGGGGCGGCAAAAGATGGGGATTCTTCGTAGCGCTACGAATTTATAGTGGGAAAGAAAAAAATCTACTTTTTTTTTTTTTTTTTTTTTGATTGGAGGTTTAACGACCACCGTGAGCAACTCAATGGGCTATAAGCAGTCGCCCGTCCCTAATTTAGGGTCACTGGTTCCAGGGAAGGGAGAGAGCCAGTGCCGTAAGACAAACACAACATCCATGCCTCACCGGGATTCGAACCCGGACCCCGTTCGGACGAATGATCAGAGGCCATCGCTTAGACCACTGCGCCACCGGGGCGGCAAAAGATGGGGATTCTTCGTAGCGCTACGAATTTATAGTGGGAAAGAAAAAATCTACTTTTTTTTTTTTTTTGATTGGAGGTTTAACGACCACCGTGAGCAACTCAATGGGCTATAAGCAGTCACCCGTCCCTAATTTAGGGTCACTGGTTCCAGGGAAGGGAGAGAGCCAGTGCCGTAAGACAAACACAACATCCATGCCTCACCGGGATTCGAACCCGGACCCCTTACGGACGAATGATCAGAGGCCATCGCTTAGACCACTGCGCCACCGGGGCGGTAAAAGATGGGGATTCTTCGTAGCGCTACGAATTTATAGTGGGAAAGAAAAAATCTACTTTTTTTTTTTTTGATTGGAGGTTTAACGACCACCGTGAGCAACTCAATGGGCTATAAGCAGTCGCCCGTCCCTAATTTAGGGTCACTGGTTCCAGGGAAGGGAGAGAGCCAGTGCCGTAAGACAAACACAACATCCATGCCTCACCGTTATTCGAACCCGGACCCCGTTCGGACGAATGATCAGAGGCCATCGCTTAGACCACTGCGCCACCGGGGCGGCAAAAATCTACTGTACCGTAAACTTACCATTCCAGATATAGTAGTCTTCATATATATTTCAGGAAGACATCCCGCAAGTCCAGTAGAGCTCCCTTGTACGATGGCGCCGGTGGCTGTGAGAATAAAAAGAATAATGTACAATACATGTTAACAAGAGCAGTAACTTTTGGTACATCAAAAAGCAACAACTTGAGGTACGCAAGCCATACAGCAATTTTTCAAGAAGAGGAACCCGGCAAAACAGAGTGAGGTAGGCAAGAGATATGAACTCACTGCAAATCCTTAAGGTGGACCTCAAGTAATTTTGCGCCGCCCCGGTGGCGCAGTGGTCTAAGGCGCTGGCCTCTGATCATTCGTCCGTAAGGGGTCCGGGTTCGAATCCCGGTGAGGCATGGATGTTGTGTTTGTCTTACGGCACTGGCTCTCTCCCTTCCCTGGAACCAGTGACCCTAAATTAGGGACGGGCGACTGCTTATAGCCCATTGAGTTGCTCACGGTGGTCGTTAAACCTCCAAACAAAAAAAAAGTAATTTTGCTTCCTATACTTCCAAAAGGAAAACTTCTGTACACATTTTCTTCACTATTAATGCATTCCCAAGGATGAAAATTTGAACATCGATTAAAATAGCTTTTTTTTTTTTTTTTTTTGATTGGAGGTTTAACGACCACCGTGAGCAACTCAAGGGGCTATAAGCAGTCGCCCGTCCCTAATTTAGGGTCACTGGTTCCAGGGAAGGGAGAGAGCCAGTGCCGTAAGACAAACACAACATCCATGCCTGACCGGGATTCGAACCCGGACCCCTTACGGACGAACGATCAGAGGCCAACGCCTTAGACCACTGCGCCACCGGGGCGGCTAAAAATAGCTTCATTTTATAACTTGGAATACTTAATATTTTCTAAAACATACCCATAATTATGCAATCCAACATTTGTTTGTCTACTGACGTCATCAAAGTGCAGGTCGCGCCATCTTTTTTCTGGTTTCAACACCGCCAAAGGAAAAGTTATTGATTTTTAATATAACTATGGTTATGTTTTAGAAATTATTAAGTATTCCAAGTTATAATATGATGTTATTTTAATCGATGTTCAAATTTTAATTCTCGGGAACGCATTAATTGTGAAGAAAATGTGTACAGAAGTTTTTCCATTAGAAGTACAGGAAGCAAAATTACTTGACGTCCACCTTAAATGTCAAAAATCCATGGTACTTGGGGTGATGAAATAAGCAGAAAAGCCAAATTTCGTTTTCTTTTCTTAACCACCGTGAGCAGCTCAGTGGGTTATAAGCAGTCGCTCGTCCCTAATTTGGGGCCACTGGTTCCAGGGAAGGGAGAGATCCAATACTGTAAGACCAACACAACATCCTAGCCTCCCAGGGATTTGAACCTTGACCTTTCTCGGAGGAATGATCATGAGACAGCGCTTAAACCAATGCGGCATGGGGGCAGCCAGGTAAAACTTCCCTTCTCGGCATAAAATGCCACACCATGGAGGAATGCACGAAATGAGGCGAACCTTAACACACATGTTGGGAAAACAGGATCCGATGCTGGTCTTAAAGCCGCATTCTTCTGCTCCAGAGCCGAATGCATTCCCAATTAAGCTACACCGACAAGGAAATGTCACTGCTACTTGCCGTCTTGACATGTGCGCCACCTCCGTAGTACGTCACATGCACTGAAGTGCCAAAGGTCATGGGATATCTACCTAGTATCGAGTAGGACCTCCTCTACCCAAGCGAAGTGCAGCAACTCGACGAGGCATCGATTCCACAAGTGGCCGGAAGACTTCTCGAGAGATATTGCGCCATGCCGTCTGAATAGCCGCCCACAGTTCCCTGGTATTTGTAAGTGCAGGATCTTGGGTGCTAATGGACCTTTCCACCACATCCCATAAGTGCTCTATTGGGTTCATGTCGGGCGAACGTGGTGGCCACACCATCCGTCGGAACTGTCCTGAATGCTCCTTGAACCAATTTCGGACAACCTGGGCCCGATGACATGGTGCATTATCCGCCTAGAAAATACCATTGTTGTTGGGGTACATGAAGTCCATGAATGGCTACAAGTGGTCACCCAGCAGAGCAACAAAGCAATTACCGGTTAATGACGTGTTTACGAGAACCAGAGGTCCCAAACCGCGCCACTGTAACGTACAAATTTGTCCGCGCCGGGCATCGAATGTGGTTCCCCTCACTCCGGAGTAAGGAGTAAGTCGCTCTCCCAACTGAGCTACACGGACATGAGCTCTCCTTGATATCTGCCTTTATCTCGTGTGCGTTCTGCGGGGAAGGCACGTCATATCCCTTCTTCCCCGAAAGAGGGCCGGGGGCATGGCCCACGGGTCACCCGGGACCATGTGTCTCATCCCATGACGAACGTGCAATTGAGAAGTCCCAGACAATTTGGTGTATGGAACGTAACATCACACTGATTTATTTTTTCGAAGCACTGAAGAAGAGATTCTCAATTTTCCTGTCTCACCGCGTGGAAAGGGCATCACGTCATTGCGAGAGACTTAACAGCCGGGTCATCCTGGAAATTTGTGTGCCAATATAACGTACAAATTTTTCCGCGCCGCGCCCTGCATCGAATCCGGGTCCCCTGACTCCGGGGTAAGTCGCTCTTCCAACTGAGCTACGCGGACTTGTGATCTCACTGCTATCTGCCTTTACATCGTGTCCATCCTGGGCGCCGAGCATCGAATCCGGGTCCCCTGACTCCGGGGTAAGTCGCTCTTCCAACTGAGCTACGCGGACATGTGCTCTCACTGCTATCTGCCTTTACCTCGTGTCCATCCTGTGGGACAAGCACGTCACACCACGTAAAGACACCCCACCCTATACACATGTTTGGAACCACCACCAGCTTACACAAGTACCTTGTTTGCAGCTTGGGTCCATGGCCTCATGGCGTCTGCGCCACACCCGAACCCTACCATTAGCACGTAACAACTAGCAGCTTGACCCATCGGACTACGCCACATGTTGCCAGTCTTCCAGGGTCCAATTACCGTGTTCACGAACCCAGGTGAGGCGCTGTGTCCGATGTCATGGTGTTACAAAGTCTCTTCTGATCATACACTATTCTGCTTCCATACCCCACGGACGCTAAATTACGCTGCACTGATCTGATGGATATGTCTCTGGTATCTCCTACATTGAATTTTGATGTCATTTAAGCCAGTGTCCCTTGTCTGTTATCATGGACAATCCTGGTCAGACACCGCTGGTCACGTTCATTGAACATCCCTGATCACCCACTGCGGTGTCCACGGTGGGTGGTAATGCCTTCCATAAGGTACTCTCGGTACACACGTGACACCGTGGATCGAGAAATGTAGAATGTTTGCTCAACTTCGGAAATTGAATGCACCATCCGTCTGGCTCCCACTACCATGCCTCGTTCAAAATCCGATAATTCACGTCGGCTTGCCATGATCCTATTGGCGGTTGTTTAGCCAGACTCACAGGATTACACCTCGCAATTGATAAAAACCGTGGCGTGCATCGAAGTCTTTATACGACGGCAATTTAAAAATTTGTATGCTACTATCCCATGACTTTTGGTTCTTCGGTGTATATCCCCCTTGAGAAGGGCTGGGGGATACCCTGCGGATACAGTAGTGCCACGGGCAGCAACACCTCGTCGACATAGCGGCGTGCCGTCAATGTGCCCGTAATGCATACCAGCGGTGAGCGCTGTTGGCGCTGATAGCACCCCACAGCATGATTCCACGTCACCGGGCCGTGTGGCGCTCCACAATGGCGAAGGAACCCGCCTGTTGACCACGTCGCTTCCAGACTTTCACATGGCGATCATCCGTGGTGAGGCAGAACCACGATTCGTCGCTTAACACCACACTGTTCCATACGGCACCCCACGCAGCTCTGGAGCGAGCAACACCACGCCAAGCGGGGACGACTATGACTCGCTGTTAAGCGTAGCCTTCGCAATGGACGGCTGGACAGCAAACCAGACGCAGCTAATCGGCGCGACACTATCCTCGTCGATATCGGAGCATCCAAGCCTCCTAGTACGCTCCACAAAATGTCACCCGTTGTGGCCTGTGGATCTGCATGACGTCGGATTCAACGATCGGTGCGCTCGGTCCTCCGTCTCCGTGCTCCGGTCTCCCTACGACGTGGCACATATCCTTCCTAGGACCACTATCTTCAAATGCGACTGAAGGTTGGGACATCACGTTGCGTTTCTTCCGCAATACTTCGCAAGTACCATCTGACGGTGCGAAGGCCTATTATGACACCTCTCGTGAACTCATCCGTTTGACGAAATCGCGTGCGACGGCATCTTAACAGTATTGGCACCCCTTGTTCGTTCTCCAGACACGGTTACAACAAAACCACTCACTTCTTGCGGCCGTGACGATGTCTCGACTGATGGCTTCACGGGATGGTTGCCCGCTTATATCCCGCGCGCTGTTCGTAAGATTGACCTGCAAATGCAATCATTTGCATAACTTGTAAGTGTGCACCCACCGTGCAAATTGCATGGCGTTGTGTTCGTGTCTTCGTGGTGTGGCATTTTCTCTGTCACGCAGTGTATGTAAGAAAAAGAAGAAATGGAGAAGATTTGCTACCTGAATGCATTACAGCAACCATGAAGCATCCAGTTAGTGTTATGATCTGGAGTTATATACAGCAAGAGGTGTGGACACAATTTGTACAATTATTGGTACTTTAAATGTGGAAAAAAACATGATTGGTATACACTGAAGAGCAATTGAATTAGAGATACCTGTCTAGTAACGTGTAGCACCACCTTTCGTCCTGATGACGGCGGCGATTTGTCTCGGCATGGACTCGACAAGACACCGGAAGCGTTGGAAAGCCATACGGATCCACGACCCCTGAACAAGCTCCCACAGTTCACAAAGATTTAATGGAGGGGGTCAGAGCCTCGAACATCTCTCTCGATGGCATACCAGCTGTGCTCGATGGGATTGAGGTCAGGTGACCTAGCAGGCCAAGGAGGCGAGGTCACGTCGGTGGAGTGTTCATCCAACCATTCGGATACAATTCGGGAGCGATGGCACGGTGCATTGTCTTGTTGCAGGATGCGGTCCCCAGTGGAATTGAAGACCCACAAACGGGAGTAAATGGTCGCCCAGGATATCCCGGCAACGTTGACACGTGAGGGACGATGTCACACGTACCAAGGGTCCAATTTCAGTCCACATAAACAGTCCCCAGACGAGAATGCCACCCCCACCAGCTTGAAGAGTACTCTGCTGGCAAGAAGGATCCATCATTTCATGTGGTTTGCACCGTACTCATATCCTGCCATCCACATGTACCAAAGTGAGTCTCGACTCATCAGTCCAGGTAACATTTTCCCACATGTGTAGGGTCCAGTGGCGATGTTCCCGCGCCCATGCTAATCTGTGCACCCTGTGATGTGCGGTCAGCAACGGTACCCTCGTAGAACGATGGCTTCTGTTCTCCATAGCGAGGAGATGGTTCTGGAAAATGTGGCTGCTTACACGTTTTTGTGCACCTGCGTTAAATTGCCGAGTGATTTCTTGTACTGTGGCCCGTATATCCGTTGTTACAATGCGAGCCAGCCGTCGATGACCCCGCTCATCCACACGCTGTTGTCCACGGCAGTTGGCCCTTGCAGGGATGGTTTTGCCGGATTCGATGTACTCAAGGTGCACCCATGACACAGTGGCTCGTGAAAACCCCAGTGCCTGCATGACTTTCGAGATGGAGTGACCCATTCCTCGGGCCCCGACATTTTGCCCACTATAAAATGCGTTTAGATTCTTCGTCTTACCCATACTGCGGCCGACTCTTATGGATTCCCGTCGCATCACTCCTTATATTGTCGGATCGCTGCATACGTCATGTCGTTTCCGTTTACAGGGCCGCCCACAGCGCCACATTTGCATAACGCCAGCTGTCTCTAATTCAATTGCTCTTCAGTGTACACTCACGGACAATGAAATTTGGGCACCAAGAAGGAAGCATCGGATTGAACTGACATTTTATGGACGTAATGATACAGATGAATCATACACATGATGGCAAAAACAGAGCTGTAAGACAATTACAGAGGGATCTGTGGCACGCAGTCCGGTCATCTTCAATAGCACGTCGCACGGTCTCATGCGGCGATACATGCTGCGATAGGGTCCGGTATACGCCTGATGTTGTTCTGCGGCAGACTAGCCTGCACGTGTTGGACGGTGTGCTCCAAATCCTGGATCGTGCGACATGACGGCAGCTGGCGTCTCAACTGGTCTAACACATGCTCGACTGGTGGCATGTCCGGGGAACGGGAAGGCCATGGAAGTGTCTGGATATGATGTAGGCAGTCCTGGGTAACCCGAGCCGTGTGCGGATGGGCATTATCCTGCTGGTATAGCTCACCTGAAATCCCGGCCAAGAGTGGGAGCACATGGGGCCGTAGGATCTCATCCACATACCGCTGGTCCGTCAATGATCCACGTACTACTACTAGAGCTGATCAGCTATCGTAGGCAATGGCTCCCAAGACCATAATGCCTGCAGAGGGAGAGGTGTGGCGCTCGATAGCGAAGTTGGGGTTGTGCGGTTGATCCGGGGAAATCCAAATCCGGGCGCGATGATCACCTGTCCCTAAAACGAAGCGGCACTCGTCGCTAAACACCACACGTCGCTAGTCTGTCGCGTTCCACGTCGCTCTGGCCTGGCACCACTGCAAAAGGAAACCGGCGATGTTCCGGTGTTAATGGCAGCACATGTAAGGGGCGCTGGGTTCGCAGATTCGCTTCCGCGAGGCGTCGGGAAATGGTTCATGGGCACACAGGAGCCTCTACATCTGCCTGTATAGTGGACCCGGTCACCGTGGGATTCGTTCGTGCTTGGCGCACAATCCGGCGATCCTCTCTACCGATGGTCCTCCTGGTCCGTCCGGGGCCGCTCCGCGTTTGGCAGTGCCGTCACGTGTTCACTGCTCTCAAGACAGTAGGACGGTATGGTCAGAACGATCCACGTGGCGGGCTGTACGGCGCGCCGACCACCCTGCGGTTTTCAGCCCGATGATCAGGCCACTCTCAAAATCCGTAAGTTGCGTAAATCCACGTCTCTGGAGTCTACTCGGCATTCTTGCCTCTCTGTACTCTTGCTTGCGTTGGCCGGTGCTTTTCGCTTTCATGGGGCATCGACTACACGCCGGATTATAAGGCTGTCGGTTCGTGCTTGCAGCGTCACCACAAGGTGTGCGGTCATGCGCACTCGCACCAAACGTGGATCATTTGCATACCAGCACGCACTCTAGCTATTTCCGCAAAGTTTCGCGGTTGTAGCATGTTTTCTTCGAGGTGCGCAAATTTCATTGTCCGTGAGTGTACTTGGATCAAAACCGAAGCATTCGGCGCGTAATTTTCCCCAAGATAATGAAGCCTATATACGTATTTCAACAGGATTCAGCTCCTTATGATGTTGCTTCTGTGTGCAAAAAGTGGTTTCAGGGAAATCATGTTACACTGCTTGAATACCCAGGTAATAATCCTGACCGTAATCCAATAGGAAATCTGTGGAGCCGTTCAAAAGGAACTTGTTAGTCAGAGGCAACCAAGGATTAAAGCAAAATTTATAGAAGCAGTCATACAATCTTGGTTTCACATTATAACACCTGATGAAATCAAAATCTCAGCTCACTCCGTGGGGACGCCGTTGTAAGGCTATAATTGCGGCAAAATTTTCCCGACTAAGTACTAACAGAAATGGTGAGAATTTTTGTAGTACGTTTTATCATGGTTTTCTGTGTATGACTTCTTTTAAAATGCATTATTTAATAATATAGTGCGGCATTACATTCTACATTAAATTATCTTTCTAATGATATACAGGGTGTCCATAAAATGTTTCCCACATTACAAAAACTAATATAAAAAAATCTATGTAAGTTAAAATAAAATGGTTGGCAACATAATATAGTAACACTCATAAAGTTTGTTTTCTGTTTTTTAGGTGAGCGCTACTGCTGAATAAGAGGAGCATTTAATATACAATGGCTTCCATGCAAGAAAAAGCGGCGTGCGTGTTGTGATTCCATGAGGCCAAATCGGCGGTTACTGTCCAGCTTCATTTCAGAGAAGAGTACAGACGATCACCACCGGACCAAAAAAGCATAAAAGCTTGGTATGAAAAGTTTAAAGCGACGGGTACTGTTGGCGATCTCCCCGAGCGGGCCGACCACCGGTTACACAAGAGACAGCTGCAGATGTTCAGGAGACATTTCCGCAAAGCCCCAGGAAATCCATTCGTCGTGCTTCACTAGAAACTGGGATTCCCCGTGCTACGGTTCACAAAATTTTACACAAACTTCTTCATCTGTATGCTTATAAGGTACAGATCTTTCAAGCTCTTCAGCCTGATGACCGGCCTCGCCGTGCTGCATTTGCGACGGAGATGTTGCAGCGCATAGCTCATGAGAGTGATTATCTGCACCGTGTCTGTTTCTCAGATGAAGCCACATTCCACGTCTCTGGTACAGTAAATAGGCACAATGTGCGAATCTGGCGATCAGAAAATCCCCATCATGTCATCGAACAACAGAGGGCTAGCCCGAAAGTGAATGTATGGTGCGGCCTGACGCATGAGAAAATAATCGGACCCTTCTTTTTTTACAGAGCCCACGGTAACATATAACGTGTACCTTGACATGCTGGAACAATTTGCAGCACCTCAATTAAATGCACTCCAACCTTCGGTTGTTTTCCAACAAGACGGTGCCCCACCAGATTGGTCAATAATGGCTTCTGTGTTCCTGGATGCCGCATTTCCGGACAGATAGATTGACCGCGATGGTCCCATGACATGGCCACCCCGATTGTCCAACATAACCCTTCTAGATTTTTTCCTGTGGGGTTATGTGAAAGACCAAATTTACTCTAGCAGTGTTCCGGATGTCGATACGTTGAAGAGCAGAATAACGGACGCATTGGTTCTGTGTCTGCTGATTTTTTTTATTTTTTTTTATTGAGGGTTTAACGAACATCTCAATAGGCTATAAGCAATCTCCCGCCCCTAATTTACGGCCACTGACTCTAGGGAAGACACAGAGAGAGAGAGAGCCAGTGCTGTAAGACAAACACCATATCCATGCCTTACTGGGATTCGAACCCGGACCCATCTCATACGAATGATCACAAGCCATCGCTTAAACCACTGCGCTACCGGGGCGGCATTTTTTTCCAGTGTCAGTACACCTCCACATTGGCGCCACAAATGGCGCCAATGTGGAGGTGTACTGACACTGGAAAAAAAAATTACTTGTTCACCATCATTATCGTGCAATCCCTTTCTTGTGCCTGTAATACATTTTTATATTAATTTTTGTAATGTGGGAAAGACTTTATGGATACCATGTATAATTTTATGGTATTATTCTAAGTAAGGCTGATTTCATGTGACATCAAACCTCAGAAATATAAATATTCCAAAAGGTTTCCACAATTTTGGCCACTAGTGTATATTAATATTCTTACACCCAAAGAACCAACGACACTACAGTTTTGCAACCGTGAAAACAGAGAAAAGTCTTTTCTTATTTGACAAAACTTTTTCATTATTGTAAGACACCCAATGAAGGTAACAAAAGCGAAGCATGCGGAAATATTTACAAAAGAAAAGATAATTGTGCAAGTCATATGTCTTCGTATTATGGTCCGTCGCGTGTCGGAGAATTCCATGATCCGTGTTTGCCGGAGAAGATGTCCTTGAGCTAAGAACAATAAAAAGCCGTCCCGCTGATGACACTGAATCAGAAAATTTGTTTTTTTTTTTTTGTTTTGATTGGAGGTTTAACGACCACCGTGAGCAACTCAATGGGCTATAAGCAGTCGCCCGTCCCTAATTTAGGGTCACTGGTTCCAGGGAAGGGAGAGAGCCAGTGCCGTAAGACAAACACAACATCCATGCCTGACCGGGATTCGAACCCGGACCCCTTACGGACGAATGATCAGAGGCCAACGCCTTAGACCACTGCGCCACCGAGGCGGCCAGAAAATTTGTGCAATGAACACAATGCAGAAGCAGAAACGTGGTCTTTGTAAACAAAGAAAAAAAAAACAGAAATCGAACCTCTTTGTTTGACTAATAGAAAAAGAAAAGTGCGTTGATGTTCTTAAAGCTCACGATTTCCAGAACGGGCTGAAGACATTAGAGATGAGATCGGGCTCAATTTTCAGGAGCCCGGGCCCAGCTCGCTTTCTTCAATTGCATGTGTTTCCTAAGCCTAGGCCCGAGTTCTTAGAAAATTTTGCTTAGCAAAATTTAGGCCAAAGCTATGGCCCAACCAAGGATTAGTTTAAAAAGTTTACTTCAGTTAATCCACTTCATAATATTAACATGTTCTTCAAAACACTATGCATAAAAGCAAATAATCTAAAATGTGAACAAGAAAATAAATAAATAATCCATGCACATGCCATTCGACTATACCAGGAGAATCAGTGATTTTGCCAAAAGCTGCAGATAAGAAAATCTTTTAGAAACACAAAATACACTGAAGTGCAATTGAATTAGAGACAGCTGGCGTTATGCAAATGTGGCGCTGTGGGCGGCCCTGTAAACGGAAACGACATGACGTATGCAGCGATCCGACAATACAAGGAGTGATGCGACGGGAATCAATAAGAGTCGAACGCAGTATGGGTAAGACGAAGGATCTAAGCGCATTTGATCGTGGGCGAATCCTCAGGGCCCGACGAATGGGTCACTCCATCTCGGAAGTCATGCAGGCACTGGGATTTTCACGAGCCAATGTGTCACGGGTGCACCGTGAGTACATTGAATCCGGTAAAACCATTCCTGCAAGGGCCAACTGCCATGGACAACAGCGTGTGGATGAGCGGGGTCATCGTCGGCTAGCTCTCATTGTAACAGCGGATAGACGGGCCACAGTGCAAGAAATCAATCTGCAATTTAACGCTGGTGCACAAAAACGTGTAAGCAGGCACACTTTCCAGAACCATCTTCTCGCTATGGGGAACAGAAGCCGTCGTCCTACGAGGGTACCGCTGCTGACCGCACATCACAGGGTGCAAAGATTAGCATGGGCGCGGGGACATCGCCACTGGACCCTAGACATGTGGGAAAATGTTGCCTGGACTGATCAGTCGAGATTCACGTTGGTACATGCGGATGACAGGATACGAGTACGGCGCAAACCACATGAAGCGATGGATCCCTGCTTGCCAGCAGAGTACTCTTCAAACTGGGGGGGGGGGACATTCTCGTCTGGGGACTGTTTACGTGGACTGAAATTGGACTCCTGGTACGTGTGACATCGTTTCTCACAGGTCAACGTTACCGGGATATCCTGGACGACCGTTTGCTCCCGTTTGTGCGTCTTCAACATCCCACTGGGGACCTCATCTTGCAACAAGACAATGCACCGTGCCATCGCTCCCGAATTGTATCCGAATGGTTGGATGTACACTCCACCGACGTGACCTCGCTTCCTTGGCCAACTAGGTCACCTGACCTCAATCCCATCGAGCACATCTGGGATGCCATCGAGAGAGATGACCCTCCTCCATCAAATCTTCGTGAATTGTGGGAGCTTGTTCAGGTGTTGTGGATCCGTATGGCTTGCCAACGCTTCCTGCGTCTTGTCGAGTCCATGCCGAGACGAATCGCCGCCGTCATCAGGGCGAAAGATGGTGCTACACGTTACTAGACAGGTATCTCTAATTCAATTGCTCTTCAGTGTATTCCATTCGTTACTTCTTTTGGATTTCTAAATTTTCTTTTATTTTGAATAAATTGCATTACAAAACGTACAACTTTTTACAGACAGTCGCACGTGTTTTAAATTTTGACTCTAGAATGCTAAACTTTGTAATATAATTTACATATATCATCATCATCATCATTGTCAACCATTATCAATCCACTGCTGGACGAAGGTCTCCCCAAGTTTCCTCCACAACGGTCTGTCTTGTGCCAGTCTCCTCCATGTCACCCCTGCATACTTTCGAATTTCATCCACCCATCTCCCACGTGGTCTTCTTCTGGGTCTTTTCCTGTCCCTTGGAATCCAATCTAAAATTTCGGCTGTCCATCGATGGTCTGTCCTTCTGGCAGTATGTTCAGCCCATTGCCATTTCAGGGATTTAACTCTGATCATGATGTCTTCCACTCTTGTCATTTTTCGGATCCACGAGTTCCTCTTCTTATCTCTCCTGGTTACAACAAGTATGCACCTCTCCATGCTGCTTTGAGTTGTCTGCAGCCTTTGTATGTCTCTTTTAGTTAAGGTCCACGTCTCTGCACCATACGTAAGCACTGGAAGGATGCATTGATCAAACACTTTTCTTTTAAGACATAATGGCATATTGCTCTTGAAAATTATGCTGTTTCTTCCAAAAGCTCTCCAGGCAAGTTTTGTACGCCGATTAATTTCTTCATCAATGTGACCCTCACTTGATATCTGCTGTCCAAGATAAACGTACGTATCTGTTATCTCCAGTTTTTCTCCATCAATCGATAAATCTTCATTTCTTGTAAAAGCATTGAACACCAGTTTTGTCTTCTGAAACTTCCCACTTCTTTATTCTTGTCTGCAAGTTCCTGGATCATACTCTGCAGCTCTGATGGGCTAGTTGCAAAAATGACTACGTCATCAGCAAAACGAAGGTGGGTTAGATAATCTCCATTAATCTTTATCCCTTTGTTTTCCCAGTTCAGTGATTGAAAGACATTTTCCAATATGGCATTAAAGAGCTTTGGAGATATGGTGTCACCTTGTCTCACTCCCTTTCCAATTTTTATGTGTGTTGTATTTTCAAACAGCCGAATCTTTGCACTTGCATTTTCATAGATGTTATTAATAATATTAATGTATGCATCTTCAATACCGCAGGTTTTCAAAGCCATTGTAACTGCTGATGGTTTCACCGAATCAAAGGCTTTTTCATAATCGATAAAAGCCATGCACAATGGAAGTTCATATTCCCTCGCTCTTTCAATTAGTTCTCTCAGCACGTGGATATGATCTATTGTGCTGTAGCCACTCCTGAATCCAGCTTGTTCTCTCGGTTGAGCTATGTCTAGTGCTACCTTCAAGCGGTGTGAAAGAACTTTAGTGAAGATTTTATAAACTACTGATAGGAGGCTGATAGGTCTGTAGTTTCCGAGATCCTCAATGTCACCTTTCTTATGTAGCAGGATCATTGTAGCGGTGTTCCAATCCTCAGGAATCTTTCCTTCATTTACATATACACTAACTGGTAAAGATAGTTTACAGTGATGTAGTAGAGTATAAAAAAATCATGAATCATGTAAGAAAATTTCCAAAAGAAAAAAAGGACAAAAAACCGTACGAGCATTCCAGACCAGATTATTCTGCATTCTGTAGCAGTTAAGAAAGCTTTGCACTTAATAGTTTAATAACCACGATATTATTCTATGTGTGTGCAGTTTCCAGCAAGATCCTCATGAAAATTGCTTACTGTTTAAGCCTCTCGAAACTCTTAAAAAAAATGAATCGCATCTAACGCTTCAGCGCTTAACCTTGATCTTCTTTCCTCTAAAAGGTGACCTGCTACACTAAAACTCTCTCGCTTGCAGAACTAGTGGCTGCCATACGTAGTACACGTCTCACAATTGCAGCTAGCTTACGAAATTGAGAATTCTTCCACCACGATAGCAAATCCACAGCTTCAAGGTGCGTTTCTCCCATGCGCAATTCCACAGCTTCAAGGTGCGTTTCTCCCATGCGCAATTCCACAGCTTCAAGGTGCGTTTCTCCCATGCGCAATTCCACATACTTACAAATTTCATCTGGAACAAGTTCGTGAATTTCAAACTCATCTTCCAAATCTTCAAATTAGCCTGCAGATTTTTTTCCGGAAAAAAAAATCATTGCTGAAAAAATCAAGCTACAGATCTATAAGTGCACTCGTACACTTAACACTAGAAATTCTTTAGTTTTTGGTAACCAGTTTATAACAATAATATCCGTGGATTTTTTTTTTTAATTACAGTTTTTCGTGAAGGTAACTTATAAACAATGAAATTGCATATACACTGCTCGCAAACCCAAAATGCAACGACAAAGACACGCGATAGCAAAGTCAGATTTACTGGACACATAACAACAGATACAAAGATGAAACGATTGAGCTTACAGGCCCGTGCGACTTGCGGAACACGCAGACATCAATAGTTCGTGTGGCCCCCATGGCTGGCAATAACGGCCGCTACACGCCGCGGCATCGAACGAAAGAGGCTTTAGATGTCGGCTTGGGGTATGTCGGTCCAGGCTGCTTCCACACGTTGCCACAGTTCATCAGGCGTAGCCGCTGGTGGTGTTTGCCGGGCTACTTGGTTGCCGATCAGCGACCAGACGTGTTCAATGGGCGACATATCGGAAGAGCATGCGGGCCACGGCAACAGTGAAATCTGGAGGGCCGGGAATAATTGTTGCAAGATGCGGGCCACGTGCGGGCGCGCATTGTCCTGTTAAAACGTGGCCTCTGGCAGGTCCTACAGGTAAGGGAAGACTACAGGCTCCAAAACGTCAGAGATGTAGCCGCAGCTGTTGAGTGTACCAACGATGCGTACCAGAGGGGTGCGGTGTCATATACAATTGCGCCACAAACCATAACGCCAGGCTACGGACCGGTATGGCAATGCATAATGCAGGCGTCATACAGTCTCTCGCCGCGGTGCCGCCATACGCGGAACCGACCATCGTGGTGTTGCAGGCAGAAGCGGGATTCGTCTGAGAAGACAATGCCGTGCCATTCCGTAGTCCAGGGCTTGCGTTCAACGGCCCACTGCCGCCGCACTCGCCAGTGCTGTAGCGTCAATGGTAATCGGAGCAATGGGCGCCGTTGGACAAGTCCCCGCTCCTGCACACGACGTCGAACGGTACGTGCTGGCACAGGTTGTTGCGCAACACACCCTAATTCCTGCGCTAACGTTCGTGATGTGGCGGTGCGAGCCGTCAATACCCGCCGCACAACATGCCGGCCCTCTCGTTCTGGGGTGTGCCGCGTCTGCGTCAATCGCTCACGTCTGTCCGTCCGTCCCTCCTGCACCCACCGAATCTATACTCGCCTCACTGTGGCTGGATGTCGTCCCACACGGGCGACGATGTCTCGGTACGATAAACCGCTGTCGCGATAAGCCACTATTCGTCCTCTGTCGAACTCCGAAACGTGCCGCATTCTGCGACGAGGCATCAGGAAGCTTCCCACGCACAGATCCGGCAGCACAACAAACTTCCACTAATTACACCCCGCCTTCTGTGCACCCTCCTCATAGTGTTTCTCGGTGGCGTGCCGGGCGCATATGAATTGGATATGCCCTGCAATGCTAATTTTTTGCATGTCCTCTCACGGGCGACGCATGCTGCGAATTTCAGGCCAATCAGATGCTTCCTTCTTGGTGTTGCATTTTGGGTGGCCAGCAGTGTATATAAAAATGAGTAATGAAATTCAGCATGTGTAATGCCAAGCCCGGGCCCGGGGTTTTCTGCTCTTAATGGATCATGAGCCCGAGCTTATCTCTAGAAGACATAGACGACGACTTTCCCGAAATCTAACAGATACTGGAGTTCGTGACGGGTAAGAGACAAAGCTCTAAAAGAAAGTTCACACGTTCATGGAGTATCTAGCGAGTATCTTCCTTAAACTTTTAAAGTAGAGCATTTGGGGAACGTTTTGAACTTCCCGAGCGCTATTCCGAAAGAAGTTTCGAAGAGAAAAGAAAAAATCTAACAAAGGGGCTCAGTACCAACTGTGCCCCAACTTTGAACTACGTCAACTGTCACTATTTCATGGCACTATCTCACTAATTTTACGTCCTTAAAGTATTCAGCGAAGGAAAGTTGACGGAGCCCTAAGGTTGGGACACATTTACCACTGTGCCCCAACTTTGAACTACGTCAACTGTCACTATTTCATGGCACTATCTCACTAATTTTACGTCCTTAAAGTATTCAGCGAAGGAAAGTTGACGGAGCACTAAGGTTGGGACACATTTACCACTGTGCCCCAACTTTGAACTACGTCAACTGTCACTATTTCATGGCACTATCTCACTAATTTTACGTCCTTAAAGTATTCAGCGAAGGAAAGTTGACGGAGCCCTAAGGTTGGGACACATTTACCACTGTGCCCCAACTTTGAACTACGTCAACTGTCACTATTTCATGGCACTATCTCACTAATTTTACGTCCTTAAAGTATTCAGCGAAGGACAGTTGACGGAGCACTAAGGTTGGGACACATTTACCACTGTGCCCCAACTTTGAACTACGTCAACTGTCACTATTTCATGGCACTATCTCACTAATTTTACGTCCTTAAAGTATTCAGCGAAGGAAAGTTGACGGAGCACTAAGGTTGGGACACATTTACCACTGTGCCCCAACTTTGAACTACGTCAACTGTCACTATTTCATGGCACTATCTCACTAATTTTACGTCCTTAAAGTATTCAGCGAAGGAAAGTTGACGGAGCCCTAAGGTTGGGACACATTTACCACTGTGCCCCAACTTTGAACTACGTCAACTGTCACTATTTCATGGCACTATCTCACTAATTTTACGTCCTTAAAGTATTCAGCGAAGGAAAGTTGACGGAGCACTAAGGTTGGGACACATTTACCACTGTGCCCCAACTTTGAACTACGTCAACTGTCACTATTTCATGGCACTACCTCACTAATTTTACGTCCTTAAAGTATTCAGCGAAGGAAAGTTGACGGAGCCCTAAGGTTGGGACACATTTACCACTGTGCCCCAACTTTGAACTACGTCAACTGTCACTATTTCATGGCACTATCTCACTAATTTTACGTCCTTAAAGTATTCAGCGAAGGAAAGTTGACGGAGCACTAAGGTTGGGACACATTTACCACTGTGCCCCAACTTTGAACTACGTCAACTGTCACTATTTCATGGCACTACCTCACTAATTTTACGTCCTTAAAGTATTCAGCGAAGGAAAGTTGACGGAGCACTAAGGTTGGGACACATTTACCACTGTGCCCCAACTTTGAACTACGTCAACTGTCACTATTTCATGGCACTATCTCACTAATTTTACGTCCTTAAAGTATTCAGCGAAGGAAAGTTGACGGAGCCCTAAGGTTGGGACACATTTACCACTGTGCCCCAACTTTGAACTATGTCAACTGTCACTATTTCATGGCACTATCTCACTAATTTTACGTCCTTAAAGTATTCAGCGAAGGAAAGTTGACGGAGCCCTAAGGTTGGGACACATTTACCACTGTGCCCCAACTTTGAACTACGTCAACTGTCACTATTTCATGGCACTATCTCACTAATTTTACGTCCTTAAAGTATTCAGCGAAGGAAAGTTGACGGAGCCCTAAGGTTGGGACACATTTACCACTGTGCCCCAACTTTGAACTACGTCAACTGTCACTATTTCATGGCACTATCTCACTAATTTTACGTCCTTAAAGTATTCAGCGAAGGAAAGTTGACGGAGCCCTAAGGTTGGGACACATTTACCACTGTGCCCCAACTTTGAACTACGTCAACTGTCACTATTTCATGGCACTATCTCACTAATTTTACGTCCTTAAAGTATTCAGCGAAGGAAAGTTGACGGAGCACTAAGGTTGGGACACATTTACCACTGTGCCCCAACTTTGAACTACGTCAACTGTCACTATTTCATGGCACTACCTCACTAATTTTACGTCTTTAAAGTATTCAGCCAAGGAAAGTTGACGGAGCCCTAAGGTTGGGACACATTTACCACTGTGCCCCAACTTTGAACTACGTCAACTGTCACTATTTCATGGCACTACCTCACTAATTTTACGTCCTTAAAGTATTCAGCGAAGGAAAGTTGACGGAGCCCTAAGGTTGGGACACATTTACCACTGTGCCCCAACTTTGAACTACGTCAACTGTCACTATTTCATGGCACTATCTCACTAATTTTACGTCCTTAAAGTATTCAGCGAAGGAAAGTTGACGGAGCACTAAGGTTGGGACACATTTACCACTGTGCCCCAACTTTGAACTACGTCAACTGTCACTATTTCATGGCACTACCTCACTAATTTTACGTCTTTAAAGTATTCAGCCAAGGAAAGTTGACGGAGCCCTAAGGTTGGGACACATTTACCACTGTGCCCCAACTTTGAACTACGTCAACTGTCACTATTTCATGGCACTATCTCACTAATTTTACGTCCTTAAAGTATTCAGCGAAGGAAAGTTGACGGAGCCCTAAGGTTGGGACACATTTACCACTGTGCCCCAACTTTGAACTACGTCAACTGTCACTATTTCATGGCACTATCTCACTAATTTTACGTCCTTAAAGTATTCAGCGAAGGAAAGTTGACGGAGCCCTAAGGTTGGGACACATTTACCACTGTGCCCCAACTTTGAACTACGTCAACTGTCACTATTTCATGGCACTATCTCACTAATTTTACGTCCTTAAAGTATTCAGCGAAGGAAAGTTGACGGAGCCACTAAGGTTGGGACACATTTACCACTGTGCCCCAACTTTGAACTACGTCAACTGTCACTATTTCATGGCACTATCTCACTAATTTTACGTCCTTAAAGTATTCAGCGAAGGAAAGTTGACGGAGCCCTAAGGTTGGGACACATTTACCACTGTGCCCCAACTTTGAACTACGTCAACTGTCACTATTTCATGGCACTATCTCACTAATTTTACGTCCTTAAAGTATTCAGCGAAGGAAAGTTGACGGAGCACTAAGGTTGGGACACATTTACCACTGTGCCCCAACTTTGAACTACGTCAACTGTCACTATTTCATGGCACTATCTCACTAATTTTACGTCCTTAAAGTATTCAGCCAAGGAAAGTTGACGGAGCCCTAAGGTTGGGACACATTTACCACTGTGCCCCAACTTTGAACTACGTCAACTGTCACTATTTCATGGCACTATCTCACTAATTTTACGTCCTTAAAGTATTCAGCGAAGGAAAGTTGACGGAGCACTAAGGTTGGGACACATTTACCACTGTGCCCCAACTTTGAACTACGTCAACTGTCACTATTTCATGGCACTATCTCACTAATTTTACGTCCTTAAAGTATTCAGCCAAGGAAAGTTGACGGAGCCCTAAGGTTGGGACACATTTACCACTGTGCCCCAACTTTGAACTTGGCCGCCCCGGTGGCGCAGTGGTCTAAGGCGCTGGCCTCTGATCATTCGTCTGTAAGGGGTCCGGGTTCGAATCCCGGTGAGGCATGGATGTTGTGTTTGTCTTACGGTACTGGCTCTCTCCCTTCCCTGGAACCAGTGACCCTAAATTAGGGACGGGCGACTGCTTATAGCCCATTGAGTTGCTCACGGTGGTCGTTAAACCTCCAATCAATCAATCAACTTTGAACTACGTCAACTGTCACTATTTCATGGCACTATCTCACTAATTTTACGTCCTTAAAGTATTCAGCGAAGGACAGTTGACGGAGCTCTAAGGTTGGGACACATTTACCACTGTGCCCGTTTGATTTTTTTAGATATGAAATTTTTGAGAAATAAAACGAAAGAAATGTTTTATTCAAGTACAAGTAAAACTCAAAGATCCGTTACTGGGCGTAAAAACTTTACCTTAACAAAAGGCAAGCTTTCACTTCCAACGGGAAGCTTCATCAGGCAGCGGAAAATATAAATAGGCAAAACAGAATCAGAGCGCGAATACAATTCAAATATGACAAAAAATCAAACAGGAGCTCGAGTGCTCACGAGCACATTAATGGCTATGTTGCTCAAGACGGGCGCGTTCGCTGTATGCCGAGAATTTTGTTCCAAATCGGAGAGAGTTCCATCGTGATGTCAGCGTTGCAGGATTCATGGTGCGTAAGGACTTTAATAGTCTCCCGTACAGGCGTAGATTTTGGTCCATAGTAAGGGGCTAACTTGCGTAGATCAGACCAAATGGGTGCGGCTCCCAGTCTGGCAGCATCCCGAGCTAGAGCCACCAGCGTGACGTGAGGAATAACAAATTGACTACGGCTCTAGATCGGGATGCTGCCAGCCTGGGAGCCGCACCCATTTGGTCTGATCTACGCAAGTTAGCCCCTTACTATGGACCAAAATCTACGCCTGTACGGGAAACTATTAAAGTCCTTACGCACCGTGAATCCTGCAACGCTGACATTACGATGGAACTCTCTCCGATTTGGAACAAAATTCTCGGCATACAGCGAACGTTCCGTCTTGAGCAACATAGCTATTGAGGAGCTCGTGAGCACTCGAGTTCAAATGTTCTTTATTCTACAACGAGAGAATTGCACAATATATACAGATGATGAATCATGATATTTACATTATGAGTATGTTACAGGTGAGATGCAGGGGAAAAAAAGAAACATTAACAGTCTTTGAATTTAACAGGCATGATCATGATGAGGTTACAATACGTGTATAAGTTACCGCTAAAGCTCGAGAGCCGTTAATGCGCACATTATCTAGCTAATCTGCAGATTAACTGATTTGCTCCGTTAACGTGCGGAATCAAGAGTTTTCCGCATTTTACCTAGGTAATGTGCACATTAACGGCTTCCGTATCGTTAAAGTTCAAAAGTTTGTTTCTCTCATTTCCTTTCCCTACACCTTCCCCCTCTCCCTCCACTTTTAGTTTGGTTTCGCCTGTTTCTCTCATTTCCTTTTCCTACACCTTCTCCCTCTCCCTCCACTTTTAGTTTCGTTTAGCCAGCTTGGTACTAAAACGGGTATTTTAAAACAATTGTATGCAAAATCTGAATTCAGTGTTTGCAAAGGGAGATTTTTAACGAAAGAAGATGTCCCAGCTGTAGAAATATCTTTACGTCAAACAGCAATAAAGCAATCCCTTGGTACTGGGCAAAGTTTCAGAAAATTTGACTGCAAATCTAAATGTACCACAAATAGGTGTGCTTGTCGCAGAAACCAATTGCTATGTAATTCAAAGTGTCACCAATCTTTAGATTACACTAATAAGTAAGCATAATTTCATCATATGTTTTGTAAATTCATTTCCTTAATTATAATAATATTTTAAACCGTTTTATTCTTTCTATTATAGTTTTTTAATTGATTGATGATTGATTCTATCAACTAATTTGTTGATTGTTTGATTGCGTTAACTTGATTCTTTATATATCGAAAAATAAATAAATAACATTATGCTAATTTATACGTACAGAAACGTTGCTGTTGTTCCAGCAAAGATCTTATTTTCACTTTAACGAGTGCCTAGTAGGTAATGTGCAGATTATCTAGGTAATTTGAGAAATGAAACAATTTTCGGCACTTTAACGGATCACCCTAGTTAATCTGCACACTACCTAGATAATCTGTAGAATAACTGATTTCTGCAATTTAGCGGTAACATATACATATGCAGTGAACAGTTGAAATCTTGACATTGATGAGTGTTAATGGAAAGCAGATGGAGGTTCTGAATAAACAAAAAAAATTGTTCACTGTAAGAGAAAGAAAAAAATTGTGGGAGGTTTCATGAGTTTTAAGTGTTCAGTTTGACACGATGATTGATGATCTCGTACCAACGATCAAGTGGAGACCAGTCTGTAACGTACCAGGAGATGTGACGTACCTGCCAGAAGGACGCACACGACATAAAGGCAGATAGGAATCAGAATAAAACGTCCGCGTAGCTCAATTGGTAGAGTGACTTATTCCGGAATGAGGGGATCCGGGTTCGAATCCTGGCGTGGACAGAAATGACGGAGAGATTTACTTCGTTATAATGGCGCCCGAACTATCCGGATGACCCGACCGTTCAAAATCTCGCATTGGTGTGATGTTCTTTCCACACCGCGAGATAGGAAAAATAAGAGAATCCCTTCTCCAGCGCTTCGAAAAATAAAAATGTGTGATGTTGCATTCCACACACTACATTGACTGGGAGTTCTCGAGTGCACGTTATACAGCGGATGGCTGCCTGCAACGATTCATGTTCACGGCTGATCCCTGGGCCATGCCCCCGGCCCTCTTTCGGGGGGAGATGTGACGTACCTGCCAGCAGGACGCACACGATATAAAGGCAGATAGTTGTCAGAACAAACGTCCGCGTAGCTCAATTGGTAGAGCAACTTATTCCGGAATGAGGGGACCCGGGTTCGAATCCTGGCGCGGATAAAAATGACGGAGAAATTTACTTCGTTATAATGGCGCCCGAACTATCCGGATGACCCGACCGTTCAAAATCTCGCATTGGTGTGATGTTATTTCCACACCGCGAGATAGGAAAAATAAGAGAATCCCTTCTCCAGCACTTCGAAAAAAAATAAAGAAATAAATAAGGGGGAGATGATGTAACGTACCAGGAGATGTAACGTACCTGCCAGAAGGACGCACACGACATAAAGGCAGATAGGAATCAGAATAAAACGTCCGCGTAGCTCAATTGGTAGAGTGACTTATTCCGGAATGAGGGGATCCGGGTTCGAATGCTGGCGTGGACAGAAATGACGGAGAACTTTACTTCGTTATAAGTCTTTGTGGAATTTAGGCACACAGTTCTTACGCAAAGCTTCAGTGTAATCTGTATCTAGTCGAGCTGTAAGTCAGCAGCGGAAAAACATCAAGTGTGTTTCCGTTGAGCGAATTGAATTGTAGTAGTTGGGTAGGTCGAGTCAGCGTGTAAGTGAAAAAAGTATATGACATACTTGAGTAACACAAAATGGTAGGCACATATAGCTGGCCTGTGAAGAGGAGACAGGAGGTAAAGATATTCAACGTGGGTATGGCTGGTGGCGCAAATCTTGGGAAGAAGTGCAAAAACATAGGTAAACAGCGATGAGAGTACTTGGCAAGTTGAGTAAATATCATGCACATCGCCTGGTATGCAGCAGTAACGGCAGTTGGAAGTGGCACTATGTGGAATAAATATCTCGAGCGTCTCGGTTCTTGTATTCAAAAATAGCTAAAAAATATAGTTTCACTGTGCATATGTTTCGTTTTGTCTATCTATTAAACTGTTGCCAAAAAAAAAAAAAAAATAGTGCGCGTTACTTTACGAAGAACAATCTGTATGCAGTGTTCAGTATGTCATAAATACACGTTTTCAAATGGTAAGAACGCCACACCGTCACTTGCTGCGAAGCGATATTAGGCAATTCAGGTTTTAGTGAGAATTCCTTCATTTATGTGGAGTCATTATCGCAGAAATATATTGGGAAAAAGATCAGTCGGTACTTACCATTTATAACTACAGACGTGCACATTGTAACAATGAAGAACAATTTCTGATCTGGAAAAGAAAAACAAAAATCGGTAAACAGCTCTTCGCACATTACAATACAATTTTTATTTGGGAATTCTTTTTTTTTTTTTTTTTTTTTTTTTTGATTGGAGGTTTAATGACCACCGTCAGCAACTCAATGGGCTATAAGCCGTCGCGCGTCTCTAATTTACGGTCACTGGTTCCAAGGAAGGGAGAGAACCAGTAACACAACGCCCATACCGCCTCACGGAGATTCGAACCCGGACACCTTTCGGACGAATGATCAGAGGGCATCGCTTAGACCACTGCGCCACCAAAATTTGGGAATTCATTAGAAACACTTTGAATTCTATGCTTGTGAAAACTGCAACACCATGACAGATAGTTGGTATTAGCATGAAATTTACAGGATATGTACAACAGGTTAGAACATGCAAATGATTAAAATATTAGGAAAAATAAGCATACGGTTTCGTAGCAGCGCCCTCTGAACTGTCCCGTCTTGGTTATAAAGAGCTAGCTCAAACGAGATGTTGCAATCAGTGAAGAGCCGACATTGAGTACAAAAGGATGCTTCTTGTGGCTCGCTATGCTCCGTCACCGAAAAAAGTCGCATTATGAACATCTGACGGATTTTTAGCGATGAAAGATTGTTGAGATGAGAGAAGCTGGATTTTCCTACCGTCAAATTGCCACTCATACGGGACGAAACACCAGTACAGTGATGCGTCCATTTCCTGGATTTCTGTGCATCCGAAGGCTCGGATGCACAGAAATCCAGGAAATGGACCGCAAAACCGCACGACTGCACGGGATGACAGACACCTCTACCGCATGGAAGTGACCGATCGCACAGCGACTTCCACGGTGCTATCCCAGCAGTGAAGCATTGTCAGGGGTCAGGCTTTGTCCTTCAGCACAGTTCAACGTCGTCTGCTTAACAGAGAACTGGTCTCAAGCTGCAGAGTTGGTAACGGGTCAAACATTTCGGACCCGGACCATTAACTGACCCGGACAAATCTGCTTTGAACTATAAGTTCGAAACTCAATTTGCATATATATACACTGAAGAGCAATTGAATTAAAGACAGCTGGCGTTGTGAAAATGTGGCGCTGCGGGTGGCCCTGTAAACGGAAACGACATGACGTATTGTAACGTACCAGGAGGTGTGACGTACCTGCCAGAAGGACGCACACGACATAAAGGCTGATAGTAGTCAGAACAAATGTCCGCGTAGCTTCATTGGTAGAGCAACTTATTCCGGAATGAGTGGACCCGGGTTCGAACCCCGGCGCGGATAAAAATGACGGAGAAATTCACTTCGTTATAATGGCGCCCGAACTATCCGGATGACCCGACCGTTCAAAATCTCGCATTGGTGTGATGTTATTTCCACATCGCGAGATAGGAAAAATAAGAGCAGCACTTCGAAAAAAAAAAAAATAAGGGGGAGATGATGTAACGTACCAGGAGATGTGACGTACCTGACAGAAGGACGCACACGACATAAAGGCAGATAGGAATCAGAACAAAACGTCCGCGTAGCTCAATTGGTAGAGTGACTTGTTCCGGAATGAGGGGATCCGGGTTCGAATCCTGGCGTGGACAGAAATGACGGAGAAATTTACTTCGTTATAATGGCGCCCGAACTATCCGGATGACCCGACCGTTCAAAATCTCGCATTGGTGTGATGTTATTTCCACACCGCGAGATAGGAAAAATAAGAGCAGCACTTCGAAAAAAAAAAAAAATAAGGGGGAGATGATGTAACGTACCAGGAGATGTGACGTACCTGCCAGAAGGACGCACACGACATAAAGGCAGATAGGAATCCGAATAAAATGTCCGCGTAGCTCAATTGGTAGAGCAACTTATTCCGGAATGAGGGGACCCGGGTTCGAATCCTGGCGCGGATAAAAATGACGGAGAAATTCACTTCGTTATAGTATGTAGCGGTCCTACAATATACGGGAATCAGTAAGAGTCGCACAAAGTATTGGTAAGACAAAGGAACTAAGCACATTTGATCCTGGGCAAATTGTCGGGGCCCGACGAATGGGTCACTCCATCTCGGAAGTCCTGCAGGCACTGGGATTTTCACGAGCCACTGTGTCACGGATGCACCCTGAGTACATCGAATCCGGTAAAACCATCCCTGCAAGAGCCAACTGCCGTGGACAACAGCGTGTGGATGAGCGGGGTCATCATCGGCTAACTCGCATTGTAACAGCAGATAGACGGGCCACAGTGCAAGAAATCAATCGGCAATTTAACGCTAGTGCACAAAAACGTGTAAGCAGCTACACCATCCAGAACCATCTCCTCGCTATGGGGTACAGAAACCATCGTCCCACGAGGGTACCACTGCTCACCGCACATCACAGGGTGCAAAGATTAGCATGGGCGCGAGAACATCGCCACTGGACCCTAGACATGTGGAAAAATGTTGCCTGGACTGATGAGTCGAGATTCACTTTGGTACATGCGGATGACAGGATACAAATACGGCGCAAACCACATGAAGCTATGGATCCTTCTTGCCAGCAGGGTACTCTTCAAGCTGGTGGGGGGTGGCATTCTCGTCTGAATACTGTTTACGTGGACTGAAATGGGACCCCTGGTACATGTGACATCGTCCCTAACAGGTCAACGTTACAGGGATATCCTGGACGACCACTTACTCCCGTTTGTGCGTCTTCAAAAGCCCACTGGGAACCTCATCCTGCAACAAGACAATGCAGCTCCCGAATTGTATGCGAATGGTTGGATGAACACTCCACCGACGTGGCCTCGCTTCCTGGGCCAGCTAGGTCACCTGGCCTGAATCCCATCGAGCACATCTGGTATGCCATCGAGAGAGATGTTCGAGGCTCTGACCCCCCTCCATCAAATCTTCGTAAACTGTGGGAGCTTGTTCAGGGGTCGTGGATCCGTATAGCTTCCCAACGCTTCCGGTGTCTTGTCGAGTCCATGCCAAGACGAATCACCGCCGTCATCAGGGCGGAAGGTGGTACTACACGTTAATAGACAGGTATCTCTAATTCAATTGCTCTTCAGTGTACTTGCTTTCATAAACTCAGTTTAGTTTTTATTTTACCTTTTGCTTCAGGATTTAATGACCACGGCACGCAATTGTAAAGGTTAGACGCAGCCTATCTTTCCTAACTTAGGGCTACTGGATCTCACGAGGGAAGAGAGCTACTGCTGTAGCACAAGAGCACCAAGCATGCCTGATCCGGGACTGGAGCCCCGGTCCACTCGCTGACGGTCAGAGTCCAGCGCTTAGACTACTGCGCAACTAGGACGTCTTAGTTTTATTTGTTTTCCGATTTATATTATATGTATGTAAAATGTAAACTCTTAGTCTGAAAACTACCTTCACCAAGTAAATCCGACACTTTGCTGAAGGAAAACATTTCATAAACACTGGCAGAAAGTTTTGTCTTCTGTATTTCAGGATTTGAATATTTTACCAAGTACAAAATATCGGAGATTACACCCGACGAGGCATGGACGCTACAAGATTTCTAAAGGTTTCTTGTGGTATCTGTTACCAACACGTTACCAGCAGATCCTTAAATCTTGTAAGTTATGTGGTTGAGCTGCCGCAGATCGAATTTGATGTTCCAACACAAACCACAGATGCTCGATTGGATTGAAGTCTGGAGAATTTGGAATACCTGGAAGTCTTCCTCATGTTCCGCGAACCATTCTCGAACAATCCGGCATATTGGATTTGCTGTTCCAACACAAACCACAGATGCTCGATTGGATTGATGTCTGGGGAATTTGGAATACCTGGAACTCTTCCTCATGTTCCACGAATCATTCTCGAACAATCCGGCAGATCGGATTTGCTGTTCCAACACAAACCACAGATGCTCGATTGGATTGATGTCTGGGGAATCTGGAATACCTGGAGTCTTCCTCTTGTTCCGCGAATCATTCTCGAACAATCCGCTAGATCGGATTTGCTGTTCCAACACAAACCACAGATGCTCAATTGGATTGATGTCTGGGGAATTTGAATTACCTGAAAGTATTCCTCATGTTCCGAGATCCATTCTCGAGCTGTCCGGGAAGTGTGGCATAGAACATTATCGTGTGGAAGAAAGCACTACTAGAGAAAAATACCATTGCCATGAACCTGGTCTGCATTGATATTTATATAGGTAGTAGACGTCATTGTTTCCTGCACGTGAATTATTAGACCCAGGGCTTCCCAGAAGAACATTGTCCAAAGCATTACACTTCCTCCGTCGGCTTGTTTTCGTCCCACGGTGCACCCTGGTGCCAGAACTTCCCCAGGTCGAAGTTCAACGACGTATACATGGTGCAAGACGAACTACGCCACTTGCGTTACTATCGACAAGAACAAATTTTGAAACCTATCAAAATATATTGGCGGAACGTTTGTTGCCTGAGGCACCGCTCATCACATCTGGAGACTACATCTTCCAACAGAATAATGGTTCGATTCATGTTTCTGCTTCCACAAAATCATGACTTCAGACCAATAATGTAAATCTACTTGACTGGGAAGCTAGAAGTCTCGATTTGAACCCCATGAAAAATCTGTGACGCATGCTGTCTCACGAAATATACGAGAATGGTCAGCGGTATCAGAATAAACAGGAACTATTTACAGCCATCAAATGAGCTTGGCAAAATGTTCCCCAAAATATTTTAATTAGACTTATGGGTTCTCTGACAACACGAATGATCCAAATCGTCGAAAAACTGGGCAAGTGTTTTCGTTATTAGTTCATTTTTAGCCAAACTCCTTACTCGCCTTATAGTTTTTCCATGATGAATTATGTGGAAGTTATGTAAAGAATAATATGTCTAATGCAACGTTCAGCATTAAAATATTTTAGGTTGATTTCTTGTTGTGTATTTTGCTTTTTCAACTCATTTTTCTGCACTTCATTAATACGCCGCGGAATGTTACGCATTCTTCCAGAGGCTTTAAAGTTTTTTCCAGCACTGTATGACATGTGACGTTGGGTGCTACAAGAAGGACTTTTTTGATGCACACATCAGCATTTTTCCTGACCATCCGTTTCTATTCCTCTGGTGTTTGCTTCTGTTCTTCGTTACGGTCTAAAGTACCGCTCATCCGAATTTCATTAAATTATGTCAGGTTTTATGTTTGTAACTGAACTTTTGTCCAGCAGTGTAGCACCAGTTTTGGGAATGGGTCCTGTTCGCTTTTCTTTTATTTGATCGTCACTCATCTGGCTAAACTTCCTTTCTGTCATAAATTTCTGTCTAGCAATAAGCATTCTTTGAAAAGCACTCACAGTTATGGCTTCCGTATAGTTGGCGCAGTCCGTGTTTATTTCCCTTGCTACATGAGCCCTGTCTCGGATGTGACTTTGGACCAGTTTTCGTTTCCTGAACAGTTTAATCCCACACGTTCTTCCAGCTTGTTTTAACTGCTTTTCTTACCTCGGAAAGACAGCTTTTGAACTCCCTTCTTATTAATTGTACAGATGTGCTGTTATTTACAAGTGTCCGGTTATATTTACCGTACTAGACATGTCGAAGGAAGCAGTCATCTGCATGCATTATGTTCCAAAGAGAGAAACCCCATTTCTACTTCCCGTTGTCTATTTACGTATGCAGTGCTGTAATCGTAAAAAAGATTGAACACCAAACGGATTCGTTTCAAAATAGGACGCCAACTCACATCTGTTTTCGGGAATCTGTCACTGGAAATAAACTTCCTACTGAGCTATCGAAACGTCTGCAATTGCTTTAGAAACTGTCTTCCTTAGTCTTGCAGGGGAAGTTATAACGTAACCATTTTTCGTGTGTATCATTGGTGTCTAAAACCATGACTAAGAAAATGTTAAACTAAATGAGAATACGATGCAATAGTTCCTAATTAAGCGTTTACGGCCACACGAAACATATACTGAATTCAGACTTACGATAACCTTTTATTGGTCTAGCACGAATGATGACATCCACTATATAGCTCTGTTATTATACAATTCACGTATCTCTTAACAGCGATCGAACATCTCCACACACACAGCAGCTGCTATTTCGTTCTTTTTATCTATCGTTCTCATCACATTCATACGTCACTCACTCTGACCTCAATTGTGTTGCCAACCTCATTCTTGGGAAAGAGAAGATGTCACGTTAAGTTTGGAAACTGTAAAGGAGAACACACTTAAATTTATATAGGAAAAGGAACTAAAAATGAAAGTTATTTAAGAATATACACTGAAGAGCAATTGAATTAGAGATACCTGTCTAGTAACGTGTAGCACTACCTTTCGCCCTGATGATGGCGCCGATTCGTCTCGGCATGGACTCGACAAGACACCGGAAGCGTTGGGAAGCCATACGGATCCACGACCCCTGAACAAGCTCCCACAGTTCACGAAGATTTGATGGATGGGGGTCATCTCTCTCGATAGCTTCACAGATGTGCTGAGGTCAGGTGACCTAGCTAGCCAAGAAAGCGAGATCACGTCGGTGGAGTGTTCATCCAACCATTCGGATACAATTCGGCAGCGATGGCACGGTGCATTGTCTTGTTGCAGGATGAGGTCCCCAGTGGGATGCTGAAGACGCACAAACGGGAGCAAATGGTCGTCCAGGATATCCCGGTAACGTTGATCTGTGAGGGACGATGTCACACGTACCAGGGGTCTCATTTCAATCCACGTAAACAGTCCCCAGACGAGAATACCACCCCCTCCAGCTTGAAGAGTACCTTGCTGGCAAGAAGGATCCATCGCTTCATGTGGTTTGCGCCGTACTCGTATCCTGATATCCGCATGTAACAACGTGAATCTCGACTCATCAGTCCAGGCAGCATTTTCCCACATGTCTAGTGTCCAGTGGCGATGTTCCCGCGCCCATGCTAATCTTTGCACCCTGTGATGTGCGGTCAGCAGCGGTACCCTCGTGGGACGATGGCTTCTGTACCCCATAGCGAGGAGATGGTTCTGGATGGTGTGTCGGCTTGCACGTTTTTGTGCACCAGAGTTAAATTGCCGAGTGATTCTTGCACTGTGGTCCGTCTATCCGATGTTACAATGCAAGCTAGCCGACGATGACCCGGCTCATCCACACGCTGTTGTCCACGGCAGTTGGCCCTTGCAGGGATGGTTTTACCGGATTCGATGTACTCACGGTGCACCCGTGACACAGTGGCTCGTGAAAATCCCAGTGCCTGCACGACTTCCGAGATGGAGTGACCCATTCGTCGGGCCCCGACAATTTTCCCACGATCAAATTTGCTTAGATCCATCGTCTTACCCATACTGCATCCGACTCTTCCTGATTCCCGTCGCATCACTCCTTATATTTTCGGATCGTTGCATACGTCATGTCGTTTCCGTTTATAGGGCCACCCAGAGCGCCACTTTTGCATAACCCCAGCTACCTCTAATTCAATCGCTCTTCAGTGTACGTCATAAAGTCCTTAGTCTTGCTCAGAAAGAGTTTCCTACTGAGCTATCAAAATTTCTGCAATTGCTCGAGAAACAGAAAAACACCCAACTGTTTTATTTTAATTACAGAGGGTGAGTCGAAAGTTTTGCAATATTTGCATAAACGCATGTGCTGCGGCTGGATTGTCACGTGCTTAAACTAGTTCAAGTCGCTCACTGCAGTCAGTCGAAAGGGATATAAAGTGGTAGTCGTTGCTGTGAACAGGATTGCATGTTGCGTTCTGTCCGTGGTTGGGACGCCTAAAAGATGAACAGCCACAACCGGCTAATTAGGGAACTTTTGCTTTACGAGTTTGAACTCGGCCATAACGCTGCTCAAGCAACACGAACCATTTGTCATGCGAAAGAGGAAGGTTCCGTGGACCACAGCACCGCAACCAGATGGTTCAAGAAATTTCGCTCAGGTGACAGAAACCTCAACGATCAGACAAGGTCAGGTTGGCCGCAAACCGTGGATTAGGAGGCCGTGCTCCAGGCCGTAGAGGCAAGTCCGATAACCAGCACTCGGAGATTATCAGGCGAGCTGGGAATATCACAGACCACGTAGTTCCTCACCATCAAGTCCTCGGCAAGGTCTACAGAAGCTGCCGCATTATCCCTCACAAACTGACGCCAGCTAATGCAAACAGCCGAGTGGAAGTGTGCACGAAACTCATACAAAACCCGCGCGGTGTACGTTTCATCAAGAGAAATGTTACGTGCGATGAAAAGTGGGTCTATTGTTGTAATCCTAACAGACAACGGCAGTGGTTGAGTCCGGGTCAGCTTCCAGAATCTGTTTCCAAACGTGGGCTCTTCGAGTACAATATGAAGCTCTGCGTCTGGTGGAAGTTCGAGGCGATAATCCATTACGAACTTGTTCCAGATGGTCGAACCATCAACGCCAACCTTGTATGCCGTTTTGAAGGAGAAGTACTCGGCATTGGTGAACAGAAAGCTCGCTCTCCTACAGCAGGACAACGATCGGCCTCATACCGCGCGAATGACCCTGGCAAAACTCCAGGAACTTGAGTGCATCGAACTGATGCCGCACCCAGCATATAGTCCGGAACTTGCCCCGTCGGATTATTACTTGTTCCTGTCCATGGGCCACTTCCTTCGCGGGAGGCACTTCAACAACCAGGTGGAGGTGGCAGCAGGGGTGAAGGAGTTCTTCGCCTCGAAGGACAAGAACTGGTACCACCGCGGAATCGAAGAACTGGCAGGCAGATGGCTAGACGGTGCAACGCGATGGCCTATACTTTGAATGCTAGTCAGCTTTCGTCGTAAAGGTACGTATGAAGACATAAAGTGATCCAAATATTGCAAAACTTTCGACTCACCCTCTGTAGAATCGAAGAACTGGCAGGCAGATGGCTAAAGACGGTGCAACACAATGGCCTATACTTTGAATTCTAGTCAGCTTTCGTCGTAAAGGTACGTATGAAGACATAAAGTGATCCAAATATTGCAAAACTTTCGACTCACCCTCTGTAGAATCGAAGAACTGGCAGGCAGATGGCTAAAGACGGTGCAACACAATGGCCTATACTTTGAATTCTAGTCAGCTTTCGTCGTAAAGGTACGTATGAAGACATAAAGTGATCCAAATATTGCAAAACTTTCGACTCACCCTCTGTAGAATCGAAGAACTGGCAGGCAGATGGCTAAAGACGGTGCAACACAATGGCCTATACTTTGAATTCTAGTCAGCTTTCGTCGTAAAGGTACGTAGGAAGACATAAAGTGATCCAAATATTGCAAAACTTTCAACTCACCCTCTGTAGAATCGAAGAACTGGCAGGCAGATGGCTAGACGGTGCAACGCGATGGCCTATACTTTGAATGCTAGTCAGCTTTCGTCGTAAAGGTACGTATGAAGACATAAAGTGATCCAAATATTGCAAAACTTTCGATTCACCCTCTGTAGAATCGAAGAACTGGCAGGCAGATGGCTAAAGACGGTGCAACACGATGGCCTATACATTGAACGCTAGTCAGCTTTCGTCGTAAAGGTACGTATGAAGACATAAAGTGATCCAAATATTGCAAAACTTTCGACTCACCCTCTGTAGAATCGAAGAACTGGCAGACAGATGGCTCAAGACGGTGCAACACAATGGCCTATACTTTGAATGCTAGTCAGCTTTCGTCGTAAAGGTACGTATGAAGACATAAAGTGATCCAAATATTGCAAAACTTTCAACTCACCCTCTGTAGAATCGAAGAACTGGCAGGCAGATGGCTAGACGGTGCAACGCGATGGCCTATACTTTGAATGCTAGTCAGCTTTCGTCGTAAAGGTACGTATGAAGACATAAAGTGATCCAAATATTGCAAAACTTTCGATTCACCCTCTGTAGAATCGAAGAACTGGCAGGCAGATGGCTAAAGACGGTGCAACACGATGGCCTATACATTGAACGCTAGTCAGCTTTCGTCGTAAAGGTACGTATGAAGACATAAAGTGATCCAAATATTGCAAAACTTTCGACTCACCCTCTGTAGAATCGAAGAACTGGCAGACAGATGGCTCAAGACGGTGCAACACAATGGCCTATACTTTGAATGCTAGTCAGCTTTCGTCGTAAAGGTACGTATGAAGACATAAAGTGATCCAAATATTGCAAAACTTTCGACTCACCCTCTGTAGAATCGAAGAACTGGCAGGCAGATGGCTCAAGACGGTGCAACACAATGGCCTATACTTTGAATGCTAGTCAGCTTTCGTCGTAAAGGTACGTATGAAGACATAAAGTGATCCAAATATTGCAAAACTTTCGACTCACCCTCTGTAGAATCGAAGAACTGGCAGGCAGATGGCTAAAGACGGTGCAACACAATGGCCTATACTTTGAATGCTAGTCAGCTTTCGTCGTAAAGGTACGTATGAAGACATAAAGTGATCCAAATATTGCAAAACTTTCGACTCACCCTCTGTAGAATCGAAGAACTGGCAGACAGATGGCTAAAGACGGTGCAACACGATGGCCTATACTTTGAATTCTAGTCAGCTTTCGTCGTAAAGGTACGTATGAAGACATAAAGTGATCCAAATATTGCAAAACTTTCGACTCACCCTCTGTAGAATCGAAGAACTGGCAGGCAGATGGCTAAAGACGGTGCTACACGATGGCCTATACTTTGACTGGAAAAAACGGGTACTCCCACTGCATGTGTTGCCTCTTACTTTCCGGTCCACAGTGGTGATCCATGTCTCGTCGTCGATGACAATCCGCTCCAAGACGCTCGAATGTGATTCATAACGTTTCAAGAATTGAGTCGCAACCTCCTCGCTCTGTTGCTTGTTTAGATCAGTAAGCTGCTGGGCACCCATCTTGCGCAAACTCTACGGTGTACCAAGTCATCATGCACTGTGGCATGTGCTGATACATAGCTGGTATCCAAATGTGCAGATCCATAGATGGTATCCAAATGTGCAGATCCATAGATGGTATCCAAATGTGCAGATCCATAGCTGGTATCCAAATGTGCAGCAACAACGAACAACGTAATCCGTCGGTCTTCTTTGGTCAAGCCATTCGCTCTGTCGAGCTAGGCTTGTTTGCGCGCTGTTGATGTCCGACCTGATCCAGCTTCATCGGTTAAACTTGTTCTTCCCGCTTTCAAACGTTTTACCCTTTCATAAACTTTTCGTTGAGTCATATGTTGTTTTGACTTACGTACTGAGTCAACATCCTTCGGTGAATTTCAGCAGATTTCACTCTCTCTGCCCAAAGAAGTCTCATTACGGCGTGTTGTTCAACAATGGTGCAATCCTGCAGCGGAGAGTCTATGTTTGTTTGACCTTGGCTTCAACTGGACTAACGGCTGAGGCGCTGCGCTGTGCGTGTTCGAACTACCCACAAGCCATTGCGAAAGTCAGATTCTATCCGTTGCAGTTACCGCGTAATTTTTAAATTGCCTTTATTTGTTGATTTACCTACGTAATTTCAGATCCGTCCGCTCGAGCTCTAGTGAAATTCCCAAGTTGTAAAATTTCCCAAAACAAAGACTTCTCCTCGGAGAGGAAAGAAATCATGGGATACTTAGTTCCCGAAAAACGCAACGCTGCCATCCCTCTCGCTACTGGACGAACACAACTCATGGCTGGTGTATAGGTAGAAGGACATCACTGCATTCTCACAGACGGTAATTCGATGTCAGTGTGAATAAAAGTCGATAGTTAACAGAGTTTGAAGAGGGATGATAGTGGGTGCCCGACGCATGGGTCACGTAGAAGTGGTACAGGAATTGCAGTATCCCCGTTCGACAGTATCAGGAATACTCCATTTCCGAAATAAAATCTCATTGTAGACAGCGCTGTGGTTGGAGAAAGACGGTGGATGAACGTCGGTACCACATAACTGCAAACAACGTGCGGACGACAACAGCACAAATCACCACTGCAGACTTCAACGAGAGAGATGCCAGAAACTTCTCCGCCAAGTCCATCAGGCGATCATTAGCCGCAATAGTTTATGGTAACCTTCGACTTGAACGAGGGAGGTACCAATAACTTCTCCACTAAGACCATCAGGAGATCATTAGACGCAATAGGTTATAGAAGACGCCGACTTCAACGAGGGAGGTGCTAGAAACGTCTCCACTAAGACCATCAGGCGATCATTAGACGCGATAGGTTATAGAAGACGCCGACTTCAACGAGAGAGGTGCTAGAAACGTCTCCACTAAGACCATCAGGCGATCATTAGACGCGATAGGTTATAGAAGACGCCGACTTCAACGAGGGAGGTGCTAGAAACGTCTCCACTAAGACCATCAGGCGATCATTAGACGCGATAGGTTATAGAAGACGCCGACTTCAACGAGGAGAAGTGCAAGAAACGTCTCCACAAAGACCATCAGGCATTTATTAGCCTCCATAAGTTATGGAAGACGCCGACTTCAACAAGGGAGGTGCTAGAAACGTCTCCACTAAGACCATCAGGCGATCATTAGACGCGATAGGTTATAGAAGACGCCGACTTCAACAAGGGAGGTGCTAGAAACGTCTCCACTAAGACCATCAGGCGATCATTAGACGCGATAGGTTATAGAAGACGCCGACTTCAACGAGGGAGGTGCTAGAAACGTCTCCACTAAGACCATCAGGCGATCATTAGACGCGATAGGTTATAGAAGACGCCGACTTCAACGAGGGAGGTGCTAGAAACGTCTCCACTAAGACCATCAGGCGATCATTAGACGCGATAGGTTATAGAAGACGCCGACTTCAACGAGAGAGGTGCAAGAAACGTCTCCACAAAGACCATCAGGCATTCATTAGCCTCCATAAGTTATGGAAGACGCCGACTTCAACGAGGGAGGTGCTAGAAACGTCTCTACCAAGACCATCAGGCGATTATTAGACGCAGTAGTCTATGGGAGCCGCCAACTTCAACGAGGGAGGTGCTAGAAACGTCTCCACCAAGACCATCAGGCGATCATTAAACGCAATAGTTTGTGGGAGCCGCCAACGTCAACAAGGGAGGTGCCAGAAACGTCTCCACCAAGACCATCAGGCGATCATTAGACGCAATAGGTAATGGAAAACGGCGACTTTAATGAGAGAAGTGCCATAAATGTCTCCACCAAGACCACCAGGCGATCATTAAAGGCAATGTGTTATGGGAACCGCAGATCCACCAGAGTTCTATTGCTAACTCCACATCACCGGACTCTACGCATCAACTGGGCGAAAGAACACCGGCACTGGCTGGCATTGGATGATTGGGGACCGATCTCCTGGTCCGATAAGTCCCATTTCCAGTTATCTCGCGTAGACTGGAGAGTGTGGATCTGGCGGCAACCGCACGAATCGATGTACTCAGCATGTTGACAAGGAACTGTTCATGCTGGTGAAAGCGCGGTTATGGTCTAGTGCGTGTTCAACTGGGGAACCTCTGGTACTTTTAGATGCATTTGTGAACAGACCACGCTAGGTGTCCATCCTTGCAGACCATCTGCATCCGTTCATGGTCATCATGCACCCACTGGGCAATGGACTCTTCTAGCAGGACAATGTGTCTCCCCACAGAGTCATGGTCAGTAGAACATGGTTAAAGGAACATTACGCAGAAGTTCCTATACCGGAATAGCCTCCACGCTCACCAGACATGAACCCTGTGGAAAATCTTTGGGATGCTGTAGTAAGGTCCGTTCGAGCTTGGAATCCTCCATCCAGAAATGCGACGGAATTGTGGACAGAGGTGCAGAAAGCATAGTTGGAGATACCTATGGAACGCTTGCGTGACCTTGACGTGCGACTGCCCTCATCATACTGAAAGGTGGGGGGGGGGGGCTACCCGTTCTAGGTAGGTTTCCCATGATTTCAGAGTATATGTTCCCCACCAGTTGGTGACAACTGCAAAGTGTGGGCCGCGTCCATTCGTGAAGACAAGGATAGTCTGACCCATAATTGTATGTTCATAATGAATCATTTCGAAATTTTAATTTGTTTTAAGCTAATTTGTCACGTGCAATGCCTTGCGGGAATCCTTGCGCACTCCTAGGCGGTAACTTTTCCACTAATACATGCCAAACTGCCAAGAAACAAGGACTTACCATCTCGCACAGAAACATGTTCAAAGCTTTATTCTTTCTAACGCGCAGAGAAAAATCGGGAAAAAGGAGCAGACCTAAAAAACGCGTTAGGACATGAAAACCAACATCAGTAGCTTACGTAAGTTAAGCCTGAAAAGTGGTGTAACTTTTGAAATAATAAATAACGGCAAAACTTACCACCGGAAGTATCCACTTTAGTAAGGATGGCTGTGACTGCCGCCATAACAAACGAAACGAGCAAAGCACTTCCCAGTCGAAACTTCAGTGAGATTCTTTAAAAGAACGAAATGAAAATGCATTAAACAAGCTTAATGTGTAAAATTGGTAATCTGAAACGAGAAAGATACTCACACTTTACGAAAACATGTAAACTTTTCAGTAAAATCATAAAGGAGGTGCCAGCAGAATTCCTATCTCAGCGGAATACTGAAAGAATTCCTAAAATCCGGAGACAAAAGCCACGACTACAAATACACCGATGAGCTTACTACATTATGATCACCTACCTAATAAGCTGTAGGACACTCTTTAGCCCTCAAAACAGCGGCCACTCGGTAGGCACTGATTCGATGAGGTGGCGATAGGGATCCTGGGATATCTGGTATCATAATGTCAATACCAGGTAACCCAGTTCCCGTACATTTCGGGGTGGTGGTGATTTAGCGCGAACCCGCTTTTTCAAGTCGAACCGCAAATGTTCGATTGGGTTCATGTCAGCTAAATTTGGAGGCCAGGGCATTAACAGAAAGTCACCAGCACGTTCCTCGGACCACTCCTTGACGATTCTGGCAGTGTGGCATGGCGCCGCATTACTCTGTTTGGTAATGGCCATTACCTTCAGGGAACACAGTTGCCATGAATGGGTGAACTTGGTCCGCAACGATGTTCAGATACCTGACAGCTCTCAGAGATTGTGCTATTGGGATAATGGAGCCTAAAGTGTCCCAAAAAAAACGTCGCCCACAGCATAACACCACCGCCTCCGGCCTGTTTCCGCCAAACAGTGCATCGAGTTGCCATAGCCTCCATTGGTAATTGAGGCATCCGCGCTCGGCCGTCTACGTGATGCACCAGGAATCTTGATTCGTCAGACCAGGCCACTTTCTTTCGATCATCCACAGTCCAATCTCGATTATCTTGGGACCATTTCATGCGTTGTTGTCGATGAGCTGCAGTGAGCATGGGGACTCGGCTGGGCCTTCGGCTACGCAGGCCCATGCGCAGAAGGCTGCGATGAACTGTGTGAAGTGACACATTGCCCTGATCACCTCTGTCGTAGCTGCAGGTGATGTGTCGCACTGTGGCCCTGCGGTCGCTGCCAACACTGCGCGAGTCTCCGCTCCCCTCTGGCATCAACGACGGTTCGTCGTTTGACCATCTGTGCACCGCTTTTGATACGTACTCACTGCAGTGACACGTGAACAATCTACAAGCCGCGCCGCTTCAGGGGTCGCTGTTCATCAAACTCCGATAAATCGGCAATTTTTCCCATTCTAACTCCGAACACTTTACCAACTGAAAGCCAGTCCTCGAGTTGTACATATACTGTTCTGTGAACTTGACCTGCGCCACCGTTTGGTCTCCAGGCGCGCTCATTTCTCTAAGCTGCGAGTGGTCATACTGAAATGACTCATTGGTGTATATAGGTCATACCGAAAGTAATGAGCAAAGCTGCATTACACACGCAGATTGCGCATTGGGAGTACGATAGTTCGTGGACAGGTATTTATCCATCTCTCGTTGTGGCCACGAATGTCAAATGACGTCACCAGCGGCAGTCATGTGACCAAACAGATGCGAGAAAAGATGGCCGACAGTGATACATTGTTATGTCAGCGTGCTGTGATTCAGTTCCTTGTGGAAGAGGAAATTCCGGCTGCCGATATTCAGCATAGGCTTCAGCGTGCATACAAAGCTGCGTGTATGGGCACCAGAAGTGTGAGAATGTGGGTGAAACATTTTGAAGACGGTTTCACAGACATTAACGGTCAGCTTCGTAGCAGTCGGCGTTGACCAGCCTCTACGGAATACAACAAGGAAGGGGTTGGTCTTTTAATTCGTGACGACAGGCGTGTGATGGTGAAAGTTATGGGAACTGTCTTTTGGGACCCAGGTGGGTGCATTCTGGTTGAAACGTTAGAGCCTGAACAAACCGTAAACGCATCTCGTTAAGTGCAAACGGTAGAAAAGCTCCCCCGTGCACTGTGTGATAAACGGCCGGGAAAGAAAGTCATCCTCCAGCACGAAAACGCTAGGCCCCATACTGCTCGTTTGACTTCGGAAGAAATCCAGAAATTCTGAATGGAACTTTAGCTACCCCTGCTTACAGTCCAGATCTGGCACCCTCCGATTATCATCTTTTTGGATTCCTAAAGGACCAGGTGCGCGGCCAACTCTACCAGAGCACGGAAGCAATACGGAGTTCTTCTGCAAGGGTATCTTTAAACAGCCAGAACGACGGGGAGAATGTGTCCAAAGAAACGAGGATTTTGTAGAAAAATAGTTTAAAGTGTGTAAGTTAAGGTGTCGTTCTTATTTCTTCAATCATTACAACGCGCAATTTTTAAAACATTGTTGCTCATTAATTTCACTATAGCTCTCGTACAATGTCTAAAAAAAAAATGGCCGCCCTGTAGGTAAGTGGTCACAGGCGCGAACTTCCGCCTTTTCGTTCGAAACAGAACCAAATCTGAGTTCCTAACGATGCATGAAAGGAAGGACCTGGTCAATAGCGCTGGTTCTGTCCCTTCCCTAGAATTATCTACCCTATTTTAAGAATTGCGACTCCTTATAGGCCCGGGAACACCGCCATTGGACGTGAGATAACTGGAAGCGTATAGACTGACCCGACGCATTGCCGTACCAACTGTTTCGGGCAGATGGCAGACTCGGAGTGTAGCGACAACCCCGCGAGGCAATTAATCCCGCATGCTTAGGAGGGACAGTGAAGGGAGGCGGTGGCTCTGTTATGGTGTGGAGTGTTTTCAGCTGGTACGCATTAGGAACCCTCATGCGTCTGCAGACTGCTCTGACCAGTGGAGGCTACGTAACCATCCTTGGGGATCATTTGCACCCGTTCATGTCATGCAACCACTCCGACCGGTGCGACCTCGTTCAACACGACAATGCGCCACCGCACAAGTCCATAGTCGCCCAATTATGTATGGAGGAACACTCTACGGAGTTTGCCATCCTAACTTGGCTCTGGGTTTAAACGCCATCGTAAACATTTGGAATGCTGTTCAACGTGTCGCCAATGCCAAGAATCGTCCACTGGCGATTATTACGGAATTGTGTGACGCTGTTCAGGAAGCATGGTGTGCGCAGTCTCCACAGTACTACAGAGAGCTCGTGGAGTCCATGCCCCGACACGTTGCAGCCGTTATTCGATCGCGAGAAGGACCAACGGAGTATTAAAGAGGTAGCCCAAATTTTTTTGGCACTTCAGTGTATATGCTACACCAAATCCAATGCGGCTAATAGCATTTTATCTGACACTAACAGACAGCCTTCAGGTGCGTATTTGAATCAGCTGAAGTGTGACGTACCTGCCAGTAGGACGCACACGACATAAAGGCAGCTAGGAATCAGAATAAAACGTCTGCGTAGCTCACTTGGTAGAGCGACTTGTTCCGGAATAAGCGGCCTCGGGTTCGAATCCCGGCGTGGACCAAAAATGACGGAGAAATCATATTCGTTATAATGGCGCCCGAACTATCCGGATGACCCGGCCGTTCAAAATCTCGCATTGCTGTGATGTTATTTCCACACCGCGAGACAGGAAAAATCAGAGAATTCCTACTCCAGCGCTTCGAAAAATAAAAATGTGTGATGTTGCATTCCACACAGCAGATTGACTGGGAGTTCTCAAGTACACGTTCTACAGTGGATGGCTGCCTGCAACGATTCATGGTCACGGCTGACCCGTGGGCCATGCCCCCGGACCTCTTTCGGGGGGGGAGATGTGACGTACCTGCCAGCAGGACGCTAAAGGCAGATAGGAATCAGAATAATCGTCTGCGTAGCTCAGTTGGTAGAGCGACTTGTTCCGGAATAAGCGGCCTCGGGTTCGAATCCCGGCGTAGACCAGAAACGACGGAGAAATTCACTTCGTTATAGAAGGAAGACCTAAAGAGGGGCCATCGATCCGAGAAAAGATAAGAGCTAAGCCAAAGGAAAGAAACTGCAAGTACAGCCTGTTTTTGTTATGCGCTTACAGTCCCTAAATTACAAACAGTTCACTTTTTATTGGCTTAAACGCTCACGGGGAAGGTTACGCCCCCCCCCCCGAAAAACTGTTCACATGAAATGAAGCACTACAGTAGCCTTTTACGCTTGAATTTTTTGTAGTACAGGGTTGTCATGGCAAATGTGGAACATTAATGTATATAACAAAATAATTAATTGAAACATGAATATACGTTTTATTGAATCAAAATCTTGTACAATAATTGATGCATAAACATACTTCGTAATTATTCGATGAACACGCCGTTTACGTCGATGACGGCCTCTATCCCTGAGCGGATCGGTCCCAAGCATTGCGACCTGGGCCTTGCTCATGTGGGTCATGACATTGACAATGGCATGCCTGATGGAGTCAAGGGTGTTATGAGGATGCTTGTTGGTCTCTCTTTCAACTACGCCTCACATATAGCAATTCGAGGGATCAGGTCGGGGGAGCTTGGGTGCCAAACGAGTTGAGACTAGTGGCAAGGCACGTTCTCTTCAAGCCGTTTCTGAATCGCTTTGTTCTTGTTGGTTGGGGCAGAGTCCTGTTGGAAGACGTAAGGTCTCCCGTCAGTAATGGCGTCCATCCAGCGCTTTACTACATCTCTCGGCACCTTAATGTATACGTCTGTTTTGACTCTTAAACCCTTCTCGAAGAAGTGAGGAGATATAACATTTCTCTCGCTGGAGATGATCCCAAAGACCCTGTCGGTGGCAGGGAATTTTGTGCGCATGACCCTGGGCAAGTCGTCAGGGTTCTTGTACAACCACCAGTCACTGCTCCTATTGACCTTCTGGTCGGTCAAAATTCTTCTCGTTTGAGAAGAATCTCAGCAAGTTGTTCTTCTCGGGATGCTTGACTTTGTTGAGTAGTTTCTTTGTCAGACGCCTTTCCTGAGTGTCAAGGTCCATGAACTGACCGTCTTTTAAGAACGTAGAAGTTGCAGCGCAGGATCCCGTGGATGATACGGTGGATGGTACCATAAGCAACACCTAACTCCTTCGATAAGTCGTTCATTGATTTCCTGGGGTCGTTGCCCACCATCCCTTGCAACTTGGTGACAAATTCGGGCATCCTATTGGCGTCAGAGTGGCGGTCATGCTTCTTGGATAAGGCGTTCATTGATTTCCTGAGGTCGTTGTCCGCCATCCCTTGCACCTTGGGGACAAACTCGGGCGTCCTGATGGTGTCAGAGCGACGGTCATACTTCTTGGATAAGGCGTTCATTGATTTCCTGAGGTCGTTGTCCGCCATCCCTTGCACCTTGGGGACAAACTCGGGCATCTTGATGCCGTCAGAGGGACAGTCATGCTTCTTGGATAAGGCATTTATTGATTTCCTGTTGTGCATCATCCCTTGCACCTTGGTGACAAACTCGGGCATTCTTATGGCGTCAGAGTGACGGCCATGCTTCTTGGATAAGGCATTCATTGATTCCCTTGGATCTTTGTCCACCATCCCTTGCATCTTGGTGACAAACTCGGGCATCCTTATGGCGTCAGAGTGACGGTCGTGCTTCTTGGATATGGCATTCATTGAATTCCTTGGATCGTTGTCCACCATTCCTTGCACCTTGGTGACAAACTCGGGCATCCTGGTGGTTTCAGAGCCACGGTCATTCTACTTACGTAAAGTATTCATTGATTTCCTGGCGTCGTTGTCCACCATTCCTTGCACGTTGGTGACAAACTCGGGCGTCCCGATGGTTTCGGAGCGACGATCATACTTCTTATGCTTGGTAGCGATGTCGTCAGGGTCCTCTGCGTTGTCGACCTTGTTGTTGATCTAGCAAACAAAGGACAAAGAGAATGTGTGTAACTCGGCAATCTCCCTTGGGGTTCTCTCGGCGCTGAGACCTGACAGCACGGGTGCTTTTTTTATTTCTTCTGTGACAGTGACGTTCATGATGATGTTATCAATGATTTACCTGGGAATATAATAAACTGAGTTTTCAAATGACTGCTTCACTTTTCCTGGTTAAATAGTCTTTAAGATATAAGTATCTGAAACCATTCCACGTTTACCATGATAACCCTGTAATTCTTGACCCATGATACAATGAGCTCTTCAGCTACTTGGAACATACAGTAAAATAAAAAAACAAATGCTAGTTTCTTTACCTGTGGCTGGTGAAGGTATTGAATGCGTGTGCCAGAACCATTGGTACCGTGCTGGAGATCGACAGATAGCTGGTGAAAGACACCTGAAGAGGAGTTTTAAATTCTTCATAATCGTTTTCACTCGCATTTACGTCCCGGAACTTGTACATCCAATACTGAAAGCGAAGATGCACACATTTGTAGACTGCTCATGATTGCAAGCGTTCCTGCAAATTATGTTTCTGTAAAAAAGGTATACGTACAGAGTGCATTTTTTTCTGATGATGGTAACTTGTATTTCAATAACACAAGTATCACTAGAAACGCTTTTTTTTTAACGAAGATGGTCTCTATCACCTGTCCCGTTATCAAATTCGTCTTAAGGTGAACAAGCCGACTATCTGTTGTTGGGGCAATATGCAAGAACAAGTCTTCGAAATAAGATTCGAGTACGTCGTATACAATTGAGAAACGAATTTCCCCGAAGAAATAATTCTTCATAAATACGTACATGGTCGGCATTGTAATGCTACTATTGGCATATTTTCACTGTATTCCATATAATCGCTTCCTTCAGACTACTTGAAAATTTTCATCGTCCTGGAGCGTCAGTTGCTTGGAATTTCCTTTCATTGGAGTTGCTTGGAATTTCCTTTCATTGGAGTTGCTTGGAATTTCCTTTCATTGGAGTTGCTTGGAATTTCCTTTGAATTGAGTTGCTTGGAGTTTCCTTTCATTGGAGTTGCTTGGAGTTTCCTTTCATTGGAGTTGCTTGGAGTTTCCTGTTATTGGAGTTGCTTGGAATTTCCTCTCATTGGAGTTGCTTGGAATTTCCTTTCATTGGAGTTGCTTGGAGTTTCCTCTTATTGGAGTTGCTTGGAATTTCCTCTCATTGGAGTTGCTTGGAATTTCCTTTCATTGGAGTTGCTTGGAGTTTCCTCTTATTGGAGTTGCTTGAAGTTTCCTCTCATTGGAGTTGCTTGGAAAATCCTTTCATTGGAGTTGCTTGGAATTTCCTTTCATTGGAGTTGCTTGGAATTTCTTTTTATTGGAGTTGCTTGGAATTTCCTTTGGATTGAATTGCTTGGAGTTTCCTTTCATTGGAGTTGCTTGGAGTTTCCTTTCATTGGAGTTGCTTGGAATTTCCTTTCATTGGAGTTGCTTGGAATTTCCTTTCATTGGAGTTGCTTGAAATTTCCTTTCATTGGAGTTGCTTGGAATTTCCTTTCATTGGAGTTGCTTGGAATTTCCTTTCATTGGAGTTGCTTGGAATTTCCTTTCATTGGAGTTGCTTGGAATTTCCTTTCATTGGAGTTGCTTGAAATTTCCTTTCATTGGAGTTGCTTGGAATTTCCTTTCATTGGAGTTGCTTGAAATTTCCTTTCATTGGAGTTGCTTGAAATTTCCTTTCATTGGAGTTGCTTGGAATTTCCTTTCAAGGTGGGGTAATGACTAGCATGCTCGAAAGAAATCGTGAGGTGCGGGTTCGATTTCCGCTCCAAGACGATGAAAATTTTCAAGTTTTCTGAAGGAAAATTTTCAGACTACTTGAAAATTTTCATCGTCCTGGAGCGTCAGTTGCTTGGAATTTCCTTTCATTGGAGTTGCTTGGAATTTCCTTTCAAGGTGGATTAATGACTAGCATGCTCGAAAGAAATCGTGACGTGCGGGTTCGATTTCCGCTCCAAGACGATGAAAATTTTCAAGTTTTCTGAAGGAAAATTTTCAGACTACTTGAAAATTTTCATCGTCCTGGAGCGTCAGTTGCTTGGAATTTCCTTTCATTGGAGTTGCTTGGAATTTCCTTTCATTGGAGTTGCTTGGAATTTCCTTTCATTGGAGTTGCTTGGAATTATCTTTCATTGGAGTTGGTTGAAATTTCCTTTCATTGGAGTTGCTTGGAATTTCCTTTCATTGGAGTTGCTTGGAATTTCCTTTCATTGGAGTTGCTTGGAATTTCCTTTCATTGGAGTTGCTTGGAATTTCCTTTCAAGGTGGATTAATGACTAGCATGCTCGAAAGAAATCGCGAGGTGCGGGTTCGATTTCCGCTCCAAGACGATGAAATTTTTCAAGTTTGCTGAAGGAAGTGGTTACACGGAATACAGTGAAGATATGTCAATAATAGCATTACAAGATTCGAATGTTATCGGATTAGCCCTTTCTGAGCTTAACGAACTCTAAACTGATACTATTGGGTTGATGCATAATGAGTTCATGCCGGTTTTTTTACCGCACTACAGGAATGCATTACATCAGAAGGGAAAACTGAATTAATCAACTATGTACTCCCCTCCATTTTTACAATTGTGTCCCATTGTCTGGATAGGTCTGCAATGCCATTCTTGAAAAAACGTGCAGGTTTTGCTGCAAAGAAATCATCAAGAAAATTCTGGAGATCAACATCATTGTTGAACGTTCTACCACGGAGTGCATTCGACAGAAATCGGAACAGGTGATATTCTGAAGGGGAGACATCTGGGAATAGGCCGGATGTGGAAGGATCTCCCATTTTATACCCTGAAGGGCCATTTTGGTCATGTTTGCACTGTGAGGGTGTGCGTTATCATGTTGGAGAAGGACACCATGGCTCCGATGTGGCCGTTTCTGCTGAATTGCACCCTCCACACGACGGAGCTGCTTACACTAGATTGCAGCGTTGATGGTCCGATTCCTCGGCAGCATTTTCCAGTGAATAATGCCTTCCATGTGCCACCAGACACACAACATGATCTTCACAGGATGAAGGTCATGTTTTGGACGTGGTGTGGGCGTCTTGTTTGGGCTTAACCATTCCCTGCGATGCCTGAAATTCACGTACAGGCACCACTTTTAATCTCCAGTAACAATACGTGACAGAAAGGGTTTGTGTTGCTGAGGACATTCGCGATAACGGGCGAGCAAGGAACCACCACATATGGCAACACGCTGATGCTTGTTGTCCTCGGTGAGAGTGTTAGGCCCCCGAGATCCCAATTATTTCTGGACCTTTCGCATATGTTCCAGGTGTCGTACCACTGTGGCCTGATCACGGTCCATCTCAGTGGCCAATTTGTGTTTGGTTTGACGCGAATCCAAGTGGATGAGATGGTTCAAACGATCCTCATCAAAGTGAGATGGATGACCTGAGCGTGGAGAGTCGTTGAGGTCGAAATTGCCACCTCGGAACAGCTCAAACCATTTGCGAGCTGTCATCGGTGCAAAAGCATCCTCCCCATACACAGCACAAATTTTTCGAGTAGCCTCGGTGGCTGTGGATGCCTTGTTAAACTCGTAGAGGAGCAGATGTTGAAAATGTTCATTCTTCTCTACTTGACACTCCATACTTCCAGACCTGAAAACCATTAGCCACAATCACACAACGCAATATGATTTAGATACGCGATATTACTGGCTACATTTTGATATAGAACTGGCCATCTACACGGTCAGTGCTGACCTGGTAAACACTCGTGAAATAAAACGGCATGAACTTATGCATCAACCCAATACATTCTCGTGGGGTTCGTATCCGGACTTTGTGGTGCCTAGAGAAGATGGTAGAAGTCGCTGTCGTGCACCATGGCTTAACACATGTTGCGCGATGGACAGTAGTACTGTCGTCCATGAAACAGCCGTCACCTACTGGATAAAAAGTTACCAATGCAGGGTGGACTTGATCGGCAACAATGTTCAGATAATCCTTGGAAGATACCCAACCATTCAGCAATATCAGAAGATCCGTTCCGTACCAACAGAACTTACCTCACACTATGTCCAGAACTTTGAGCTGTATTTACGAGTCAATTTGTGTCCATTGCTTTATGGGGCTCCAGCCAAATTCTCTGCCTACAGTCGATACAGAACAGGTGCATCGCTACTCGTTGGACCACATGACACTCTTTCCAGTCTTTCAGTATCTAGTTGCGGTGTTCCTGACACAACTGTAGACGAATTGTCTAAGCACTGGCTTCTAACCTAGAAGGGTCCGGATTCAACGTTGTGGTCGTTTAGTGGCACTGGCTCTCTCCCTTCACTGGGACAGTTGCCCTAAATTAGGAACGTTCGACTTATAGCCCACCGAGTTGCTCACGGTGGTCGTTAAACCTCCAAACAAATATCGAAACGTTCCCGTTTACTTGATTGTACTTCTGTAGGAGGGTGACGTACCAACCTATTTGCTTAGAGTGCCGTCGTTTTCTTCGTGAATGTTCTCGTTATTTTGCATTTACCTGCTTTACCAAGAAACTCGAAACACCTGGATCAAATTTGAAACAGCCATTGCCTTGATGTGCAGAGGAGTCGGAGGAGGAATGAGAACCTTCATTTTGAGTTCTTTGTTTATTTCAAATTATGGTGTAATTTTTAGTTAATTATGTTGTTTAGTGAAATGGATTACTTAATATGATTTAGTAATTCAATGGTCTACATAAGCTTGGGTTCAATGGTGTACATAAGTTTGGTTTTAATTTATCATTGATTATATAATACACCCTGATTCATAAAGAAGTACACAGTTTCCAGATGCTGTAAAACAGTAACAGTTGAAGACACGGACCACAACTGCGAACCGTTAGGTAGATGTACTCATAAAGTTTGTGTTCCGCTACTGAGGGAAGTGACGTAGGCGATAGCGCGCGTGTCACGTGACTAGTCAGTCAAAATGGCATCGTCTGCAGTGGAGAAGGCGTTTTGTGTTCTTGAATTGAGCAAAACGGAATCTGACACTGCTGCGGAACGGCATTTTCGATCACGATTCGGAAAAGAACCTCCAACCAGAAAATCTATCTACGATTGGCACAAAAAAATTTAAAAGTACGGGCTGTTTGTGCAAACTTAAAAGTCCTGGACGACCGCGTGTATCGGAAGAAGTCGTCGATAGTGTTTGCACCGCCACTCAACGAAGCCCGGGAAAATCAACGAGGAGGGTGAGTCGTGAAGTGCAGATTTCAATGCCCACTGTCTGGAGAATTTTGAGAAACGAGCTGAAAATGAGTCCATACAAAATGCTGAAACAGCGTATCACAGCCACTTGATTCAGATATCTCGCGTTTGGGCGGAAATGGATTACCGGCTCGATGTGTGTCGTGTAACTAAGGGTGCACACATAGAACATCTGTGACTGTCTCTGAAAAAACTCGAAACATTTCCCTGCAATTCTGTTACAGGTAACCTAAAATATCTTACATTGTTCTTTTTTTATTGTGCGTTGAAACTGTATACTTCTTTATGAATCACCCTGTATTTTGGGTTTGACTTTTAACTTAAGTTATAACATTTGTTATTAATTAATTCTTTTTTTTTCTATGTGATGTCAGTTGATTTGGGAGTTGGAAATTGTTGATGTTTAATTATTGGTGTGATTATGGGAGTTGGAAATTGTTGATGTTTAATTATTGGTGTGATTATGGGAGTTGGAAATTGTTGATGTTTAATTATTGGTGTGATTATGGGAGTTGGAAATTGTTGATGTTTAATTATTGGTGTGATTACGGGAGTTGGAAATTGTTGATGTTTAATTATTGGTGTGATTATGGGAGTTGGAAATTGTTGATGTTTAATTATTGGTGTGATTGTGGGAGTTGGAAATTGTTGATGTTTAATTATTGGTGTGATTATGGGAGTTGGAAATTGTTGATGTTTAATTATTGGTGTGATTATGGGAGTTGGAAATTGTTGATGTTTAATTATTGGTGTGATTGTGGGAGTTGGAAATTGTTGATGTTTAATTATTGGTGTGATTGTGGGAGTTGGAAATTGTTGATGTTTAATTATTGGTGTGATTATGGGAGTTGGAAATTGTTGATGTTTAATTATTGGTGTGATTATGGGAGTTGGAAATTGTTGATGTTTAATATTGGTGTGATTATGGGAGTTGGAAATTGTTGATGTTTAATGATTGGTGTGATTATGGGAGTTGGAAATTGTTGATGTTTAATGATTGGTGTGATTATGGGAGTTGGAAATTGTTGATGTTTAATTATTGGTGTGATTGTGGGAGTTGGAAATTGTTGATGTTTAATTATTGGTGTGATTATGTGGAGTTTAGTTTTGTGTTGTTGAATGCTTTTTTTGTTTAACATCCTTCGTTTGAAAGATTGTATTAATATGTGTTTTTGGATTTGCGGGGCTTTTTTCCCCACATGTAATTTGTTCTGTTAGTCCCTGTGAAGCCAATTGGCGGTACAGGTTTTATAATAAATTGTTATATTATACTACTATACTACCATTGTGATCTGTCTTCTGTGTGTTCTTGTTTTGTACGTTATACCGGTGTTGTTTTTTATTCGTGCTGCCCTTTGTCTTTGTGTCGGTCATCTACAGCATGTTTCGTCACGTTTGTGTATCTTGTGACGTACATGTTCAGTTTTTGTTCTTTTTCGTTTCTGTTTACAATGCGAACCGTGGTGCTTGGTGCTCTTTGACCTATTGGGGACACTGCATTGTGGTTTCAAATATAAATCTAGTGGGACAAAATTGTTTGTAACTCGAAACTGATAGATCTTGTAACGTAAACAAAGAAAATCTCCAAAATGCTAAAATTTTGCACTGAATTTTTTAAAACTGCAAGTTATGATGACAGGTATAATCTTATCACTCTGAAAAAATTGCACGGCACAGTTTATATCATACTTTAAATTTCAGAACAAATGTAACACATCATAGAAAATTAATAACACAAAATAATATAGTATATAATATAATAATTATGTAATATGATATAAGCCGCCCCGGTGGCGCAGTGGTCTAAGGCGTTGGTCTCTGATCATTCGCCCGTAAGGGGTCCGGGTTCGAATATCGGTGAGGCATGGATGTTGTGTTTGTCTTACGGCACTGGCTCTCTCCCTTCCCTGGAACCAGTGACCCTAAATTAGGGACGGGCGACTGCTTATAGCCCATTGAGTTGCTCACGGTGGTCGTTAAACCTCCAATCAACAAAAAAAAAAGGGGGGGGGTCCGGGTTCGAACCCCGTTGAGGCATGGATGTTGTGTTTGTCTTACGGCACTGGCTCTCTCCCTTCCCTGGAACCAGTGACCCTAAATTAGGGACGGGCGACTGCTTATAGCCCATTGAGTTGCTCACGGTGGTCGTTAAACCTCCAATCAACAAAAAAAAAAAAAAGGGGGGGGGGTCCGGGTTCGAACCCCGTTGAGGCATGGATGTTGTGTTTGTCTTACGGCACTGGCTCTCTCCCTTCCCTGGAGCCAGTGACCCTAAATTAGGGACGGGCGACTGCTTATAGCCCATTGAGTTGCTCACGGTGGTCGTTAAACCTCCAATCAACAAAAAAAAAAAAAAGGGGGGGGGGTCCGGGTTCGAACCCCGTTGAGGCATGGATGTTGTGTTTGTCTTACGGCACTGGCTCTCTCCCTTCCCTGGAACCAGTGACCCTAAATTAGGGACGGGCGACTGCTTATAGCCCATTGAGTTGCTCACGGTGGTCGTTAAACCTCCAATCAACAAAAAAAAAAAGGGGGGGGTCCGGGTTCGAACCCCGTTGAGGCATGGATGTTGTGTTTGTCTTAGGACACTGGCTCTCTCCCTTCCCTGGAATCAGTGACCCTAAATTAGGGACGGGCAACTGCTTATAGCCCATTGAGTTGCTCATGGTGGTCGTTAAACCTCCAATAAAAAAAAATGATATAAAATATCATGACCTAACATAATGATACGTAATTCATACTGAAAGTAATGATCAAAGCTGTCTTACACAGGCAGATGGTGCATTTGCCTTGGGAGATTGATAGTCAGATGGTTGGAGTGGACTTTCATTGACTGTTTGGAGCAATCGTTGCCTGGTTTGAAAACCGATTTGCAGTTACTAGGCGTGAAACATGGCGGCGGTCCCTGTTGGTGAGAATCGTTTTCCGGCCACAGTTACGTCGCCGATTTTTAGTTGAATGCAGACTACACCACTGTTTGTTGACCTTCTGGACAATACGCTTCGACACATCAACAAATTGGGCGACTTCGTTCACTTTGTGTCCGTGGGCACAGCCAAACACGATGCCTCCTTTTTGCTGCTCAGTAACGTCTGTCATACGACCTATATTGCAGACTAAATTCAACACACACGTTGCTCTTCACTTCTGCACGAGACAGAAATGATCCTGTAGATCACGTAAGTGTTATTTATCTCCCACCAATGCTATCACGACGCCGTCTGTGCAACCGGTAACTTCCTATTGTTATTTCTGTTAGGGGGTGACTAATTTTTTGTCCGGTGTGGTTACTCTTCTTTACGAAAGACGTACTAAAAAGAAAAGGGTTCTTAGCGATAAAGCCGTGTGGAACAAAGTGTAAGGAAACAGCAAAACAGACGAAAGCGCGAGAGGCAGAAATATTAAATTGCGTAATTTTCTTCCTCTTACGTAGACTTCAATCCCGCTTTGCTTTTTTTTTTTAACCAAAAGGGAAATTAAAGATAGCTAATTACATATGGAAGAGTATCAAATGTCTGTAAAAGGGGAACACAGAAAAAAAAAATATGCGAGGGATATCTTCAAAAAAAAAAAAAAATAGGAAGTGAGCTTGACATTAAAACTGAACAGTGGAGAAAGGCCTTTACAATTATGTAAGACAAAAACGAACAAAACAAATAAAAAACAAGAAATAGAAATAGAACCAAAGAAAGAGAATAGTAAAAATAGAGGGCCGTTAGCGATAAAGCAGAGAGAGTGACAATGTAAAAGCAGAGAAAAGGAAAATTATATAAATTACACTGGGTGGTCACTAAATTATGACCACCTACAATACTTTGTAGGTCTTTTCGTCCTCAGTACAGCAGCTATCCGACGTGGCATCGATTCAACATGCACTGAGTGATCACTGAATTATGACCACCTACCTAATACTTCATAGGTCCTCCTTTCGTCCTCAGTACAGCAGCTATCCGACGTGGCATCGATTCAACATACACTGAGTGATCACTGAATTATGACCAGCCACCTAATGTTTTGTAGGTTCTCCTTTCGCCCTCAGTACAGCAGCTATCCGACGTGGCATCGATTCAACATACACTGAGTGATCACTGAATTATGACCAGCCACCTAATGTTTTGTAGGTTCTCCTTTCGCCCTCAGTACAGCAGCTATCCGACGTGGCATCGATTCAACATACACTGAGTGATCACTGAATTATGACCAGCCACCTAATGTTTTGTAGGTTCTTCTTTCGCCCTCAGTACAGCAGCTATCCGACGTGGCATCGATTCAACATACACTGAGTGATCACTGAATTATGACCAGCCACCTAATGCTTTGTTGGTTCTCCTTTCGCCCTCAGTACAGCAGCTGTCCGACATGGCATCGATTCAACATACAATGGGTGATTAATACAGACATTTGACGGGGACGAGGAACATCAAACAGAAGCCATCACTCTTTCCACGTTTATAAGTGAGTTGAGCGATGACCTCCATAAGTGTAAAGAGCGATGACTTCTCTTTGATGTTGATACACTGAGTGATCATTGAATTATGACCCCCTACCTAACACTTCGTAGTACCTCCTTTCGCCCTCAGTACAGCAGCTATCCGACGTGGCATCGATTCAACATACACTGAGTGATCACTGAATTATGACCAGCCACCTAATGCTTTGTAGGTTCTCCTTTCGCCCTCAGTACAGCAGCTATCCGACGTGGCATCGATTCAACATACACTGAGTGATCACTGAATTATGACCACCTACCCAGTATTTCGTAGGTCTTCCTTTCTCCCTCAGTACAGCAGCTATTCGACGTGGCATCGATTCAACATACACAAAGTGATCACTGAATTATGACCACTACCTTATACTTCGTAGTACCTCCTTTCGCCCTCAGTACAGCAGCTATCCGACGTGGCATCGATTCAACATACACTGAGTGATCACTGAAATATGACCAGCCACCTAATGCTTCGTAGGTACTCCTTTCGCCCTCAGTACAGCATCTATCCGACGTGGCATCGATTCAACATACACTGAGTGATCACTGAAATATGACCAGATACCTAATGCTTCGTAGGTACTCCTTTCGCCCTCAGTACAGCATCTATCCGACGTGGCATCGATTCAACATACACTGAGTGATCACTGAAATATGACCAGCCACCTAATGCTTCGTAGGTACTCCTTTCGCCCTCAGTACAGCATCTATCCGACGTGGCATCGATTCAACATACACTGAGTGATCACTGAAATATGACCAGATACCTAATGCTTCGTAGGTACTCCTTCCGCCCTCAGTACAGCAGCTATCCGACGTGGCATCGATTCAACATACACTGAGTGATCACTGAAATATGACCAGATACCTAATGCTTCGTAGGTACTCCTTCCGCCCTCAGTACAGCAGCTATCCGACGTGGCATCGATTCAACATACACAGAGTGATCACTGAAATATGACCAGATACCTAATGCTTCGTAGGTACTCCTTCCGCCCTCAGTACAGCAGCTATCCGACGTGGCATCGATTCAACATACACTGAGTGATCACTGAAATATGACCAGATACCTAATGCTTCGTAGGTACTCCTTCCGCCCTCAGTACAGCAGCTATCCGACGTGGCATCGATTCAACATACACTGAGTGATCACTGAAATATGACCAGATACCTAATGCTTCGTAGGTACTCCTTCCGCCCTCAGTACAGCAGCTATCCGACGTGGCATCGATTCAACATACACTGAGTGATCACTGAAATATGACCAGCCACCTAATACTTCGTAGGCCCTCCTTTCGCGCTCAGTACAGCATCTATCCGACGTGGCATCGATTCAACATACACTGAGTGATCACTGAATTATGACCAGCCACCTAATGCTTTGTAGGTTCTCCTTTCGCCCTCAGTACAGCAGCTATCCGACGTGGCATCGATTCAACATACACTGAGTGATCACTGAATTATGACCACCTACCCAGTATTTCGTAGGTCTTCCTTTCTCCCTCAGTACAGCAGCTATTCGACGTGGCATCGATTCAACATACACAAAGTGATCACTGAATTATGACCACTACCTTATACTTCGTAGTACCTCCTTTCGCCCTCAGTACAGCAGCTATCCGACGTGGCATCGATTCAACATACACTGAGTGATCACTGAAATATGACCAGCCACCTAATGCTTCGTAGGTACTCCTTTCGCCCTCAGTACAGCATCTATCCGACGTGGCATCGATTCAACATACACTGAGTGATCACTGAAATATGACCAGATACCTAATGCTTCGTAGGTACTCCTTTCGCCCTCAGTACAGCATCTATCCGACGTGGCATCGATTCAACATACACTGAGTGATCACTGAAATATGACCAGCCACCTAATGCTTCGTAGGTACTCCTTTCGCCCTCAGTACAGCATCTATCCGACGTGGCATCGATTCAACATACACTGAGTGATCACTGAAATATGACCAGATACCTAATGCTTCGTAGGTACTCCTTCCGCCCTCAGTACAGCAGCTATCCGACGTGGCATCGATTCAACATACACTGAGTGATCACTGAAATATGACCAGATACCTAATGCTTCGTAGGTACTCCTTCCGCCCTCAGTACAGCAGCTATCCGACGTGGCATCGATTCAACATACACTGAGTGATCACTGAAATATGACCAGCCACCTAATACTTCGTAGGCCCTCCTTTCGCGCTCAGTACAGCATCTATCCGACGTGGCATCGATTCAACATACACTGAGTGATCACTGAAATATGACCAGATACCTAATGCTTCGTAGGTACTCCTTTCGCGCTCAGTACAGCATCTATCCGACGTGGCATCGATTCAACATACACTGAGTGATCACTGAATTATGACCACCTACCTAATACTTAGTAGGTACCACTTTCGCCCTTAGTGCAGCAGCTATCCGACGAGGCATCGATTCAACATACACTGAGTGATCACTGAAATATGACCAGATACCTAATGCTTCGTAGGTACTCCTTTCGCCCTCAGTACAGCATCTATCCGACGTGGCATCGATTCAACATACACTGAGTGATCACTGAATTACGACCAGCCACCTAATGCTTCGTAGGTTCTCTTTTCGCCCTCATTACAGCAGCTATCTGACGTGGCATCAATTCAACATACACAAAGTGATCACTGAATTATGACCACTACCTAATACTTCGTAGGTCCTCCTTTCCCCCTCAGTACAGCAGCTATCTAGCGTGACATCGCTTCAATAAGATGCCTGAAGCAGTTGGGAGGTATGGCCAACAAAACTGTGTGTAATACGGCCTTCAATACAGGTATGGAGGCTATTGGTTTCTGCAGACGCCTGATGTGCCATTCCATAGTGTCCCACAAGTATTTTATGAGAATGATATCGTGGGTTCGAAGGCCATTCGACATGCTGTAAGTCTGAACTGTGTTCCTAAAACCATTCATGCACAACATTGGACCTGTGGCTCGGCGCATTGTGATCTTGGAAGACACCGTCGCCATTCCGGAAAAAGGGCAACATTGCTGGGTGTACTGAGTCAGCAAGCAATTCACGATAGTTGCCACCAGTAATACGTCGTTCCACATGCACCAGGGGTCCAGGTTCTGCCAGGTAAACATGCTCCACACCACACAACCGCCTTCACCGGCTTGCACTGTAGAGACCATGCAGGATGTATCGAATGTCTTATCTTGTTTATGCCAAATACACCCACGACCATCCTCGGAGTGGAGAAAAAACGCGATTAGTCAGATCAGCACATTTTTTCTAGTCATCCGTGGTTAGGAGAGGATGCCGTCGGGGTCATCTGCTGTTATAGCCCATACGTGCGAGCGTGCGACTGATGGTCATGACAGATACTGTTCCGTGTTGACCTCTGTTGTATTGGGTAGCTAACTGTTGAACAGTGCTGTTGGCCTCTACGAGTCATCGGACCCGGCGCTAATCTCTCACATGAACCTTTCGCTGTCCTGTACAGTTTTGCTCTGGGTCGTTGTTTGACCATTTTCACGCCAGTCTTGATACACTTTGACTAAGGCGGCTCGCGAACAACTCACCAGTTCAGCCGATCGGGAAATTAAGGCAGTTCTCCGTGCTTCTACAATCTGTCCTTTCTCAAAGTCCGATAAATCCTTCTGTTTTCCCCTCACGCTTCGAATTTTACAACCTACTGCACTACTCACACCTAATACACTGGTGTGCAAAAATTAAGGACGAAGAGGTGAAATTAGCATAACAGCGGAACGAGCAGGCAGAACGGACCGAAAGACCTCTCAAGAGATAGACTAGGGTCCGGTACGGTAGGACATGCACATATATGCAGCATGACGTAGGGGGAGGGAGTGTCGGAAGGGTATAAAGCACACTAGCGGTGTACGCTCAGCAATTCGGTGAAAGCTATTGCACGGTGTACATCGGTTGTAACGACGTCGCGTTGCTGCCACCGTGTGATATGGCCAACAAGCAATCCAGTAGTCGTCATCTGCATGACTTTACCCGAGGTCGCGTCATTGGGAAGTTGGAAGAAGGTCGAAGTGTGACTAGTGTGGCCGAAGAGTTCGGGATCGCTCACAGCATGGTTTCACGAGCTTGGAGAGCATTTCAAACGACAGGAACAGCTGTCAGAGAGTTTAGCCGTGGTCGTCCACGAGCAACCACGGCGGCAGACGACCGGTATATTGTCCTACAGGCGAGAAGAGACAGACGGCAGACAACGAGAGATATCGCAAGACACATGCAACAGACAACTGGACGTCCGTTATCGCGTTTTACCGTGGCCAAGAGCTGCACAAAGGTGGTCTATTTGCACGACGACCAGTACGGTGTGTACCATTAACGCCTGCTCATAGGAGACGGCGGTTTCTGTGGTACCAGGAACCCAAGAACTGGACACATCAGCAATGGGGTCGAGTTCTCTTTACGGATGAGAGCCGATTTAGTCTGACGAGCGATTCTGGACGTATACACATCTGGAGAGAGCAGGGAGCACGCAATCACACCTCCCACATTATCGAAAGGGACCGGTTTGGAGGTGGCGGAGTTCTCGTTTGGGGCGGAATCATGCTTGGTAGCCGTACTGACCTCCACATCTTCCAAGGAGGTTCAGTCACTGGTGTCCGCTATTATACCGAGGTTCACATGCGTCTGTTTAAAGGTGCTGTGGGTCCTGAGTACCTCTTCATGGACGACAACGCTACACCTCATCGTACAGTGGCTGTCGCACGGCTGTTGGAGAGTGAAGATATTCAACGCATGGATTGGCCCCGCAAGGTCCCCGGACCTAAATCCAATCGAACACGTGTGGGACCTTCTCGGGAGACGCTTGGAAGCACGTCACTAGCCGACAGCAACGATTCCGCAGCTGCGATTGGCGCTACAAGAGGAATGGGCCGCGATGCCTCAACAGTTCCTTGAGAACCTCGTCCTCAGCCTGGACAGATGTTGTAAATCCTGCAACGCAGTCAGGGGTGATCATATCTCCTACTAAAGACTGGATTTTTGTTGGCAGCCGCCTGTCACATGGACGTTTCTGTCTTCTGTCCAGTTGTGCTCGAAGCTACCTTTTCAATAAAGTGCCTTTGTATCCTTTGGATTCCTTGTTAGGACGGTTTTCCTCACTTGTCCCATATTCTTACATCTTGGGGATCTTATGGTATGATTTTAGTCGATGTGGAGCACTTCTGCACGACGTTACATTTGAAAAACCGTCTCGTCCTTAATTTTTGCACGCCGGTGTATATGCTACGTCGGGTGGCTAATCGCGCCCTCTCGGAAATCACGTGGTCAATGGGCAGCATCCACTTTTGGTTGGGGTGGTCATACAGTGATCACTCGATGAATATAATTATCTTCCCCTTCCGTAGACTTTACTCCCTTTTTGGTTTTTAAAGAAAATAAAGAGAAAGGATAGCTAATAAAAGACCGAAGAACAGCAAATGTCTAATAAGGAAATACAGAAAAAAAAACAACGAGAAGGAAAGCATTAAAATGAAAACAATAGAGAATGTCTCTAATTATTTATTTAAAACCAAAACGAAGAAAAGAAATGCTTAGAAGCAACACAGGGTAAAAGAAAATTAAGTGGAAGTTTTACGAACGTTAGATCTTTTTGGAAACGAAAGCGGAGCTGACGGATTTACAGTTTCGTTCTGTGTTGACAGAAAATGCGTGTGAAAGGTTATGTTCACAGCTGCTTCGTATGCGCCATAGAATATGGTGAATCCGGCAGACATCTGCCAATCAAATACTCGATGTTAGCCGAGATTTTACGTCATAGAACTGAGCTTGAGCCATCTGATGATTTTTCTTCTCGCCTACGACTTGGCCTTCATGGTGCCTTGACTTTCAATGCTTTCACAATCCTTGCACAACGTCATCGCATTGGCGTGACGCGTACTTCTTTCGTGGAAAGAAATTCATCAGGACCTATATTAACGTAAGGATAACAGAATCAATTGACGTCAGGAACTGAAGAATACGGAACAACCATATTCGTCCACTACATTACTTTGCAACCGATGTAAGACTTAAACACTCCCCTTTTTGGATATAAGTTATACGATGATTTTTTTTCTAAAAACAGAATCGTGGATCCCAAGTAGCCTAATATTTCGTAATAACGCATTATAGAAACTGGGTTGTCACGAACTACGCCGAAAATGCTAGACAACAAACCTGGTAATTACTAGGAAACGGATTTTCAGGTTCTAAAAAACAAAAATGTTACTTATTTTTAATATGCTAATAATTACAAAAATATTTGCTAATAACAGTAAAATATTTGCAAAAATCATACAATGCAATGATTATGATACGCTTTCCAGCATACCAAAAATCATTACTCAAGTTATGAGGGGCCGCCCCGGTGGCGCAGTGGTCTAAGCGATGGCCTCTGATCATTCGTCCGAAAGGGGTCCGGGTTCGAATCCCGGTGAGGCATAGATGTTGTGTTTGTCTTACGGCACTGGCTCTCTCCCTTCCCTGGAACCAGTGACCCTAAATTAGGGACGGGCGACTGCTTATAGCCCATTGAGTTGCTCACGGTGGACGTTAAACCTCCAATTGAAAAAAAAAAAAAAAAAAAGTTATGAGGATAATGGTTCTGGAATAAATCTCGCTCCTGTGTCCCGACCTTTGACCCCATTTCGATGATATTTAACAGAATGGGTTCAGTATACCTCCGGAATAACATACTAACGTCTTGTCGCAATAGAAATATTTTTAATCAAGTTATGAGGATAACGGCTGTGGAATAAATCTCGCTCCCGTGCCCTGACCTTTGAGCCTATTTCGATGACATTAAACAGAATTGGTTCAGTACACCTCCGGAACAACATGTTGAAGTTTTGTCACAATAGAAGCATTTTTAGTTAAGTTATGAGGATAATGGCTGTGGAATAAATCTCGCTACTGTGCCCTGACCTTTGACCCCATTCCGATGATATTCAACAGAACCGGTTCAGTTTACCTCCGGAACGACACACTAAAGTTTTGTCGTAATAGAAGCATTTTTAGTGAAGTTATGAGGATAAGGGCTGTGGAATACCTTTGACCCCATTTCGATGATATAAACAGAACCGGTTCAGTACATCTCCTGAACAACATGATAAAGTTTTGTCGCAATCGAAGCATTTTTACGTAAGTTATGACGCATAAGAGCAATGAAATGGATCCCCTCCTATGCCCTGACCTTTGAACCCATTTCGTCCATTTTCAATAGGGTTCGTCCATAGGTGGTCTCCTACCACATACCAAAATTTCATGGAAATCGAACCATTTTTATGCGACGTATCGTACGGACAGACAGACGGACAAAGTTGGAGCATTACGCTTCTGCAACCTACGGTTGGAAAGCGTAAAAAAACATTTGCTAAAAATAAAAATATTTTTTCTTTAATGATAATGTAACCAGTTACACTGCTGTTTGTGAAAATTGCAACACCAAGAAAGAATCGCACTATTCAAACAAAATGTACACTGACGGAAAAAAAAATCCCAACACCAAGAAGGGGTTGTGTTAGATAAACGACAGTTGGTAGGCGGTGAGAGTACATCTGTAAGATGACGTCTATGCAAATTTCGCGCTCGGCGCATACGTGTGGCGCTAGTAGCGCCCCTCGGAACATGCAAAGCAGGTTTGCTGTAAATACGTGTGTAACGTTCGTGAGCGTTAGTTATCGTTGAGATTCGACGTAGGGTGTTGATGTTAGTCAAGAATGCCTTTAAGAAGACGAAGAAGCCATTATCAACAGCTCGCGGAGTTTGAACGAGGTCGTGTAATAGGGCTACGAGAATGTGGATTTTCTTTCCGCAATATTGCAGAACGACTTGGCAGGAATGTAGCCACTGTGCATGATTGTTGGCAGCGGTGGTGAAGGGAGGTACTGCCTCAAGAAGACCGGGTTCCGGCAGGCCACGTGGCACCTCTGAGAGGGAAGACCGCCGTGTACGGCGTATGGCCGTGGCGCATCGTACCGCGTCTGCGGCAGCAATTCGAGCTGCAGTTGCCACCACAGTGACACAACGAACTGTTACAAATCGGTTACTTAAAGGACAGCTCCGAGCCAGACGCCCTGTGGCGTGCATTCCACTTACTCCAAACCACTGCCGTTTGCGACGTCAGTGGTGTCAAGCTAGAGCTCATTGGAGGACGGAGTGGAGATCTGTTGTGTTTTCTGATGAAAGCCGGTTCTGCCTGTGTGCCAGTGATGGCCGTGTGTTGGTTAGAAGGAGGCCAGGTGAGCGCCTGCAACCAACCTGTCTGCGGCCGAGACACACTGGACCTACGTCGGTCTGGTGATTCAACCTGTTGTGCTGCCATTCATGAACAGCATTCCAGGGGGTGTTTTTCAACTGGACAACGCTCGCCCGCCATACCGCTGTTGCAACCCAACAGGCTCTACAGAGTGTCGACATGTTGCCGTGGCCTGCTAGATCACCAGATCTTTCTCCAATCGAGCACGTATGGGGCATCATTGGACTACAACTCCAGCGTCACCCCCAACCAGCATTATCCGCCCCTGTATTGACCGACCAAGTGCAACAGGCATGGAACTCCATCCCACAAACTGACATCCAGCACCTGTACGACACAATGCATGAACGTTTGCGTGCTTGCATTCAACATTCTGGCGGTTACACCGGTTATTAATGTACCAGCATTTCACATTTAAAATGGCTCTTCTCGCGCTTACAATAAGCTGTGATCTTGAAACCTTAATCGATCAAATATGTTACCTATACAAATGTATTGCCGCCATTTCATTCCTCTACAACTATTTTTTCGCGGTGTTGGGATGGTTTTTTTTTCGTCAGTGTATATTACAGATTCCTCATGTTACAGGAGATAACAGATTTGTACAACTATATACGAGTTTTTCGCTTCAAAAATGAGTATCGTGCAAAGCCTCCTCTAACAACAAAACGTAGCATTGGCCGGAAGAGGTTTTTGATATCGTACTGGGGAATCAAGGTTAATAGACAGTAAGGTTTGCTCATCCGCCCTCCCTCGCAGCGGAAGTGCCGGTCCCTTACGTAGTGACGTCAGAGTACCACGCGAAGCAGCCAGCAGGACGGATAGACTGTTAATACAATTGAAGCACTCGCGGGAGAAATGTCAACAACTTTTTACTCAAATACGCTCTGAATCTGAAAGCTTGCAACCAAGATGTAATGCAGAAGCACATCTGTAATATAATCAGGAAAAACGGACATCCATGTGAATATTTTATTTAGAGTAAACCGAGAATGTGAAGAAACTTATTATGCATTTCTTTCATTTTTTTTTCAAATCTGTTTATTTTTTTTTTTTTTTTGATTGGAGGTTTAACGACCACCGTGAGCAACTCAATGGGCTATAAGCAGTCGCCCGTCCCTAATTTAGGGTCACTGGTTCCAGGGAAGGGAGAGAGCCAGTGCCGTAAGACAAACACAACATCCATGCCTCACCGGGATTCGAACCCGGACCCCTTCCGGACTAATGACCAGAGGCCAACGCCTTAGACCACTGCGCCACCGGGGCGGCAAATCTGTTTAATCTAAATATCTAAATAGGATATTGACAAAGGAAAAGTGCAGGGGCAGTGATTATACCTTCTAATTTATTTATATGCAACTGTCATACTGTCTTTAAATAAATTCAAAAGAAGAAAAAAAACTTATAAGATTATGCTGTCAGAACCTCATGAAGAAATCATTTTATGCGGAACAAATAAAAACTTGAGTAGCATTCCTCTAACTTGCTTAATTAAAAAGTTGGAAATTAATCTCACTAAATGCTCTGTTATTATTTGTAACTAATCGCTGAACAGAAAAGTTAAAATCATGGATCTTTGCAATTTTTGTTTCTTTAGTCATATTTTATTCGCTAAATTTTGAGGACTTTAAGAATCGAAACATTATTTAACGTAAAAAAATTCTTTCTTCACTTACCTTTGCCATGTTCCTTAGGTAACTTATAACGAAGTAAATTTCTCCGTCATTTTTGGTCTACGAATCCGAGGCCGCTTATTCCGGAACAAGTCGCTCTACCAACTGAGCTACGCAGACATTTATTCTGATTCCTATCTGCCTTTATGTCGTGTGCGTCCTGCTGGCAGGTACGTCACATCTCCCCCCGCCCCCGAAAGAGGGCCGGGGGCATGGCCCACGGGTCAGCCGTGACCACGAATCGTTGCAGGCAGCCATCCACTGTAGAACGTGCGCTTGAGAACTCCCAGTCAATCTGCTGTGTGGAATGCAACATCACACATTTTTATTTTTCGAAGCGCTGGAGAAGGAACTCTCTGATTTTTCCTGTCTCGCGGTGTGGAAATAACATCACACCAATGCGAGATTTTGAACGGCCGGCTCATCCGGATGCCATTATAACGAAGTAAATTTCTTCGTCATTTTTGGTCTGCGCCGGGATTCGAACCCGAGGCCGCTTATTCCGGAACAAGTCGCTCTACCAACTGAGCTACGCAGACATTTATTCTGATTCCTATCTGCCTTTATGTCGTGTGCGTTCTGCTGGCAGGTACGTCACAAACTGTTTTAACCAGTTTTCTCTTCTTGGGTTGGCAATATATTTTTTGCTGAGCGTTAATATGGCGCATACGGACCATAATTCGGGTTTTCATGAATAGTTTGATGGCAGGATGCACATTTGGAGGGAACTGATGGGCAGAAGCTTCCACTGCGGTGTGAACAATTCTTTTAACTTTCCTTAATTTATTTTTCCCATGTAGTTTAAAAAAATTCTTCTAGTTGGATAACCATGCTCATCCACTCATTTGTTGGATGTTGCAAGCAGCCTCTGCTTATGACGCTAATCCAGTCGCAAAGAATTCCTTTTTCTTGCACTATAGGTCCAGAGGTGAATTTTTGTCCCCCAGCCCAGGACACGTTGTTTGGCATTTAAATGCAACATATCCAGCAAGGTATCGTAAAGCTTGGTACGATATGCTGTCACTAGAAGACGTAATTGCAGTTGTGGGTTCTTCGCGAAGTGCAGCCGTAATTTCATTTTCACTTGTATGGGCCGCCCCGGTGGCGCAGTGGTCTAAGGCGATGGCCTCTAATCATTCGTCCGAAAGGGGTCCGGGTTCGAATCCCGGTGAGGCATGGATGTTGTGTTTGTCTTACGGCACTGGCTCTCTCCCTTCCCTGGAACCAGTGACCCTAAATTAGGGACGGGCGACTGCTTATAGCCCATTGAGTTGCTCGCGGTGGTCGTTAAACCTCCAGCCCAACAACAACCACTTGTGTGGGCTGTTTCATCATTGCAGGATGCATTATTGTGTAAGACACAGGAAGACGAGAGCATGGAGACAGTTTAATAATGTTGTTCTGACTCAGGCAAAACGTTAGATTTCTGACAGTTCCAGACTACTTTTCCAAGTACCAGCAGTCTGAGACGATTTTGAAATTCCAGTGGTGAAGGGTGATCATAGGTATTCCCTGCTGCACGTATCTGTGAGAAAATTTTTTTCTAGGACATCTTGATTAACTCTGTGAGTTAAAAAATATTTTAGCTCATATTTTTCACTTAGAATCTTGTGGACAGCCATTACGGATGTAATACTGACCAGAAGACCTTGCTGAAATGGTAGGGCGTTTTTTCTTCCAACAACGCGCATCTGCGAAAAAGTGTTGTAAGCCTCATTCAGAAGTTGAAATTGCTGTTGATTGTTACCTAAAGCACATCGGAATGGTTTGTCTGAGAATGGTTGCCTCGAATTCATTGTATCAAAAAATCTGTCAACAAGAAGAATAAAATTTGCTGCTTCATCATCTTCGGGAAATAAATATTCGATGGCATTTCCAACACGCTCCGAAAGCAACTGTACAGCATAACGTACAATCTGCCTATTTGCTCCTTTAACACGTATGTGTGTTTCACTCATATTATACGCTATTTTTAATTCCTTACTGTCCTTCTCTAATAGCTTTTCAAATAGGGAGCAATTTATCACTATATTTCTTATTTTTATGCCACTGTCCAAAATATGGTTTCGCAATAACTTTACCATATGCGGAATGTCAGCAAATACATTTATATGTCTGTTTTTGTCGAAAGGATTTTCAAAGAACGGACTCTCAGGCGATATAGCCAATTCTTTCCATAATTTCTGATTTAAAGCTCCCAGATCTGAAGTAAGAGCAAATACAGGAAACACGATATTTTCTACGGCACAAATTACATTAATATTTGCCGCCCCGGTGGCGCAGTGGTCTAAGGCAATGGCCTCTGATCATTCGTCCGAAAGGGGTCCGGGTTCGAATCCCGGTGAGGCATGGATGTTGTGTTTGTCTTACGGCACTGGCTCTCTCCCTTCCCTGGAACCAGTGACCCTAAATTAGGGACGGGCGACTGCTTATAGCCCATTGAGTTGCTCACGGTGGTCGTTAAACCTCCAATCAAAAAAAAAAAAAAAAAAAAACATTAATATTTCTCTGAGACTGGAACCACTAACGTCAAAATCGTAAACTACTGGTTGTTTCCAGGGATTAACAAGTCCTCTTGCCATGAATACCAGTACGTACCTACACGGTCCTATAACTTCATCTGTTTCAATATTATAGCACATTTTGCTGGAAACTTTCATTTCATCTATAGAAATTACGCATGTTCTTTCGGCTTCAGTCATTTGCATTCCTTGGCTCTGCATCAGTTTTAAAGTTGTGGCTTGAATTCCAGGTGAACATTTAATTGTAGCTACCCATCGGCGCAACGTTAACAAAGCAGGAAGCGGAATATTAACTTTATTTCTCAAGTAGTGATATGCTCTCCTGGAAACGGTTCTTAATGTTATTGCAGCTGCAATATCAGTAGAATTCCAAACAATCCGTTTTTGGCCTAACAAAACCCTTATCTGTCCTGGAGTAAACACTGTAGAAAACAAATTTTTTATGCACATTTCTCTGTCTTGTTTTCTCATCTTTCCGTAACCTTCGCAATTCTAATAATTCTTTCTGCATTTGATTCTGTTTTACTTTGAGGACTTTTACACGTAAAGTTAGACTATGGTTTGAAGAGCTCAAATATAATATTTGTTTTTTCAGCTTTTCATTTTCCTTCATCAAAATATAATTTTCCTTCAATAGAATTTCATTTTCTGTTTTCAGGTCTTTCATACATTCAATTTCAGTATTTTTATCATTGGCACTCCACATGTCTTCCACAAAATTTCCTCTGCATTATCAGAGTTTATCAAATCGCCAACAAGATCAGTTCGTTTCCTTTTCTCCTGTCTATTCTTTCTCTCTGAATTAGAATTTACATTAAAGTTTCCCGGGAGGTTTAAACTTGGTACAGCTGTGTCCTTTAGCAATTTGCGGATAGGCAAACCTAGAAGTTCATTCCTTAAATCGCGTTCGTAGTCTTCCTCAGGAAAATGTTCCGAACAAATAGCTGAATTCATTTCGTTGAAACTGTCAGCTCGTTTGCATCTCAATTTCCATGTTTTACGCAAAACTTCATTTTTCGGAAACCTATGGTAATGAATGCCATTCCTTCTGGTTTTCGAATAATAATTTTGACACGTTGCTATTGCGCACGAACCAGGCATGTTCAGTGTTTAACGTATAACCAAGGAAAAGAAAATTTGTTTGCTACAAATACCTAGCTTCAAATGAGACAATGTAGCTTTCAGACCCTGAACCAGAAAAACGGGAGCAAGCAGCTTTAGACGGATGGGGTGTGGAGATCTCCGGGACTGTGACGTCACGAAGGCGACCCCTGAGACAGTGCTCAGCGGAAGTGTCGGATGAGCATAACCTTGAAGTCTACTAACCTTGCTGGGGAATAACCTGCTTCTATGCAAGAGCAGAGTTCATTTGTGGTGACTGGCGGACACGCTTGATCGACCATGTCCCAGAATGTTCGATCGGGAACAAATCCGCAAACGTGCAGGCCATGGAAGAAGCCGTATCATCCGTGCATTGAATAGGTCTTGGACATTTCGAACCACATGCAGCCGAGCATTATCTTCCGTGGCCGCGGACCAATAATAGTTTGTTTGCATGCGTTTTCCCATTTGCTTAACATGGCGTTATGTTGCAGGGTTTCAGGAAAATCGCGATTTTAAGAAATTTATTAACGACGTGTTTAACTTTTGCTGATCGTGCTAATAAATTCTGCCACCTGAATTGTATACAGGAAGGAATAATTTTCCTTAATTTTCCTCTAAAAAGGACGAAATTGTTAAAGCAATGGCTGTACAAAATTAAACACGATGATTTCCATCCTAATGTTCGTTCCCCAATATGTTCTGCTCACTTTAACGAAAAAGATTTTGGATATTATTACACTGCGAATCAAACGCAGTTGAAACCTCGTAGCCTTTCTTTGAATTTATTTCTCAAAAAAAAAAAAAAAAAAAAAATTAGGTAGGAGGAGAAAACTGACGTTGTATTGGGATCAGTAAATGACGAATTAAATTCTACGTTGTGACGTGCCTGCCCAGCGGGACGCACACGACATAAAGGCACATAGCAGCCAGAACGAGCGTCCGCGTAGCTCAATTGGTAGAGTGACTTATTCCGGAATGAGGGGACCCGGGTTCGAGCCCCGGCGTGGACAAAAATGACGGAGAAATTTACTTCGTTATAATGGCGCCTGAACTTTCCGGATGACCCGGCCGTTCAAAATCTCGCAATGGTGTGATGTTCTTTTCACACCGCGAGAGAGGAAAAATCAGAGAATCCCCTCTCCAGCGCTTCGAAAAATAAAAAAAAAAAAAAATGACTGGGAGTTCTCAAGTGCACGTTCTGCAGTGGATGGCTGCCTGCAAAGATTCATGGTCACGGCTGACCCGTGGGCCATGCCCCCGGCCCTCTTTCGGTAGGGGGGGATGTGACGTACAAACGCTGCCTGCGACGATTCGTGGTCACGGCTGACACGTGGGCCATGCCCCGGCACTCTTTCGGGGGGGGGCGAATGTGACGTACAAAGGCAGATAGCAATCAGAACGAACGTCTGCGTAGCTCAATTGGTACAGTGACCTATTCCGGAATGAGGGGACCCGGGTTCGAGCCCCGAGGTGGGCAAAAATGACGCCGAAATTTACTTCGTTATAATGGCGCCCGAACTTTCCGGATGACCCGACCGTTCAAAATCTCGCAATGGTGTGATGTTATTTCTACACCGCGAGAGAGGAAAAATCAGAGAATCCCTTCCCCAGAAAAAAAATTGACTGGAAGTTCTCAAGTGCACGTTCTACAGCGGATGGCTGCCTGCGACGATTCATGGTCACGGCTCACCCGTGGGCCATGCCCCCGGTCCTCTTTCGGGGGAGGGATGTGACGTACAAAGGCTGCCTGCGACGATTCATGGTCACGGCTGACCCGTGGGCCATACCCCGGCCCTCTTTCGGGGGGGGGGCCAGATGTGACGTGCCTGACCAGCAGGACGCACACGACATAAAGGCAGATAGCAGCCAGAACGAAGTCCGCGTAGCTCAAGTGGTACAGTGACTTATTCCGGAAAGAGGGGACCCGGGTCCTAGCCCCGGCGTGTATAAAAATGACGGAGAAATTTACTTCGTTATAACGTTCTTTCCCCAAACATATCTATAATTTTTCTTTTATTTAATGTTACGCATTCATTTAATTTTTAAACAGATGCCTAGCGTGCGAACCCTAGTTTGTTTCCATATTATGTATTTCTCTGGGCTTCCAAATGTTTTGTTTTGCAAAAAAAGGGTTCCCAAGTTCATGTCTCAGATATTCCGCCAATGTCTGACAATAAGAACATGAAAAATTACTGTACCGTGTACGAGAAATGCTCCATTAAAAACTTCATGATGACTAATTTCGATGTTTTCGTGCGCCATGCGAAATAAGCATCGAACACAAAATTGCCTTGGTATGTTTTTGCAACCTTGATTTGTTCGAAGAAATTAACTTTTTCTTCTTCGCTCTATTAATTCGTTGGCAGACTCCATGACGTTAAGATTGCAAAACTTAGCCAACAGTACGGGATAATCAAATAGCGACAACATTGAATCACCAGCCATGTTGGTCAGCAGAAATCCACTTCAGACGTCACATGAATAACGTCCATTGGTATCAGGCGCGATCGCAAATTGAATCTATTGTGCCCCCAAACCATAACGCTAGACCATTATGTTACTGCAAAGAGCTTTCACTATATCTTCGAACACGTATGCGATCATCATGCATGGTGCATCACTTTGAATCGTGACTCGTCGGGAAACACGACCTGTCGTCAATCAGCGCGCCAGTGTCTGTATTCCAGAACCCATTGCAGCCTGATGCGTCTGTAGTTGAGGATCAAAGGAATGCGCAGCAATGGTTTCCTAGCAACCAGTCCTCTGTTAAGCAGACGACGTCGAACGGTGCAGGAGAACAAAGCCTGACCTGTGACAGAGCTCCACTGCTGCACTAACACTGTGAATGCTGCTGTGCGATCGGTTACCACCATACGGTAGAGGTGTCTGTCATCCCGTGCTGTCGTGCGATTTTGTGGTCCAATTCCCGGATTTCTGTGCGTCCGAGCCTCATGTGTCCACTGACGCCTCGTTCGCATCCCTGTATTAGCGTTTCGTCCCGTACAATTGGAAATTTCGTGGGCCAACTATCCTTCTTGGCTCAAAGCCCGTCAGGTGTTATAAGGCAACCTTCTTCGACGACGTGGCATAGTATGACACGAGAAACATCCTTTCGATTCAATGTCGGCTCTTTTCTTTTCTTTTTCTCATTGAAGGTTTAACGGCCACCGTGAGCAACTCCATGTGCTATAAGCAGTCGCCTTTCCCTAATTTAGGGCTGCTGGTTCCAGGGAAGGGAGAGAGCCAGTACCGTAAGACAGACGCAGCATCCATGCCCCACGGGATTCGAACCCGAACCCTTCTTGGACGAATGGTTACAAGCCAGCGCTTAGACCACTGAGCCACCGGGGCGGCATGTCGGCTCTCCACTGATTGCAACATCAGATCAGATCATATGTAGAGAATTTCAGGAAGGGAGTGTCTGACCCCAGGTATTAAACAACCCTTAGAAATAGGAAGCTAGGAGATTTGGGCTAGAGTGCCCGATAGGAAAGTGACACGGAAGCGAGGTAGAAGACGCCCTTATTTAGTACCGGGGGCCAGTACCCGGGGTCCGACGGCTTAACGTGCCCATCAGATCAGATCAGATCATATGTAGAGAATTTCAGGAAGGGAGTGTCTGACCCCAGGTATTAAACAACCCTTAGAAATAGGAAGCTAGGAGATTTGGGATAAAGTGCCCGATAGGAAAATCACACAGAAGCGAGGTAGAAGACGCCCTTATTTACTACCGGGGGCCAGTACCCGGGGTCCGACGGCTTAATGTGCCCATCAGATCAGATCAGATCATATATAGAGGATTTTAGGAAGGGAGTGTCTGACCCCAGGTCTTAAACAACCCTTAGAAATAGGAAGCTAGGAGATTTGGGCTAGAGTGCCCGATAGGAAAGGGATACGGAAGCGAGGTAGAAGACGCCCTTATTTACTACCGGAGGGCCAGTACCCGGGGTCCGACGGCTTAATGTGCCCATCAGATCAGATCAGATCAGATCATATGTAGAGGATTTTAGGAAGGGAGTGTCTGACCCCAGGTCTTAAACAACCCTTAGAAATAGGAAGCTAGGAGATTTGGGATAGAGTGCCCGGCAGGAAAGCCACACGGAAGCGAGGTAGAAGACGCCCTTATTTACTACCGAGGGCCAGTACCCGGGGTCCGACGTCTTAACGTGCCCGTCAGATCAGATCAGATCATATGTAGAGGATTTTAGGAAAGGAATGTCTGACCCCAGGTCTTAAACAACCCTTAGAAATAGGAAACTAGGAGATTTGGGCTAGAGTGCCCAATAGGAAAGGGATACGGAAGCGAGGTAGAAGACGCCCTTATTTACTACCGGAGGGCCAGTACCCGGGGTCCGACGGCTTAATGTGCCCAGCAGATCAGATCATATGTAGAGGATTTTAGGAAGGGAGTGTCTGACCCCAGGTCTTAAACAACCCTTAGAAATAGGAAGCTAGGAGATTTGGGATAGAGTGCCCGATAGGAAAGTCACACGGAAACGAGGTAGAAGACGCCCTTATTTACTACCGGGGGCCAGTACCCGGGGTCCGACGGCTTAATGTGCCCATCAGATCAGATCAGATCATATGTAGAGAATTTCAGGAAGGGAGTGTCTGACCCCAGGTATTAAACAACCCTTAGAAATAGGAAGCTAGGAGATTTGGGATAAAGTGCCCGATAGGAAAATCACACAGAAGCGAGGTAGAAGACGCCCTTATTTACTACCGGGGGGCCAGTACCCGGGGTCCGACGGCTTAATGTGCCCATCAGATCAGATCAGATCATATGTAGAGGATTTTAGGAAGGGAGTGTCTGACCCCAGGTCTTAAACAACCCTTAGAAATAGGAAGCTAGGAGATTTGGGATAGAGTGCCCGGCAGGAAAGCCACACGGAAGCGAGGTAGAAGACGCCCTTATTTACTACCGAGGGCCAGTACCCGGGGTCCGACGTCTTAACGTGCCCGTCAGATCAGATCAGATCATATGTAGAGGATTTTAGGAAAGGAATGTCTGACCCCAGGTCTTAAACAACCCTTAGAAATAGGAAACTAGGAGATTTGGGCTAGAGTGCCCAATAGGAAAGGGATACGGAAGCGAGGTAGAAGACGCCCTTATTTACTACCGGAGGGCCAGTACCCGGGGTCCGACGGCTTAATGTGCCCAGCAGATCAGATCATATGTAGAGGATTTTAGGAAGGGAGTGTCTGACCCCAGGTCTTAAACAACCCTTAGAAATAGGAAGCTAGGAGATTTGGGATAGAGTGCCCGATAGGAAAGTCACACGGAAACGAGGTAGAAGACGCCCTTATTTACTACCGGGGGGCCAGTACCCGGGGTCCGACGGCTTAATGTGCCCAGCAGATCAGATCAGATCATATGTAGAGGATTTTAGGAAGGGAATGTCTGACCTCAGGTCTTAAACAACCCTTAGAAATAGGAAGCTAAGATATTTGGGATAGAGTGCATGATAGGAAAGCCACACGAAAGAGAGGTAGAAGACGCCCTTATTTACTACCGGGGGGCCAGTACCCGGGATCCGACGGCTTAATGTGCCCATTAGATCAGATCAGATCAGATCATATGTAGAGGATTTTAGGAAGGGAGTGTCTGACCCCAGGTCTTAAACAACCCTTAGAAATAGGAAGCTAGGAGATTTGGGCTCGAGTGCCCGATAGGAAAGTCACACGGAAGCGAGGTAGAAGACGCCCTTATTTACTACCGGAGGGCCAGTACCCGGGGTCCGACGGCTTAATGTGCCCATCAGATCAGATCAGATCATATGTAGAGGATTTTAGGAAGGGAGTGTCTGACCCCAGGTCTTAAACAACCCTTAGAAATAGGAAGCTAGGAGATTTGGGCTAGAGTGCCCGATAGGAAAGTGACACGGAAGCGAGGTAGAAGACGCCCTTATTTACTACCGGGGGGCCAGTACCCGGGGTCCGACGGCTTAATGTGCCCATCAGATCAGATCATATGTAGAGGATTTTAGGAAGGGAGTGTCTGACCCCAGGTCTTAAACAACCCTTAGAAATAGGAAGCTAGGAGATTTGGGCTAGAGTGCCCGATAGGAAAGTGACACGGAAGCGAGGTAGAAGACGCCCTTATTTACTACCGGGGGGCCTGTACCCGGGGTCCGACGGCTTAATGTGCCCATCAGATCAGATCAGATCATATGTAGAGGATTTTAGGAAGGGAGTGTCTGACCCCAGGTCTTAAACAACCCTTAGAAATAGGAAGCTAGGAGATTTGGGATAGAGTGCCCGATAGGAAAGTCACACGGAAGCGAGGTAGAAGACGCCCTTATTTACTACCGGGGGCCAGTACCCGGGGTCCGACGGCTTAATGTGCCCATCAGATCAGATCAGATCATATGTAGAGGATTTTAGGAAGGGAGTGTCTGACCCCAGGTCTTAAACAACCCTTAGAAATAGGAAGCTAGGAGATTTGGGCTAGAGTGCCCGATAGGAAAGAGACACGGAAGCGAGGTAGAAGACGCCCTTATTTACTACCGGGGGCCAGTACCCGGGGTCCGACGGCTTAATGTGCCCATCAGATCAGATCAGATCATATGTAGAGGATTTTAGGAAGGGAGTGTCTGACCCCAGGTCTTAAACAACCCTTGGAAATAGGAAGCTAGGAGATTTGGGCTAGAGTGCCCGATAGGAAAGAGACACGGAAGCGAGGTAGAAGACGCCCTTATTTACTACCGGAGGGCCAGTACCCGGGGTCCGACGGCTTAATGTGCCCATCAGATCAGATCATATGTAGAAGATTTTAGGAAGGGAGTGTCTGACCCCAGGTCTTAAACAACCCTTAGAAATAGGAAGCTAGGAGATTTGGGCTAGAGTGCCCGATAGGAAAGTCACACGGAAGCGAGGTACAAGACGCCCTTATTTACTACCGGGGGGCCAGTACCCGGGGTCCGACGGCTTAATGTGCCCATCAGATCAGATCAGATCATATGTAGAGGATTTCAGGAAGGGAGTGTCTTACCCCAGGTCTTAAACAACCCTTAGAAATAGGAAGCTAGGAGATTTGGGATAGAGTGCCCGATAGGAAAGTCACACGGAAACGAGGTAGAAGACGCCCTTATTTACTACCGGGGGGCCAGTACCCGGGGTCCGACGGCTTAATGTGCCCATCAGATCAGATCAGATCATATGTAGAGGACTTTAGGAAGGGAGTGTCTGACCCCAGGTCTTAAACAACCCTTAGAAATAGGAAGCTAGGAGATTTGGGATAGAGTGCCCGATAGGAAAGTCACACGGAAACGAGGTAGAAGACGCCCTTATTTACTACCGGAAGGCCAGTACCCGGGGTCCGACGGCTTAATGTGTCCATCAGATCAGATCAGATCATATGTAGAGGATTTTAGGAAGGGAGTGTCTGACCCCAGGTCTTAAACAACCCTTAGAAATAGGAAGCTAGGAGATTTGGGCTAGAGTGCCCGATAGGAAAGTCACACGGAAGCGAGGTAGAAGACGCCCTTATTTACTACCGGGGGGCCAGTACCCGGGGTCCGACGGCTTAATGTGCCCATCAGATCAGATCAGATCATATGTAGAGGATTTTAAGAAGGGAGTGTCTGACCCTAGGTCTTAAACAACCCTTAGAAATAGGAAGCTAAGATATTTGGGATAGAGTGCCCGATAGGAAAGCCACACGAAAGAGAGGTAGAAGACGCCCTTATTTACTACCGGTGGGCCAGTACCCGGGGTCCGACGGCTTAATGTGCCCAGCATATCAGATCATATGTAGAGGATTTTAGGAAAGGAATGTCTGACCCCAGGTCTTAAACAACCCTTAGAAATAGGAAACTAGGAGATTTGGGCTAGAGTGTACGATAGGAAAGTCACATGGAAGAGAGGTAGAAGACGCCCTTATTTACTACCGGGGGCCAGTACCCGGGGTCCGACGGCTTAATGTGCCCATCAGATCAGATCAGATCATATGTAGGGGATTTTAGGAAGGGAGTGTCTGACCCCAGGTCTTAAACAACCCTTAGAAATAGGAAGCTAGGAGATTTGGGATAGAGTGCCCGATAGGAAAGTCACACGGGAGCGAGGTAGAAGACGCCCTTATTTACTACCGGGGGCCAGTACCCGGGGTCCGACGGCTTAATGTGCCCAGCAGATCAGATCATATGTAGAGGATTTTAGGAAGGGAGTGTCTGACCCCAGGTCTTAAACAACCCTTAGAAATAGGAAGCTAGGAGATTTGGGATAGAGTGCCCGATAGGAAAGTCACACGGAAACGAGGTAGAAGACGCCCTTATTTACTACCGGGGGCCAGTACCCGGGGTCCGACGGCTTAATGTGCCCAGCAGATCAGATCATATGTAGAGGATTTTAGGAAGGGAGTGTCTGACCCCAGGTCTTAAACAACCCTTAGAAATAGGAAGCTAGGAGATTTGGGCTAGAGTGCCCGATAGGAAAGTCACATGGAAGCGAGGTAGAAGACGCCCTTATTTACTACCGGGGGGCCAGTACCCGGGGTCCGACGGCTTAATGTGCCCATCAGATCAGATCAGATCATATGTAGGGGATTTTAGGAAGGGAGTGTCTGACCCCAGGTCTTAAACAACCCTTAGAAATAGGAAGCTAGGAGATTTGGGATAGAGTGCCCGATAGGAAAGTCACACGGAAACGAGGTAGAAGACGCCCTTATTTACTACCGGGGGCCAGTACCCGGCGTCCGACGGCTTAATGTGCCCAGCAGATCAGATCAGATCAGATCATATGTAGAGGATTTTAGGAAGGGAGCGTCTGACCCCAGGTCTTAAACAACCCTTAGAAATAGGAAGCTAGGAGATTTGGGCTAGAGTGCCTTATAGGAAAGTCACACCGAAGCGAGGTAGAAGACGCCCTTATTTACTACCGGAAGGCCAGTACCCGGGGTCCGACGGCTTAATGTGTCCATCAGATCAGATCAGATCATATGTAGAGGATTTTAGGAAGGGAGTGTCTGACCCCAGGTCTTAAACAACCCTTAGAAATAGGAAGCTAGGAGATTTGGGCTAGAGTGCCCGATAGGAAAGTCACACGGAAGCGAGGTAGAAGACGCCCTTATTTACTACCGGGGGGCCAGTACCCGGGGTCCGACGGCTTAATGTGCCCATCAGATCAGATCAGATCATATGTAGAGGATTTTAAGAAGGGAGTGTCTGACCCTAGGTCTTAAACAACCCTTAGAAATAGGAAGCTAAGATATTTGGGATAGAGTGCCCGATAGGAAAGCCACACGAAAGAGAGGTAGAAGACGCCGTTATTTACTACCGGTGGGCCAGTACCCGGGGTCCGACGGCTTAATGTGCCCAGCATATCAGATCATATGTAGAGGATTTTAGGAAAGGAATGTCTGACCCCAGGTCTTAAACAACCCTTAGAAATAGGAAACTAGGAGATTTGGGCTAGAGTGCCCGATAGGAAAGTCACATGGAAGAGAGGTAGAAGACGCCCTTATTTACTACCGGGGGGCCAGTACCCGGGGTCCGACGGCTTAATGTGCCCATCAGATCAGATCAGATCATATGTAGGGGATTTTAGGAAGGGAGTGTCTGACCCCAGGTCTTAAACAACCCTTAGAAATAGGAAGCTAGGAGATTTGGGATAGAGTGCCCGATAGGAAAGTCACACGGGAGCGAGGTAGAAGACGCCCTTATTTACTACCGGGGGGCCAGTACCCGGGGTCCGACGGCTTAATGTGCCCAGCAGATCAGATCATATGTAGAGGATTTTAGGAAGGGAGTGTCTGACCCCAGGTCTTAAACAACCCTTAGAAATAGGAAGCTAGGAGATTTGGGATAGAGTGCCCGATAGGAAAGTCACACGGAAACGAGGTAGAAGACGCCCTTATTTACTACCGGGGGGCCAGTGCCCGGGGTCCGACGGCTTAATGTGCCCAGCAGATCAGATCATATGTAGAGGATTTTAGGAAGGGAGTGTCTGACCCCAGGTCTTAAACAACCCTTAGAAATAGGAAGCTAGGAGATTTGGGATAGAGTGCCCGATAGGAAAGTCACACGGAAACGAGGTAGAAGACGCCCTTATTTACTACCGGGGGCCAGTACCCGGCGTCCGACGGCTTAATGTGCCCAGCAGATCAGATCAGATCAGATCATATGTAGAGGATTTTAGGAAGGGAGTGTCTGACCCCAGGTCTTAAACAACCCTTAGAAATAGGAAGCTAGGAGATTTGGGCTAGAGTGCCTCATAGGAAAGTCACACCGAAGCGAGGTAGAAGACGCCCTTATTTACTACCGGGGGCTAGTACCCAGGGCCCGACGGCTTAATGTGCCCATCAGATCAGATCATATGTAGAGGATTTTAGGAAGGGAGTGTCTGACCCCAGGTCTTAAACAACCCTTAGAAATAGGAAGCTAGTAGATTTGGGCTAGAGTGCCCGATAGGAAAGTCACACCGAAGCGAGGTAGAAGACGCCCTTATTTACTACCGGGGGCCAGTACCCGGGGTCCGACGGCTTAATGTGCCCATCAGATCAGATCAGATCATATGTAGAGGATTTTAGGAAGGGAGTGTCTGACCCCAGGTCTTAAACAACCCTTAGAAATAAGAAGCTAGGAGATTTGGGCTAGAGTGCCCGATAGGAAAGTGACACGGAAGCGAGGTAGAAGACGCCCTTATTTACTACCGGGGGGCCAGTACCCGGGGTCCGACGGCTTAATGTGCCCATCAGATCAGATCAGATCATATGTAGTGGATTTTAGGAAGGGAGTGTCTGACCCCAGGTCTTAAACAACCCTTAGAAATAGGAAGCTAGGAGATTTAGGCTAGAGTGCCCGATAGGAAAGTCACACGGAAGCGAGTTAGAAGACGCCCTTATTTACTACCGGGGGGCCAGTACCCGGGGTCCGACGGCTTAATGTGCCCATCAGATCAGATCAGATCATATGTAGAGGATTTTAGGAAGGGAGTGTCTGACCCCAGGTCTTAAACAACCCTTAGAAATAGGAAGCTAGGAGATTTAGGCTAGAGTGCCCGATAGGAAAGTCACACGGAAGCGAGTTAGAAGACGCCCTTATTTACTACCGGGGGGCCAGTACCCGGGGTCCGACGGCTTAATGTGCCCATCAGATCAGATCAGATCATATGTAGAGGATTTTAGGAAGGGAGTGTCTGACCCCAGGTCTTAAACAACCCTTAGAAATAAGAAGCTAGGAGATTTGGGCTAGAGTGCCCGATAGGAAAGTGACACGGAAGCGAGGTAGAAGACGCCCTTATTTACTACCGGGGGGCCAGTACCCGGGGTCCGACGGCTTAATGTGCCCATCAGATCAGATCAGATCATATGTAGTGGATTTTAGGAAGGGAGTGTCTGACCCCAGGTCTTAAACAACCCTTAGAAATAGGAAGCTAGAAGATTTGGGCTAGAGTGCCCGATAGGAAAGTGACACGGAAGCGAGGTAGAAGACGCCCTTATTTACTACCGGGGGCCAGTACCCGGGGTCCGACGGCTTAATGTGCCCATCAGATCAGATCAGATCATATGTAGAGGATTTTAGGAAGGGAGTGTCTGACCCCAGGTCTTAAACAACCCTTAGAAATAAGAAGCTAGGAGATTTGGGCTAGAGTGCCCGATAGGAAAGTGACACGGAAGCGAGGTAGAAGACGCCCTTATTTACTACCGGGGGCCAGTACCCGGGGTCCGACGGCTTAATGTGCCCATCAGATCAGATCAGATCATATGTAGTGGATTTTAGGAAGGGAGTGTCTGACCCCAGGTCTTAAACAACCCTTAGAAATAGGAAGCTATGAGATTTGGGATAGAGTGCCCGATAGGAAAGTCACACGGAAACGAGGTAGAAGACGCCCTTATTTACTACCGGGGGCCAGTGCCCGGGGTCCGACGGCTTAATGTGCCCAGCAGATCAGATCATATGTAGAGGATTTTAGGAAGGGAGTGTCTGACCCCAGGTCTTAAACAACCCTTAGAAATAGGAAGCTAGGAGATTTGGGATAGAGTGCCCGATAGGAAAGTCACACGGAAACGAGGTAGAAGACGCCCTTATTTACTACCGGGGGCCAGTACCCGGCGTCCGACGGCTTAATGTGCCCAGCAGATCAGATCAGATCATATGTAGAGGATTTTAGGAAGGGAGTGTCTGACCCCAGGTCTTAAACAACCCTTAGAAATAGGAAGCTAGGAGATTTGGGCTAGAGTGCCTTATAGGAAAGTCACACCGAAGCGAGGTAGAAGACGCCCTTATTTACTACCGGGGGCTAGTACCCAGGGCCCGACGGCTTAATGTGCCCATCAGATCAGATCATATGTAGAGGATTTTAGGAAGGGAGTGTCTGACCCCAGGTCTTAAACAACCCTTAGAAATAGGAAGCTAGGAGATTTGGGCTAGAGTGCCCGATAGGAAAGTCACACCGAAGCGAGGTAGAAGACGCCCTTATTTACTACCGGGGGCCAGTACCCGGGGCCCGACGGTTTAATGTGCCCATCAGATCAGATCATATGTAGAGGATTTTAGGAAGGGAGTGTCTGACCCCAGGTCTTAAACAACCCTTAGGAATAGGAAGCTATGAGATTTGGGCTAGAGTGCCCGATAGGAAAGTCACACCGAAGCGAGGTAGAAGACGCCCTTATTTACTACCGGGGGGCCCGTACCCGGGGCCCGACGGCTTAATGTGCCCATCAGATCAGATCAGATCATATGTAGAGGATTTTAGGAAGGGAGTGTCTGACTCCAGGTCTTAAACAACCCTTAGAAATAGGAAGCTAGGAGATTTGGGCTAGAGTGCCTTATAGGAAAGTCACACCGAAGCGAGGTAGAAGACGCCCTTATTTACTACCGGGGGCCAGTACCCGGGGTCCGACGGCTTAATGTGCCCATCAGATCAGATCATATGTAGAGGATTTTAGGAAGGGAGTGTCTGACCCCAGGTCTTAAACAACCCTTAGAAATAGGAAGCTAGGAGATTTGGGCTAGAGTGCCTTATAGGAAAGTCACACCGAAGCGAGGTAGAAGACGCCCTTATTTACTACCGGGGGGCCAGTACCCGGGGCCCGACGGCTTAATGTGCCCATCAGATCAGATCATATGTCGAGGATTTTAGGAAGGGAGTGTCTGACCCCAGGTCTTAAACAACCCTTAGAAATAGGAAGCTAGGAGATTTGGGCTAGAGTGCCCGATAGGAAAGTCACACGGAAACGAGGTAGAAGACGCCCTTATTTACTACCGGGGGGCCAGTACCCGGGGTCCGACGGCTTAATGTGCCCAGCAGATCAGATCATATGTAGAGGATTTTAGGAAGGGAGTGTCTGACCCCAGGTCTTAAACAACCCTTAGAAATAGGAAGCTAGGAGATTTGGGCTAGAGTGCCCGATAGGAAAGTCACACCGAAGCGAGGTAGAAGACGCCCTTATTTACTACCGGGGGGCCAGTACCCGGGGCCCGACGGCTTAATGTGCCCATCAGATCAGATCAGATTATATGTAGAGGATTTTAGGAAGGGAATGTCTGACCCCAGGTCTTAAACAACCCTTAGAAATAGGAAGCTAGGAGATTTAGGCTAGAGTGCCCGATAGGAAAGTCACACGGAAGCGAGTTAGAAGACGCCCTTATTTACTACCGGGGGCCAGTACCCGGGGTCCGACGGCTTAATGTGCCCAGCAGATCAGATCAGATCATATGTAGAGGATTTTAGGAAGGGAATGTCTGACCCCAGGTCTTAAACAACCCTTAGAAATAGGAAGCTAGGAGATTTAGGCTAGAGTGCCCGATAGGAAAGTCACACGGAAGCGAGTTAGAAGACGCCCTTATTTACTACCGGGGGGCCAGTACCCGGGGTCCGACGGCTTAATGTGCCCATCAGATCAGATCAGATCATATGTAGAGGATTTTAGGAAGGGAGTGTCTGACCCCAGGTCTTAAACAACCCTTAGAAATAAGAAGCTAGGAGATTTGGGCTAGAGTGCCCGATAGGAAAGTGACACGGAAGCGAGGTAGAAGACGCCCTTATTTACTACCGGGGGCCAGTACCCGGGGTCCGACGGCTTAATGTGCCCATCAGATCAGATCAGATCATATGTAGTGGATTTTAGGAAGGGAGTGTCTGACCCCAGGTCTTAAACAACCCTTAGAAATAGGAAGCTAGAAGATTTGGGCTAGAGTGCCCGATAGGAAAGTGACACGGAAGCGAGGTAGAAGACGCCCTTATTTACTACCGGGGGGCCAGTACCCGGGGTCCGACGGCTTAATGTGCCCATCAGATCAGATCAGATCATATGTAGAGGATTTTAGGAAGGGAGTGTCTGACCCCAGGTCTTAAACAACCCTTAGAAATAAGAAGCTAGGAGATTTGGGCTAGAGTGCCCGATAGGAAAGTGACACGGAAGCGAGGTAGAAGACGCCCTTATTTACTACCGGGGGCCAGTACCCGGGGTCCGACGGCTTAATGTGCCCATCAGATCAGATCAGATCATATGTAGTGGATTTTAGGAAGGGAGTGTCTGACCCCAGGTCTTAAACAACCCTTAGAAATAGGAAGCTAGGAGATTTGGGCTAGAGTGCCCGATAGGAGAAAGACACGGAAACGAGGTAGAAGACGCCCTTATTTACTACCGGGGGCCAGTACCCGGGGTCCGACGGCTTAATGTGCCCATCAGATCAGATCAGATCATATGTAGAGGATTTTAGGAAGGGAGTGTCTGACCCCAGGTCTTAAACAACCCTTAGAAATAGGAAGCTAGGAGATTTGGGCTAGAGTGCCCGATAGGAAAGTCACACGGAAGCGAGGTAGAAGACGCCCTTATTTACTACCAGGGGGCCAGTACCCGGGGTCCGACTACTTAATGTGCCCATCAGATCAGATCAGATCAGATCATATGTAGAGGATTTTAGGAAGGGAGTGTCTGACCCCAGGTCTTAAACAACCCTTAGAAATAGGAAGCTAGGGGATTTGGGCTAGAGTGCCCGATAGGAAAGTGACACGGAAGCGAGGTAGAAGACGCCCTTATTTACTACCAGGGGGCCAGTACCCGGGGTCCGACGGCTTAATGTGCCCATCAGATCAGATCATATCATATGTAGAGGATTTTAGGAAGGGAGGGTCTGACCCCAGGTCTTAAACAACCCTTAGAAATAGGAAGCTAGGAGATTTGGGATAGAGTGCCCGATAGGAAAGTGACACGGAAGCGAGGTAGAAGACGCCCTTATTTACTACCGGGGGGCCAGTACCCGGGGTCCGACGGCTTAATGTGCCCATCAGATCAGATCATATCATATGTAGAGGATTTTAGGAAGGGAATGTCTGACCCCAGGTCTTAAACAACCCTTAGAAATAAGAAGCTAGGAGATTTGGGCTAGAGTGCCCGATAGGAAAGTGACACGGAAGCGAGGTAGAAGACGCCCTTATTTACTACCGGGGGCCAGTACCCGGGGTCCGACGGCTTAATGTGCCCATCAGATCAGATCATATGTAGAGGATTTTAGGAAGGGAGTGTCTGACCCCAGGTCTTAAACAACCCTTAGAAATAAGAAGCTAGGAGATTTGGGCTAGAGTGCCCGATAGGAAAGTGACACGGAAGCGAGGTAGAAGACGCCCTTATTTACTACCAGGGGGCCAGTACCCGGGGTCCGACGGCTTAATGTGCCCATCAGATCAGATCATATCATATGTAGAGGATTTTAGGAAGGGAGGGTCTGACCCCAGGTCTTAAACAACCCTTAGAAATAGGAAGCTAGGAGATTTGGGATAGAGTGCCCGATAGGAAAGTGACACGGAAGCGAGGTAGAAGACGCCCTTATTTACTACCGGGGGGGCCAGTACCCGGGGTCCGACGGCTTAATGTGCCCATCAGATCAGATCAGATCATATGTAGAGGATTTTAGGAAGGGAGTGTCTGACCCCACGTCTTAAACAACCCTTAGAAATAGGAAGCTAGGAGATTTGGGCTCGAGTGCCCGATAGGAAAGTCACACGGAAGCGAGGTAGAAGACGCCCTTATTTACTACCGGAGGGCCAGTACCCGGGGTCCGACGGCTTAATGTGCCCATCAGATCCAGATCAGATCATATGTAGAGGATTTTAGGAAGGGAGTGTCTGACCCCAGGTCTTAAACAACCCTTAGAAATAGGAAGCTAGGAGATTTGGGCTAGAGTGCCCGATAGGAAAGTGACACGGAAGCGAGGTAGAAGACGCCCTTATTTACTACCGGGGGGCCAGTACCCGGGGTCCGACGGCTTAATGTGCCCATCAGATCAGATCATATGTAGAGGATTTTAGGAAGGGAGTGTCTGACCCCAGGTCTTAAACAACCCTTAGAAATAGGAAGCTAGGAGATTTGGGCTAGAGTGCCCGATAGGAAAGTGACACGGAAGCGAGGTAGAAGACGCCCTTATTTACTACCGGGGGGCCTGTACCCGGGGTCCGACGGCTTAATGTGCCCATCAGATCAGATCAGATCATATGTAGAGGATTTTAGGAAGGGAGTGTCTGACCCCAGGTCTTAAACAACCCTTAGAAATAGGAAGCTAGGAGATTTGGGATAGAGTGCCCGATAGGAAAGTCACACGGAAGCGAGGTAGAAGACGCCCTTATTTACTACCGGGGGGCCAGTACCCGGGGTCCGACGGCTTAATGTGCCCATCAGATCAGATCAGATCATATGTAGAGGATTTTAGGAAGGGAGTGTCTGACCCCAGGTCTTAAACAACCCTTAGAAATAGGAAGCTAGGAGATTTGGGCTAGAGTGCCCGATAGGAAAGAGACACGGAAGCGAGGTAGAAGACGCCCTTATTTACTACCGGGGGGCCAGTACCCGGGGTCCGACGGCTTAATGTGCCCATCAGATCAGATCAGATCATATGTAGAGGATTTTAGGAAGGGAGTGTCTGACCCCAGGTCTTAAACAACCCTTGGAAATAGGAAGCTAGGAGATTTGGGCTAGAGTGCCCGATAGGAAAGAGACACGGAAGCGAGGTAGAAGACGCCCTTATTTACTACCGGGGGGCCAGTACCCGGGGTCCGACGGCTTAATGTGCCCATCAGATCAGATCATATGTAGAGGATTTTAGGAAGGGAGTGTCTGACCCCAGGTCTTAAACAACCCTTAGAAATAGGAAGCTAGGAGATTTGGGCTAGAGTGCCCAATAGGAAAGTGATACGGAAGCGAGGTAGAAGACGCCCTTATTTACTACCGGAGGGCCAGCACCCGGGGTCCGACGGCTTAATGTGCCCATCAGATCAGATCATATGTAGAAGATTTTAGGAAGGGAGTGTCTGACCCCAGGTCTTAAACAACCCTTAGAAATAGGAAGCTAGGAGATTTGGGCTAGAGTGCCCGATAGGAAAGTCACACGGAAGCGAGGTACAAGACGCCCTTATTTACTACCGGGGGCCAGTACCCGGGGTCCGACGGCTTAATGTGCCCATCAGATCAGATCAGATCATATGTAGAGGATTTCAGGAAGGGAGTGTCTTACCCCAGGTCTTAAACAACCCTTAGAAATAGGAAGCTAGGAGATTTGGGATAGAGTGCCCGATAGGAAAGTCACACGGAAACGAGGTAGAAGACGCCCTTATTTACTACCGGGGGCTAGTACCCGGGGTCCGACGGCTTAATGTGCCCATCAGATCAGATCAGATCATATGTAGAGGACTTTAGGAAGGGAGTGTCTGACCCCAGGTCTTAAACAACCCTTAGAAATAGGAAGCTAGGAGATTTGGGATAGAGTGCCCGATAGGAAAGTCACACGGAAACGAGGTAGAAGACGCCCTTATTTACTACCGGAAGGCCAGTACCCGGGGTCCGACGGCTTAATGTGTCCATCAGATCAGATCAGATCATATGTAGAGGATTTTAGGAAGGGAGTGTCTGACCCCAGGTCTTAAACAACCCTTAGAAATAGGAAGCTAGGAGATTTGGGCTAGAGTGCCCGATAGGAAAGTCACACGGAAGCGAGGTAGAAGACGCCCTTATTTACTACCGGGGGGCCAGTACCCGGGGTCCGACGGCTTAATGTGCCCATCAGATCAGATCAGATCATATGTAGAGGATTTTAAGAAGGGAGTGTCTGACCCTAGGTCTTAAACAACCCTTAGAAATAGGAAGCTAAGATATTTGGGATAGAGTGCCCGATAGGAAAGCCACACGAAAGAGAGGTAGAAGACGCCCTTATTTACTACCGGTGGGCCAGTACCCGGGGTCCGACGGCTTAATGTGCCCAGCATATCAGATCATATGTAGAGGATTTTAGGAAAGGAATGTCTGACCCCAGGTCTTAAACAACCCTTAGAAATAGGAAACTAGGAGATTTGGGCTAGAGTGTACGATAGGAAAGTCACATGGAAGAGAGGTAGAAGACGCCCTTATTTACTACCGGGGGGCCAGTACCCGGGGTCCGACGGCTTAATGTGCCCATCAGATCAGATCAGATCATATGTAGGGGATTTTAGGAAGGGAGTGTCTGACCCCAGGTCTTAAACAACCCTTAGAAATAGGAAGCTAGGAGATTTGGGATAGAGTGCCCGATAGGAAAGTCACACGGGAGCGAGGTAGAAGACGCCCTTATTTACTACCGGGGGGCCAGTACCCGGGGTCCGACGGCTTAATGTGCCCAGCAGATCAGATCATATGTAGAGGATTTTAGGAAGGGAGTGTCTGACCCCAGGTCTTAAACAACCCTTAGAAATAGGAAGCTAGGAGATTTGGGATAGAGTGCCCGATAGGAAAGTCACACGGAAACGAGGTAGAAGACGCCCTTATTTACTACCGGGGGCCAGTACCCGGGGTCCGACGGCTTAATGTGCCCAGCAGATCAGATCATATGTAGAGGATTTTAGGAAGGGAGTGTCTGACCCCAGGTCTTAAACAACCCTTAGAAATAGGAAGCTAGGAGATTTGGGCTAGAGTGCCCGATAGGAAAGTCACATGGAAGCGAGGTAGAAGACGCCCTTATTTACTACCGGGGGGGCCAGTACCCGGGGTCCGACGGCTTAATGTGCCCATCAGATCAGATCAGATCATATGTAGGGGATTTTAGGAAGGGAGTGTCTGACCCCAGGTCTTAAACAACCCTTAGAAATAGGAAGCTAGGAGATTTGGGATAGAGTGCCCGATAGGAAAGTCACACGGAAACGAGGTAGAAGACGCCCTTATTTACTACCGGGGGGCCAGTACCCGGCGTCCGACGGCTTAATGTGCCCAGCAGATCAGATCAGATCAGATCATATGTAGAGGATTTTAGGAAGGGAGCGTCTGACCCCAGGTCTTAAACAACCCTTAGAAATAGGAAGCTAGGAGATTTGGGCTAGAGTGCCTTATAGGAAAGTCACACCGAAGCGAGGTAGAAGACGCCCTTATTTACTACCGGAAGGCCAGTACCCGGGGTCCGACGGCTTAATGTGTCCATCAGATCAGATCAGATCATATGTAGAGGATTTTAGGAAGGGAGTGTCTGACCCCAGGTCTTAAACAACCCTTAGAAATAGGAAGCTAGGAGATTTGGGCTAGAGTGCCCGATAGGAAAGTCACACGGAAGCGAGGTAGAAGACGCCCTTATTTACTACCGGGGGCCAGTACCCGGGGTCCGACGGCTTAATGTGCCCATCAGATCAGATCAGATCATATGTAGAGGATTTTAAGAAGGGAGTGTCTGACCCTAGGTCTTAAACAACCCTTAGAAATAAGAAGCTAGGAGATTTGGGCTAGAGTGCCCGATAGGAAAGTGACACGGAAGCGAGGTAGAAGACGCCCTTATTTACTACCGGGGGGCCAGTACCCAGGGTCCGACGGCTTAATGTGCCCATCAGATCAGATCAGATCATATGTAGTGGATTTTAGGAAGGGAGTGTCTGACCCCAGGTCTTAAACAACCCTTGGAAATAGGAAGCTAGGAGATTTGGGCTAGAGTGCCCGATAGGAAAGAGACACGGAAGCGAGGTAGAAGACGCCCTTATTTACTACCGGGGGCCAGTACCCGGGGTCCGACGGCTTAATGTGCCCATCAGATCAGATCATATGTAGAGGATTTTAGGAAGGGAGTGTCTGACCCCAGGTCTTAAACAACCCTTAGAAATAGGAAGCTAGGAGATTTGGGCTAGAGTGCCCAATAGGAAAGTGATACGGAAGCGAGGTAGAAGACGCCCTTATTTACTACCGGAGGGCCAGCACCCGGGGTCCGACGGCTTAATGTGCCCATCAGATCAGATCATATGTAGAAGATTTTAGGAAGGGAGTGTCTGACCCCAGGTCTTAAACAACCCTTAGAAATAGGAAGCTAGGAGATTTGGGCTAGAGTGCCCGATAGGAAAGTCACACGGAAGCGAGGTACAAGACGCCCTTATTTACTACCGGGGGCCAGTACCCGGGGTCCGACGGCTTAATGTGCCCATCAGATCAGATCAGATCATATGTAGAGGATTTCAGGAAGGAGTGTCTTACCCCAGGTCTTAAACAACCCTTAGAAATAGGAAGCTAGGAGATTTGGGATAGAGTGCCCGATAGGAAAGTCACACGGAAACGAGGTAGAAGACGCCCTTATTTACTACCGGGGGCCAGTACCCGGGGTCCGACGGCTTAATGTGCCCATCAGATCAGATCAGATCATATGTAGAGGACTTTAGGAAGGGAGTGTCTGACCCCAGGTCTTAAACAACCCTTAGAAATAGGAAGCTAGGAGATTTGGGATAGAGTGCCCGATAGGAAAGTCACACGGAAACGAGGTAGAAGACGCCCTTATTTACTACCGGAAGGCCAGTACCCGGGGTCCGACGGCTTAATGTGTCCATCAGATCAGATCAGATCATATGTAGAGGATTTTAGGAAGGGAGTGTCTGACCCCAGGTCTTAAACAACCCTTAGAAATAGGAAGCTAGGAGATTTGGGCTAGAGTGCCCGATAGGAAAGTCACACGGAAGCGAGGTAGAAGACGCCCTTATTTACTACCGGGGGGCCAGTACCCGGGGTCCGACGGCTTAATGTGCCCATCAGATCAGATCAGATCATATGTAGAGGATTTTAAGAAGGGAGTGTCTGACCCTAGGTCTTAAACAACCCTTAGAAATAGGAAGCTAAGATATTTGGGATAGACTGCCCGATAGGAAAGCCACACGAAAGAGAGGTAGAAGACGCCCTTATTTACTACCGGTGGGCCAGTACCCGGGGTCCGACGGCTTAATGTGCCCAGCATATCAGATCATATGTAGAGGATTTTAGGAAAGGAATGTCTGACCCCAGGTCTTAAACAACCCTTAGAAATAGGAAACTAGGAGATTTGGGCTAGAGTGTACGATAGGAAAGTCACATGGAAGAGAGGTAGAAGACGCCCTTATTTACTACCGGGGGCCAGTACCCGGGGTCCGACGGCTTAATGTGCCCATCAGATCAGATCAGATCATATGTAGGGGATTTTAGGAAGGGAGTGTCTGACCCCAGGTCTTAAACAACCCTTAGAAATAGGAAGCTAGGAGATTTGGGATAGAGTGCCCGATAGGAAAGTCACACGGGAGCGAGGTAGAAGACGCCCTTATTTACTACCGGGGGCCAGTACCCGGGGTCCGACGGCTTAATGTGCCCAGCAGATCAGATCATATGTAGAGGATTTTAGGAAGGGAGTGTCTGACCCCAGGTCTTAAACAACCCTTAGAAATAGGAAGCTAGGAGATTTGGGCTAGAGTGCCTTATAGGAAAGTCACACCGAAGCGAGGTAGAAGACGCCCTTATTTACTACCGGAAGGCCAGTACCCGGGGTCCGACGGCTTAATGTGTCCATCAGATCAGATCAGATCATATGTAGAGGATTTTAGGAAGGGAGCGTCTGACCCCAGGTCTTAAACAACCCTTAGAAATAGGAAGCTAGGAGATTTGGGCTAGAGTGCCTTATAGGAAAGTCACACCGAAGCGAGGTAGAAGACGCCCTTATTTACTACCGGAAGGCCAGTACCCGGGGTCCGACGGCTTAATGTGTCCATCAGATCAGATCAGATCATATGTAGAGGATTTTAGGAAGGGAGTGTCTGACCCCAGGTCTTAAACAACCCTTAGAAATAGGAAGCTAGTAGATTTGGGCTAGAGTGCCCGATAGGAAAGTCACACCGAAGCGAGGTAGAAGACGCCCTTATTTACTACCGGGGGCCAGTACCCGGGGTCCGACGGCTTAATGTGCCCATCAGATCAGATCAGATCATATGTAGAGGATTTTAGGAAGGGAGTGTCTGACCCCAGGTCTTAAACAACCCTTAGAAATAAGAAGCTAGGAGATTTGGGCTAGAGTGCCCGATAGGAAAGTGACACGGAAGCGAGGTAGAAGACGCCCTTATTTACTACCGGGGGGCCAGTACCCGGGGTCCGACGGCTTAATGTGCCCATCAGATCAGATCAGATCATATGTAGTGGATTTTAGGAAGGGAGTGTCTGACCCCAGGTCTTAAACAACCCTTAGAAATAGGAAGCTAGGAGATTTAGGCTAGAGTGCCCGATAGGAAAGTCACACGGAAGCGAGTTAGAAGACGCCCTTATTTACTACCGGGGGCCAGTACCCGGGGTCCGACGGCTTAATGTGCCCATCAGATCAGATCAGATCATATGTAGAGGATTTTAGGAAGGGAGTGTCTGACCCCAGGTCTTAAACAACCCTTAGAAATAGGAAGCTAGGAGATTTAGGCTAGAGTGCCCGATAGGAAAGTCACACGGAAGCGAGTTAGAAGACGCCCTTATTTACTACCGGGGGCCAGTACCCGGGGTCCGACGGCTTAATGTGCCCATCAGATCAGATCAGATCATATGTAGAGGATTTTAGGAAGGGAGTGTCTGACCCCAGGTCTTAAACAACCCTTAGAAATAAGAAGCTAGGAGATTTGGGCTAGAGTGCCCGATAGGAAAGTGACACGGAAGCGAGGTAGAAGACGCCCTTATTTACTACCGGGGGGCCAGTACCCGGGGTCCGACGGCTTAATGTGCCCATCAGATCAGATCAGATCATATGTAGTGGATTTTAGGAAGGGAGTGTCTGACCCCAGGTCTTAAACAACCCTTAGAAATAGGAAGCTAGAAGATTTGGGCTAGAGTGCCCGATAGGAAAGTGACACGGAAGCGAGGTAGAAGACGCCCTTATTTACTACCGGGGGCCAGTACCCGGGGTCCGACGGCTTAATGTGCCCATCAGATCAGATCAGATCATATGTAGAGGATTTTAGGAAGGGAGTGTCTGACCCCAGGTCTTAAACAACCCTTAGAAATAAGAAGCTAGGAGATTTGGGCTAGAGTGCCCGATAGGAAAGTGACACGGAAGCGAGGTAGAAGACGCCCTTATTTACTACCGGGGGCCAGTACCCGGGGTCCGACGGCTTAATGTGCCCATCAGATCAGATCAGATCATATGTAGTGGATTTTAGGAAGGGAGTGTCTGACCCCAGGTCTTAAACAACCCTTAGAAATAGGAAGCTATGAGATTTGGGATAGAGTGCCCGATAGGAAAGTCACACGGAAACGAGGTAGAAGACGCCCTTATTTACTACCGGGGGCCAGTGCCCGGGGTCCGACGGCTTAATGTGCCCAGCAGATCAGATCATATGTAGAGGATTTTAGGAAGGGAGTGTCTGACCCCAGGTCTTAAACAACCCTTAGAAATAGGAAGCTAGGAGATTTGGGATAGAGTGCCCGATAGGAAAGTCACACGGAAACGAGGTAGAAGACGCCCTTATTTACTACCGGGGGCCAGTACCCGGCGTCCGACGGCTTAATGTGCCCAGCAGATCAGATCAGATCAGATCATATGTAGAGGATTTTAGGAAGGGAGTGTCTGACCCCAGGTCTTAAACAACCCTTAGAAATAGGAAGCTAGGAGATTTGGGCTAGAGTGCCTTATAGGAAAGTCACACCGAAGCGAGGTAGAAGACGCCCTTATTTACTACCGGGGGCTAGTACCCAGGGCCCGACGGCTTAATGTGCCCATCAGATCAGATCATATGTAGAGGATTTTAGGAAGGGAGTGTCTGACCCCAGGTCTTAAACAACCCTTAGAAATAGGAAGCTAGGAGATTTGGGCTAGAGTGCCCGATAGGAAAGTCACACCGAAGCGAGGTAGAAGACGCCCTTATTTACTACCGGGGGCCAGTACCCGGGGCCCGACGGTTTAATGTGCCCATCAGATCAGATCATATGTAGAGGATTTTAGGAAGGGAGTGTCTGACCCCAGGTCTTAAACAACCCTTAGGAATAGGAAGCTATGAGATTTGGGCTAGAGTGCCCGATAGGAAAGTCACACCGAAGCGAGGTAGAAGACGCCCTTATTTACTACCGGGGGGCCCGTACCCGGGGCCCGACGGCTTAATGTGCCCATCAGATCAGATCAGATCATATGTAGAGGATTTTAGGAAGGGAGTGTCTGACTCCAGGTCTTAAACAACCCTTAGAAATAGGAAGCTAGGAGATTTGGGCTAGAGTGCCTTATAGGAAAGTCACACCGAAGCGAGGTAGAAGACGCCCTTATTTACTACCGGGGGCCAGTACCCGGGGTCCGACGGCTTAATGTGCCCATCAGATCAGATCATATGTAGAGGATTTTAGGAAGGGAGTGTCTGACCCCAGGTCTTAAACAACCCTTAGAAATAGGAAGCTAGGAGATTTGGGCTAGAGTGCCTTATAGGAAAGTCACACCGAAGCGAGGTAGAAGACGCCCTTATTTACTACCGGGGGCCAGTACCCGGGGCCCGACGGCTTAATGTGCCCATCAGATCAGATCATATGTCGAGGATTTTAGGAAGGGAGTGTCTGACCCCAGGTCTTAAACAACCCTTAGAAATAGGAAGCTAGGAGATTTGGGCTAGAGTGCCCGATAGGAAAGTCACACGGAAACGAGGTAGAAGACGCCCTTATTTACTACCGGGGGCCAGTACCCGGGGTCCGACGGCTTAATGTGCCCAGCAGATCAGATCATATGTAGAGGATTTTAGGAAGGGAGTGTCTGACCCCAGGTCTTAAACAACCCTTAGAAATAGGAAGCTAGGAGATTTGGGCTAGAGTGCCCGATAGGAAAGTCACACCGAAGCGAGGTAGAAGACGCCCTTATTTACTACCGGGGGGCCAGTACCCGGGGCCCGACGGCTTAATGTGCCCATCAGATCAGATCAGATTATATGTAGAGGATTTTAGGAAGGGAATGTCTGACCCCAGGTCTTAAACAACCCTTAGAAATAGGAAGCTAGGAGATTTAGGCTAGAGTGCCCGATAGGAAAGTCACACGGAAGCGAGTTAGAAGACGCCCTTATTTACTACCGGGGGCCAGTACCCGGGGTCCGACGGCTTAATGTGCCCAGCAGATCAGATCAGATCATATGTAGAGGATTTTAGGAAGGGAATGTCTGACCCCAGGTCTTAAACAACCCTTAGAAATAGGAAGCTAGGAGATTTAGGCTAGAGTGCCCGATAGGAAAGTCACACGGAAGCGAGTTAGAAGACGCCCTTATTTACTACCGGGGGGCCAGTACCCGGGGTCCGACGGCTTAATGTGCCCATCAGATCAGATCAGATCATATGTAGAGGATTTTAGGAAGGGAGTGTCTGACCCCAGGTCTTAAACAACCCTTAGAAATAAGAAGCTAGGAGATTTGGGCTAGAGTGCCCGATAGGAAAGTGACACGGAAGCGAGGTAGAAGACGCCCTTATTTACTACCGGGGGCCAGTACCCGGGGTCCGACGGCTTAATGTGCCCATCAGATCAGATCAGATCATATGTAGTGGATTTTAGGAAGGGAGTGTCTGACCCCAGGTCTTAAACAACCCTTAGAAATAGGAAGCTAGAAGATTTGGGCTAGAGTGCCCGATAGGAAAGTGACACGGAAGCGAGGTAGAAGACGCCCTTATTTACTACCGGGGGCCAGTACCCGGGGTCCGACGGCTTAATGTGCCCATCAGATCAGATCAGATCATATGTAGAGGATTTTAGGAAGGGAGTGTCTGACCCCAGGTCTTAAACAACCCTTAGAAATAAGAAGCTAGGAGATTTGGGCTAGAGTGCCCGATAGGAAAGTGACACGGAAGCGAGGTAGAAGACGCCCTTATTTACTACCGGGGGCCAGTACCCGGGGTCCGACGGCTTAATGTGCCCATCAGATCAGATCAGATCATATGTAGTGGATTTTAGGAAGGGAGTGTCTGACCCCAGGTCTTAAACAACCCTTAGAAATAGGAAGCTAGGAGATTTGGGCTAGAGTGCCCGATAGGAGAGTGACACGGAAACGAGGTAGAAGACGCCCTTATTTACTACCGGGGGCCAGTACCCGGGGTCCGACGGCTTAATGTGCCCATCAGATCAGATCAGATCATATGTAGAGGATTTTAGGAAGGGAGTGTCTGACCCCAGGTCTTAAACAACCCTTAGAAATAGGAAGCTAGGAGATTTGGGCTAGAGTGCCCGATAGGAAAGTCACACGGAAGCGAGGTAGAAGACGCCCTTATTTACTACCAGGGGGCCAGTACCCGGGGTCCGACTACTTAATGTGCCCATCAGATCAGATCAGATCAGATCATATGTAGAGGATTTTAGGAAGGGAGTGTCTGACCCCAGGTCTTAAACAACCCTTAGAAATAGGAAGCTAGGGGATTTGGGCTAGAGTGCCCGATAGGAAAGTGACACGGAAGCGAGGTAGAAGACGCCCTTATTTACTACCAGGGGGCCAGTACCCGGGGTCCGACGGCTTAATGTGCCCATCAGATCAGATCATATCATATGTAGAGGATTTTAGGAAGGGAGGGTCTGACCCCAGGTCTTAAACAACCCTTAGAAATAGGAAGCTAGGAGATTTGGGATAGAGTGCCCGATAGGAAAGTGACACGGAAGCGAGGTAGAAGACGCCCTTATTTACTACCGGGGGCCAGTACCCGGGGTCCGACGGCTTAATGTGCCCATCAGATCAGATCATATCATATGTAGAGGGTTTTAGGAAGGGAATGTCTGACCCCAGGTCTTAAACAACCCTTAGAAATAAGAAGCTAGGAGATTTGGGCTAGAGTGCCCGATAGGAAAGTGACACGGAAGCGAGGTAGAAGACGCCCTTATTTACTACCGGGGGGCCAGTACCCGGGGTCCGACGGCTTAATGTGCCCATCAGATCAGATCATATGTAGAGGATTTTAGGAAGGGAGTGTCTGACCCCAGGTCTTAAACAACCCTTAGAAATAAGAAGCTAGGAGATTTGGGCTAGAGTGCCCGATAGGAAAGTGACACGGAAGCGAGGTAGAAGACGCCCTTATTTACTACCAGGGGGCCAGTACCCGGGGTCCGACGGCTTAATGTGCCCATCAGATCAGATCATATCATATGTAGAGGATTTTAGGAAGGGAGGGTCTGACCCCAGGTCTTAAACAACCCTTAGAAATAGGAAGCTAGGAGATTTGGGATAGAGTGCCCGATAGGAAAGTGACACGGAAGCGAGGTAGAAGACGCCCTTATTTACTACCGGGGGGCCAGTACCCGGGGTCCGACGGCTTAATGTGCCCATCAGATCAGATCAGATCATATGTAGAGGATTTTAGGAAGGGAGTGTCTGACCCCACGTCTTAAACAACCCTTAGAAATAGGAAGCTAGGAGATTTGGGCTAGAGTGCCCGATAGGAAAGAGACACGGAAGCGAGGTAGAAGACGCCCTTATTTACTACCGGGGGGCCAGTACCCGGGGTCCGACGGCTTAATGTGCCCATCAGATCAGATCATATGTAGAGGATTTTAGGAAGGGAGTGTCTGACCCCAGGTCTTAAACAACCCTTAGAAATAAGAAGCTAGGAGATTTGGGCTAGAGTGCCCGATAGGAAAGTCACACGGAAGCGAGGTAGGAGACGCCCTTATTTACTACCGGGGGGCCAGTACCCGGGGTCCGACGGCTTAATGTGCCCATCAGATCAGATCAGATCATATGTAGAGGATTTTAGGAAGGGAGTATCTGACCCCAGGTCTTAAACAACCCTTAGAAATAGGAAGCTAGGAGATTTGGGCTAGAGTGCCCGATAGGAAAGTGACACGGAAGCGAGGTAGAAGACGCCCTTATTTACTACCGGGGGGCCAGTACCCGGGGTCCGACGGCTTAATGTGCCCATCAGATCAGATCAGATCATATGTAGAGGATTTTAGGAAGGGAGTGTCTGACCCCACGTCTTAAACAACCCTTAGAAATAGGAAGCTAGGAGATTTGGGCTAGAGTGCCCGATAGGAAAGAGACACGGAAGCGAGGTAGAAGACGCCCTTATTTACTACCGGGGGCCAGTACCCGGGGTCCGACGGCTTAATGTGCCCATCAGATCAGATCAGATCATATGTAGAGGATTTTAGGAAGGGAGTGTCTGACCCCAGGTCTTAAACAACCCTTAGAAATAGGAAGCTAGGAGATTTGGGCTAGAGTGCCCGATATGAAAGTCACACGGAAGCGAGGTAGAAGACGCCTTTATTTACTACCGGGGGCCCAGTACCCGTGGTCCGACGGCTTAATGTGCCCATCAGATCAGATCATATCATATGTAGAGGATTTTAGGAAGGGAGTGTCTGACCCCAGGTCTTAAACAACCCTTAGAAATAGGAAGCTAGGAGATTTGGGCTAGAGTGCCCGATAGGAAAGTGACACGGAAGCGAGGTAGAAGACGCCCTTATTTACTACCGGGGGCCAGTACCCGGGGTCCGACGGCTTAATGTGCCCATCAGATCAGATCATATGTAGAGGATTTTAGGAAGGGAGTGTCTGACCCCAGGTCTTAAACAACCCTTAGAAATAAGAAGCTAGGAGATTTGGGCTAGAGTGCCCGATAGGAAAGTCACACGGAAGCGAGGTAGGAGACGTCATCTTACAGATGTACTCTCACCGCCTACCAACTGTCGTTTATCTAACACAACCCGTTCTTGGTGTTGGGATTTTTTTTTCCGTCAGTGTAGCTATCAGAGCAAATTTTATGTTTAAGAGTTTTGTGAAACAATATTATAAGAAATTACATTTCCCCTTTTTTGAAAGATAATTGAAAGCCACTGTCAGTTCAAAAAGATCAAGTTGCAAAGCATTTTGTTGTTTCGAAAAAACACGATGAAAAATGCTTAATTTGTGAAAAGTCCTCCTATAGAAAAAAATATTACAAACATATTCAGAAAAATAATAAGCTCCAACTGAAAATAAAATAACTAAATCACGCACATTAACGTGAAGCTGTTGGGATCTTCCTTTTAGTTGAACTTGCTACTGGTCAGGCGGGCTTGCCCGCTGCCCCTGTTCCAACTTCCTTACCGCCACTTGCAGCAGATCTCACTTCGGCTGACTTCGTCCTATTACTCTGTTCTGTCTTCCGCTTGAGCTGGCGGGATCTTTCTAGTGGGCTTGACTATTATGATGTCCCAGAGAACAGTGGTGATATTTGGGCTCACAACTCTACAAAACGATATTTCCGGACACGTCATTCTCGACCTCAACGCCCTGAACGTCCTGACTTTGCTCTTCGATACTCTGATGATGTCTTTCTTGACTACTGTAATACTGTTTACTATCTTGATGATAACGATCATGAATATTTCACTGTTGAGGACGATGATCGTGTCTCTGCTTGCACGAACTTTTGGAACTTTCTGTTTACATTCCGTCGACTTCGCTCACACAGTGCTCTTAGTGTGCTCATTCATCAGATTGTGCACGTTCTTTTGCTCTACTATAGACAATTACTTAGCTCATAGACTTTTGTCATATCATTTTGCTGCGCTGCTCTCAGCGTAGTTCTTACTACTCATTCACAAGTTTGTATATACACAGTCGAGTCACATTAATGTGACCACTTCCTACTTTTAACGTCAACGGCGCGTACCTAATGAAAGAATGCGCGTATCGTAAGCTGGCTTGGAGGGTATATAAGGTGTTCTGTAGGCAATCTGAAAACATATCATTCGTTGCTGTCGTGGATAAAGGGAGCGATTTATCATATTTGCAAAAAGGGATGATTATAGGCTTTCGGGTCAAGGGTGGCAATATTTCTGGAACAGCGCAGTTTGTGAACTGTTCGCGTGCTGCTGTGATTAAAGTGTATCGTGATTGGAGAAATGGCACCACTTCGAATAAGCGATGCGGAAACTGCGGAGCACCACGCGCCATTGATGTGAGAGGTGAACGTCGGCCGCGAAGGTGTGTGAAGGCCGATCGGTACGCAACAGTGGAGCAACTCACTTGGCGAATGAACCAGGGGGCTACCGGAAAATTGACTAAAACGACAGTTCAGCGAACTGTGCTGCGTATGGGGTTCCGATGCAGACGGATGGTCACTGCACCTATGCTAACGAAGGTGCATCTGCAGAAAAAGGCTTACAGTTGCACGGCAGTATTGGAATTGGACCTCTGCCGATTGCAACGGATTGCCTTCTCCGACGAGTCACGTTTGTGCTTCATCAAACGGATGGACGTTGGTGTATAAGGAGAAACATCGGAGAACAAACACTCTTCAACCATTGCTGGAAGAACGCAAACTTGTGGGTGCAGCGTTATGGTCTGGAGAACGTTTTCGTGGCATTCCTTGGGTCCACTCATACCTGTGGAAGGCACTACGGACTGAATGCGTAATGAATCCATCCTTGCATATCACGTAAACCCATACATGCTGATTGTCTTCCCAGGGTTAGATGGGATCTTTCACACGACAATGCGACATGTCACACAGCTAGAAATGTCCGAGAGTAGTTGGAAGAGCACGATAAACACTTCAAAGTACTTCCCTGGACCCCTAATTTCCCAGACTGAAACCCAATTGAGCATCTGTGGGACCACCGCGATCGTGTTGTTTGTTCTATGGATCCTCCACCGCGCACCCTCCAGCGGCTGTCAGATGCACTGTTGTCAGCATGGCTCCACATACCTGTGTACAACTTTAAGCACCTTATTAAGTCACTCCCAGCCCGTCTAGCTGCTCCCCGCGCTGCACACGGTAGTTAACCTGGATATTAGCTGGTTGTCACAATAATGTGACTGGACCGTGTATTTACCTGTTTTTGTTTTGTCCGTTGATTGCCTATTTTAATTTGTCCCGTGAAGGGTACTGCGTACCACTCTCGGATGCTCGTGTATTGATTATCTCTTTTTTTAAGAAAGTCTTGTGTCTGGCGTTCTTTGGCTAAATATGGCTCTTGCGCCATTTAAATCCACCAACCAACCATTAATGACAAATATAAAACTTTAGCGCCGTGATATTTCGCATGCCGTGAATGTGTTTCTGGTTCGGTGGTTAAAGGCGCGTGGTTATCTTTCAAATCAACGACGGGGGCTCGATTCTGACTGCTGCGAAAGGATTTTCTGGTGCAGGGACTTCGTTTTTTTTTGCGAAATTTCAGTTTAAATACGGAAAATCGTGAAATGGACTTTTCTGAAAAAGAAGGAATTTCAGACTACAGAAACTGTGAAATCTGAAATTCTTGCTGCAGATATTTTCATTTTTTTTTTTTTTTTACAGTGCAGTCTCATTATTTAATTGGCGCACATTTATAACGAAGTAAATTTCTCCGTCACTTTTATCCGCGCCGGGGCTCGAACCCGGGTCCCCTCATTCCGGAATAAGTTGCTCTACCAATTGAGCTACGCGGACGTTTTATTCTGATTCCTATCTGCCTTTATGTCGTGTGCGTCCTTCTGGCAGGTACGTCACATCTCCTGGTACGTTACATCATCTCCCCCTTATTTATTATTTTTTTTTCGAAGCGTTGGAGAAGGGATTCTCTTATTTTTCCTATCTCGCGGTGTGGAAATAACATCACACCATTGCGAGAATTTGAACAGTCGGGTCATCCGGATAGTTCGGGCGCCATTATAACGAAGTAAATTTCTCCGTCATTTTTATCCGCTCCAGGATTCGAACCCGGATGACCCGACTGTTCAAGTCACTCTACCAATTGAGCTACGCGGACGTTTTATTCTGATTCCTATCTGCCTTTATGTCGTGTGCGTCCTTCTGGCAGGTACGTCACATCTCCTGGTACGTTACATCATCTCCCCCTTATTTATTATTTTTTTTTTTTCGAAGCGTTGGAGAAGGGATTCTCTTATTTTTCCTATCTCGCGGTGTAGAAATAACATCACACCAATGCGAGATTTTGAACGGTCGGGTCATCCGAATAGTTCGGGCGCCATTATAACGAAGTAAATTTCTTCGTCATTTCTGTCCACGCCAGGATTCGAACCCGAATCCCCTCATTCCGGAATAAGTCACTCTACCAATTGAGCTACGCGGACGTTTTATTCTGATTCCTATCTGCCTTTATGTCGTGTGCGTCCTTCTGGCAGGTACGTCACATCTCCTGGTACGTTACACATTGTGCACCCTGCTATACTTTCTTTGGAAAGAGAGTAACACACTTTAATGACTGTAACGTCTGTAAAAAATTATTCTTCGTGTAAAGCATTCTTCCCTCACAGACGGACTCCTATTTTGATGAGTAGGCAACAAGGGTTTGCTCGTATTTCCTGTAATCGATTGAAGCCCGAAAATATCTCGAGAAATTTCCGGGCTGTTTCCTTTTTCGTTGTTTCCGGCTTGTTGAGTGTGTTTGTTTTTCAGCATTTGCGGCTTCCAAGAAGTTCCAAGAAGGAAAGAAAATGACTGTGAGTTTATATCCAATTACTCTCACTCTCGCGTATTTTCTGTAAAAAAAATATCTCTTTCTCAGATCCCCGTCATGCGGACTGACCTTCAATCAGTTACTAGTAATCCTTCGTTTATTAATTTATGCTTTCTTCCCTTTTGCATTCTCTTATTTGCTTAACTTCTTAATGACGACAATATACACTGGCGAGCAAAAATTAAGGACGAGACGGTTTTTCGAATGTAACGTCGTGCAAAAGTGCTCCACATCGACTCAAATCATACCATAAGATCCACAAGATGTAAGAATATGGGACAAGTGAGCAAAACCGTCCAAACAAGGAATCCAAAGGATACAAAGGCACTTTATTGAAAAGGTAGCTTCGAGCATAACGACCACACGGAGATATAAGTGGCCGGTCAGGACAGATGAGCCATAGTGCGGAACGTGAGCACAATGGGCAGATGGCGTGATTTGAAGGACGTTCAAAAAGGAATGATCATCGGCTACCGCGCCAAGGGTGGAAGCATCTCAGAAACAGCAGACACGTTGAGCTCTTCGCGAGGTGATGTACTAAAGTTGTACCAAGAATGTACCGATGGCACATCGAGTACCTCCCGACGTCATAACTGAGGAGCCCCAAAGGTAATCGACCCCATGGGAGAACGTCGCCTCCGTCGACTGGTAAAGGGTAATCGACGCGCAACAGTACAGCAATTAACCACGCGAATGAACGCTGGGGCACCCAGGTACGTATCCTCGATAACAGTAGAGCAAACCCTGCTACGCATTGGTCTCCGGAGTCGATGCTGCGTCATGGCGCCATGTTAACCCAGGACCATCGGGAACGATGTCTGCAGTTTGCATGGGACTACCATCATTGGACAGTGGAAAAGAGGGAAATGGTTGCCTTCTCCGACGATACGGTGTCAGACACACGAGATCCAACACCCCGACATGCTTGTCGATCATGTACTGGTCGGCGGTGGACGTGTGCATGTCTGGGGGATGTTTTCCTGGTATGGCCGGGGTCTGCTGGTACCACTGGATGGGTCCCTGAACGCCAATGGCAACCTGTCCATCCTCACTGACCGCATCATCCCTTCATGTTGGACCTTTACCGTGGTGGTGATGGTATCTACCAGAAGCACAATGTGCCTTGCCACGTAGCTAAGGGGATGCGTTACTGGTTCCAAGAACACGAAAGCTATGTCTCCGTTCTCCCTTGGCCGGCGAAATTGCCCAATTTCATTCCCATAGAGCACTTGTGGGACTATTTGGATCGGCAGGTTAGACGTGCCGACCCACAAGCACGTCATATCCGGGACCTCCGCGCTCTACTGCAGTCTGAATGGGCACGTGTGCCTCGGGCAACCTTGCAGAGCCTCAATGTGTTCATGCCACGCTATCTCGCCGCTGTCATCCGGAACAGGGTTGGTTATTCCCATTAATAGGTAGGTGGGTATATTATTCTGATACGACTGTGTAATGAATTCACGGACCTCAGCTTATTTCAGAACGCGAGCTGTGTACTCTTTACGTTATTGCATCATAGTAAATGTGCTTTAAAGCAATAAAAATTGACAACTGAGTTAAGACAGGCTCCTACAGCAAGACTTTCATTGTCCCCTGATTTCAATTGCATTGAAACTTTTTCGGGAATGCTAGAAAGAGATATTCGGCTACGATATTATCTTTCGATAACACTTACAAAGAAGCGCAGTACTCTACTTTAGGAATGGCTACATTTGGCCAAAACGAACTCAAACACCTCATAGAAGCGCAGTACTCTACTTTAGGAATGGCTACATTTGGCCAAAACGAACTCAAACACCTCATAGAAGCGCAGTACTCTACTTTAGGAATGGCTACATTTGGCCAAAAGGAACTCAAACACCTCATAGAAGCGCAGTACTCTACTTTAGGAATGGCTACATTTGGCCAAAACGAACTCAAACACCTCATAGAATCCACGTTGCATCGTATACTTACAAATGAACTCAAGCGCCTCATAGAATCCACGTCGGATCGCACACTTACAAACAAACTCAATCACCTCTTGGAGTCCACGTCGTATCACATACTTACAAACGAACTCAAGCACCTCAGATAATCCACGCCACATCACATACTTACAAACGAACTCAAGCACCTCGCAGAATCCACGTCGCATCGCGCACTTACAAACGAACTCAAGCACCTCGCAGAATCCACGTCGCATCGCGCACTTACAAACGAACTCAAGCACCTCATATAATCCACGTCGCATCGCATATACTTACGAACAAATTCAAGCACTTGATCCACAGAATCCACGTCGCATCGCAGACTTACAAACAAAGTCAAGCACCTCATGGAATCCACGTCGCATCACATACTGACAAATGAACTCAAGCACCGCGTACAGTCCAAGTCGTATTGTATATACTTACAAACGAAATCAAGCACCTCAGATAATCCACGTCGCATCACATACTTACAAACGAACTCAAGCGCCTCATATAATCTACGTCGCATCATTTGCTTACAAAGGAACTCAAGCACCTCAGATAATCCACGTCGCATCGCATACTCGCAACCAAGGTGGCCCGTACCCGATACAATGTAAAAATTTCTATACTTTTGGATTTTGGTCAATGTGTGTGTGTGTGTGTGTGTGTGTGTGTGCATTTAATCTACTTTGGATGCTAAAAACTTAAAACCTGATCTTTATTAGGCGCTTAAAATTATAAAATCCGAGTTAATAAATTCTGAAATTGTAATTTTTAGGGACCCTTGTACGTTCAGAAAAGATACAAATCCATTCTTTGAACATTGGGATTTTTTTTAGAAATAGAACTTGAACGTCTTCCATTAACTGAGAAAAATAATTGATGTTTATTTATCGTTTTGTACCATCAGTGATTTAATGTCCTAGGCTGGATTTCACCCCGTCGGTATTTTGTTGTGTCCGTGTTTTGTCTTGTCTGAGTTTTATGCCATCGGTATTTTGTCTTGTATGGCTTTGTCCCTTAGGCGTTTTGTACTGCCGACGTTTTTCTTTTTTCTTTCCCAGGTTTAAATTAAATTATTTACTTGACCCGGTGGTACAGATACAGTGACAGAATAAACAGACATAGTTGTACAGTATCAACAGGTGGACATAGACAGTATATTCCTTTTACATCAATAATATACATAGCGAACATGGTATACATTATTCCAGACTAGTCCGTAACCCGTACCATGCACGGTTGAAAAAGCTGTGGCTGAAATTTTTTCTTGTCATATAACACGAATCGTAATAAAATGCCTAACTATAATAAACGGTTGAATTATTAATGGGCAGTGTATAAGATGGGTCACCAACAACAAAATTTTCGTATTATTCCCATGAATTTTTAATTTTTCCAACTACTCGTATACGAATTTAACGATGACGTTCCTCATTATTGTATGAACACGTGCTTACCCGTCTTTGACGGGCTTACATTGGAGTAGTGAGGCATTCTTTCAGTGACCCGATATGATATCATGTTTACATAACTACACAATGGGGTTAAAAATGTGTTTTATTTTGCCAGTTTGGTTTTAACAATTTTTTTTTTTTTGGTATCGTTATACTTATAATCTATACTAATATACAGTATAAAGAGATAAACTTTGTTTGTGTGTTTGAGGTAATCTCGAAAACTACTGAACCGATTTGGATAATTCTTTTTCCGTTGGGAAGCTTATTTCTTTCCGGTGGACATAGGCTATTTCGTTTATTTTCTATTATTATATATTATTTTTGGCTGTGCTACCGAATCAGATCGCTTTCAAGTAGTTCCGGATTTCCTGTGCATCGTTCCGCTTTGTTTACATACAACTTGATCACATCCAACGTGAAAGAAAGTAGTTCACGATAATATACGGAATATTTTTTACTTATCTCGAAAACACCCTGAATCGATTTGAATAATTCTTTAACCGTTGGGAAGCTTACTTCTTTCCGGTGGACATAGGCTATTTCGTTTATTTTTTATTATTTTTTGGCTGTACTACCGAATCAGAACGCTTTCAAGTAGTTCCCGATTTTCCTTGTATCGTTCCGCTTACGGCGGATTGAAAATCTCTCCAGTGGGTGGTGCTGGTGGTTTGTAGAAAAAACGGCCTTCTGTTTTAGATGTGTAGATCAGCAAGTTACACAGAGAGAGCAAGTTCTGACCAAGTAACACACAGACATAGCGAACATGGTATACACTATGCCAAATGATCAAGGCCGCCCCGGTGGCGCAGTGGTCTAAGGCGTTGGCCTCTGATCATTCGTCCGTAAGGGGTCCGGGTTCGAATCCCGGTCAGGCATGGATGTTGTGTTTGTCTTACGGCACTGGCTCTCTCCCTTCCCTGGAACCAGTGACCCTAAATTAGGGACGGGTGACTGCTTATAGCCCATTTGAGTTGCTCACGGTGGTCGTTAAACCTCCAATCAAAAAAAAAAAAATAAAAAAAATTATCTGGTAACACACAGAGAGCCAGTGGTGATCAAGTAACAAACACATTGACAGCCAGTGCCGAGAGACAAACGCACCCATCCATGCCTTATCAGGATTCGAACTCACACCCCTCCCTTGGCGAATTATCAGAATTAATCGCTCAGACCACCGGGGCGGCAAAGATTTTTTTTTTTTTCGATTGGGAGTTTAACGACCACTGTGAGCTACTGGAAGGGCTATCAGCAATCGACCATCCCTAATTCAGCGTTACTTGTTCTGGGAAAAGGAGAAAGACAGTGCCGTAAAACAAACACATCATCCGTGTCCCACCGGGATTAGAGCACTGACCCATCTCAGACGAATGGTCAGAAGCACCCACTGAGACACCAGGACGGTTTGACTGGGATTAACGACCACCGTTAAATCACTGCGCCACCAGGACGGTTTGACTGGGATTTAGCGACCATCGTGAGCAACTCGATGGGCTATAAGCAGTTGACCGTCCCTTAGTAAGGGTCACTGGTTCCAGCGAATGGAGAGAGCCACGGCCGTAAGACAAACACACCATCTACGCCTCATCAGGATTCGAACCCGGACCCATCTCGAACGAACGATTAGAAGCCAGCGCTTAGATCACGAAATCACCAGGACGGCTTGTTTGGGGTTTAACGACCACCGCGAGCAACTCAGTGGGCTAGAAACAGTCACCCTTCTCTAATTTAGGGCCAGCCGCCCCGGTGGCGCAGTGATCTAAGGCGCTGGCCTATGATCATTCGTCCGTAAGGGATCCGGGTTCGAATCCCGGTCAGGCATAAATGTTGTGTTTGTCTTACGGCACTGGCTCTCTCTCCTTCCCTGGAACCAGTGACCCTACATTAGGGACGGGCGACTGCTTATAGCCCATTGAGTTGCTCACGGTGGTCGTTAAACCTCCAATCAAAAAAAAAAAATAAAAAAAAAATTATCTGGTAACACACAGAGAGCCAGTGGTGATCAAGTAACAAACACATTGACAGCCAGTGCCGAGAGACAAACGCACCCATCCATGCCTTATCAGGATTCGAACTCACACCCCTCCCTTGGCGAATTATCAGAATTAATCGCTCAGATCACCGGGGCGGCAAAGATTTTTTTTTCGATTGGGAGTTTAACGACCACTGTGAGCTACTGGAAGGGCTATCAGCAATCGACCATCCCTAATTCAGCGTTACTTGTTCTGGGAAAAGGAGAAAGACAGTGCCGTAAAACAAACACATCATCCGTGTCCCACCGGGATTAGAGCACTGACCCATCTCAGACGAATGGTCAGAAACACCCACTGAGCCACTAGGACGGTTTGACTGGGATTAACGACCACCGTTAAATCACTGCGCCACCAGGACGGTTTGACTGGGATTTAGCGACCATCGTGAGCAACTCGATGGGCTATAAGCAGTTGACCGTCCCTTAGTAAGGGTCACTGGTTCCAGCTAATGGAGAGAGCCAGGGCCGTAAGACAAACACACCATCTACGCCTCATCAGGATTCGAACCCGGACCCATCTCGAACGAACGATTAGAAGCCAGCGCTTAGATCACGAAATCACCAGGACGGCTTGTTTGGTGTTTAACGACCACCGCGAGCAACTCAGTGGGCTATAAACAGTCACCCTTCTCTAATTTAGGGCCAGCCGCCCCGGTGGCGCAGTGATCTAAGGCGCTGGCCTATGATCATTCGTCCGTAAGGGATCCGGGTTCGAATCCCGGTCAGGCACAGATGTTGTGTTTGTCTTACGGCACTGGCTCTCTCCCTTCCCTGGAACCAGTGACCCTAAATTAGGGACGGGCGACTGCTTATAGCCCATTGAGTTGCTCACGGTGGTCGTTAAACCTCCAATCAAAAAAAAAAAAAATTAGGGCCACTGATTCCGGGAAAGGGAAAGAGCCAGTGCCGTAAGACAAACACAACATCCATGCCTCACCGGGATTCGAACCCGGACCCCGTTCGGACGAATGATCAGAGGCCATCGCTTAGACCACTGCGCCACCGGGGCGGCTGTCCCTAATTTAAGGTCGCTGGTTCCAGGAAAGGTTGTAATCCAGTGCCGTAAGACAAACACAATATATATGCCGCACCGGGATTCGAACCCGGACCCATCTCGGACGAATAGTCAAAAGCCAGCGCTTAGACCACTGACGATTGTTCCTCCTGTCGGGTTATGCTTAGTTCTTCTAACGTTGGATACTTAAGCGACCAGCATTTTTCATATCTGATAACACTATCTGCGTTTAAATTATTTTTGAAGATGTCGAAATGCCGCCCGGGTGGCGCAGTGGTCTAAGAGATGACCTCTGATCATTCTTGCGAAAGGGGTCCGGGTTCGAATCCCGGTGAGGCATGGATGTTGTGTTTGTCTTACGGCACTGTCTCTCTCTCCTTTTCTTGGAATCAGTGGCCCTAAATTAGGGAAGAGCCACTGCTGATAAATTAGGGACGGGCGACTGCTTATAGCCCATTGAGTTGCTCGCGGTGGTCGTTAAACCTCCAATCAAAAAAAAAAAAAAAAAAAAAAAAAAAAAACCTCCAATCAAAAAAAAAAAAAAAATTATGTCGGAAAGCTGGATCACGTGCCATGTGTTTTCCTTGTCTAATTTCCTGAAATCTATTATAAGCCATGGGGAAGTCTGCTCTTCATATTATTTTCTCATCATGAAACGTTTCAATAGAACTTAATAAGTATTATAAAAAGCCCAATCTTGCTGCCTGTTCTCACAATTCACCACTTTTTTTTTTTCTGTGCAAGGGCGAAATAATACTGCTACCACAAAATATCCAGAAGATTGTATTATATGATCTAACTGATTCATGCGGCTATTTCCTGCAACATGCACTGCGTCATCAGTTTTTCCGTGTGCCTCAGGAAAAAATCAACTCGGTTTCTGCAATACCAGACATTGAGCAACACATCACACAAGTCATTCGTTTTCAGAAAAAGAAAAACCCAAACAGAAAAACTGAGGTTTTGAAAGATCTGGTGCTATTCTTTTATGCACACTATACAAACTGCGAAACCTCAGAGAACATTTTGTAACTCGATTTTCACGAAATCTCCTCCTATTCCTAGAGTTAGGATGAACATGCACACGCCTTTAAAAACTGAAATTCATTTCCCACAAAGCGAGTCCGTGAGTTTCTTTCTTTTTTGAATTCACGCTTCGGGTAATTTACCGTGCTTGTTGAGGCTCTCCTCTGTGTGAAAGTATATCCTCCAAGCAAAGATACATTTTAAAAGCATTTTCATATCCACATCGTATAATCTTGAAAAACTAAAAACAGGTTTTGTGCGTGTAGTTCTTTTCCTTGAATTAACGATTTTCTTTGCTTAACCCTTTAAGCGACCGATGTACCTGAACCAAATGGTCCCTAAAATTTATTAGCCTTCCGAAACAGAAATGACCACATAGCGATCGGGTTTAACAAAAGCTACGACAAAACAGTTCCTTTCCCATTCTCATCTCAGTAGTACCGACCATATACCTGCCACGGGTGCTCGTATATAATATATCCTTCTAGTCCCCTTTTCTAGCGTTCTTTTCCAGCGCTCTCTTCTAGTCTGACCTAAGAAATGGAGGAAGAGGGCTCGCTTCTTTCTAATATAATGGTGTCAGTGTCAAGTCGCCCTGACACGAATATCATGCCACTAGGCAGAGAAACAAGTTACTCAAATATCTTCTCTCTCCTTTCCTTTGTTCATCGCTATTGATGTAGTCCTTTTAGCAAGTAATCAGTCAGAAAGCATTAGTATCAACCATTCATTTAAATGATTACTTTGAATAATAAAGCTAAGTAACACTTTTTAATTCTCAGGTTCACTCCTTCCAGTTGCGTTCTATCCACTTCTTAGACAGCAAAAAATATTCCTTAGACCTGATTTCAGCTCATTATTCTAACCCCGAGTTAAGTCATTCCAGCCGGTTAAAGGGTCAATTGTTAAAAGAACCACTTGAATTAAATTTTCGTATTTATGCTGACCTTCAAGAAATGAATGTAAATCGCAAAGTTCTAACTGAGAAACGTCTTAATAATATTTCTTACCGTTTTATTCCTTGACAACTTGAACTTAGCTTACTAAATGCTCTTTTTGTTGCGAGAAACAATTAAAACGAGTCGAAGATCATCTGATCGAGATCTAAACGAGTCATTAAAGGTTAATTTTCCCAATAATCTTTGGATTCTAACAATAAAGGCAATTTTTCTTCAGGGAAGAGAGGTTTAACGTGCACCATAGAACACTCGGAAGCCTGTACTGTAAGCATTCGCCCGTCCATAATTTGAGGCCAGTGGCTCCAGCCAAAGAAGACATCTTGCGCCATCAGACACAAACACTACCAATTCCTCATGCGGTATTCCAGTCTGGGACCCACCTCGGCGAATGTTTGGAAACCAGCGACTCAATTCCTCAACCGGGATTCCAGTCTGGGCCCCGTCTCGGCGAATGATTAGAAACCAGCGCCTCAAATCTTCAACCGGGATTTCAGTCTGGGGCCCGTCTCGGCGAATGATTAGAAGCCAACGCCTCAAATCTTCAACCGGGATTTCAGTCTGAGGCCCGTCTCTGCGAATGATTAGAAACCAGTGCCTATCAACCGAATTTTCAGTCTGGGGCCAGTCTCTGCGAATGATTAGAAACCAGTGCCTATCAACCGAATTTTCAGTCTGGGGCCAGTCTCGGCGAATGATTAGAAGCCAACGCCTCAAATCTTCAACCGGGATTTCAGTCTGGGGCCCGTCTCGGCGAATGATTAGAAGCCAACGCCTCAAATCTTCAACCGGGATTTCAGTCTGGGGCCCGTCTCGGCGAATGATTAGAAGCCAACGCCTCAAATCTTCAACCGGGATTTCAGTTTGGGGCCCGTCTCGGCGAATGATTAGAAGCCAACGCCTCAAATCTTCAACCGGGATTTCAGTCTGGGGCCCGTCTCTGCGAATGATTAGAAGCCAACGCCTCAAATCTTCAACCGGGATTTCAGTCTGGGGCCCGTCTCTGCGAATGATTAGAAACCAGTGCCTATCAACCGAATTTTCAGTCTGGGGCCCGTCTCTGCGAATGATTAGAAGCCAACGCCTCAAATCTTCAACCGGGATTTCAGTCTGGGGCCCGTCTCGGCGAATGATTAGAAGCCAACGCCTCAAATCTTCAACCGGGATTTCAGTCTGGGGCCCGTCTCTGCGAATGATTAGAAACCAGTGCCTATCAACCGAATTTTCAGTCTGGGGCCCGTCTCTGCGAATGATTAGAAGCCAACGCCTCAAATCTTCAACCGGGATTTCAGTCTGGGGCCCGTCTCGGCGAATGATTAGAAGCCAACGCCTCAAATCTTCAACCGGGATTTCAGTCTGGGGCCCGTCTCTGCGAATGATTAGAAGCCAACGCCTCAAATCTTCAACCGGGATTTCAGTCTGGGGCCCGTCTCGGCGAATGATTAGAAGCCAACGCCTCAAATCTTCAACCGGGATTTCAGTCTGGGGCCCGTCTCTGCGAATGATTAGAAACCAGTGCCTATCAACCGAATTTTCAGTCTGGGGCCCGTCTCTGCGAATGATTAGAAACCAGTGCCTATCAACCGAATTTTCAGTCTGGGGCCCGTCTCTGCGAATGATTAGAAACCAGTGCCTATCAACCGAATTTTCAGTCTGGGGCCCGTCTCTGCGAATGATTACAAGCCAACGCCTCAAATCTTCAACCGGGATTTCAGTCTGGGGCCCGTCTCGGCGAATGATTAGAAGCCAACGCCTCAAATCTTCAACCGGGATTTCAGTCTGGGGCCCGTCTCTGCGAATGATTAGAAACCAGTGCCTATCAACCGAATTTTCAGTCTGGGGCCCGTCTCTGCGAATGATTAGAAGCCAACGCCTCAAATCTTCAACCGGGATTTCAGTCTGGGGCCCGTCTCGGCGAATGATTAGAAGCCAACGCCTCAAATCTTCAACCGGGATTTCAGTCTGGGGCCCGTCTCTGCGAATGATTAGAAGCCAACGCCTCAAATCTTCAACCGGGATTTCAGTCTGGGGCCCGTCTCTGCGAATGATTAGAAACCAGTGCCTATCAACCGAATTTTCAGTCTGGGGCCCGTCTCTGCGAATGATTAGAAGCCAACGCCTCAAATCTTCAACCGGGATTTCAGTCTGGGGCCCGTCTCGGCGAATGATTAGAAGCCAACGCCTCAAATCTTCAACCGGGATTTCAGTCTGGGGCCCGTCTCTGCGAATGATTAGAAGCCAACGCCTCAAATCTTCAACCGGGATTTCAGTCTGGGGCCCGTCTCTGCGAATGATTAGAAACCAGTGCCTATCAACCGAATTTTCAGTCTGGGGCCCGTCTCTGCGAATGATTAGAAACCAGTGCCTATCAACCGAATTTTCAGTCTGGGGCCCGTCTCTGCGAATGATTAGAAACCAGTGCCTATCAACCGAATTTTCAGTCTGGGGCCAGTCTCGGCGAATGATCAAAAACCAGCGACTAAGCCCACGCGGTTACTGACCTTCTTGATTTTTGGGGGTTTTAACGACCACCATGAGCAACTCGATGGGCTACAGCAGTCACCTGTTCCTAATTTAGAGCCACTGGTTCCAGGGAAGGGACAAAACCAATGCCGTCAGACAAATACAACATCAATGCCTCACCAGGAATCGAACCCGGGCCCATTTCAGAACGAATGATCAGAAGCCACCGCTTAGACTACTGCGCCACCGGGTTGGCGATTGAGCATTACCTATCATATTATTAGTAGTGATTTAATATTACTTTAAGTGCTTCAATTAAACTTTGTATTTTAATTTTCAATCACAGACCAGGCTGGTCCCAAAAGATTATGTTCGCGTTTCGTAACATCTCTCGAAGTTTTCGCGTTTTCCCAGTCTTCAAAATTTCATTGGGGCCTTTCTCCCGCTGGTGATGTTCCGTGCTTGTTCACGGGTAGCCTCGTGTCCGGGTCTGGGGTTTCGGCGTGAAGTGAGGTTGCTGTCGCAAATTTCTAAAAATGTTCCTCAAGTGAGTTGACTAAACTCTGCAAAGCTGAGGGGTGGTACAGGCGAAACTCCTGGGGAATTACCTAATAGCGTGTTATGCCGCCTTTGGCCTGCAAAACAGTCCAAATTCTTAGAGACGTAGAACACACCAGATGCTGGAAGCGTCGTGCACGATCGTTTTACCACGAAAAAAAAAAACAGTGAGTAGAGCAGTTGATGCAAACTGGACGACAGCAAAATGTTGTAGATAACAGCCTGTTACACCTCACCTCAGGTATGATCGATGGGGTCTAAGTTAAGGGACTGTGCAAGCCACTGAAGCAAGGAAGACTCGTAGGAATGTTCCTGGAACCATTCGGTAACAGCACGAACTTGTGAGTGAGTGCGTTATCCTCCTGGACGTGTACATTTACTTGAGGATAAGCCGTGGAAATGAAAGGATGATTGGTTTTTAACGGAGTTCAGCTATGCCGTGGCGTTCAGTCGCCCTTCGATGGGAATCGGGGATTAAGACCTACACGGGTCGGGCTGGGTTCGGGCTCGGGGTTGGACCCCAGGATACCTATCGCCACCTCATCGAATCGAAGCCTCTCCGAGTGGCCGCTGTTTTGCGGGCTAAAGGGGGTCCTACAGCTTATTTGGTAGGTGGTCATAATGTAATGGCTCGTCTGTGTATACCACACACCGGGCTTTCTAAACTCCAGGAGGCAATTTGAAATTAATGTAGTGGTTCGATTTAAAATATTTACATTAACGTATCTTTGAAATGTGTCATCTTAATTAAATTTAAATGATATTAGGCGCATAACAAAACGCTTTCCATGGGAGTAACTACCACCCCCGCAGCTGCGGGGGAGCGCAAGCAACGAAGGGGCGTACTGCAGCTGCCAGTTATAGTTTTATGAAAAAATTCGAACACGCACAATAAGTAACCCAAAGATTCCTATTTTTCTTTAAGATATATTTAGCTTTGCCACTTTTAAAACACTGAATGTCCTACAGATTGAAGTGTTCAGCTCTTTGACTTCGAGTTGTAATACGATTGCTCAGCAATGTGTTGTAAATAATACGATCGCTCTCCAATCGCCCTCTCTCTGCGCTGCGGAGGAAAAGCGCGAGGCCACAGTGGGATTCCCCGTGGAGGGTGTGGGAAAACAGTCAGTTACCTAGGATTAGGTGCACGACAGGCGTCAACATTTATTCACAGCAGCCGCAGATCTGCCGTGTGTAAGAGGGTGATTTCTTCAAGTGATTTATTTTAGTTTCGGACAAAGCAATTACATGTATTGTCGAGCCTATTACTTAAAAAGTTAAAACTTCAGGGCTCTAGGTACCACCAATATTTTTGCAGACACTCTCCCTGACTTCCAACCCTCCCCCCCCCCCAACTACCACATACACACACTGCGAAAAATAGATCCTCCCTCGTGTTCGAAATCCTGGGAAAATTACTGTGCTTACAGGTGCTGAGTAAATCTTGCGGGCCGCCCCGGTGGCGCAGTGGTCTAAGGCGCTGACCTCTGATCATTCGTCCGTAAGGGGTCCGGGTTCGAATCCCGGTCAGGCATGGATGTTGTGTTTGTCTTACGGCACTGGCTCTCTCCCTTCCCTGGAACCAGTGACCCTAAATTAAGGACGGGCGACTGCTTATAGCCCATTGAGTTGCTCACGGTGGTCGTTAAACCTCCAATCAAAAAAAAAAAAATCTTGCGAGGGGCGCACGTCGTGGTAGTTACGCCACTGACGCTTACATAAAACCCGTTCTCCTGCCAGTCCTAAACACAGCATTTCGTCTTGCTGATCGAATTTGTGCTCGATCGTTACCATTTCTTGCATATGCTTGGCTACTCCAAACAAAGCATCCACCTACTCACTTGCCTCCTGTGTGCCGTTATATTTTTCTTCTTGTGAAGTTCACTGTCTATGCTTTCCATCTTCAACAACGCTTCCCTGCTCTTATTTCACCTCCTCAGGAGGCAAGTGCTATAATTCGGAGACGCTTCCTAGCACGGTTAACCTCTCGCCTCCAAATGGAGCACTCTCGTGCTGCCTCAACAAACACCGATAGCGATTTTCAATCCACTTGGGCCCAATCGGCTGGGTGGTTCCATATCCACAATTTGCAGTTACATCTCAACCTATAAGTGGATTTTTGTTGTCGCCCACGTTCACTGTAACAAATCATGTTTTTACGTATTAATTTTGGTGCTTCGCTATTTGTGATTTTTCTGTTTTAATGTGCCATTGAAGATAGCTCACCATGTTTCCCATGTTCTCTTCGATAATGTTGGGTTATATGTTGTTGTATATAATTCTTCCTTCTGCACAGTTTACTGCCCACGCAATGTCCCCTTCATTATGTTGAATATATTTTTAAAATATTAGTCACTGTGTGACGTACCTGCCAGCAGGACGCACACGACATAAAGGCAGATAGGAATCAGAATAAACGTCTGCGTAGCTCAGTTGGTAGAGCGACTTGTTCCGGAATAAGCTGCCTCAGGTTCGAATCCCGGCGTAGACCAAAAATGACGGAGAAATTTACTTCGTTATAATGGCGCCCGAACTATCCGGATGACCCGGCCGTTCAAAATCTCGCATTGGCGTGATGTTATTTAAACACCGCGAGACAGGAAAAATCAGAGAATTCCTTCTCCAGTGCTTCGAAAAATAAAAATGTGTGATGTTGCATTCCACACAGCAGACTGACTGGGAGTTCTCAAGTGCACGTTCTACAGTGGATGGCTGCCTGCAACGATTCATGGTCACGGCTGACCCGTGGGCCATGCCCCCGGCCCTCTTTCGGGGGGGGGAGATGTGACGTACCTGCCAGCAGGACGCACACGACATAAAGGCAGATAGGAATCAGAATAAAACGTCTGCGTAGCTCAGTTGGTAGAGCGACTTGTTCCGGAATAAGCGGCCTCGGGTTCGAATCCCGGCGTAGACCAAAAATGACGGAGAAATTTACTTCGTTATAATGGCGCCCGAACTATCCGGATGACTTGGCCGTTCAAAATCTCGTATTGGTGTGATGTTATTTCCACACCGCGAGACAGGAAAAATCAGAGAATTTCTTCTCCAGCGCTTCGAAAAATAAAAATGTGTGATGTTGCATTCCACACAGCAGACTGACTGGGAGTTCTCAAGTGCACGTTCTACAGTGGATGGCTGCCTGCAACGATTCATGGTCACGGCTGACCCGTGGGCCATGCCCCCGGCCCTCTTTCGGGGGGGAGATGTGACGTACCTGCCAGCTGGACGCACACGACATAAAGGCAGATAGGAATCAGAATAAACGTTTGCGTAGCTCAGTTGGTAGAGCGACTTGTTCCGGAATAAGCGGCCTCGGGTTCGAATCCCGGCGTAGACCAAAAATGGCGGAGAAATTTACTTCGTTATAACTGTGTGTATAATATAATGTAACAAGATGCCCTTCTGAGTACATTTAGCGTTATTTCCCCTTGTCACTGAATACTTCTGTACATATGCTGTAAATTTTGAATGTAGCATCACTGTTGCATTTCTGTGAATTAGTACCTAATGTTTAATCTTTAGTATGGTAGTAATGCTTAATTGGAATTTGTGCATAGTATAGAATCATGTCTTGCCCTGTCTACAATACTGTAGGTAAACACTTTCGTTTGTTTCGCTCGTGCTTTATTGTCTGCCTCTCCTTCACCCTACGTGGCGAAATAATTTTTTTTTATGATTTTAACAATATTTTGTTTTACGTTTCACTGGAACTTTCCAGCTGATGTATATACTATAACGAAGTGAATTTCTCCGTCATTTCTGTCCACGCCAGGATTCGAACCCGGATCCCCTCATTCCGGAATAAGTCGCTCTACCATTTGAGCTACGCGGACATTTTATTCTGATTCCTATCTGCCTTTATGTCGTGTGCGTCCTTCTGGCAGGTACGTCACATCTCCTGGTACGTTACATCATCTCCGCCTTATTTTTTTTTTTTTTTTTTTTTTTTTTTTTTGAAGTGCTGCTTTTATTTTTCCTATCTCGCGGTGTGGAAAGAACATCACACCATTGCGAGATTGTGAACGGTCGGGTCATCCGGATAGTTCGGGCGCCATTATAACGAAGTGAATTTCTCCGTCATTTTTGGTCTACGCCGGGATTCGAACCCGAGACCGCTTATTCCGGAACAAGTCACTCTACCAGTTGAGCTACGCGGACATTTTATTCTGATTCCTATCTGCCTTTATGTCGTGTGCGTCCTTCTGGCAGGTACGTCACATCTCCTGGTACGTTACATCATCTCCCCCTTATTTTTTTCGAAGTGCTGCTCTTATTTTTCCTATCTCGCGGTGTGCAAATAACATCACACCAATGCGAGATTTTGAACGGTCGGGTCATCCGGATAGTTCGGGCGCCATTATAACGAAGGGAATTTCTCCGTCATTTTTATCCGCGCCAAGATTCGAACCCGGGTCCCCTCATTCCGGAATAAGTTGCTCTACCAACTGAGCTACGCAGACGTTTATTCTGATTCCTATCTGCCTTTATGTCGTGTGCGTCCTTCTGGCAGGTACGTCACATCTCCTGGTACGTTACAATACCACTGTATTTATTGGCAGAATTCCATTGTCATGTACATAGAAATGTTATTTTACTGAAGAATAAAGGCAATTTTGAAATATAGAACCGGATGCCCGTTTTTATGCGAGATTTTTCCACATAAAAACAATAAAAGCAACGAAGATATTTACTTACATCATTTGCTGTAATGAAAAAATTCCACGGCAGTAGAGAAGCAATTCCAAATATGTATGTGGCTATGAGAACCAAACAATATCTGCAATGAAATAGATATATTACGTGTTACATGTAACGGGTGCACATAATTGAACTTCACATATCTGCAATTGGATTCAAATTGGGTAAATATATTAACCATAAAATGAGAATTGAAGCTCGGCTAGTAATAGGTTCGCGGCGCAAATTTCAGTGATTTTTTCGCGAATTTCAGGGGGGTTTCTGTAATTGTGCGGATATCAAATATATCCGCGAATTTAAGATTTTTTTCCCTATTTTTGCCTAATTTCTATTATAATTTTTAAATTACTTATCATATTTAAATAAGTTTACTGCTGCCTTTATTAGAATTTACGCGAAAAATATACCGCAAAGTGATCCCACTCCAAAGTCCAAACCAGAACTTTAAACTTTGAATTTACTGCTCAATATTGTTCCTTACAAAGAGACTCTTATCGAACAAGCTTGACGGGTAATTCCAGGTCGCATGCACTCTGCTAAAGAATGCACGTGTTGTCTTTCGCGATTACCCCCACCCCCTACTGTTGAATGATCTTGGCGACTTGCCGCACTAGTAAACCGCAAACCGAAATGATTTTTTTTTTTTGATTGGAGGTTTAACGACCACCGTGAGCAACTCAATGGGCTATAAGCAGTCGCCCGTCCCTAATTTAGGGTCACTGGTTCCAGGGAAGGGAGAGAACCAGTGCCGTAAGACAAACACAACATCCATGCCTCACCGGGATTCGAACCCGGACCCCTTCGGACGAATGATCAGAGGCCAACACCTTAGACCACTGCGCCATCGGGGCGGCCAAACCGAAATGTCGTCAATTGTATTAGTAGCTTTAGCTGGAAAAGCAACTCACAGAAAAAAGGGTTTGAGTTTCGCAGACTCATTTTAGCTTTAAAATATTTGTACTTTCGTGTGAGTATTTAGTTTCTAAAATTTCTAGATGTTGTTTTTTGTTAATTTTGAGAATGACCCACGTGAGTAAAATGAGTGCATCTGAAAGATGCAAGCAGTACAGCAAGGGAACGTTTCTCCCAAACTGGTAACTATGCGAAGTAAATTTCTTCATCATTTTTATCCCAGAGGAGGGATTCGAATCCCCAACTCTCGGCTCCGGAGCTCCGAGTGCTATCCACTATACCACACTGGCATGTGCTCTCACTGCCTTTATCTCATGTGCGTCTTGCGAACCAAGCACGTCACATCTCCCCCCCCCCCGAAAAAGAGTCGCGCTGTAGGCAGTCATTGAAGAACGTACATTTGAGAAATACTAGACAATTCGGTGTGTGGAACGTAACACGACACTGATTAATTTATTAATTTTTTTCGAAGCAGTGAAGAACGGAATCTCATTTTTCCAGTCTCGCGGTGTATTAAGAACATCACACCATTGCGAGAAACCTAACAGCCAAACCATTCTGGAAGTTCGGGCGCCAATATGACGAAGTATATTTCTCCATCAGTTTTATGCCAGGGTTCGAACCTGCAATTCTCGGCTCCGTAGCTCTGAGTGCTGTTCACTATACTACACTTGGCATGGCCGCCCCGGTGGCGCAGTGGTCTAAGGCTCTGGCCTCTGATCATTCGTCCGAAAGGGGGCTGGGTTCGAATCCCGGTGAGGCATGGATGTTGTGTTTGTCTTACGGCACTGGCTCTCTCCCTTCCCTGGAACCAGTGACCCTAAATTAGGGACGGGCGACTGCTTATAACCCATTGAGTTGCTCACGGTGGTCGTTAAACCTCCAATCAAAAAAAAAAAAAAAAAAAAAAAAAACACTTGGCATGTGCTATTTGCCTTTATCTCATGTGCGTCCTACTGGGAAGGCACATCACATAATTCTACATTAAAAATGAGCCAATTGAGTAAAATCAGTGCATCTGAAAGATGCAATCAGTACAGCAAGAGAACGTTTTATTCAAACTGGTAACATTACATTAAAAATTCGTTGAAAGGTATTGGTGTTATTCCAAAAGCAAATTGAATGCGAAAATGTTATTTGCTGAAAATATATAATATTCACAAGCAACTGAAGATAGGTACCGTTTGGATATTCTTGCTGTTCCATCAGCTGAAACGGATGTCGAAAGCTACACTGTTGGGCACCCAAAATGCAACACCAAGAAGGACACGAGATAGCAAAGACAGATTTACTGGACACATAACAACAGATACAAAGATGAAACGATTGAGCTTACAGGATCGTGCGACTTGCGGAACACACAGACATCAACAGTTCGTGTGGCCCCCCATGGCTGGCAATAATGGCCGCTACACGCCGCGGCATCGAACGGAAGAGGCTTTGGATGTGGGCATCGGGGTATGTCGGTCCAGGCTGCTTCCACACGTTGCCACAGTTTATCAGGCGTAGCCGCGGGTGGTGTTTGCCGGGCCACTCGGTTGCCGATCAACGACCAGACGAGTTCGATGGGCGACATATCGGGAGAACAGGCTGGCCACGGCAGCAGTGACACGTAATGGGCCGTGAAGAATTGTTGCACGATGCGTGCCACCTGCGGGCGCGCATTGTCCTGTTGACACGTGGCCGCTGGCAGGTCCTCCAAGTAAGGAAGGACAACAGGCTCCAAAACGTCGGAGATGTAGAGGTGGCTCTTGAGTGTACCGGCGATGTGTACCAGAGGGGTGCCGGTGTCATATCCAATTGCACCCCAAACCATAACGCCAGGCGACGGACCGGTATGGTGATGCATAATGCAGGCGTCATACAGTTTCTCGTCGCGGTGCCGCCTCACGCAGATCCGACCATCGTGGTGTTGCAGGCAGAAGCGGGATTCATCGGAGAAGACAATGTCGTGCCCTTCCGTAGTCCAGGTGCGGTGTTCAACGGCCCACTGCCGCCGCAACTCGCCAGTGCTATAACGTCAACGGTAATCGGTCTGCAGAAGCGGGGACTTGTCGCACGGGCGCCGTGCGACAAGTCCCCGCTTCTGCAGACGACGTCGAACGGTACGTGCTGACACAGGTTGTTGCGCAATACACCCTAATTTCTGCGCTAACGTTCGTGATGTGGCGATGTGAGCCGTCAATGCCCGCCGCAAAACATGCCGGTCCTTTCGTTCGGTGGTATGCCGCGGCTGCGGTAATCGTTCACGTAGGTCCGTCCGTCCCTCCTGCACCCACCGAATCCATACTCGCCTCTCTGTGGTTAGATGTCGTCCCACACGGGCGCCGATGTCTCGGTACGATAAACCGCTGTCGTGATAAGCCGCTATTCGTCCTCTGTCGAACTCCGAACCGTGCTGGAATGACTGCCGTATTCTGCGACGAGGCATCAGGAAGCTTCCCACGCACAGGTCCGACAGGAACCTGTGCGTGGGAACCACTACTTACACCCCGCCCTCAGTGCACCCTTCTTATAGTGCTTCTCGGTGGCGTGCCGGGCGCACATGATTTGCATATGCCCTGCAATGCTAATCATTTTGCATGTCCTTCCGCGGGCGACGCATGCTGCGAATTTCAGGTCAATCGGATGCTTCCTTCTTGGTGTTGCATTTTGGGTGGCCAGCAGTGTATAATGCTGAAACCTGTTTGAAAGCAATATGAAACACCTTTTGCGAATATAACCGCTTTTGTGACAGACAACGCATCTTACCTATCCAAAAGGAAACAGCTTGAAAGCCGAATTTTTGGGGAAATGTAAAATTTTGCGAAATTTCGGGGTAAATCCCGAAATGTCGCGAAAAGACGTGGACTTTTCTCCAAATCTCGCGATTTACTCCTCGACCGCCCAGCGAAGTTTGCTTTTTTCCCCTACTACCCGAATGATAGCTAGCATCTTAGCGGCTGCTATTTCCCTGTTGAATAGTCTTGTGTTAGCGCAGCATTGACGCACAAGATTGCAGCTGAGACGCGATTACGTCGTGTGAAGCACCTCCATTTCTCAGATCAATCGTAAGCTAAGGAGAACAACAGCGCCGCGCCTGTGGCGCAGTGGTCTAAGCGATGGCTCCTGATCATTCGTCCGGAAGGGGTCCACATTCGAATCTCGGTGAAGCATGGATGTTGTGTTTGTCTTACGGCACTGTCTCTCTCCCTTCCCTGGAACCACTGGTCCTAAATTAGGGACGGGCGACGGCTTATATCCCATTGAGTTGTTCACTGTGGTCGTTAAACATCCAATCAAAAAAAAAAAAAAAAAAAAAAAGGAGAACAATAGCGTGAAAGGAGACGGACAACGTTGGACCTCACGGTTCTTCTGGAAAGACGTGCAACCTGCTGACATTCACTATCGGTTAAAGGCGGTACGTAATATAGCAGGCATGGTTGCAGCACTATTTTCTGATGCCCATCAACCACAGAAATAAAACTGTAATGAAAGTACTCAGCCAAGGTCGACGGGAAGCAGCCTTCCCCCAGCAAATGTGCAGAATGTTTCTGAGATCATCACGGACAACAGACTCCTCACGATTGAGGAACTACAATTTGCAACAGGTCTTCATGCAATATTCCATGAGGAACTGAAAGTGAATAAAGTAGGTACACACTGAGTGACACACGAACTGACGCCTCAACAAAAGGAGACATGGCTTCAAATATATTGTGAAGTGCTCGCGATTCGCAACCAGCTCCCAGAAAGTTTGTTTGCCAGATGGTAACAAGTTATGAGTCGTAGTTTCATTACCACACTCCTAAAAAGAAAACCGTAATCCATGCAGTGGAAACATAACGGAAGTCGTCATCCCAAGATATTTGGAGCAACTCTTTCTACTTGCAAGCAGATGGCTACCGTTTCCTAATATTCAGAGGGAATCCTGATAGTGTGAGTTGTTTCCACAGATACAACAATAAGCGGAGGAACAACAACACCCTCAAAACCCTCCATTACAAAATGCAGCTCGGGTGCAAAGGGATATCGGCACCGCAAGTGCTTCAGCGGGATGACAATTTTAAGACTAACATTACTTACACTAACGGATATTAACGTTTGTAACAACACAAACGCTAATATCCCTTGGATTCACAATCTTACAAACATTTGCCATATTTACCTGATTTAGCCCCATCAGATTAAGGCCTGCTTACCAATATTAAAGAACCACTGTGCTGTCGATCATTCCAGGACGATGACGACCTGTAGACAGGTGTTCGCGTGTCTGTGTGAGCTCTCCCCCAAAGGCTGGTATGCCACAACTATCGGGAAATTACCATAAAAATATCAACTGTGCACTGAGTATGGGGAATGGGTTACGATATGACAGCGCAACTGTCATCCTTTAGAGTCTTATATTTCAGGTGAGTCCCACTCAGTTATAAACGGCCCTTATGGCTCCAAAAGTCAACATTTGATGAAAATGGCGCTGAATTCAAGGGCATTGTGTGGAGAAAGTCAAGTGATTAAAATGCGTCAGGAGTGGTTTCAAATTGGTAAAACAACGAACAGTTGGCACAGCTGTAAAGGTGGCGAAAGGTAGATTACAGAGGTGAATCGGCGCGGCACTGCTTCGCAGCTGACGACCCAATACAATGTGAGGCAACCAGAAGCAATATTCCGCTGGACAATGCGTCGTACGCCTCTTCTAAAACAGTCCATCGACGCATACGACTCTCCTGGGGATAATTTCATGAGGATTAGACGATAGAAGATTGGAAGCAGGTGTTCTCATTATCAGCTCCATTTTGGCCGCCCCGGTGGCGCAGTGGTCTAAGGCGCTGGCCTCTGATCATTCGTCCGTAAGGGGTCCGGGTTCGAATCCCGGTCAGGCATGGATGTTGTGTTTGTCTTACGGCACTAGCTCTCTCCCTTCCCTGGAATCAGTTACCCTAAATTGGGGACGGGCGACTGCTTATAGCCCATTGAGTTGTCCACGGTGGTCGCTAAACCTCCAATCAAAAAATAAAAAAGCTCCATTTTGCCGACAGTTGATTCCGTATTTGGCACCAACAGCATGACGCTATCTATCCTTAATGCATGGCATCTACTATCCAGGAAGGTGAGGATGGTACGTCTACCCATTTTACCAAAGGTCAAGTCCGTATTTCGTGTCTTCAGGATGAGGCTATGGCTCCCTCATGCATAGCATCGACTATCCAGGAAGGTCAGGACGGTACGTCCACTCATTCTGTCGATGGTCGAGTCCGTATTTTACGTCAGCAGCATGATGCTTTGGATCCCTCATGCATGGCATCGACTATCCAAGAAGGTGAGGGTGGTATGCACACCCCTTCTGCAGATGGTCAAGTCCGTATTTCGTGTCTGCAGGGCGAAGCTATGGTTTCCTCATATATGACATCGTCTATCCAGGAAGGTCAGGACAGTACGTCCACTCATTCTGCCGATGGTCGAGTCCGTATTTGGAGTCAACAGCATGAGGCTATGGATCCCTCATGCATGGCTTCGACTATCCAGGAAACTGAGAGCGGTAGGTCCACCCATTCTACCGATGGTCGAGTCCGTGTTTGAAACCAGCAGCATGAGGCTGTGGATTCTTCGTACGTGGCATCGACTATCCAGGTCGATGTGTCTCGTTGTATTATATATGTTATGTTTGGCTGGTATGAACTCGGACCCTTGGTGCATGTGAGGTAACTACTACCAGAAACTGCTTGAAAACCATATACATCTCACAATTTTATGCCTCCACCCAGAGGAAGACGGGTTCTTCCAGGAAGATAATGGCCTATATCACTGGGAACGCCTCTTACGGCAATGGTTCGACGAACACATTGCTGATATGAGACATCTAAAATGGCCTCCAAACTCGCCTGATCTCAACCAAGCTGAATATGTGCGGGATATTGAGGAACGCAAGGTGTGTTAGTGCAACTCATCACCACGCTTCATACCGGAACTGTGAGCCGCAACTCAAGCAACTTGGTAGTACTGTAGGTCCCCACAAAACTATAGACACACCTCGTGGAGTGGATGACACGCTGGGTGTAACGTAGTACGGAGGAGACGTACACGTCAAGACGGCAAGTAACAGTGATAAGCACTCGTCGGAGTGCCTTAATTCGGAAAGCATTCGACTTCGGAGCAGAAGGATGTGGGTTCGATCGTCATGACCGGCAAAATTTCTGTTTTCACATTGGCGCCCGAACGTAAAATTTGAACTACTGGCCGTTAAATTTTTCGAAAAATGTGTGATGCTTCTTCCACACATCGTCTGGAATTAATGAGAATTCCTTTTTCGCTTTGAAAAATATGTGATGCTTTTTCCACACATCGTCTGGAAATAATGAAAATTCCTTCTTCGTTTTGAAAAATGTGTGATGCTTCTTCTACACATCATCTGGAATTAATGAGAATTCCTTCTTCGCTTCGAAAAATGTGTAATGCTTCTTCCACACATCGTCCGGAATTAATGAGAATTCTTTCTTCGCTTTGAAAAATATGTGATGCTTCTTCCACACATCGTCTGGAATTAATGAGAATTCCTTCTTCGCTTTGAAAAATATGTGATGTTTTTTCCACACATCGTCTGGAATTAATGAGAATTCCTTCTTCGCTTAGAAAAATGTGTGGTGCTTCTTCCACACATCGTCTGGAATTAATGAGAATTCCCTTTTCGCTTCGAAATATGTGTGATGCTTTTCCACACATCGTCTGGAATTAATGAGAATTCCTTCTTCGCTTCGAAAAATGTGTGATGCTTCTTCCACAGATCGTCCGGAATTAATGAGAATTCTTTCTTCGCTTTGAAAAATGTGTAATGCTTCTTCCACACATCGTCCGGAATTAATGAGAATCCCTTCTTCACTTGGAAAAATGTGTGATGCTCCTTCCACACATTGTCTGGAAATAGTTAGAATTCCTTCTTCTACAGAGTGTTACTTCAAGTATGGTTTGCGGCGGAGTCGAAACCTGCGATTTCGTGCTTCCGCCTTTCTCAACGGGAGGATATATGTGATATACTACAGAGGCGACAAACATGGCATGACGGCAAGTAGCAATGATAAGCTATTGCTGGCGAAGCTTAATTGGGAAAGCATACGGCTCCGGACCAGAAACATATGGGTTCGAGTCACGCAACCGGCAAAATTTGTGTTTTCACACGTGTAACTACAATTCTCCTCGCGAAAGGAGGACGATTGTTATTATTCTTTTGAGCAGTCAGTTTACATACATTTTTTTTAAATTCTGGGTTTATTTAGTCGGTAGTGCTAAAATTCGTGCTCTTAAATACGCACTTATCTTTAGGGGCTCCCTCCATTACTTGTACTTCTATTCTGTTCTTTCCTTCAGTAGTTCTGACGGTAGCATCTGAAATTTTAGTGGAGGTACCAGATCCACAATCACTTGCTATCGATCTAAAGGAAAAATAAAAGCAATTAAGAGAGCATATAATATCGTGATTTCATCTGTTAATGTAAAAAACAACAAAAAAACAAGTATTTTACCTGCTAATATAAGAGATATATTTAGTTTACTTGTTACTACAAAAAGTAGCTTTTTGTTCGATTGGGGAACCTTCTAAGATCAGATTAAAGAATGTTTGAAGCAGCTGGTAATCAAATTTAACTATTATTAAGTTCACCTTTTTTATGTAGCAGGATCATTGTAGCATTGTTCCAATCCTCAGGAATCTTCCCTTCATTAAGGCATCGAGTGAAAATTTGGGCGAGTACTGTTTCAATTTCTCCACTTGCTTCTTGTATGATGTCTACAGTAATTCCATTTTCTCCTGGAGCTTTTCCCCGCTTCATGTTCTTGATTGCATGTGCAACTTCTGCTGGGAGGACTGGAAGAACTCTGGTACCTTTCACTCCAGACATCATGAAAGGTACCAGAGTTCTTCCAGTCCTCCCAGCAGAAGTTGCACATGCAATCAAGAACATGAAGCGGGGGAAAGCTCCAGGAGAAGATGGAATTACTATAGACATCATACAAGAAGCAAGTGGAGAAATTGAAACAGTACTCGCCCAAATTTTCACTCGATGCCTTAATGAATGGAAGATTCCTGAGGATTGGAACAATGCTACAATGATCCTGCTACATAAAAAGGTGACATTGAGGATCTCAGGAACTACAGACCTATCAGCCTCCTATCAGTGGTTTATAAAATCTTCACTAAAGTTCTTTCACACCGCTTGAAGGTAACACTGGACATGGCTCAACCGAGAGAACAAGCTGGATTCAGGAGTGGCTACAGCACAATAGATCATATCCACGTACTGAGAGAACTAATTGAAAGAGCGAGGGAATATGAACTTCCATTGTGCATGGCTTTTATCGATTATGAAAAAGCCTTTGATTCGGTGAAACCATCAGCAGTTACCACGGCTCTGAAATCCTGCGGTATTGAAGATGCATACATTAATATTATTAATAACATCTATGAAAATGCAAGTGCAAAGATTCGGCTGTTTGAAAATACAACACACATAAAAATTGGAAAGGGAGTGAGACAAGGTGACACCATATCTCCGAAGCTCTTTAATGCCACATTGGAAAATGTCTTTCAATCACTGAACTGGGAAAACAAAGGGATAAAGATTAATGGAGATTATCTAACCCACCTTCGTTTTGCTGATGACGTAGTCATTTTTGCAACTACCCCATCAGAGCTGCAGAGTATGATCCAGGAACTTGCTGACAAGAGTAAAGAAGTGGGATTAAAAATGAACTTTCAGAAGACAAAAGTGATGTTCAATGCTTTTACAAGAAATGAAGATTTATCGATTGATGGAGAAAAACTGGAGATAACAGATACGTATGTTTATCTTGGACAGCAGATATCAAGTGAGGGTCACATTGATGAAGAAATTAATCGGCGCACAAAACTTGCCTGGAGAGCTTTTGGAAGAAACAGCATAATTTTCAAGAGCAATATGCCATTATGTCTTAAAAGAAAAGTGTTTGATCAATGCATCCTTCCAGTGCTTACGTATGGTGCAGAGACGTGGACCTTAACTAAAAGAGACATACAAAGGCTGCAGACAACTCAAAGCAGCATGGAGAGGTGCATGCTTGGTATAACCAGGAGAGATAAGAAGAGGAACTCGTGGATCCGAAAAATGACGAGAGTGGAAGACATCATGATCAGAGTTAAATCCCTGAAATGGCAATGGGCTGGACATACTGCCAGAAGGACAGACACAGCCGAAATTTTAGATTGGATTCCAAGGGACAGGAAAAGACCCAGAAAAAGACCACATGGGAGATGGGTGGATGAAATTCGTAAATATGCGGGAGTGACATGGAGGAGACTGGCACAAGACAGACCGTTGTGGAGGAAACTTGGGGAGACCTTCGTCCAGCAGTGGATTGATAATGGTTGACAATGATGATGATGATGAAGTTACATATAGATGAAAATTTCTGAAAACGAGAAAAATTTACCTTCGTCATGATAATTAGCGCAAATGAAAAAAGAATAAAGAAGGTGGTCATTTATAAAAATAATTTTCAGAAGTTAATTATATATACGAGTAGTCGAAAAGCTACGCTGGTGTCCAAAATCAATGCTGGGAAGGCATTCACAGGGATAAAAAGAGAAAACACGTAAAAGTTGGTAGAGACGTTTCGCATGTAAAGAGACACAATCATAAGAGTAGCAAATGTTTTATAACAACAGCAGTGTTCCCAGCCGTACTATAATTGTAGTAGACTGAACTCCCAATTATCCGTGCTAATTAATCCACGGATGTGCATGCAAGACCGGGAAACCCGGATAATCCGAAAATGGTAGTGTACACCGTAAAAATAAATTACGTACAACTGCATTTATGTATTTAGAGGTTTCAAATGAACTGCATATTACACAGTATGTATATGTGCTGTTTTAAATAGGGATTACAGTACGTATATTAATAAAATTTACAATAGATTTTCAGTTTTCTCCTGAAAATTCCTTTGTTCGCGAACCATGTTAATATTCTTTGAGACGATTTGGCGGATACAAATCAGCATCATCATCATCATCAACCATTATCAATCCACTGCTGGACGAAGGTCTCCCCAAGTTTCCTCCACAACGGTCTGTCTTGTGCCAGTCTCCTCCATGTCACTCCCGCATATTTACGAATTTCATCCACCCATCTCCCATGTGGTCTTTTTCTGGGTCTTTTCCTGTCCCTTGGAATCCAATCTAAAATTCCGGCTGTGTCTGTCCTTCTGGCAGTATGTCCAGCCCATTGCCATTTCAGGGATTTAACTCTGATCATGATGTCTTCCACTCTTGTCATATTTCGGATCCACGAGTTCCTCTTCTTATCTCTCCTGGTTACACCAAGCATGCACCTCTCCATGCAGCTTTGAGTTGTCTGCAGCCTTTGTATGTCTCTTTTAGTTAAGGTCCACGTTTCTGCACCATACATAAGCACTGGAAGGATGCATTGATCAAACACTTTTCTTTTAAGACATAATGGCATATTGCTGTTGAAAATTATGCTGTTTCTTCCAAAAGCTCTCCAGGCAAGTTTTGTACGCCGATTAATTTCTTCATCAATGTGACCCTCACTTGATATCTGCTGTCCAAGATAAACGTACGTGTCTGTTATCTCCAGTTTTTCTCCATCAATCGATAAATCTTCATTTCTTGTAAAAGCATTGAGCATCACTTTTGTCTTCTGAAAGTTCATTTTTAATCCCACTTCTTTACTCTTGTCAGCAAGTTCCTGGATCATACTCTGCAGCTCTGATGGGGTAGTTGCAAAAATGACTACGTCATCAGCAAAACGAAGGTGGGTTAGATAATCTCCATTAATACCGTCTGGGCACGTTAAAAATTTATTCATATAAATACACAAGCGCTTTCGAAATCATCAAGAGATTTCATCATCAGGTGTAATACTTTAAAAGGTAAAAAGGCACTTCACTTCACATAACTCTATGGTGGCTGGGTAACCAGCGAGACACACGCTTGACGTAGATACTGAATGAGGTCTTGAATTCAGATATGCTACATTGTAGATGACACAGATCAGCTGTTGCCACAGAACAAGTTACAAAGAGTAAGTAACTGAATGCAGTTACAAATAAGTTAAAGATGCTCTGGTAGGTGACTTCGAGGGAAATGCCGTAGGTGGTTGATGAAAGTTAGTTTCTGCCTTGATAAGAAACCTCCAAGGGTGAGGTAGCGCAATGGGCTGTTCGTCGTTCCAACAGGTATTCAGGTGCTTATACACTGCTGGACAATTGCTAAGGACGGATCATAAACGGCTATATAGCGCATAAAAAAAGTAAGTGTGATTGGATGCCAAGTGAAATAAAATAATGTCAGAATGCCAGGACATTACAAGAAAGACAGTGCTCTGAAATCCAGAAGGCTTTGGAACGTGTTCAAGGGACAAACAGGCCATTTTGTGCAGAATACGTAAACGTGAAAAAATGCAATGACCGTTCGCAGGCGTTCCGGCGTAAGATGTCAATACGGGATATGGCCACCATGGAGGGCGATGCGAGATTCCACACGTCGTGTCATGCGTTGCACAACATTATCAAGCAGCTGTTGGGGTAATTTATCCCATTCCTCTGTCAGTGCACGGATGAGGGTGTCCTTGTTTATTGGAGGGCATTGGCGACCAGCAGCACTCCTCCCCAAAGCATCCCACACATTTTCAATGGGATTCAGATCTGGAGAACGTGCTGGCCATACGAGGCGTTGAATATCCTCGCTCCCAAGACACTCTTGGACAGCGACTGTTCGATGACATGTTGCGTTGTCGTCCATGAAAATGAATCTATCACCTACAGCATCACGGAACATGCGAACATGAGGTAGCAGAACATCATTAATGTATCGTTGGCCAATCATAGTCCCAGTTGGAAGCACATAGAGGGACGTACGGCCATTGATCATGATGCCAGCCCATACCATGACACTACATGTCGGATATCGGTCCCTTTCCTGTATGTTTGCTGGACAATATGCAGTACCACTATCACGCCAGATCAGTTGTCGTCGACAATCAGACGATAGACTGTATCTACTCTCATCTGAGAAGAGGACAGCAGACCAGTCGTTATCAGTCCAATTGCGATGTTGATGGCACCATTGCAAACGGGCGGTACGGTGACGTCTGGACAATGGGATGCACACAACAGGACGGCGGGCGTATAGTCCTCCTTCATGCAAACGTCTGGCGACAGTTTTTCGGGAGATCCGCTTGCCAGTAGCAGCCATAAACTGATTTGCTACCTCACTAGCTGTGCTGCGCCGGTGTCTTTTTGTTGATAGCACTATGTACCGATCTTCTGCAGGTGTCGTACTGCGAACACGACCTCCCCCGTGACGTTTGCTACACTCTCCATTTGTTTAAAATGATTTCCAAAGCCTTGAAACAACACTGTGGCTGACGTAGAACTCTCTGGCAACATTTGTTATTTTTCGCCCTTCTGCAATCTTGCCAATATTACGGCCACGCGTAAAATCATCTAGGTGATGTCGGGAAGACATACTGAAAATTGCAAGTTCGTCAATTGATTCTTTCCCTTTCAGCTTTGCGTTTGAACAACAACGGTCAATACGCTTCAAATCCTTTATATCTCTTATCAGCGCTATGACGTCACGAACAAGTTCGGCAATCCAAAATTTACATACGCACAACACGTGTTACTGTATCCCACACTTATGCTAATTTCCACACTTTTCTGCCTTCCATTTTATGGTTCCTATCGTTGCTATTGTCATCCGTCCTTAGCAATTGTCCGGCAGTGTATATAACAATTGTTTCACCATATCTCAGGTGCCATTCACTATAGAATAACCTGTTATTAGTGTTATCTTATCCCAGAGTGGTGTGAATTGGTCACTGAAGCAGGTTCTAGCTAAAGCTGTTGAGGTGCTTCCGTTTTTAATAGTTCTTTGGTGTTCAGTAAATCTGCAACGTAATCTACTTTTTGTGCTTCCGATATACCTGCTCTGAAAAACATCCATGGAACGGGGGCTTGTTTAACCAGAGGGATCGAGTAAAACGCCTTCTGAGGTGAGAATATTGGATTGGTCCCTGTCTTTCCTGATATGCGAGAAGATATTCTTAATGTTCAAGCCGAAGTTTAAGGAATGTTTAAGGCAAGCTTGACGCAGCAAGTTAGTGATAGCAGGTATATAAGGTACAGAGCCGACGAATCTTGTAGTTTTTTTAGAAGGTTTCTAGGTTGAGTTGAAAGGTCTATTATATTTAGTGCATAAGGTATCTATTTGCTTTATATCGTAGCCATTGTTTTGGTCCAAAACCTTAATTTCCTGTATTTCGTGATCCCGAAGATTCTCATCGGAGGTACAGGTATAGGCTCTTCTGATGGTTTTCCGATGGCAACCTTCGGGATGACGAAATACAGAAAATTAAAGTTTTGGCCCAAAACAATGGCTACGATATAAAACAAATAGATACCTTATGCACTAAATATAATAGACCTTTCAATTCAACCTTGAAACCTTCTAAAAGAACTACAAGATTGGTCGGCTCTGTACCTTATATACCTGCTATCACTAACTTGGTGCGTCAGGCTTGCCTTAAACATTCTTTGAACTTTGGCTTGAACATTAAAAATATCTTCTCGCATATCAGGAAAGACAGGGATCAATCCAATACTCTCACTTCAGCAGGCGTTTACTCGATCCCTCTGGTTAAACAAGCCCCCGTTCCATGGATGTTATTCAGAGCAGGTATATCGGAAGCACAAAAAGAAGATTACGTTGTAGATTTACTGAACACCGAAGAACTATTAAAAACGGAAGCACCTCAACAGCTTTAGCTAGAACCTGCTTCAGTGACCAATTCACACCACTCTGGGATAAGATAACACTAATAACAGGTTATCCTGGTGAATGGAACCTGAGATATGGTGAAGCAATTGTTATATATAAGCACCTGAATACCTGTTGGAACGACGAACAGCCCATTGCGCTACCTCACCCTTGGAGGTTTCTTATCAAGGCAGAAACTAACTTTCATCAACCACCTACGGCATTTCCCTCGAAGTCACCTACCAGAGCATCTTTAACTTATTTGTAACTGCATTCAGTTACTTACTCTTTGTAACTTGTTCTGTGGCAACAGCTGATCTGTGTCATCTACAATGTAGCATATCTGAATTCAAGACCTCATTCAGTATCTACGTCAAGCGTGTGTCTCGCTGGTTACCCAGCCACCATAGAGTTATGTGAAGTGAAGTGCCTTTTTACCTTTTAAAGTATTACAGCTGATGATGAAATCTCTTGATGATTTCGAAAGCGCTTGTGTATTTATATGAATAAATTTTTAACCTGCCCCGGCGGTATTTTAATCCCACTATTTGGACTTATCTGGTGGGTATTTTAACTTACGAAGCACATTGGCTGGTAGCATTTTGAATGGCTAAAGCATTTAATGCGGGCACATCTGGAAGCCTATCGTAGATCACAGTCGAACGAACTCTGTCCTCTATGGGTTTCCATAGCTGCCGTCAACTCAAGGTACCCATGGCCAAACATCGACGATTACGGCGTCAATTTGCATCTGAGAGGAGGCATTGGACCATCGGATTGTGGTAGAAATTCACATGTTTAAACGAATCATTTTGCTGCTTTATCGTGTGGATGATCGATGAAGAGTATGGCGAAGCACTACTAACAAATCATCCCGACACGATGCTTGACAAGAAACATGCAGGAGCTCGCAGTGGGCTCGTGTGGGCTATGTTTTCCTGGGAATCATTGGGAGCAATCATCCCCCTAGATACCACGATGAACGCTTCAAGTTACCGATCCATTGTGACGGATCAGGTGCTCCCATTCATAATGACTGTCTATCCCGATGGCACGGGTTGCTTCCAGCAAGATAATGGACCCTTTCCATGTTGCTACGCATGTGCGAGAATGGTTTGAGGATCATTCCGGTGACTTAAGCTTACTATCCTGGCCGGCAGTCCTTCATGGTGTTGCAATTTTCACAAATAGTAGTGTATTTTCTGCGGTAAAAAGATACTGTTAGTACTCAATTTCTTAATCACAACTGTACATTTGATGAGTAAGTTCTTCTGTGTTGAAGTGGTCAACAGATGTGACGGATCAGGTACTCCCATTCATGATGACTGTCTACCCCGATGGCATGGGTTGCTTCCAGCAAGATAATGCCCCTTGCCGTGTTGCTATGAGTTTGCGAGAATGGTTTTAGGAGCATTCCAGTGACTTACGCTTACTATCCTGGCCACCGTACTCGTCGGACATCAATCCCATTAAACATCTAAGGGACGTCTTGACCAACAGGTTCCACGTATGGATCCACCACCGATGACTCTTGATGATCTGCGAGAAGCTCTGGTGTCTGACTGGTATAGCATTCCCTAAAGAAATGTTCAGAAGTCTTATAACGAAGTAAATTTCTCCGTCATTTTTGGTCTACGCCGGGATTCGAACCCGAGGCCGCTTATTCCGGAACAAGTCGCTCTACCAACTGAGCTACGCAGACGATTATTCTGATTCCTATCTGCCTTTTATGTCGTGTGCGTCCTGCTGGCAGGTACGTCACATCTCCCCCCCCGAAAGAGGTCCGGGGTCATGGCCCACGGGTCAGCCGTGACCATGAATCGTTGCAGGCAGCCATCCACTGTAGAACGTGCACTTGAGAACTCCCAGTCAATCTGCTGTGTGGAATGCAACATCACACATTTTCATTTTTCGAAGCGCTGGAGAAGGAATTCTCTCATTTTTCCTGTCTCGCGGTTTGGAAATAACATCACACCAATGCGAGATTTTGAACGGCCGGGTCATCCGGATAGTTCGGGCGCCATTATAACGAAGTAAATTTCTCCGTCATTTTTGGTCTACGCCGGGATTCGAACCCGAGGCCGCTTATTCCGGAACAAGTCGCTCTACCAACTGAGCTACGCAGACGATTATTCTGATTCCTATCTGCCTTTTATGTCGTGTGCGTCCTGCTGGCAGGTACGTCACAGTCTCACTGAATCAATGCCACGCGGTATATCCGCGGTATTGGCCGCAGGAGGAGGCCATACCTCATACTAACAGGTGGTCATATTTTTTTACTGGACTGTGTATGAGTGTGAGTCATGAAATGCGAAATCAATTTTTCATCCAACCCAACGTGAACAACATATCCTTCTCAGATGCCATCAAGGTTCAACTTTGGCTCCACCAAGAAGGAACACAACAACGCTGTCTGTCTCAGTTATCTCAAAGTTGTAACATGCGTGGTTAAGCATAAAAGAATCAATGTGCCGTGTATTTTTTACAATCAAAAATTCAAATTTTAACATTCAGTCATTTGTAAAAGTTTAAGACCACCTGTCAATTTGTTGAAAATTAAGATTTTAAACAACTAATTACTAGTCAGAGATATTTGAAAAAATGACTCCACAGATGAATACGTACATTCCTTAGAACACAAAAATACCGAAATCAGTACTTTATGCGGCCACTTTTGTTTTTTATAACGGACAGAATACGATGTTGTCGTATACTTTCAATGAGGGATTTGCAGCAGTCACTTGAAATGTCTTTGCACCACACGTAAATCAATCAAAGCTTGGGAATGTGATGGCTGTTTTCATGCTACCTTGTCTTTTAAAATGGTCCACAAATTTTCGATGGGGTTAAGGTCGGGGCTATTACTGGGCTAGTCAAGCACAGTTGTGTTTTTCCTCTGCAGGTAGTCCTTTACTGTCTTTGATCTGTGGCATGGAGCACCATCATGCATAATGATTGTGCATCTGTGCACTTGCATATATAATTAACAGTTTCTCACGTAACATTTCCACATGTAACGTACCAGGAGATGTGACGTACCTGCCAGAAGGACGCACACGACATAGAGGCAGATAGGAATCAGAATAAAACGTCCGCGTAGCTCAATTGGCAGAGTGACTTATTCCGGAATGAGGGGATCAGGGTTCGAACCCCGGCGCGGATAAAAATGGCGGAGAAATTCACTTCGTTATAATGGCGCCCGAACTATCCGGATGACCCGACCGTTCAAAATCTCGCATTGGTGTGATGTTCTTTCCACACCGCGAGATAGGAAAAATCAAAGAACCCCTTCTCCAGCACTTCGAAAAAAAAAATAATAAGGGGGAGATGATGTAACGTACCAGGAGATGTGACGTACGTGCCAGAAGGACGCACACGACATAGAGGCAGATAGGAATCAGAATAAAACGTCCGCGTAGCTCAATTGGTAGAGTGACTTATTCCGGAATGAGGGGATCCGGGTTCGAATCCTGGCGTGGACAGAAATGACGGAGAAATTTACTTCGTTATACACATAAAAAGAACCTGTCATGGTAGTGCCTGTCGGCAAAAAGTATAATGAAGCAGTATCGAATCATTTGACTAGACGAATGTCTCACAGTGCTAACCGTGTATTTTTCATCAATACCTTTTGTCTTTTGGTCGTCGAACATGTGCTTCACGTGATTCGAATTGTTGCACAGTTGATTCATAGGGAAAAAGAGCTTGGCTCCAATTTTCAGCAGTCCACGATTGATGATGCTTCGCAAACTGGCGTCTCTTCTTTTTCATGACAGAAGTTAGTCTAGGTTTATGTGAAGGTTTATAAGACTTTAATCCAAAATCTTTGCTAAGACATCGGAAAACGGTGCTGATACTAAAATCAGAACCTTTTGAATGTAGAAAGGCCTTGATTTTCTTGCACGAACTCCTCGGAGAACGCATAACTATTTGCCTTATGTTATTGTCATCACGCGGGGTTGTTTTCCTTGGGCGTCCAGTTCTCTTTCGGTTGCTAAATTCACATGTATCTCGATATTTCATGATCGTATTATGAATAGCAGTCTTGCTCACATTCACCTTTCTGCTTATGTCACTTTCGGAATATCTTTCATGATATAAAGTCACTGTTTGTGCCCTCTGAGTAACACTTAATGGCGCTATTTTTGCCCTTTTCTCGCTAAATAGAAAATACGTACAAAACCTCTCAGCATAAAAACCAGAAACAAACTGACGCTCACACGTTTCCACCAACTCTATCAGCAGCTACTGCTGTAGGATGATGCAACACCGATAGAAAGTTGAGTAATACAGACAGTAGCTGACGCAATTGGCAAAAATCTCCTAATACCAACAGGTGGTCTTAAGCTTTTGCAAATGACTGCGTAATCGAAAAAAAAAATTATAAATGAATTACGTATAACCGAGTTTAAAAAGCAATAAAAACTACAGTGAAGTATCGAGACTAACACAGAATTACATATAAAAGTGAAAAACGTACAACTGAGAAATGTATAACCGAGGTTCCGCTGTACTTTGTTTGCTCACAAGCGTGCTGAACTACGATATACGCGGTTTCTCCAAAAATGATTGTAATATGCGGTTAAAATAACAAGTGAGAATATTACGAATTTTTTTTTTGTAGGTTTAACGACCACCGTGAGCAACACGATGAGCTACAAGCAGTCGCCCGTGCCTAATTTAGGGCCACTGGTTCCAGGGAAGAGAGAGAGAGAGAGTCAGAGACGTAAGACAAACAAAACATCCATGCCTCACGGGGATTTGAACCGGGACCCTCTCAGCTGAATGGTTTTAAGCCAGCACTTAGACCATTGGGCCACCGGGATTCAAAACCAGACTCTCTCGGACAAACGATCTTTTTTTTTTTTTTTGTTGTTGTTGGAGGTTTAACGACCACTGTGAGCAACTCAATGGGCTATAAGCAGTCGCCCGTCCCTAATTTAGGGTCACTGGTTCCAGGGAAGGGAGAGAGCCAGTGCCGTAAGACAAACACAACATCCATGCCTCACCGGGATTCGAACCCGGACCCCTTACGGACGAATGATCAGAGGCCAGCGCCTTAGACCACTGCGCCACCGGGGCGGCACAAACGATCTTAAGCCAGCGCTTAGACCACTGGGCCAACGGGATTCAAAGCCAGAATCTCTCGAACGAATGGTTTTAAGTCAGCGCTTAGCCGCCCCGGTGGCGCAGTGGTCTAAGCGATGGCCTCTGATCATTCGTCCGAAAGGGGTCCGGGTTCGAATACCGGTGAGGCATGGATGTTGTGTTTGTCTTACGGCACTGGCTCTCTCCCTTCCCTGGAACCAGTGACCCTAAATTAGGGACGGGCGACTGCTTATAGCCCATTGAGTTGCTCACGGTGGTCGTTAAACCTCCAATCAAAAAAAAAAAAAAAAAAAATAAGTCAGCGCTTAGACCATTGGGCCACCAGGATTCAAAGCCTGACTCTCTCGGACGATTGCTCTTAAGACCATGGGGTGCTTAAGTTATGGGTCGTGACCCAAACTTGGGTCGCCGGGGCTTCTCAGAAAAAAAATTAAAGTGTTAATTTGTTTTAATTTTAAATTTTAAACCTTCTTCGTGTTTTTTTTTTTTTTTTTTTATTGGAGATTTAACGACCACCGTGAGCAACTCAATGGGCTATAAGCAGTCGCCCGTCCCTAATTTAGGGTCACTGGTTCCAGGGAAGGGAGAGAGCCAGTGCCGTAAGACAAACACAACATCCATGCCTCACCGGGATTCGAACCCGGACCCCTTACGGACGAATGATCAGAGGCCAACGCCTTAGACCACTGCGCCACCGGGGCGGCTTCTTCGTGTTTAACGCATGTAAAGGACCCAGAATTTCTGGAGATGACATCGCAGGGACCACCAGAATTGCTTCCTCCGGTCACTGGGATCGAGGGAATTATTCAGGACACCACAGCAGTGCAAAATTTTTGGCTAAACATAAAGAGCAAGGGATTGCACTGAACTATTGTGAGTATCTGTTTCGTAAAAGATTTTAATTTCCAATTATTCAAATTATTTGTCTCACAATGTGCTATTACTCATACCTTCCCATTATATAGATAACCCTAACATCCTCCCCTCCACTAGGTTGCGCCACTGGTTTACATGTAATTTATTTATTTATTTATTTATTTTTTTGATTGGGGGTTTAACTACCACCGGGAGCAACTCAGTAGGCTATAAGCAGTCGCCCGTCCCTAATTTAGGGCCACTGACTCCAGGGAAGGGAGAGAGCCAGTGCCGTAAGACAAACACAACATCTGTGCCTCACCGGGAGTCGAACCCGGACCCATCTCAGACGGATGATCAGAAGCCATCGCTTAGACCAGGGGTGGCCAAACAGTTGATCGTTGCGCATGGTCATCAGGCATCTGCAGTCTGTCGCGTGAGGCATGTTGTTATCTTCCGCTCTGCTAGTCGTCAGTCGCAACGTCTACACTTACAGGAAGGCCTATCTGTCGTCATTCTTATTTGTGCATAAAAATTAGTTGGCTTATTGAATGCAGATATAAGTTAGGTCATTAAGCTTTGTTTACATATTAAAAATGAGTGGAGCTAAGAAACCAAAAACGTATAATTTCCACAGTAAATGGGAGGAAGCTTATTTCTTCACAATGTTTCGTCACAAGTGTTTGTGTTTAATATGCCGCGATTCAATTACCATTCGTAAAAAACGGAAACCTAGAAAGATATTTTTCGAGTGTGCATAAATCGTACTAAAGTGATTATTCGCCGCGCCGGTGGCGCAGTGATCTAAGCGATGGCCTCTGATCATTCGTCTGAACGGGGTCCGGGTTCGAATCCCGGCGAGGCATGGATGTTGTGTTTGTCTTACGGCACTGGCTCTCTCCCTTCCCTGGAACCAGTGACCCTAAATTAGGGACGGGCGACTGCTTATAGCCCATTGAGTTGCTCACGGTGGTCGTTAAACCTCCAATCAAAAAAAAAAAGTGATTATTCTGCTAACAGTGAACTGAGAATAATTCAACTTAAAAAATTGAAAGCTCAATTGTCATACCCTTTCGGCGAAAGTGATATCGAGGAAGTTTCATCAAACATTTCTTCTACTTTCCTCTTCGATTCTACAGATTTAGAATCAGAGATTGTGAAACTTCAGTCCGACATAGTACTGCACGCATGCCGCCCCGGTGGCGCAGTGGTCTAAGGCGTTGGCCTCTGATCATTCGTCCGAAGGGGTCCGGGTTCGAATCCCGGTGAGGCATGGATGTTGTGTTTGTCTTACGGCACTGGCTCTCTCCCTTCCCTGGAACCAGTGACCCTAAATTAGGGACGGGCGACTGCTTATAGCCCATTGAGTTGCTCACGGTGGTCGTTAAACCTCCAATAAAAAAAAAAAAAAAAAAAAAAGTGGTTCCGCGCGCCGCCCCGGTGGCGCAGTGGTCTAAGGCATTGGCCTCTGATCATTCGTCCGTAAGGGGTCCGGTTTCGAATCCGGTGAGGCATGGATGTTGTGTTTGTCTTACGGCACTGGCTCTCTCCCTTCCCTGGAACCAGTGACCCTAAATTAGGGACAGGCGACTGCTTATAGCCCATTGAGTTGCTCACGGTGGTCGTTAAACCTCAAAAAAAAAAAAAAAAAAGTACTGCACGCAAGGGCGTCAGATAACACATTTTGGACTATTGTCAGAAAAAAAATATCCCTGCTTGAGATCTGACTGCTTTCTTTTTTTTTTTTTTTTTTTTTGGATTGGAGGTTTAACGACCACCGTGAGCAACTCAATGGGCTATAAGCAGTCGCCCGTCCCTAATTTATGGTCACTGGTTCCAGGGAAGGGAGAGATCCAGTGCCGTAAGACAAGCACAACATCCATGCCTCACCCCGGATTCGAACCCGGACCCCGTTTGGACGAATGATCAGAGGCCATCGCTTAGACCACTGCGCCAGCGAGGCGGCACTGCTTTCTTTGGATCCACTTATCTCTGTGAAGCAGCTCTTTCAGAAATGAAAATAATGAAGTCGAAATACAGGAGCTGCCTGTCTGATGCTTATTTAGAAGCGTGTCTCCGACTGAACCTCACTGAATATGTGCCTGATTATTCCAAATTTTGAGAGGACATGCAGTGTCATGCATCAACATCTAGGAATTAAATACTGTAAATAAAGGACCTATAAGTAAAATTATATAATTTGTTTGAAAAATAGTGTTTCAGAAATAAAAAGTGATTTAAATATAATTTTTGCGTATTTGTTTCCAAACTTACAAAACCACACACACTAATAAAGCACTTGTGATATTGGATTATTCCTATTTAAATATGCCCATATCACTGCAGTAAACCATGGTAGATCACAGTAAGGGAATGATAGTTTAAGGTAGTTTTTGTTTTATTGAAGGTTTAACGACCACCGTGAGCAACTCAATGGGCTATAAGCAGTCGCCCGTCCCTAATTTAGGGTCACTGGTTCCAGGGAAGGGAGAGAGCCAGTGCCGTAAGACAAACACAACATCCATGCCTGACCGGGATTCGAACCCGGACCCCTTACGGACGAATGATCAGAGGCCAGCGCCTTAGACCACTGCGCCACCGGGGCGGCTAGTTTAAGGTAGATCTTGGTCCCTTAAAGTTTGGCCACCTCTGCCTTAGACCACTGCTCCACCGGGGCGGCACTGTAATTTCAAAAACGAAACATTTTGTTAAGCTCTACGTAATAATAAATAATTACTATACTTATTTAAATTATTACATTAGCGTTTTTAATTTCAAAACAGACCCACGGGTCGCGAAGTTGATCGTATTGTTAATTTAGGGTCGTGGCCGAAAAAGGTTAAGAACTCCTGGTTTAGACCATTGCGCTAGCACAAAGTTCAAGGGATGTATAAAAAACATCGGTTTATGCGGAACTTCGTATTACGCGCGCTCGTTCTGTGTCGATTGGCTACATAAAACTGAGCCGCCCCGGTGGCGCAGTGGTCTAAGCGATGGCCTCTGATCATTCGTCCGTAAGGGGTCCGGGTTCGAATCCCGGTCAGGCATGGATGTTGTGTTTGTCTTACGGCACTGGTTCTCTCCCTTCCCTGGAACCAGTGACCCTAAATTAGGGACGGGCGACTGCTTATAGCCCATTGAGTTGCTCACGGTGGTCGTTAAACCTCCACTCAAAAAAAAAAAAATAAAATAAAACTGAAACAACAGAAAACTAACGAACCACTTACAGTTCATATTCTGCATCTACAGCCTCGTTTTCTTTCTCAATCTTCACGGAGACACTTAGTGCCTTTTGTTTATCCATCAATATGTCTTAGTGGCGCACAGCTTTTAAGCAAAAGGGGCAAGAACTCTCCGCGACTTCCTATCTGTGGTGGAAATTATATTTTTCTCTTCCAGATAAATTATCTGACAAGAGCTCAGATTCCAAAGATCATCACGCCTATTCAAGGGCAGCAGCGCTAAGAGTGTACTTTGATATTTTCTAGACAAGCGTGAAATACTGAAATGTTTATCATCAAGCGATCTAGATTAAACTTGTGTCATTCGGGAAGGATTGCGGCGAATAGTTTTTATGCGCATCATTTACAGCCACATTTTGAAATGATAACACTCTCAGAGACAACGCCAGTACGTAGTAATTTAAGCGAAACAAATAACTGCGCTATTTGAGCATCAGCTGAGGACAGAGGCGTTTTTATTTGATAACAGCGTTTCACTGGATCAACAAAGGTTTCAGCATAATCAAGAGATTTTTAATATTCAGTCAAAGGCGGAAACATTTGCAGTTCTTTACTGAACACGAATTTAGGAAATCTTGAAAGCCGTTTAATTAGGTAAGAAATAATTTCTTTTTATGCTTTAACCGTGAAGACTGCCACCGTTGTTCATAATTTAAGGTGCATGAGCAAAATAGCAAATATCTCAGCAGTACCTTCTGAAATTCAACGCAATTTTTAGACAATATTTTACTCTTTAACAAGATGGAATGAATTAACTCGGTGTTAGCGAAATTTTCTTAAATCAACTCGTATTAATAAGCACAGTCGAGTCACATTATTGTGACCACCTCCTTACTTTTGACGTTAACAGCGCGTAGCCAATCAAAGAAGTCACGTGTTGTGAGCTGGCTTGGAGGGTATACAAGGTGTGCTGTAGGCAATCTGAAAACGTGGGGGCCGCGGGTGGCCTAGTGGGCAACGTTCGTGACTGCTACGGAAAAGGCCTCAGGTTCGATCCCAGGCAGGTACGAACGCTCGATCCACTAAATATCCGCCGTGAGTCGGATGAGCAAGTTAAGCCGTCGGAATCAGGGTACTGGCCCCCGGGGGTAAATAAGGGCGTCTTCTACCTCGCTTCCATGTGACTTTCCTATTGGGCACTCTAGCCCAAATCTCCTAGCTTCCTATTTCTAAGGGTTGTTTAAGACCTGGGGTCAGACTCTCCCTTCCTAAAATCCTCTACATATGATCTGATCTGATCTGATGGGCACATTAAGCCGTCGGACCCCGGGTACTGGCCCCCGGTAGTAAATAAGGGCGTCTTCTACCTCGCTTCCGTGTGACTTTCCTATCGAGCACTCTAGCCCAAATCTCCTAGCTTCCTATTTCTAAGGGTTGTTTAAGACCTGGGGTCAGACACTCCCTTCCTAAAATCCTCTACATATGATCTGATCTGATCTGATGGGCACATTAAGCCGTCGGACCCCGGGTACTGGCCCCCCGGTAGTAAATAAGGGCGTCTTCTACCTCGCTTCCGTGTGACTTTCCTATCGAGCACTCTAGCCCAAATCTCCTAGCTTCCTATTTCTAAGGGTTGTTTTAAGACCTGGGGTCAGACACTCCCTTCCTAAAATCCTCTACATCTGATATGATCTGATCTGATGGGCACATTAAGCCGTCGGACCCCGGGTACTGGCCCCCGGTAGTAAATAAGGGCGTCTTGTACCTCGCTTCCGTGTCACTTTCCTATCGGGCACTCTAGCCCAAATCTCCTAGCTTCCTATTTCTAAGGGTTGTTTAAGACCTGGGGTCAGACACTCCCTTCCTAAAATCCTCTACATCTGATCTGATCTGATCTGATGGGCACATTAAGCCGTCGGACCCCGGGTACTGGCCCCCGGTAGTAAATAAGGGCGTCTTCTACCTCGCTTCCGTGTCTCTTTCCTATCGGGCACTCTAGCCCAAATCTCCTAGCTTCCTATTTCTAAGGGTTGTTTAAGACCTGGGGTCAGACACTCCCTTCCTAAAATCCTCTACATATGATCTGATCTGATCTGATGGGCACATTAAGCCGTCGGACCCCGGGTACTGGCCCCCGGTAGTAAATAAGGGCGTCTTCTACCTCGCTTCCGTGTGACTTTCCTATCGGGCACTCTATCCCAAATCTCCTAGCTTCCTATTTCTAAGGGTTGTTTAAGACCTGGGGTCAGACACTCCCTTCCTAAAATCCTCTACATATGATCTGATCTGATCTGATGGGCACATTAAGCCGTCGGACCCCGGGTACTGGCCCCCGGTAGTAAATAAGGGCGTCTTCTACCTCGCTTCCGTGTGACTTTCCTATCGGGCACTCTAGCCCAAATCTCCTAGCTTCCTATTTCTAAGGGTTGTTTAAGACCTGGGGTCAGACACTCCCTTCCTAAAATCCTCTACATATGATCTGATCTGATCTGATGGGCACATTAAGCCGTCGGACCCCGGATACTGGCCCCCGGTAGTAAATAAGGGCGTCTTCTACCTCACTTCCGTGTGACTTTCCTATCGGGCACTCTATCCCAAATCTCCTAGCTTCCTATTTCTAAGGGTTGTTTAAGACCTGGGGTCAGACACTCCCTTCCTAAAATCCTCTACATATGATCTGATCTGATCTGATGGGCACATTAAGCCGTCGGACCCCGGGTACTGGCCCCCGGTAGTAAATAAGGGCGTCTTCTACCTCGCTTCCGTGTGACTTTCCTATCGGGCACTCTATCCCAAATCTCCTAGCTTCCTATTTCTAAGGGTTGTTTAAGACCTGGGGTCAGACACTCCCTTCCTAAAATCCTCTACATATGATCTGATCTGATCTGATGGGCACATTAAGCCGTCGGCCCCGGGTACTGGCCCCCCGGTAGTAAATAAGGGCGTCTTCTACCTCGCTTCCGTGTGACTTTCCTATCGGGCACTCTATCCCAAATCTCCTAGCTTCCTATTTCTAAGGGCTGTTTAAGACCTGGGGTCAGACACTCCCTTCCTAAAATCCTCTACATATGATCTGATCTGATCTGATGGGCACATTAAGCCGTCGGACCCCGGGTACTGGCCCCCGGTAGTAAATAAGGGCGTCTTCTACCTCGCTTCCGTGTCACTTTCCTATCGGGCACTCTAGCCCAAATCTCCTAGCTTCCTATTTCTAAGGGTTGTTTAAGATCTGGGGTCAGACACTCCCTTCCTAAAATCCTCTACATATGATCTGATCTGATCTGATGGGCACATTAAGCCGTCGGACCCCGGGTACTGGCCCCCGTTAGTAAATAAGGGCGTCTTCTACCTCGCTTCCGTGTCACTTTCCTATCGGGCACTCTAGCCCAAATCTCCTAGCTTCCTATTTCTAAGGGTTGTTTAAGACCTGGGGTCAGACACTCCCTTCCTAAAATCCTCTACATATGATCTGATCTGATCTGATGGGCACATTAAGCCGTCGGACCCCGGGTACTGGCCCCCCGGTAGTAAATAAGGGTGTCTTCTACCTCGCTTCCGTGTGACTTTCCTATCGGGCACTCTACCCCAAATCTCCTAGCTTCATATTTCTAAGGGTTGTTTAAGACCTGGGGTCAACACTCCCTTCCTAAAATCCTCTACATATGATCTGATCTGATCTGATGGGCACATTAAGCCGTCGGACCCCGGGTACTGGCCCCCGGTAGTAAATAAGGGCGTCTTCTACCTCGCTTCCGTGTGACTTTCCTATCGGGCACTCTAGCCCAAATCTCCTAGCTTCCTATTTCTAAGGGTTGTTTAAGACCTGGGGTCAGACACTCCCTTCCTAAAATCCTCTACATATGATCTGATCTGATCTGATGGGCACATTAAGCCGTCGGCCCCGGGTACTGGCCCCCCGGTAGTAAATAAGGGCGTCTTCTACCTCACTTCCGTGTGACTTTCCTATCGGGCACTCTATCCCAAATCTCCTAGTTTCCTATTGCTAAGGGTTGTTTAAGACCTGGGGTCAGACACTCCCTTCCTAAAATCCTCTACATATGATCTGATCTGATCTGATGGGCACATTAAGCCGTCGGACCCCGGGTACTGGCCCCCCGGTAGTAAATAAGGGCGTCTTCTGCCTCGCTTCCGTGTGACTTTCCTATCGGGCACTCTATCCCAAATCTCCTAGCTTCCTATTTCTAAGGGTTGTTTAAGACCTGGGGTCAGACACTCCCTTCCTAAAATCCTCTACATATGATCTGATCTGATCTGATGGGCACATTAAGCCGTCGGACCCCGGGTACTGGCCACCCGGTAATAAATAAGGGCGTCTTCTACCTCGCTTCCGTGTGACTTTCCTATCGGGCACTCTATCCCAAATCTCCTAGCTTCCTATTTCTAAGGGCTGTTTAAGACCTGGGGTAAGACACTCCCTTCCTAAAATCCTCTACATATGATCTGATCTGATCTGATGGGCACATTAAGCCGTCGGACCCCGGGTACTGGCCCCCGGTAGTAAATAAGGGCGTCTTCTACCTCGCTTCCGTATCACTTTCCTATTGGGCACTCTAGCCCAAATCTCCTAGCTTCCTATTTCTAAGGGTTGTTTAAGGCCTGGGGTCAGACACTCCCTTCCTAAAATCCTCTACATATGATCTGATCTGATCTGATGGGCACATTAAGCCGTCGGCCCCGGATACTGGCCCCCGGTAGTAAATAAGGGCGTCTTCTACCTCGCTTCCGTGTGACTTTCCTATCGGGCACTCTAGCCCAAATCTCCTAGCTTCCTATTTCTAAGGGTTGTTTAAGACCTGGGGGTCAGACACTCCCTTCCTAAAATCCTCTACATATGATCTGATCTGATCTGATGGGCACATTAAGCCGTCGGACCCCGGGTACTGGCCCCCGGTAGTAAATAAGGGCGTCTTCTACCTCGCTTCCGTGTCACTTTCCTATCGGGCACTCTAGCCCAAATCTCCTAGCTTCCTATTTCTAAGGGTTGTTTAAGACCTGGGGGTCAGACACTCCCTTCCTAAAATCCTCTACATATGATCTGATCTGATCTGATGGGCACATTAAGCCGTCGGACCCCGGCTACTGGCCCCCGGTAGTAAATAAGGGCGTCTTCTACCTCGCTTCCGTGTGACTTTCCTATCGGGCACTCTAGCCCAAATCTCCTAGCTTCCTATTTCTAAGGGTTGTTTAAGACCTGGGGTCAGACACTCCCTTCCTAAAATCCTCTACATATGATCTGATCTGATCTGATGGGCACATTAAGCCGTCGGACCCCGGGTACTGGCCCCCCGGTAGTAAATAAGGGCGTCTTCTACCTCGCTTCCGTGTCACTTTCCTATCGGGCACTCTAGCCCAAATCTCCTAGCTTCCTATTTCTAAGGGTTGTTTAAGACCTGGGGGTCAGACACTCCCTTCCTAAAATCCTCTACATATGATCTGATCTGATCTGATGGGCACATTAAGCCGTCGGCCCCGGATACTGGCCCCCGGTAGTAAATAAGGGCGTCTTCTACCTCGCTTCCGTGTGACTTTCCTATCGGGCACTCTAGCCCAAATCTCCTAGCTTCCTATTTCTAAGGGTTGTTTAAGACCTGGGGGTCAGACACTACCTTCCTAAAATCCTCTACATCTGATCTGATGGCCACATTAAGCCTTCGGACCCCGGGTACTGGATCCCCGGTAGTAAATAAGGGCGTCTTCTACCACGCTTCCGTGCCACTTTCCTATCGGGCACTCTAGCCCAAATCTCCTAGCTTCCTATTTCTAAGGGTTGTTTAAGACCTGGGGGTCAGACACTCCTTCCTAAAATCCTCTACAAATGATAATGATAATGAACAGCATTGCATGTCGTCGTTCTGTCTGTGGATGGGACGCCTAAAATATGAATAGCCACAACCGGCTACTTGGGGAACTTTTGCTTTACGAGTTTGAACTCGGCCATAACGCTGCTCAAGCAACACGAACCATTTGTCATGCGTCAGGCCGTAGAGGCAAATCCGACAACCAGCACTTGGAGATTATCAGGCGAGCTGGGTAAATCCCAGACCACCGTGGTTTGTCACCTTCACGGCCTCGGCAAGGTCTACAAGAGCTGCCGCATTCTCCTCACGAACTGACGCCAAGCTGAAGCAAACCGCCGCCGAGTGGAAGTGTGCACGAAACTCCTAGAAAACCCGCGCGATGTACGTTTCATCGAGAGAACTCTTACGTGCTATGAAAGATGGGTCTATTTCCGTAATCTTAACACACAACGGCAGCGGTCGAGCCTGGGCCAGATTCTGAACCTGTTGACAAACGTGGACGTTTCGAGCAGAAGGTGATGCTCTGCGTCTGGTGGAATTTCAAGGCTATAATTCGTGAGGAGTTTGTTCTAGACGGTTGGGCCATCAACGGCAAACGTGAGGAGTTTGTTCTAGACGGTTGGGCCATCAACGGGGGAACAGCTGCAGCGGATGCATGCCATTTTGGAGGAGAAACACCCGGCATCGGTGAACAGAAACCGCGCTCTCCTACAACAGTACAACGCTCGGTCTCATGCCGTGCGAACAACCCGAGCAAAACTCCAGAAACTTGAGGGCATCGAACTGGTGCCACACCCAGCATACAGTCCGAACCTTGCCCCGTCGGATTATCACTTGCTCCGGTCCATGGCCCATTTCCTTCGTGAGCGGCGCTTCAACAACCAGGAGTAGGTGGCAGATGGGGTGAAGGAGTTCTTTGCCTTGAAGGACAAGAACTGGTACCGCCGCGGAATCAAAGAACTGGCAGCGGGATGGCTAAAGATGGTGCAACACGGTGGCCTCTATTTTGAGTGCCTGTCAGTTTTCGTCGTAAAGGTACGTATGAAGACTTAAAGTGATCAAAATGTTGCAAAACTTTCAGCTTACCCTCTGTATGATGTTTGTGTATCAGTTTATGGAGTACTTAAGACAAAAGCTATTGTAGCTATCAACAGTAAATTTTGTATTCAGAAGTTTTGTGAAGTAATATTATAAAACAGTACATTTCACCGTTTCTTAAAGATACATTAAAGATTCACTCGCGTAAGAAGTATATGACATCTGGAGATGCCCTTGTTGTAAATGAAGCAGTACCACTTTGCGTGAAGCCTATAACCGCGAGCGACAACCATCAAAGTGTGGGAAAACTGATGGTTTTCAAGGCTATTGCAATGCATTTTGTGTTGGCTGAATCGCCTCCTTTCGTCGCAAAGGTTTCCAATTACGCACCGTAACTTGCTGCCGATGTGTGAGAAAATGCTGGATTTATAAAATTCTTAATTATTTTGAAGCCCCTTCCCATTTTTATTTTAAACTGAAGTAAACGAACATTAGTGCGAATTCTAAACAAAACCACGTTGAAATTGAAAACTTCACTCGTGCAAAAAGTATAAATCATTCCGGTTTGATATTCACACGATTTCTGCAAGTAAATACCACGCAATTCCAAAATACACACAGTTGAAATTACATAGGTATCATGTAAACAACGTCAAATTCCCACACTTTGTGGCTTCACGGTTAAGACACTCAGGTCATCTCTAGAAGTATTGTTCTAACCACCTTGCATGAAACTTATTGTCAGTAAAAAATAAAATCTCAAGTTCTAATGCATTCTGTTGCTTCGAAAAATCACGATCAAAAAGTACTTAATTTGTGATACGTTATCCTGCAGAAAAAATAAAATTATCACAGGTCTATTGAAAAAATTAGTGGTAGGTTCAGTTCTGATTGAGCCGTCAGTTTGGAACGTAGGACTACGACTTGTAGATCGGAGAGTTGAAATGAGCCAGTCGAGTATGGTTTCAAAGCGTTTATTTAATTTGTTATAGCCAACACAGGTCCATGATATGAAAAGTAGCTTACAAAATTTTTACAAATAATCAGGGTCGGATTTAGGCTTCATGCCGCCCCAAGCACTTGAGCTTTAACGCCCCCTCCCTCCCTATCATATACGACCCTTTTCTTAGCTGCAAAATAAAAGTATCGAAATTATAAATGTTACATGTGATAATATTTTTCAGTCGAGTAGAGTTAAAGACTACAAAAAAATTCATCGAAAGCATGATTTTTCCTACATTATTAATTACCCAATCAACTTCAGCCGCCCCGGTGGAGCAGTGGTCTAAGCGATGGCCTCTGATCATTCGTCCGAACGGGGTCCGGGTTCGAATCCCGGTGAGGCATGGATGTTGTGTTTGTCTTATGGCACTGGCTCTCTCCCTTCCCTGGAACCAGTGACCCTAAATTAGGGACGGGCGACTGCTTATAGCCCATTGAGTTGCTCACGGTGGTCGTTAAACCTCCAATAAAAAAAAATCAAATTCAAATACACCACTTACATCAGAGACGACAGCCTTTAGGGAACTGGATGATTTAGCCTTTATGTTCGGACTGTTTCTACTCTCTGCTCTTCGGGGCGCGAACTGAAAGCGCTATCCAATATTATGACCCATCGGGAAGAGGGACTGTGCCCCTACCTCCCTACTAATACTCCAACGTGCAAGTCCACACTCCCCTTCGACGTTTCTAGAAGATGTGTCAGTGAGAACTTTACTGTCTCTTGAAGCCGAAAACGTGCGTATGTGTATAAGAGGTGTTGGGCATTGTTTAGGCTCCTTCTGTTATTAGAATGATCCCAGAGAAAGACGCCGCACAAAGGGAAACGAAAAGGGACGACGGATACAGTGGAACCGGTTCACAATATTCTCAGTGTTTAAATCTTGCGAAAACAAAATGGCACTTCCGTATTTCTTGAAAAAACAATGTAGCGAAATTTTCCGTCTTATTTGAGTCACACTGTTTGTAACATTTTATTTATATGAAAAAAAAATTATTTGAGGGAAATGTGACGCCCCTTGTTACCAGCCGCCCCAAGCAACTGTTTACTTTGCTTAATGGCAAATACGGGCCTGCAAATAATGCTGGATACACTGCGAACACAAAGCAGATCGATACACGAATTACTCAATGTGGTACCCTGTCTTCTTGGGCTTCTTACATTCCTCATCACTTGCTCTTGCCTCTCGTTTTGATTTTCTCCACTTTTGCTTGAGTTCATTCTGCGAATTCCGCGTCATTGTCAAAAAATATTGACCCGTTCACATGAAAACAATTTTTAAAAATTTTAATGTAAACCATTCTGATATGTTCTTTATATATTTGAATTGATCTCGTCTAGAGATTTAAAACGATACCGTGCACAGTCGTTTTGCACTCACGGTTGTCCAGATAAACCGCGATATTGTCAAAAGTGTCACCAGTTTACAAAAAAATACTTTTTAAAATATCCGTTCAAACCACTGCGAAATGTTCTTTATATGTTTGAATAGATCTCGTCTAGAGATTTAAAACGATACCATGCACAGGCGTTTTGCACTCACGGTTGTCCAGATAAACCGCGATATTGTCAAAAGTGTTCACCGGTTCACAAGAAAAACCTTTTAAAATGTTCCGTTCAAACCACTGCGAAATGTTCTTTGTTAATTTGAATAGATCTCGTCCAGAGCTTTGAAACGATACCATGCACAGTCGTTTTGCACTCACGGTTGTCCAGATAAACCGCGATATTGTCAAAAGTGTCACCGGTTTACAAGAAAATACTTTTTAAAATGTTCCGTTCAAATCACGGCGAAATGTTCTTTGTATGTTTGAATAGATCTCGTCTAGAGATTTAAAACGATACCATGCACAGGCGTTTTGCACTCACGGTTGTCCAGAGAAACCGCGATATTGTCAAAAGTGTCACCGGTTCACAAGAAAATACTTTTTAAAATGTTCCGTTCAAATCACTGCGAAATGTTCTTTGTATGTTTGAATAGATCTCGTCTAGAGATTTAAAACGATACCATGCCCAGTCGTTTTGCACTCACGGTTGTCCAGATAAACCGCGATATTGTGAAAAGTGTCACCGGTTCACAAGAAAATACTTTTTAAAATGTTCCGTTCAAACCACTGCGAAATGTTCTTTGTATATTTGAATAGATCTCGTCGAAAGCTTTGAAACGATACCAAGAACAGTCGTTCTGCACTCACGGTTGTCCAGATAAACCGCGATATTGTCAAAAGTGTTCACCGGTTCACAAGAAAAAACCTTTTTAAAATGTTCCGTTCAAACCACTGCGAATTGTTCTTTGTTAATTTGAATAGATCTCGTCTAGAGCTTTGAAACGATACCATGCACAGTCGTTCTGTACTCACGGTTGTCCAGATAAACCGTGATATTGTCAAAAGTGTCACCGGTTCACAAGAAAATACTTTTTAAAATGTTCCGTTCAAACCACTGCGAAATGTTCTTTGTATATTTGAATAGATCTCGTCCAAAGCTTTAAAACGATACCAAGAACAGTCGTTCTGCACTCACGGTTGTCCAGATAAACCGCGATATTGTCAAAAGTGTCACCGGTTCACAAGAAAATACTTTTTAAAATGTTCCGTTCAAATCACTGCGAAATGTTCTTTGTATGTTTGAATAGATCTCGTCTAGAGATTTAAAACGATACCATGCCCAGTCGTTTTGCACTCACGGTTGTCCAGATAAACCGCGATATTGTCAAAAGTGTCACCGGTTCACAAGAAAATACTTTTTAAAATGTTCCGTTCAAACCACTGCGAAATGTTCTTTGTATATTTGAATAGATCTCGTCGAGAGCTTTAAAACAATGCCATGTACAGTCGTGTTGCTCTCACGGTTGTCGAGATAGGCTGAATCAAACGCGGAGGCACACCAAGAAATATTGTGTCACTTCCCCGCACACAGGGAACGAGGAAAGCGTCGCGCGCACCACGTATTGCGCAGTACGGGAATTGGAGTTCTTGCTGTTTACGCATATGCTAACACGATTAGTGTGCGGCACGTATTTTTAACGCTATAATGATTTCAATTGGGACTTATTTTTGTCACAGGCGATCGTCCGTAAGGCGTTTCCATACTATCCACGGAGTTAGACGTAGTCCTACGTCAAACAAATCAGAAACATGCATTGCAAAATACATGTCGCGCAAAATTTCTTTCTCCTGAAGTATCTTGTGTTTCGAAAGATTTGGTTTTGTTGTTATGGTAGATTTTCTTCAATGCATATTTCATGCTTTGTATGTTAAGATGCAGAATAGGACATTTTTACTAACCTGATTGTTCAAACTATTTTTAACAGGTTGCTCCCTCTCTCTGAAGTTATCATTCATTTAGTTCCTAATAAATATGATTCTTGGGGACTTCGCTGTGCCTTCTGTTATTGACATCTCCAATGGAATACGAAATGCAAGTTATACTGCTGCCACACATCCCTGGTATGCTGCTGCAGGAGTGATTATAGGAATCGCAATTGCTCTTCGACTGTACTGCCGTTACTCACTGGGTGTGTGCCACTGTACCACGGACTTAACAGGAAAGACTGTTGTCATTACCGGTGGGAATACAGGTACATTATTTCAAGAATTTTGTTCTTCATACTTCCGCGAAAGCTTCCAATGCTTTGTTTGGTGTCAATGCCTGTTTTTCCGCTGAGACATTTAGCTCAGGTAGGATATTTCTCACTTGTCTACCTTATTTCAATGGATGACATGTTTGCCCGCATGATCCTTCAGTCGCAAAAACGATACAGTCTCATTAATCCAAGCAGCACAGACTTACAATTTAAAACAGGCCCAACATTGAGCCACCGTCTTTTAGGAACAGAAGACGGTGGCTCACTGTTGGGCCTACGTTAAATTGCAAGGCTGTGCCACTGGAGATGCTATCTTTCCTTTCTACCTGTCTAATTCTACCTTTCCCCTCTTTCGTGTCTCTCTGTCTCTCATTGTCTCTTTCGTTTTCTCCATTATTTTCACCTTCTCTGCTTCACTCCATTTCTCTCCCCTCTTGTCTCTCTCATTCACTTGCTTCAGACCTCTCTCTCTCTCTATCTCTCTCTTTCTGGCCAGCTGTCTCGCTCTTTTTTTCTTTTTCAGTCACTTTCACGGTCTCTCGCTCTAGTTCGCTTTCGTCATCTCTCTTTATCCTCGTGTTTCTCATCTCTATGAACCTATGAAAATACAGCCCTTTTCTGCCTGTGATGGAATTCGAATCTCTCGCTCCGGAGCTAGTTATTCTCCTAACTGAGCTATACCCACTTTGGCTTATTGTTGCAACTTGGCGTTCCGACTCTTGCGTCATTTCAGTGGTACGTCACGTGTCTCTGGTTCTTCCTCCCTCTCTCTCTCTCTCCCCGTGTCTCTCTCGCATTCGCTCACTTCCGCCTTCTGTTTCTCTGTCTCACTTCCTCTTGCCGTCTCTCTCTATCTGTTCCCTTGCGGAATCTTTCGATCTCACCGCCTATGTTCCTCTCTCTCTCTCTCTCTCTCTCTCTCTCTCTCTCTCTCTCTCTCTTCTTATCTTTTACCTTCTTTGACTTTCCCTGTTTCTTTCTCCACGTGCTTTCCTCTCTCTCACCGTCTGTGCTTCTCTCTATTTCTCCCCACGCATGTCTCTCTCGCATTCCCTCACTTCCGCCGTCTATTTCTCTGTCTCACTTCCTTTCGCCGTCTATTTCTCAGTCACCTTGCCGATTCTCTTGCTCTCACCGCCTCTGTTTCTCACCCTTCTGATCTGTTTGTCTCTCTCTCTCTCTCTCTCTCTCTCAGTCTCTTCTTATCTTTTACCTTCTTTGACTTTCCCTGTTTCTTTCTCCACGTGCTTTCCCTCTCTCTCACCGTCTGTGCTTCTCTCTATTTCTCCCCACGCATGTCTCTCTCTCGCATTCCCTCACTTCCGCCGTCTATTTCTCTGTCTCACTTCCTTTCGCCGTCTATTTCTCAGTCTCCTTGCCGATTCTCTTGCTCTCACCGCCTCTGTTTCTCACCCTTCTGATCTGTTTGTCTCTCTCTCTCTCTCTCTCTCTCTCTCTCTCTCTCTCTCTCTCTCTCTCTCTCTCTCTCTCTCTCTCTCTCTCTCTCTCTCTCTCTCTCTCTCTCTCTCTCTCTTTCAGAATCCCTATCTCGTTAGGCGGCATTCACGGTCTCTAGCTCCAGCTGGCTTTCGCCCTTTCTCTTCGCTTTTCCTATTTCTCTGTTACTCGCCATGACTCCCCACCCCACTCTCCCTCTCTCTCGCCGTCTCTTCCCCTCTTTCTCACCGGTCTCTTCCTATCTCTATTTCTCACTCCACATGCTTTCTTTCTCTCTCACTGTCTTTACTTGTCTCTATTTCTATCCACACGTGTCTCTCTCGCATTCACTCACTTTCGCCGTCTCACTCTACCTTCTTGCCGATGATCTCTCTCTCTCTCTCTCTCTCTTTCTCACCGCCACTGTTTATCTACCCGCATTGTCTCTCTCTTTCCGAGTCTATTTATCCGCCCTCATCGTTCGATAGCTTTCACCATCTCTCTTTCTCCTCGTTCCCCCATATGTCACTCTCTCTCGCTTTCACCGTCTCTGTCTCTCTTTCTTGTGTTTTCTCGCCTTCGTCATCTTTCTTCCCTTTCTCTCGCTCACTTGCTTCCGCCTTCTCAGTCTCGCGAGCGCCCGCCGTTTTCTCATCTCTCGCTCACTTGCGTTCGCCTTCTCCCTCTCTCTCACAAGTGCACCTGGTTTCGCCATCTGTCTTTCTCTCTCGATTCCCTAATCTTTCTCCCGTTTGCTTTCGCCGTTTCTCAGTCTCTTTTTTGTCATCTCTCCAGCTCTCCTTCGCTTTGTTCTCCTACTTACCTCTCTTCTTTTTCCGTTTCCCTCGCTATCACAAATCAGTCTAATGCAACGATTCTGAAAGTGTGCTCCGCGGAGCCCTAGGGCTCCGCAAAAGCTCCGCGACCTTTTTCGTGAAAAATCCCTCATGACACCGTCATGTTTGAAAACAAAAATACACTGGAAAAATCCACGTACTTCTTCAATTTCCTTATACAATTAACATGCATAATGCCTCCTTCAAAGCATGTACCAGAGGTATACAGAGACTGATATTGGAAGTCGAGTAGTTGCATATCTTTCTCTCACGCCTGCGTGCTGTCAAACCCGATGATCGAAATTAATCGAGCGGGTTAGATCTCAGAAGAACGGCATCGCTCCCGAAACAGTGAACCGGCGCGACGCGGCCGTTTCACTTTTTCAGGAACGATTTGTAATAGCATTTTCTTTCTTCTTTGATCTCTATTGGTTTTATTATGGAAGAATAGTAGAATATCAGAAACGATAAAAGTGCTAGGTATGCTGTTAGCTAAATAAAAACCAATACTTTTCAGAAATGAAACCAATACTTCTCATATTTCTTAGAAATGAAATTCTCAAGTCCTCATTGCCGTGTAAATGGAGTTTTGCACTGCATATAAATACGGTATAACGAAGTAAATTTCTGCGTCATTTTTATCCACGCCGGGGCTCGAACCCGGGTACCCTCATTCCGGAAAAAGTAGCTCTACCAATTGAGCTACGCGGACGTTCGTTGTTGCTGCTATCTGCCTTTATGTCGTGTGCGTCCTGCTGGGCAGGCACGTCACAACGGGCATTAAAAAAATGTTGGGGCTCCGAGTCCGAGTCCTTGGGTGAAAAAGGAGCCCCGCTGTGTCAAAAGCTCTAATGCTGTAGAGAATCGCCAGTTCCTACTGTTGGGCTACTGATTCCAATTAAGAAACAACCATCACAGTAATGTAAACACACCACTTATGCCTCACTCAAAACTCGAACACGTACCCTTCTGGGACGATTAACCAGAAACGCGTTGCTGATACCACTCTGCTACAGAGGATATAATATCGTCTTCATCCAGGATACTTTTTTAGTTTTCCTAATTCAGCTAAGTGTTTCTTTTACATTTGTGAGCAAAGTGTTTTGTGCCCCACATGGCTTAAGCTTTTCGTACATTTTGCCCTCCATCAAGTTCGGCTGAGAGCTTGCGCGTTTTATAATGTGGCTGAAATGCGCATTATTACAGTATATCCAAGAGTGAAAGATTTCTACTCCAAATTATATGAAAGGGATGATACATGTACTCCAGACATCATGAAAGGTACCAGAGTTCTTCCAGTCCTCCCAGCAGAAGTTGCTCATGCAATCAAGAACATGAAGCGGGGGAAAGCTCCAGGAGAAGATGGAATTACTATAGACATCATACAAGAAGCAAGTGGAGAAATCGAAACAGTACTCGCCCAAATTTTCACTCGATGCCTTAATGAAGGGAAGATTCCTGAGGATTGGAACAATGCTACAATGATCCTGCTACATAAAAAAGGTGACATTGAGGATCTCAGGAACTACAGACCTATCAGCCTCCTATCAGTGGTTTATAAAATCTTCACTAAAGTTCTTTCACACCGCTTGAAGGTGACACTGGACATGGCTCAACCGAGAGAACAAGCTGGATTCAGGAGTGGCTACAGCACAATAGATCATATCCACGTACTGAGAGAACTAATTGAAAGAGCGAGGGAATATGAACTTCCATTGTGCATGGCTTTTATCGATTATGAAAAAGCCTTTGATTCGGTGAAACCATCAGCAGTTACCACGGCTCTGAAATCCTGCGGTATTGAAGATGCATACATTAATATTATTAATAACATCTATGAAAATGCAAGTGCAAAGATTCGGCTGTTTGAAAATACAACACACATAAAAATTGGAAAGGGAGTGAGACAAGGTGACACCATATCTCCGAAGCTCTTTAATGCCACATTGGAAAATGTCTTTCAATCACTGAACTGGGAAAACAAAGGGATAAAGATTAATGGAGATTATCTAACCCACCTTCGTTTTGCTGATGACATAGTCATTTTTGCAACTGCCCCATCAGAGCTACAGAGTATGATCCAGGAACTTGCTGACAAGAGTAAAGAAGTGGGATTAAAAATGAACTTTCAGAAGAGAAAAGTGATGTTCAATGCTTTTACAAGAAATGAAGATTTATCGATTGATGGAGAAAAGCTGGAGATAACAGACATGTACGTTTATCTTGGACAGCAGATATCAAGTGAGGGTCACATTGGTGAAGAAATTAATCGGCGTACAAAACTTGCCTGGAGAGCTTTTGGAAGAAACAGCATAATTTTCAAGAGCAATATGCCATTATGTCTTAAAAGAAAAGTGTTTGATCAATGCATCCTTCCAGTGCTTACGTATGGTGCAGAGACGTGGACCTTAACTAAAAGAGACATACAAAGGCTGCAGACAACTCAAAGCAGCATGGAGAGGTGCATGCTTGGTGTAACCAGGAGAGATAAGAAGAGGAACACGTGGATCCGAAAAATGACAAGAGTGGAAGACATCATGATCAGAGTTAAATCCCTGAAATGGCAATGGGCTGGACATACTGCCAGAAGGACAGACCATCGATGGACAGCCGAAATTTTAGATTGGATTCCAAGGGACAGGAAAAGACCCAGAAAAAGACCACATGGGAGATGGGTGGATGAAATTCGTAAATATGCGGGAGTGACATGGAGGAGACTGGCACAAGACAGACCGTTGTGGAGGAAACTTGGGGAGACCTTCGTCCAGCAGTGGATTGATAATGGTTGACAATGATGATGATGATGATCCAAATTTAGGCTCCACATAGAAGTGACAAGCACATAAAGTATTTGAGGTCTTGTGTCTTTCAATAGTTTCTTTTGACACACACACACACACACACACACACACACACGTCAGTGTGTCAGGTTTTAATTGATTGGTCGTTATACCTCTACCAGGCATTCTTAATGCTACTCAGTGAGATAAATTCACATACCGGCCACTGAATTCGAAACTTTTGTTCAATAGCGAGTAGACCTTATTTAGCCCGAATTAGAGCACGAATGCGGTTTGGCACAGATTTCACAAGATGTTGGAGTACATCTGCTTCCACAGCATACCAGGTATTCGCCAGACAGTCCATTAACTGGCTCATATTTGACGGAAGATGACTTTGATCTGGAATCTGTTTCTCAAAAACATTCTGAATGGGATTCAGATCCGGGATTCGTGGTGGCCAGGGAAGATGGTGGAAGTCGCTGTCATGCTCAGTGAACCGCTGTTGAACACATCTTGCGCAACAGTCACCCAGCTCACCCACCAATACAACAGCGGTGCAGTTCAACCTATTTTCACGTGCATCATGCATCACACCTTGCTTTGCCTGGGGTTCCACAGCCGGAGACCGACGAGGGTACGCCCAGTCGCGCAAAGAACGCCATGGGCCAAGGAACAAATGACAATCTGGGTGAAGGTGTTGCAAAGAACAATGGACCATCGACAGATGGAAGAAGACCATAGGCAGTGATGAGTCCCATTTCCTGCTGCACCATGTTGATGGCTGGGTTCGCATATGGCATAAGCAGCATGAAGCGTTATCTCCTATTTGCGCAGTTGGGGTTCAACAGGCCAGTGGAGGTGGTGTTCTGTTAATGGCTGGGTTTGCATATGTCATAAGCAGCATGAAGCCTTATCTCCTGGTTGCACAGTTGGGGTTCAACAGGCCAGTGGAGGTGGTGTTCTGTTAATGGCTGGGTTTGCATATGTCATAAGCAGCATGAAGCCTTATCTCCTGGTTGCACAGTTGGGGTTCAACAGGCCAGTGGAGGTGGTGTTCTGTTAATGGCTGGGTTCTGCATATGGCATAAGCAGCATGAAGCCTTATCTCCTGGTTGCACAGTTGGGGTTCAACAGGCCAGTGGAGGTGGTGTTCTGTTAATGGCTGGGTTTGCATATCGCATAAGCAGCATAAAGCCTTATCTCCTGGTTGCACAGTTGGGGTTCAACAGGCCAGTGGATGTGGTGTTCTGTTAATGGCTGGGTTCGCATATGGCATAAGCAGCATGAAGCGTTATCTCCTGGTTGCGCAGTTGGGGTTCAACAGGCCAGTGGAGGTGGTGTTCTGTTAATGGCTGGGTTTGCATATGTCATAAGCAGCATGAAGCCTTATCTCCTGGTTGCACAGTTGGGGTTCAACAGGCCAGTGGAGGTGGTGTTCTGTTAATGGCTGGGTTCGCATATGGCATAAGCAGCATGAAGCCTTATCTCCTGGTTGCACAGTTGGGGTTCAACAGGCCAGTGGAGGTGGTGTTCTGTTAATGGCTGGGTTTGCGTATGGCATAAGCAGCATAAAGCCTTATCTCCTGGTTGCACAGTTGGGGTTCAACAGGCCAGTGGAGGTGGTGTTCTGTTAATGGCTGGGTTCGCATATGGCATAAACAGCATGAAGCCTTATCAGCTCGTTGCACAGTTGGAGTTCAACAGATCGGTAGATGTGGTGTTCTGGATGAACCTAGGGCTTTTCCTGAGAAGCCCTAGGTCCATTGATTACCATCCTACAAACACTGAATGGTGGACGCTACGAGAACCTATTAGCCGACCATCTCCAGCCATATCTGCAAGAGATTTTCCCGGACCACAGTGCCATTTTCAACAGGACAATGCCCCATGTTATCGGGTTCGTAAAGCTACTGAGTGGTTGAAGGAACACGACAATGAATTTGTCACATTGTCTTGGCACTCAGACTTCTCTGACTGTAACTCAATTGAACATTTGTGTGGGTATGCTGAAACGGGTGTCTGATCCTCCACGGAATGAACATAAACTGACGTAGCTGCTGCATGGGTCAAGTTCTGCATGGAGGTTGTTCTACACCTTACACCTTGCAGAATCGGTTCCTAGGCGTCTGCGAGCCGTGATTGCACAGAAAGGTGGACGTTATTACGTAGGTGTTCCAAATGCAAAGCTAACTCAGTGTAGCCATGGGTCAAGTTGTGCATGGAAGATGCTCGACACCTTGTAGAATCTGTTCCTAGGCGTCTGCGAGCCGTGATTGCACAGAAAGGTGGACCAAGACGTTATTAGGTAGGTGTTCCAAATGCAAAGCTAACTCAGTGTAGCCATGGGTCAAGTTGTGCATGGAAGATGCTCGACACCTTGTAGAATCTGTTCCTAGGCGTCTGCGAGCCGTGATTGCACAGAAAGGTGGACCAAGACGTTATTAGGTAGGTGTTCCTAATGCAAAGCTAACTCAGTGTAGACATGGATAACGTTACGCATGGAGGATGTTCGATACCTTGTAGAATCTGTTTCTAGGCATCAGCGAGCCGTGATTGCACAGAAAGGTGGACCAAGACGTTATTAGGTAGGTGTTCCTAATGCAAAGCTAACTCAGTGTAGCCATGGGTCAAGTTGTGCATGGAAGATGCTCGACACCTTGTAGAATCTGTTCCTAGGCATCAGCGAGCCGTGATTGCACAGAAAGGTGGACCAAGACGTTATTAGGTAGGTGTTCCTAATGCAAAGCTAACTCAGTGTAGACATGGATAACGTTACGCATGGAAGATGTTCGATACCTTGTAGAATCTGTTTCTAGGCATCAGCGAGCCGTGATTGCACAGAAAGGTGGACCAAGACGTTATTAGGTAGGTGTTCCTAATGCAAAGCTAACTCAGTGTAGACATGGATAACGTTACGCATGGAGGATGTTCGATACCTTGTAGAATCTGTTCCTAGGCGTCTGCGAGCCGTGATTGCACAGAAAGGTGGACCAAGACGTTATTAGGTAGGTGTTCCTAATGCAAAGCTAACTCAGTGTAGACATGGGTCAAGTTGTGCATGGAAGATGTTCGACACCTTGTAGAATCTGTTCCTAGGCATCAGCGAGCCGTGATTGCACAGAAAGGTGGACCAAGGCGTTATTAGGTAGGTGTTCCTAATGCAAAGCTAACTCAGTGTAGACATGGGTCAAGTTGTGCATGGAAGATGTTCGACACCTTGTAGAATCTGTTCCTAGGCGTCTGCGAGCCGTGATTGCACAGAAAGGTGAACCAAGGCGTTATTAGGTAGGTGTTCCTAATGCAAAGCTAACTCAGTGTAGACATGGATAACGTTACGCATGGAGGATGTTCGATACCTTGTAGAATCTGTTCCTAGGCATCAGCGAGCCGTGATTGCACAGAAAGGTGAACCAAGGCGTTATTAGGTAGGTGTTCCTAATGCAAAGCTAACTCAGTGTAGACATGGGTCAAGTTGTGCATGGAAGATGTTCGACACCTTGTAGAATCTGTTCCTAGGCGTCTGCGAGCCGTGATTGCACAGAAAGGTGGACCAAGGCGTTATTAGGTAGGTGTTCCTAATGCAAAGCTAACTCAGTGTAGACATGGATAACGTTACGCATGGAGGATGTTCGATACCTTGTAGAATCTGTTCCTAGGCATCAGCGAGCCGTGATTGCACAGAAAGGTGAACCAAGGCGTTATTAGGTAGGTGTTCCTAATGCAAAGCTAACTCAGTGTAGACATGGGTCAAGTTGTGCATGGAAGATGTTCGACACCTTGTAGAATCTGTTCCTAGGCGTCTGCGAGCCGTGATTGCACAGAAAGGTGAACCAAGGCGTTATTAGGTAGGTGTTCCTAATGCAAAGCTAACTCAGTGTAGACATGGATAACGTTACGCATGGAGGATGTTCAACACCTTGTAGAATCTGTTCCTAGGCATCAGCGAGCCGTGATTGCACAGAAAGGTGGACCAAGACGTTATTAGGTAGGTGTTCCTAATGCAAAGCTAACTCAGTATATGTCTTACTTTGTTAACTCTTTACGAATTAACTCAATGTTAGGCCAAAAATCAGCTCGAATGAGTAAAAAGTTTGTCCTGTCTAAAAAGTTGGCCGAACGCGTCTGGAACGAGTGAAGCTGAGCAACAGAAAGCATTTGCCTCCCTTTAGATTTGTTATTTATAGTGGTCATTTAGGAAAGTGATTGGCACTAATTCCTTCTGCCCTATTATCTTCTAACTATGGCGACGAATTTAAGAATGGAAAGAGAAGATGTTTGAACCACTTGTTTGTACTCAGTGGCATGATATCCTTGTCAGGTGTACAATCCCTTCCTCATCATGCGTTGGGCAATGGAGTAGAGAATTAATAACTAGATGGGTACGTTTGTAATGTACCAGGAGATGTGACGTACCTGCCAGAAGGATGCATACGACATACGGGCAGATAGGAATCAGAATAAAACGTCCGCGTAGCTCAATTGGTAGAGCAACTTATTCCGGAATGAGGGGATCCGGGTTCGAATCCTGGCGTGGACAAAAATGACGGAGAAATTTACTTCGTTATAATGGCGCCCGAACTATCCGGATGACCCGACTGTTCAAAATCTCGCAATGGTGTGATGTTATTTCCACACCGCGAGATAGGAAAAATAAGAGAATCCCTTCTCCAGCACTTCGAAAAAAAAAAAAAAAAAAAGAAATAAGGGGGAGATGATGTAACGTACCAGGAGATGTGACGTACCTGCCAGAAGGACGCACACGACATAAAGGCAGATAGGAATCAGAATAAAACGTCCACGTAGCTCAATTGGTAGAGTGGCTTATTCCGGAATGAGTGGACCCGGGTTCGAATCCTGGCGCGGATAAAAATGACGGAGAAATTCACTTCGTTATAATGGCGCCCGAACTATCCGGATGACCCGACCGTTCAAAATCTCGCAATGGTGTGATGTTATTTCCACACCGCGAGATAGGAAAAATAAGAGAATCCCTTCTCCAACGCTTCGAAAAAAAAAATAATAAATAAGGGGGAGATGATGTAACGTACCAGGAGATGTGACGTACCTACCAGAAGGACGCACACGACATAAAGGCAGATAGGAATCAGAATAAAACGTCCGCGTAGCTCAATTGGTAGAGCAACTTATTCCGGAATGAGGGGATCCGGGTTCGAATCCTGGCGTGGACAAAAATGACGGAGAAATTTACTTCGTTATAATGGCGCCCGAACTATCCGGATGACCCGACCGTTCAAAATCTCGCAATGGTGTGATGTTATTTCCACACCGCGAGATAGGAAAAATAAGAGAATCCCTTCTCCAGCACTTCGAAAAAAAAATAAATAAAAAAAAAAAAAAATAAGGGGGAGATGATGTAACGTACCAGGAGATGTGACGTACCTGCCAGAAGGACGCATACGACATACGGGCAGATAGGAATCAGAATAAAACGTCCGCGTAGCTCAATTGGTAGAGCAACTTATTCCGGAATGAGGGGATCCGGGTTCGAATCCTGGCGTGGACAAAAATGACGGATAAATTTACTTCGTTATAATGGCGCCCGAACTATCCGGATGACCCGACCGTTCAAAATCTCGCAATGGTGTGATGTTATTTCCACACCGCGAGATAGGAAAAATAAGAGAATCCCTTCTCCAGCACTTCGAAAAAAAAAAAAAAAAAAAAAAAAGGGGGGGGGATGATGTAACGTACCAGGAGATGTGACGTACCTGCCAGAAGGACTCACACGACATAAAGGCAGATAGGAATCAGAATAAAATGTCCGCGTAGCACAATTGGTAGAGTGACTTATTCCGGAATGAGGGGATCCGGGTTCGAATCATGGCGTGGACAGAAATGACGGAGAAGTTTACTTCGTTATAATGGCGCCCGAACTATCCGGATGACCCGACCGTTCAAAATCTCGCAATGGTGTGATGTTATTTCCACACCGCGAGATAGGAAAAATAAGAGAATCCCTTCTCCAGCACTTCGAAAAAAAAAAAAAAAAAAAATAAAAAAAAAAAAATAAGGGGGAGATGATGTAACGTACCAGGAGATGTGACGTACCTGCCAGAAGGATGCACACGACATAAAGGCAGATAGGAATCAGAATAAAACGTCCGCGTAGCTCAATTGGTAGTGCAACTTATTCCGGAATGAGGGGATCCGGGTTCGAATCCTGGCGCGGATAAAAATGACGGAGAAATTTACTTCGTTATACGCTCACCACCTTCGATAGGTTTACGGTAGGTAATGCTGAGATGAGAAGGATAAAATATTTTTTACCGTTGCTTTGGTTAAGCCCAGCTGCTATTTCGGTTTGGGGAGTGCAGAAAATTGTGGGCACAGTTTGGTCCAGGTACATGGGACGCATAAAGGGTTTAATTTATGCATACAGGTTCATATCGAAAATATGAATTTCGAAGTAGGTGTAGCTGCTCCATAGCTTATTTCTGACTGTTGCATGTTTTCTTTTAAAATAATGATACTTAGTCCTTAGATAAGAAAATCGTGTTGTATCTAAAACCATTATCATCCCAATATAGCCTAACGAAAAAAAGGTCTGCTCTTTATGAAAGTTAATTCGATTTTTGGTACTGTTTTGTTCGTTGTGTGCTAAACAACGATCTTTATTTCTTGTCTTTCTTAGGCATTGGTAAATGTACCGCAATGGAGCTAGCCAGAAGGAACGCAAAAGTAATCATTGCTGCTAGAAATAAGGAACGTGGAACCCAAGCTGTAAATGAAATCAAAGCAGCAACGGGGAACCAGAAAGTTACTTTCAGACAAGTGGACCTTTGCAGTTTTGATTCCGTCCGAAAATTTGCCGAGAGTATCAAGTCAACAGAGCAAAAACTGCATATTCTCATTAACAATGCTGGTTTGATAACAAAAGGTAAGGATCTAAAGCAGTACAAATTTTGAAGATGACAATCCGTTTTTTGGTGGTAAGTCAGATAATATCCGAAAACTTGAAAATTTCGTCGTCCTGGAGCGGGACTCGAATCCGCGTCTCCCAGATAGCGCCCGGGTATGCTAACCACTACACCACCCAGAACGACCAAGTCTCAAGTTTCCTATTAATTTGAATATAACCATCACAGGATTCCCTAATCGAAGCAACCGGCATTCATGTTTAGCAAATCTGGAGGTTAGATATTCAAATTAATCGGAAACTTGAGACTTGGTCGCTCTGGGTTATAATGAATTAGCTTTATTTTGCTTTCCGCTAAGCTAATTATAATGAACAAGCTCTTTCTACCAGCTAGCTAATGATAATAATGAAGCTTTCCTACTGAGCTTCAAATAGTGAATTCAAATGGTTGTTGTTACTAGTTAATTAAGAACATGAATTATAACGAAGTGAATTTCTCCGTCATTTTTATCCGCGCCAGGATTCGAACCCGGATCCCCTCATTCCGGAATAAGTCACTCTACCAATTGAGCTACGCGGACGTTTTGTTCTGATTCCTATCTTCCTTTATGTCGTGTGCGTCCTTCTGGCAGGTACGTCACATCTCCTGGTACGTTACATCATCTCCCCTTATTTTTATTTTTTCGAAGTGCTGCTCTTATTTTTCCTATCTCGCGGTGTGGAAATAACATCACACCATTGCGAGATTGTGAACGGTCGGGTCATCCGGATAGTTCGGGCGCCATTATAACGAAGTAAATTTCTCCGTCATTTCTGTCCGCGCCGGGGTTCGAACCCGGGTCCACTCATTCCGGAATAAGTTGCTCTACCAATTAAGCTACGCGGACATGTATTCTGATTCCTATCTGCCTTTATGTCGTGTGCGTCCTTCAGGCAGGTACGTCACATCTCCTGGTACGTTACAGAATATAGTCTCCTGCTAGTAGTGTAGTAATTAGAATGTATAAAGTCTTAACGCTGGTTGTTAATGGTAATAAACTAACGATATAAACCTAACAGCCAGACAGAGGTCTGACAAAAACTATTAATTGAGAAAGACGTACTTACTCAAATCTTTTTTTATTATGCGACTCTTATTCGTCCAAAGCACACACACACAACTTGTTTCACAATAATGAAGAATCCAACTAATGGCATAGAACGAAACTCTCTCCTCTAGTATAACAAACGATCTCCTTATAACAACAAAATCTCTCCGTACAACACCAAACGCTCTTTTTTGCTATCGATGAACGCGCCTATATATACTAGCTACCACCACGTCATGACTTACACTCATTGCCAGATCTCATTCATCGGGTGAAATAATATTTCGTTCAGTAAGAAGATAATTTACATAGTAAAATAAAATAACCAGAGATAGTAAAATCAAAAGGAAAGTGAATATAGAGTATACGTTACACACTGTTCATTTCATCCACCGTTCACTTTGTCCGCTGTTCATTTATTCCACTGTTCATTTCATCCACCGTTCACTTTGTCCGCTGTTCATTTGGTCCACTGTTCATTTAGTCCACTGTTCACTTGTCCGCTGTTCATTTATTCCACTGTTCATTTCGTCCACCTTTCACTTTGTCCACTGTTCATTTCATCCACCTTTCACTTTGTCCGCTGTTCATTTATTCCACTTATAATGAATTAGCTTTATTTTCTTTCCGCTAAGCTAATTAATATGAATGATTCTCTTCCTACCAGCTAGCTAATGATATACTTGTACTAAGCTTCAAAATAGTGAATTCAAAAGGGTGTTGTTACTAGTTAATTACGAACGTAAACAAAGTCTTAACGCTGGTTATTTATAGTTATAAATAAATGTTATAAACCTAACAGCCAGACAGAGGTCTGACAAAAACTATGAATTGAGAAAGACTAACTTACAGTAACTTCTTTATTCTAAGACTCTTGGTCAACTAAAGCACACACACAACTCGTTTTACCATAATGAAGAATCTCTCCTCGTAAACAACAACGCTCTCTCATAACAACAACAAAAGCTCTCTCTAAGTCTCGATGAACGCGCCTATATATACTAGCTACCACCACGTCATGACTTACACTCATTGCCAGATCTCATTCATCGGGTGAAATAATATTTCGTTCAGTAAGAAGATAATTTACATAGTAAAATAAAATAACCAGAGTTAGTAAAATCAAAAGGAAAGTGAATATAGAGTATACGTTACAGGGTGGTGTAGTGGTTAGCATACCCGGGCGCTATCTGGGAGACGCGGGTTGGATTCCTGCTTCACGACGACGAAGTTTTCAAGTTTTCAGATATTATCTGACTTACCATCCTTGTCATATTTACACCAAAAAAAAGGATTGTCATCTTCAAAATTTGTGTGTAATCCCGTATTCCATTCATGATCTAAAGCAGTGTTTCTCCAGCACGCTCGTCACCTTCGATTGAGTAGTTTATAGATACATTGCACTTTGTAAAAATTGAAGCACCAAGAAGGAACCATGCGATTCGAATGAAATGTATACCACACATTACTGATGTAACTGTACATAAGTGGTTTAATTTTCAGAACAATACATTAATTTTTACCTGCAAAAATCAGTATCTTGTGAAGCCCCCGCGAGTTGCAATAAGAGCTCCTAGACGGCGTGGCATTGAATCGAAAAAAGCGTTGCGTTGTGTCCTGGCTGATTGCTTGCCAAGCGGCATGTATGCGAGTCCACAGATCATTGGTAGTGACCGCTGCATGCCCGAGAAAAAGCGGTATCTGCTGTGCTGCGAAGAGGGCTTGAACATTCCTAGCAACCTGTGGTCGGGCATTGTCCTGCTGGAATATAGCGTCAAGAGTGCTCTGAAGGAAGAGTATGACTTCTGCCTGTACAACTTCCCTTATGTAGCGGTCGCTGTTCAGATTGCCCTCAAATCGTAGCAGCCGAGATTGCAAATGGTACCCAATGCCACCAGACAACATCACACTTGGCGTTCGGCCTGTATAACGCTCCACAGTGTATGCTGCAAGAAAGCGCTCACCACAATACCGTCTAATGCGTATGTGGCCCTCATTGTAGTCCGGACTCATCCGAAAACACGTCATGTTGCCAATCAGCATGTTATTCTCTGTATTGAAAACCCCATCTCAGCCTGAGGCGTCAATGGTTCAGGGTCAAAGGAATCCGCTGCAAAGGGATGCGTGCAACCAGTCCTCTGTGCAGCAGACGGCGTCGAACTGTGGAGGCAGACAATGCCACAACTGTTGCAGTGCCCCACTGCTGTGCTAACAATTGCGAAGATGCGGAACGGTTCGTCACTGCCATGCGAATGAGATGTCGGTCATCTCGTGGTGTCGTCACATTTCTCAATCCACTGTCGGATGGTCGAGACACCTTCGGTCCACTGCTACCCCACGCGCATCACTATCGTGGCGCTATGTTCCGTCCGAGCCGCAGTGTCGCGGTACGAAAATGCACCTTCACTCAGAGCAATCATTCCTCTCTCAGTTCAAACTCGGTCGTATGGCGATATCGCGCCCTTCATCGTCGCCGAGGTATTATTGAATCCTGGAGTCCCTTTTACAACTCGCTGTCCGGGATGAACTACTGGTGTGTATCCTAAACATCCCTCTCTTTATATCTCTCAGTCGACTGTCCAGAGGGCGCTGTCGGGCCCAGACATGCGCGATGAATCTGCACTTCTAATCATTTGCATGTCCTACCCTGCTCTGCATATCCTGTAAGTTCCACGGGATTACCACCATTCCTTCATGGTGTGGCAATTTTCACAAACAGCACTTTAAAGTACACTATACTGACAAAAGTCACCGGACACCCCTTCAAAAGCAAATGAACTGATCTGCTGCGTTGTTAAGATGCGCGGTACAGCTGTAAACGGTATAAAAACAAGACTACAGCTGACCGCGATCATATCGCACTGTGAGGTTGAGTGAAAATGTCGCGGCGGGAGATTGATGACTTTGAGAGAGAGGGAAGATTGTTGGGTGTTATATTAGTGGGTTATTCATAAGAGAAACCGAGAGGTGTTTAAACATACCCAAGTCAACTGTTTTGGATGTACTGAATAAGTGGAAGACACATAGCGTTCCTGAAACAGCAAAACGTACCGGCATACCAAAGAAAATCAATGATGGAGAACGTCGAAGCCTGAGGAAAGTCGTTACAACTAATCGACGGAGTACTTGCACAAGACCTCAGTATCATCATCATCATTCTCAACCATTGTCAATCCACTGCTGGACGAAGGTCTCCCCAAGTTTCCTCCACAACGGTCTGTCTTGTGCCAGTCTCCTCCATGTCACTCCCACATATTTACGAATTTCATCCACCCATCTCCCATGTGGTCTTTTTCTGGGTCTTTTCCTGTCCCTTGGAATCCAATCTAAAATTTCGGCTGTGTCTGTCCTTCTGGCAGTATGTCCAGCCCATTGCCATTTCAGGGATTTAACTCTGATCATGATGTCTTCCACTCTCGTCATTTTTCGGATCCACGAGTTCCTCTTCTTATCTCTCCTGGTTACACCAAGTATGCACCTCTCCATGCTTCTTTGAGTTGTCTGCAGCCTTTGTATGTCTCTTTTAGTTAAGGTCCACGTCTCTGCACCATACGTAAGCACTGGAAGGATGCATTGATCAAACACTTTTCTTTTAAGACATAATGGCATATTGCTCTTGAAAATTATGCTGTTTCTTCCAAAAGCTCTCCAGGCAAGTTTTGTATGGCGATTAATTTCTTCATCAATGTGACCCTCACTTGATATCTGCTGTCCAAGATAAACATACGTATCTGTTATCTCCAGTTTTTCTCCATCAATCGATAAATCTTCATTTCTTGAAAAAGCATTGAACATCACTTTTGTCTTCTGAAAGTTCATTTTTAATCCCACTTCTTTACTCTTGTCAGCAAGTTCCTGGATCATACTCTGCAGCTCTGATGGGGTAGTTGCAAAAATGACTACGTCATCAGCAAAACGAAGGTGGGTTAGATAATCTCCATTAATCTTTATCCCTTTGTTTTCCCAGTTCAGTGATTGAAAGACATTTTCCAATGTGGCATTAAAGAGCTTCGGAGATATGGTGTCACCTTGTCTCAGTATACAGGTGAGTAAAAATGCTGAAACCTCGGTATGTACACGTACCATGCGCAGAGAACTTTATTCCTTGGGTTACCGTGGTCGTGCGGCTGCTCATAAGACTTTCATCTCCACTCGCAATGCTACCCGTCGTTTAGCATGGTGTAAAGAACATTTATCGTGAGGCGTAAATCAATGGAAACGGGTCCTATGGACTGATGAATCCAGATACACGATTTATCAGTCTGATGGCCGTATGTAGGTATGGCGGCAGCTTGAGGAACGCTATTTACCACAGTGTACTGTTCCTAGGGTCAAGTTTGGAGCTGGCAGTGTACTCGTGTGGTAATGTTTTTCGTGGTATGGTCCCGGCCCATTGGTTATCGTGGACATACCTGTTAACCAGCACGTCTACCTCGATATTCTGCACAATTATGCCCTACCAACTCTGTGGCAATACTATGGTACCGAGCCTTGTTGGTACCAGCAGGATAATGCACCGAGCCATAAAGCAAGGGCTGTTACAGCATGGTTTGACGATAATTCCGTATCGCGTGTGGACTGGGCAGCACAGAGTCCTGATCTTAATCCCATATGGGATGAGTTAGAGCGCCGCATAAGAAGTTTGGAACCAAGGCTTACTACTAAGCAACAGTTAGCGGCAGAATTATGTACTAAATGGAAACGCGTACCTATCGCTGTGTTCCAAAATCTTGTCGAAAGCATGTCTCGAAGGGTCAGTGCATGCATTAAAGCCAAAAGTGGACCGACACCGTACTAATGTATGTCAATAAATGCTATGCTGTGTTTCTCTTGTAGGTGTCCGGTGACTTTTGTCAATATAGTGTATATAGTAAAAGACAAAATACATAACATAAATATAGAAGTTAAAAGACAAATATGCAACCAGTAATAAAAACACTTATGCAACCAATAATAAAAAAGAGCAGGTATCACACTGCCGGACAACTGCTAAGGACGGATGACAATAGCAACGATAGCAACCATAAAATGGAAGGCAGGAAAATGTGGAAATTAGCATAAGTGCAGGATACAGTAAGACCTGTTGTGCGTATGCAAATTTTGGATTGCCGAACTTGTTCGTGACGTCATAGCGCTGATAAGAGATATAAAGGATTTGACGCGTATTGACCGTTGTTGTTCAAACGCAAAGTTGAAAGGGAAAGAATCAATTGACGAACTTGCAATTTTCAGTATGTCTTCCCGACATCACCTAGATGATTTTACGCATGGCCGTATTATTGGCAAGATTGAAGAAGGGTGAGAAATAACAGATGTTGCCAGGGAGTTCGACGTCAGCCACAGTGTTGTTTCAAGGCTTTGGAAATCATTTCAAACAAATGGAGAGTGTAGCAAACGTCACGGGGAGGTCGTGTTCGCACTACGACACCTGCAGAAGATCGGTACATAGTGCTATCAACAAAAAGACACCGGCGCAGCACAGCTAGTGAGGTAGAAAATCAGTTTATGGCTGCTACTGGCAAGCGGATCTCCCGAAAAACTGTCGCCAGACGTTTGCATGAAGGAGGACTATACGCCCGCCGTCCTGTTGTGTGCATCCCATTGTCCAGACGTCACCGCACCGCCCGTTTGCAGTGGTGCCATCAACATCGCAATTGGACTGATAACGACTGGTCTGCTGTCCTCTTCTCAGATGAGAGTAGATACAGTCTATCGTCTGATTGTCGACGACAACTGATCTGGCGTGATAGTGGTACTGCATATTGTCCAGCAAACATACAGGAAAGGGACCGATATCCGACATGTAGTGTCATGGTATGGGCTGGCATCATGATCAATGGCCGTACTTCCCTCTATGTGCTTCCAACTGGGACTATGACTGGCCAACGATACATTAATGATGTTCTGCTACCTCATGTTTGCATGTTCCGTGGTGCTGTCGGTGATAGATTAATTTTCATGGACGACAACGCAACATGTCATCAAACAGTCGCTGTCCAGGAGTGTCTTGAGAGCGAGGATATTCAACGCCTCGTATGGCCAGCACGTTCTCCAGATCTGAATACCATTGAAAATGTGTGGGATGCTTTGGGGAGGAGTCTTGCTGGTCGCCAATGCCCTCCAATAAACAAGGACACATTCATCCGTGCACTGACAGAGGAATGGGATAAATTACCCCAACAGCTGCTTGATAATGTTGTGCAAAGCATGACACGACGTGTGGAATCTTGCATCGCCCTCCATGGTGGCCATATCCCGTATTGACATCTTACGCCGGAACGCCTGCGGACGGTAATTGCATTTTTTTTCACGTTTACGTATTCTGCACAAAATGGCCTGTTTGCCCCTTGAACACAATAAATTGTCTTTCTTGTAATGTCCTGGCATTCTGACATTATTTTATTTCACTTGGCATCCAAACACACTTACTTTTTTATGCGCTATATAGGCGTTTATGATCCGTCCTTAGCAATTGTCCAGCAGTGTATTATAAGAAACCCATACAAAAGGGAAACAAGAAAGTCGAAGAACCTACCAAACATGGTGTAATAAATAGCAGAAACCACACGAAGTCAAAGATTACAACAAACGCCAACGGAACCCCAAAGGTCGGAAGGCTCAGAATGCCGACCCCAAATGTGTAGGTGTAAAAACACAAAGTCAAAAACAAAACGTCAGAAAGCCGCATGCTGGTAAAATATTGACAATGCAGACCAACCACGAAAGGAAGAAATAAAACTACAAGTGACATGAACCCTGCAACGCATAATAGCCGCATGCAAAAGGTGTGTCATAATATAAAAGCTGAAGAATATGAGTCCAATAATCAGTAGAGAACGGATATCACTATAGAAAAAATATATGAGAGAAAAAAAGAGCAGAAGAACCCATCAAACATGGTACAATATGTAGCATAAACCATACAAAGCCAAAAATTACAATAAACACAAACAGAACCCAAAAGGGTTAGAAAGTTCAAAATGCCAACCTCGGGTATGCAGTTGTAAAACGCAAAGCCAAAAACGCCGGACATTAGAGAACCACAAACAAGAAGACTCAGATCGTCAGGGGAAAACCAGCACTCAGAATACATGGCTTTTCAAATGTTTGCTATGGATGAAATCCACCATAAGCCATACGATAACAAGCAGGAAAGTTAAAACCAGAATAGCACAAACGCCAGAATACAGATAAGACAATCGAATGGAAGTTGGCCGTGCCCGGTGGCATCTAATAATTCGTCCGAAAGGGGTCCGGGGCCGCCTCGGTGGCGCAGTGGTCTAAGGCGTTGGCCTCTGATCATTCGTCCGTAAGGGGTCCGGGTTCCAATCCCGGTGAGGCATGGATGTTGTGTTTGTCTTACGGCACTGGCTCTTTCCCTTCCCTGGAACCAGTGGCCCTAAATTAGGGACGGGCGACTGCTTATAGCCCATTGAGTTGCTCACGGTGGTCGTTAAACCTCCAATCAAAAAAAAAAAAAAAAAAAAAAAAAAGGGGGGTCCGGGTTCCAATCCCGGTGAGGCATGGATGTTGTGTTTGTCTTACGGCACTGGCTCTTTCCCTTCCCTGGAACCAGTGGCCCTAAATTAGGGACGGGCGACTGCTTATAGCCCATTGAGTTGCTCACGGTGGTCGTTAAACCTCCAATCAAAAAAAAAAAAAAAAGGGGGGGGGGGGGTCCGGGTTCCAATCCCGGTCAGGCATGGATGTTGTGTTTGTCTTACGGCACTGGCTCTCTCCCTTCCCTGGAACCAGTGACCCTAAATTAGGGACGGGCGACTGCTTATAGCCCATTGAGTTGCTCACGGTGGTCGTTAAACCTCCAATAAGAAAAAAAAACTTCCAATAAAAAAAATAGAAGTTGTGGTTTGTCATATGAAACACATGACTAGGTGTAGCTGTGTAAAGAAAAAAGAAGAGGCAGAATTGTTACAGGAAACCTTCAGCTGCAAGCAATCCTCCAAGCAGCACTTAGTAACCTATCTATAATAATTAAAATTGTGGGATTCAATATTAGTGATATGTGTCAAGGGTATAGGATTATTTGGGGCTGGGGGTGGAATTGAAAGTTTAACGACCACCGTGAGCAACTCAATGGGCTATAAGCAGTCGCCGTTCCTAATTTAGGGTCACTGGTTCCAGGGAAGGAGAAAGCCAGTGCCGTACCAGAAACACAACATCCATGCCTCACCGGGATTCGAATCCGGATCCATCGCGGACGACTGACCAGAAGCCATCGCTTAGACCACTGCGCCACCGGGGAGGCGGATTATTTAAAGAATGACGTTTAGCATAAATTAAAGAACACAGATGTTTCAACAAGATTTTTTTAAGAAACTGTGCAGGATATTTATTACGTAGAAGTGTCTGAAATAGCCATCTTACAGATAAAATAAAACCAAAGGAAGGGTGAGAAATCCTTAAGAAACGATAAAATTGAGAAATAACAAGATTTTTGTGAATAGAGTTTGAGATTCCCAAGAGATGTAGTAGTTGATATGAAAGTTGAAATCTTTTCTTTTATCGTATACTTCCGTTAGGTAACCCTCATGGTGATTTTAATATCCAAGAAGCTTGCAATTCCAGGATCTACATTAGTCTTCTGAAGTGGAAGATAAATAATATTAGCCTGAGTGAACTGTAGAAGATAAATGATATTAGCCTGAGTGTGGAATTCTCTCCAATTAAACACTATGCCGTCATCAATGTATCTCATAGCATTTCCAGTGATGCTTTCATTCTTTTCAAGATATGGTTGGTTGTTTGGAGGTTTAACGACCACCGTGAGCAACTCAATGGGCTATAAGCAGTCGCCCGTCCCTAATTTAGGGTCACTGGCTCCAGGGAAGGGAGAGAGCCAGTGCCTTAAGACAAACACAACATCCATGCCTCACCGGGATTCGAACCCGGACCCCTTACGGACGAATGATCAGAGACCAGCGCCTTAGACCACTACGCCACCGGGGTGGCTTTCAAGATATGCATTTTCATAGAAGTGCAGATATAAATTTGCAAGTATACTTGAATAAGTCGCACCCATAGGTATTCCACATTTCTGTAAATAAACACCGTTGCCCGCCGCCCCGGTGGCGCAGTGGTCTAAGGCGTTGGCCTCTGATCATTCGTCCGTAAGGGGTCCGGGTTCGAATCCCGGTCAGGCATGGATGTTGTGTTTGTCTTACGGCACTGGCTCTCTCCCTTCCCTGGAACCAGTGACCCTAAATTAGGGACGGGCGACTGCTTATAGCCCATTGAGTTGCTCACGGTGGTCGTTAAACCTCCAATCAAAAAAAAAAAAAAAACACCGTTGCCCATATCATCATCATCATCATCATCATCAACCATTGTCAATCCACATTGCTGAATGAAGGTCTCCTCAAATGACTTCCACAATTGTCTGTCTTGGGCCTGTCTCCTCTATGTCTCTCCAGCATATTTTCGAATTTCATCCATCCATCTCCCATGGGGTCTTCTCCTGAGTTTTTTCCTGTCCCTCGGAATCCAGTCTAAAATTTCGGTTGTCCATCGGTGGTCCGTTCTTCTGGCAACATTTCCAGCCCATTGCCATTTCAGTGATTTCACTCTGGTCATGATGTCGTCCACTCCTGTCATTTTCCTTATCCACAAGTTCCTCTTCTTATCTTTCCTGGTTACACCAAGCATGCATCTCTCCATGCCTCTTTGAGTTGTCTGCAGTCTTTGTATGTCTTTTTTAGTTAAGGTCCATGTTTCTGCTCCATACGTAAGCACTGGCAGGATACATTGATTAAACACTTTTCTTTTGAGACATAATGGCATACTGCTCTTAATTTTTACTGTTTCTTTTTCGAGCTCTCCATCCAGGTTTTATACACCGATTTTTTCATCAATGTGACTCTCACTTGATATCTGCTGCCCAAGATAAATGTAGGAATCGGTTGTCTCAAGCTTTTCTCCATCAATCGATAAATCTTCGTTTCTTGTAAAAGCATTGTACATCCTTTTCGTCTTCTGAAAGTTCATATTTAATCCCACTTCTTTACTCTTGTCAGCAAGTTCTGGGATCATACTCTGCAGCTCTGAAGGTGTAGTTGCAAAGATGTTAATGCAGAAGGATTTCAGTACGTCCCAATGGCACTTAGTAGTATCGAGATAATGTTCAAATTTGATAAAAAGTTCATCACATATTCTGCTAAGATGAGATAAATTGATTGAAGTGAATTGATTTCTGAAGTCAAAGGATCAATGCAAGAAATATTGGAATGATGCGAGTTTTCTATAAAAGAAAGAGCCGGTTAATTATTATCCAGGTTTTATTTAAGGAATTCAGGGTCCTTTTCAGAAGTTGTTCAAAAACTATGTTTGCCACTTTATTGTAGCAGTTTCTTGCTGAAGTGATAGATATAAATATAGTGGGACTTTTATGGAATTTAGGTAGAGCATAGAGAAAAGGGAACTGCGTGGTAGCATTTCTTATTCTGAGCTTCTTGGGTAGAGCGATTATTTTCTTATTGATGGTATTTTGACCCTGTGTCAAAGAAGTGTATACCTCATGGTCAGTCAGTTCCGATCTCAGAAGGTCCCTGTAGAACTTCCTACAAATGATGGAGAAGTTGTTCTTGGCTTTATCAATTGACGTAATGATGAATCTGTTCTTAAGTTCTCTGATGTGTCTAAATCCAGGAGATTCCCCGACGTCCAAGTCCCTAGAGAATTGAGCCAATAGTTACCTTTTAAATTCTTGTAAGATGAGATCATCCTCTGCAAAAGTGCTTGGTATGGTAAAGCAGAATGGGACGCGGTCCTTAGTGTAAATTACACCAGATCATGCTTAAAGGAATCAAGAATTCCAGTTAGATGTATTTCCTTATAACTTCTAAAATGAGCGCCTTTTTCCATAAGATTTCTTAAATCTGTATTTGAAACAATTTCCAAATCTCCAGTAATTATATGGCCTTGTAACGTACCAGGAGATGTGACGTACCTGCCAGAAGGACGCACACGACATAAAGGCAGATAGTAGTCAGAATGAAACGTCCGCGTAGCTCAATTGGCAGAGTGACTTATTCCGGAATGAGGGGATCCGGGTTCGAATCCTGGCGCGGATAAAAATGACGGAGAAATTTACCTCGTTATAATGGCGCCCGAACTATCCGGATGACCCGACCGTTCAAAATCTCGCATTGGTGTAATGTTATTTCCACACCGCGAGATAGGAAAAATAAAAGAATCCCTTCTCCAGCACTTCAAAAAAAAAATAATAATAAGGGGGAGATGATGTAACGTACCAGGAGATGTGACGTACCTGCCAGAAGGACGCACACGACATAAAGGCAGATAGGAATCAGAATAAAAAAAACGTCCGCGTAGCTCAATTGGTAGAGTGACTTATTCCGGAATGAGGGGATCCAGGTTCGAACCCCGGCGCGGATAAAAATGACGGAGAAATTTACTTCGATATAGACTGTCTAAAAATATTTTATATTCATCAAGATGACAAAAACACAGAAAAGTTGAGACTGCCTCAAAATATTTGGTCACATCAGTGTAGTTATATATAACTGTCTCCCAATCGGTATGTCATATTTAAAACAGGGAGAAATATCCACATCCTTAAGTGGAAAGAAATCTTTATGTATGCGAAAAATATTATTGAACTTTAATTTATCGAAAATTCTAGCAGCAAATTGCATAACAAAATATCTTTTTTTGCGGTTCACAGACTGGGATTTATTATTTGTGTACAATCTGTACATAATTAAGTCAGAAATTAGTGCTTTATTGTGCTCGTTTATATAACTAAAAGTACAATGAGCCACCCCGGTGGCGCAGTGGTCTAAGCGCTGGCTTCTGATCAAGAAGGGTCCGGGTACGAATCCCGGAGGCATGGATGTGGTGTTTGTCTTACGGCACTGGCTCTCTCCCTTCCCAGGAACCACTGACTCTTAATTAGGGACGGGTGACTGCTTATAGCCCATTGAGTTGCTCATGGTGGTCGTTAAACCTTCAATCAAAAAAAAAAAAAAAAGTACAATGAATCGGTGTCAGGGTCGTTTCTTATGTTCAACTAAATCTGAATAATATATGTATAATAATAAAAATAAATATCCCAATGGGGCAGTCGTCTAAGCGCTGGCTTCTGACCAGTCGTCCGTGATGGGTCTGGGTTCGAATCCCAGTGAGTAATTCATGTTCTGTTTGTATTACAACACTGGCTCTCTCCCTTCCCTGGAACCAGTGGCCCTAAATTAGGGAAGAGCGACCGCTTATAGTTCATCTAGGTGCTCACGATGGTCGTTAAACCTCCAAAAAAACAAAAAACTTCCATCTCGTTAGGAAAAGTGTGTTACTGTTATCGGTGATTATTTTTATTACAAAAGTTTATTTTGTACTGTGTTTCTTGGTGTTTGAAATTTGCGTCAGGCATTTCACCTGCAAGAACCGCATATTTCGTACGCACCACACTGGGCAACATACACCGTCGTATCAGAATAATATGACCACCTACCTAATAATGGGAATAAACTAACTTGTCCCGGATAACAGCGGCGAGACGGAGTGGCATGGACGCAATGAGGCTCTGGAAGGATGCCCTACACACACGTGCCGTTTCGGACTGCGGCAGAGCACGGAGGTCCCGGAGATGACGTGGTTATGGGTCCGCATTTTGAACCTGTCGATCCAAATAGTCCCACAAGTGCTCTATGGGATAGAGGCTGGGCGATTTCGCAGGCCAAGGGAGAACGGAGACATCGCTGTCGTGTTCCTGAAACCAGTCACGTACCTCATTAGCGAAGTGGCACGGCGCATTGTCGTGTTGGTGGACACCATCACCACCAGGGTAAACGTCCAACATGTAGGGATGTATGTGGTCTGCGAGGATGGACAGGTAGCCATTGCGGTTCAGGGACCCATCCAGTGGTACCAGCGGTCCCAGGTGATACCAGGAAAACATCCCCCAGACATGCACACTGCCACCGCCGGCCTGCACTTGACCGACAAGCGTGTCCGGGTGTAGGTTGTCGTGTGTCTGACGCCGTATCCGTTACCGCCCTTCACTTCTGTGGAGTAGAAACCCCGATTACTCGTAGAAGGCAACCTTTTCCCACTCTTCCACTGTCCAATGACGGTAGTCCCATCCGAACTGCAGGTGTCGTTGCCGATGGACCTGGGTTAACATGGGCGCCCTGAAGTAGCATCGACTCCGGAGACCCATGCGTAACAGGATTCGCTCTACTGTTATCGGGGACACGTACGTGAGTGCCCCTCCGTTCATTTGCGTGGTCAGTTGCTGCACTGTTGCGCGTCGATTGCCCTTTGCTAGTCGGCGGAGGCGACGCTCTCCTCTGGGGTTGATGGTCTTTGACGCTGCACAGTTATGACGTCGGGAAGCCCTCGGTGTGCCAGCGGTCCATTCTTGGTACAACCCTTACTAGAGCACCTCGCGAACAGCCCACGATGTTTGCTGTTTCTAAGATGATTCCACCCTAGGCGCGGTAGCCGATGATCATTCCTGTTTGAATGTTCGTCAGATAACTTCCTCTGCCCATTTTGCTCACGTAACGCACTATGACTCATCTGTCCTAGCCGGCCGCTTATATCTCCGTGTGGTCGACCTTCTCATGTGCACTATGTGACGCGCCTGGGCGAGTACACTGTAATTCCGGGGGTGGTCATATTATGTGTACTCTGCAATTCACTTTCATACTTGAACTGTTTTTATTACTACAGAAATTTTAATTTATTCTAAAATGTTGCTATTCTTAAGATTATTTGTGCTGGTATGCCTACTTTTACGCACCTTTTCTAAGGACTTGTAAAATAAAGATATGTTTCTTTTACTTTTAAAGGCACAAAAAGTGTGATGACAGAAGACGGTTGTGAATATACCATGCAAGCCAATCACTTTGGCCATTTCCTTCTGACTCTTTTGCTTCTAGGTAATGTAACGTATACTCTATATTCACTTTCCTTTTGATTTTTACTATCTCTGGTTATTTTATTTTACTATGTAAATTATCTTCTTACTGAACGAGATGTTATTTCACCCGCTGAATGAGATCTGGCAATGAGTGTAAGTCATGACGTGGTGGTAGCCAGTATAAATAGGCGCGTTCAACGATACCTAGGGAGAGCTGTTGTTGTACGAAGAGAGCTGTTGTTGTACGAAGTGAGCTGTTGTTTATGTGTCAGGGAGCTGTTGTTGTATAGAGAGAGCGGTTGTTTATGTGCGTGAGAGCTTTGTTTCGTGTGTAAAGAGATCTTCGTTTATGTGAGAGCCAGAAGTTTACCAAATAAAAGATTGTCTTTGTAAGTACGTCTTTCTCAGTTCATAGTTTTGTCAGATCTCTGTCTGGCTGTTAGGTTTATTTCATTAGTTGATTATTATTAACAACCAGCATAAGACTTTATTCATCTTAATTACTACTACAACATTACTAGCAGTTAAAAGCTTGTTCATTATGTAACGTATACTCTATATTCACTTTCCTTTTGATTTTTACTATCTCTGGTTATTTTATTTTACTATGTAAATTATCTTCTTACTGAACGAGATGTTATTTCACCCGCTGAATGAGATCTGGCAATGAGTGTAAGTCATGACGTGGTGGTAGCCAGTATAAATAGGCGCGTTCAACGATACCTGAGGAGAGCGTTTGTTGTTGTATAGGGAGAGCGTTTGTTATTGTATAGGGAGAGCGTTTGTTCTTGTAGAGAGAGAGCGTTTGTTGTTGTATAGGGAGAGCGTTTGTTTATGTGGAGAGCTGTTGTTTATGAGTATAGAGCTTCGTTCATGTGCAAGGAGCTACGTGTTATTTGAGTAGCTGTGTGTGAAGTGTGTGTGATGATACCAGTAGAAGTTCATAATAAAAGGTTTTACGTAAGTACGTCTTTCTCAGTTCATAGTACTGTCAGACCTCTGTCTGGCTGTTAGGTTTATTTCATTTAGTGTTATTAGTAACAACCAGCATAAGACTTTATTCATCTTAATTACTACTACAACATTACTACCAGTTATAAGTTTGTTCATTACTATTACTACACTACTAGCAGGAGAGTTTATTCATAATTAATAACACAACAACCATTAGAAGAAGCTGAATTCATTACATTATAATTGAAGGAAGCTATATTCACTATAATTAGCTAGTGAAAGCAATTTTATTCATTATAGTAACGATAAATTGTTTATTTGAATTGAATTTGAATTTAATTTTGCCATGTTACACTATCTAACATATTAGGTGTACAAATAAGTTTTAAAGCGTTTTTTGTGTGACGTATACAGCTAATTTACATATCCGACATTGCCCCGTATTGTTGTCATGTGACCGTAGCTGGTCCGGAGTATAAAATGTGACACAGAAGTTGTCCCAACAGTCAAACGCACTTGCACATCGGTAGGTGAACGATGGCAAGCGATACTGCATTTATTCTACACTGCATTCGTTACGAATTTCATCAAGGAAATAGTGCTGCAAAAGCTTGTACATCAATCTGTTCTGTTCAGAGGGAGAATATTGTATCGAAAAGCAAGTGTGAGTTTTGGTTTAGACGGTTTAAAGCAGGTGATCTTGATGTTAGAGATCGAGAACGTAGCGGCGCCCCGCAGAAGGTTGCACAGGAGGAACTGCAAGCATTGCTGGATGAAGATTCGTCTCAAACGCAAAAGGAACTAGTTGAACAACTGGGGATAACTCAACAAAGCATTTCCAATCGTTTATGCGCAATGGGAAAGTTTCAAAAGGAAGGAAAATGGGTGCCACGTGACCTGAGCAAGAGGAACAAGGATGAGCGTGTCATGAAGTGTTTGAATCTGTTGAATAAACAACACAGGAAGTCTTTCCTGTGGAAAATCGTTACGGGTGATGAAAAGTGGATATGGTACGACAATCCAAAACGCAAAAAACACTGGGTAGACTCCGATGAAGCAACGACTTCGATACCGAAACGCAATATTCACTCCAAAAAAGCTCTCCTGTGCATCTGGTGGGATATGAAGGGTGTGCTCTATTGTGAACTATTGGAACAGGGTCCAACTGTTACTGCGGATCGCTACAAGCAGCAATTGCTGCGATTGAACCAGGAAATCTGTCGGAAACGTCCATTCACAGAAAAGGATGGCGTCCCGTGAAATTAGAGCATGACAACGCTAGGCCTCATGTCGCGAAATCGGTCAAGGAAACGTTATTCACGCTTGGCTGGGACGTTTTGGAGCACCCAGCATACAGTCCCGATGTAGCCCCTTCAGACTATCATTTGTTCCGATCGATGCAACACGGTTTGTTTGCTGTACGGTTCCGCACATGTGTGCAAAAATGGGTTGACGACTTCATCGCGTCACACGACGAAGTATTCTTCACGGCTGGAATTTGTCAGCTGCCCGACCGATGGCGGAAGGTGATAGATAATGACAGCACATATTTTGATTCGTAAAGGTATTGTTGTTTTCTCTCAAATTTACATGTTGCGTTGTCTTAAAACGCTTTAAAACTTATTTGTACACCTAATACAATCAAATAGCACACACGGTTTCTGTACAAAAAGAAAAAAGGATTAACCAAATAAAAATCGCACCATACGCAAATAAAAAAGAAATACAATACGTATGTGCAAGAAATGCATTAATGCAACACAAAAATTAAAACATAAATAAAAATACAACTAATACAAACACACGAACCATCACACATGCAAATACAAATATTATACAATAATAATACACTGAAATGCCAGAAAAACTGGTACAGACGAGCTTATGCAAAATACATAGCAACGTCACCTATGCGCGTACTCGGTTGCGTCCGCCAGTGCGTATATAAAGCGATACACATCCTTGCCAGCTGTCAGAGCTGTTTTCGGCATGAGAATGACAAGTAATAACGATTTAAGCGATTTTCAACGCGGTGTCATAATTGGCGCTGGTGAGGTGAGTCATAGTATTTCAGAGGTAGAAACGAAGTTCGGATTTTCATGGACGACCATTGCAAGGGTGTACCGTGACTACAAGAATTCCGGCAAAACCACCAACCTACGATACCAGTGTGGCCGTAAAAAGACATTGGGTGAACGTGACCATCGTCGGCTGTCAAGAATCGTTTCACGCGATAGGCGTGCAACACTCTCGCAGGTATCATCGGAATTCAATGCTGGAGCCTCAACAAGCATCAGCATCCGGACTGTGCAACGTACTCTGCACGATATGTGCTTTGGGAGCCAACGCCCAACTCGAGTCCCCTTGATGGGTGCACGACACAGAGCTATGCGCCTTGCTTGGGCACGGAAAACTAGTAGCCTGGTCTGACGAGTCGCGTTTCTAACTGTATCGGGCAGATGGAAGGATTCGTGTGTGGCGCAAACTCCATGAAGCCATGGATCTCGACTGTCAACAGGGAACTGTACCAGCTGGTGGGGGGTTCGTAATGGTATGGGGTGTGTTTAGCTGGGCTTAGCCGGACCCCTGGTACGTCTACAAAGGTCTGTGACAGGCCAACGCTATGTGCGCATCCTTTCTGACGAGGTACACCCGTTCATGTCCTGCATTCATGCTGATGGGTTGGGCCTGTTCCAACAGGACAATGCATTTCGACACAAGTGTCAGGACGCCACATTATGGTTAGAGGAGTATTCATCTGGGTTTGGGGTGTTGGCATTCCCACCCAAGTCCCCAGATCTGAACGTGATAGAACATTTTTGGGATGCCATGCGACGCGCTATCGAACACAGGAATCCGAGACCTCGGAATACACCCGAATTATGGAACGCTGTGCAGGAAGTATGGTGTGCATTGCCTACAGCATATTTCCAGAAGCTAGTGGAGTCCATGCCCCGTTGTATTTCTGCAATCCTGCGCTCCCGTGGGGGGACCTACCAAGTATTAGACTCGTGTACCAGTTTTTCTAGCACTTCAGCTTATACATATAATGCAAAGTACAAATGAAGAAATGGCAATACAAAAATACATATGACAATACGAATAGTATTACGTACAGTACGAAACATCTATACTAACATCTGTAGTGCTATATAGCTGGGAGCTAGGGGAAAAGACCATATAGGCGTGACGAGCCCCTGGTCCAGTAATAAAAAGCAAAAAAAATACCAAGTCAAGAAATTATCCTCCTATAGAACTGCAATTTACATATCTAAAAACAAATACTGTTATTTTCTTTCATGTTACACATCTTCTAGAGATGAAGTTTTTTCGTTGTGGTCTCTTCTGATGCTAATGGTATCAAAACCCATTTAACATTACTGCTATTATATTCTGTTAAATCTCGGTTTTAATCAATCATTTTTATCCCCTACGACGGCGCTTCTCTCCATCACTCTTTAACAGGATGGCTTTTTCCATAAAACACGTGACCTACTAAAAAACATATTGCCGTCTATACACAATTCTAAAATACAGTTAAAAATATACACAAGGTTAAAGTATTAGCACTTTCAAGTCCACTTCAGATGGTATGATTATGTTATGCCTTGGAAAGAGTATACACTGAAGAGCAATTGAATTAGAGACAGCTGGCGTTATGCAAATGTGGCGCTGTGGGCGACCCTGTAAACGGAAACGACATGACGTATGCAGCAATCCGACAATGTAAGGAGTGATGCGACGGGAATCAGTAAGAGTCGGACGCAGTATTTGATCTAAGCGCATTTGATCGTGGGCAAATTGTCGGGGCCCGACGAATGGGTCACTCCATCTCGGAAGTCGTGCAGGCACTGGGATTTTCACGAGCCACTGTGTCACGGGTGCACCGTGAGTACATCAAATCCGGTAAAACCATCCCTGCAAGGGTTAACTGCCGTGGACAACAGCGTGTGGTTGAGCGGGGTCATCGTCGGCTAACCTCGCATTGTAACAGCGGATAGACTGGCCACAGCGCAAGAAATCACTCGGCAACTTAACGCTGGTGCACAAAAACGTGTAAGCAGCCACACCATCCAGAACCATCTCCTCGCTATGGGGTACAGAAGCCATCATCCCACGAGGGTACCGCTGCTGACAGCACATCACAGGGTGCAAAGATTAGAATGGGCGCGGGAACATCGCCACTGGACCCTAGACATGTGGGAAAATGTTGCCTGGACTGATGAGTCGAGATTCACGTTGGTACATGTGGATGGCAGGATACGAGTACAGCGCAAACCACATGAAGCGATAGATCCTTCTTACCAGCAGGGTACTCTTCAAGCTGCTGGGGGTGGCATTCTCGTCTGGGGACTGTTTACGTGGACTGAAATGGGACCCCTGGTACGTGTGACATCGTCCCTTACAGGTCAACGTTACCGGGATATCCTGGACGACCATTTGCTCCCGTTTGTGCGTCTTCAACATCCACAGCCGTTATCGTCCTAATTTGAGTAATAACTTGAGTAATGATTTCTGGTATGTTGGAAAGCGTGTCATAATCAATTTGATTTTACTAACATTCGACAGAGATCGGAACAGGTGATAGTCTGAAGGGGCGAGATCTGGGGAATAGGCCGGATGTGGAAGGATCTCCCATTTCATGTCCTGAATGGCCATTTTGATCATGTTTGCACTGTGAGAGCGTGCGTTATCATGTTGTAGAAGGACACCAGGCCGCCAATGTGGACGTTTCTGCTGAATTGCTTATGGGTATTTTATTTTGTTTTTTGTTTTTTAAGATGAATTTTGTTTATGTCTTTTATATTTTCCGATAGAGAGTTCCAGAATTTTGGGCCAGAATAATTTATGTTTGATTTCTGTGATTCCAACTGTGGCAACATAAAGATCAATTTTAACCGATTTCTAGTATCATGTTGATGAATATGGAAATTTAATGAGATGATATCATTGTGAAGGTTATTTTTTATTCTTTTGAACATTCAGATCCCTAGGTTGTAGCCATAGAGCTGTTTAATGGTTAGAACATTATAATCAGAAGCGAACGATTGTTAGTTGAATAATTTAAGTTCTGGTAATCTAATGTATCTGTTTTGCAGTAGTTGAATTTTATTTATGTTATAATTGATCGATTTTCCCCAAGCTAGGATACAATAGTTAACATGTGCTTGGAATAGTGTATAGTATAATAGTTTAGTTAATGAAAGAAATACGGGATTACGCCATATAATACAAATTTTGAAGATGACAATCCGATTTTTGGCATAAATGTGGCAAGGATGGTAAGTCAGATAATATCCGAAAACTTGAAAATTTTCATCGTCCTGGAGCGGGACTCGAACCCTCGTCTCCCAGAAAACGCCTAGGTTTTCTGGGAGACGCGGGTTCGAGTCACGGGATAGGATTAATAACCTCCAGCAATCACTGGATAGGATTAATAACCTCCAGATTCGCTAAACATGAATGCCGGTTGCTTCGACTAGCGAATCCTGTGATGGTTAAATTCAAATTGATCGGAAACTTGAAACTTGGTCGTTCTGGGTGGTGTAGTGGTTAGCATACCTAGGCGTTTTCTGGGAGACGCGGGTTCGAGTCCCGCTCCAGGACGATGAAAATTTTCAAGTTTTCGGATATTATCTGACTTACCATCCTTGTCACATTTACGCCAAAAATCGGATTGTCATCTTCAAAGTTTAATTAAGTTTGTAGGTAAATTTGTAATAATGTTACCAAGGATCCCAGTATTTCTACTATTATTACGTTCTTTTTTCTTTAGTTATCATTCAAGACAAAATAAAAAAATTACCACTACTTAATTTTATTCAAGTAAATTAAAACAACGGTACCTCCCTTTTCTAAATTTTTTTGTTCTATTCTCTCCGTTATTCTGGATTGTGCACCTGCGGCCATCTAGAACCAGTGGCCCCTAGGCCGCGGCCTAGTTGGCCTAGTGGTAAATCCGCCGCTGCATACACGAGTGAGTTGGCTGTGTAAAGTGCAGTAATGGATATTTTCCAACGAAACGCGCTGAAGTTTTATCGCTTAAAGAAAATACTTCGATGACTATTCGTGAGATTTCTGAGGCCACAGTCGTCAGTAAATCCAGTGTTTCAAGACTATTGAAATACTACAAAGATAGTGGATCAATGTCACCAAAACGAAAACGAATCTGTGGACGAAAACAGTGCCGTCTTAACACTTTTGGGGGCTCTGGGCTGTCATATTTTTCGGGGACCCTGATCTTGTACATACAGAACGCATACAACATATGGTATTATTACAATATGCGGTTATTGTTTTATTCACATATGACATTAATACATTACATACAACATATGTATATATATACACTGACGGAAAAAAACCCCAACACCTAGAAGGGGTTGTGTTAGATAAACGACAGTTGGTAGGCGGTGAGAGTACATCTGTAAGATGACGTCTATGCAAATTTCGCGCTCGGCGCATACGTGTGGCTCTAGTAGCTCCCCTCGGAACATGCAAAGCAGGTTTGCTGTAAATACGCGCTGTAACGTTCGTGAGCGTTAGTTATCGTTGAGATTCGACGTAGTGTGTTGATGTTAGTCAGGAATGCCTTTAAGAAGACGAAGAAGCCATTATCAACAGCTCACGGAGTTTGAACGAGGTCGTGTAATAGGGCTACGAGAAGGTGGATTTTCTTTCCGCAATATTGCAGAACGACTTGGCAGGAATGTAGCCACTGTGCATGATTGTTGGCAGCGGTGGTCAAGGGAAGGTACTGCCTCAAGAAGACCGGGTTCCGGCCAGCCACGTGGCACTACTGAGAGGGAAGACCGCCGTGTACGGCGTATGGCCGTGGCGCATCGTACCGCGTCTGCGGCAGCAATTCGAGGTGCAGTTGCCACCACAGTGACACAACGAACTGTCACAAATCGGTTACTTGAAGGACAGCTCCAAGCCAGACGCCCTCTAGCGTGCATTCCACTTACTCCAAACCACTGCCGTTTGCGACGTCAGTTGTGTCAAGCTAGAGCTCATTGGAGGACGGAGTGGAGATCTGTTGTGTTTTCTGATGAGAGCCGGCTCTGCTTGGGTACCAGTGATGGCCGTGTGTTAGTTAGAAAGAGTCCAGGTGAGCGCCTGCAACCAACCTGTCTGCGGCCGAGACACACTGGACCTACACCTAGAGTTATGGTCTGGGGTGCAATTTCCTATGACAGCAGGAGCACTCTCGTGGTTATCCCACGCACCCTGACGGCACAGTTGTACGTCAGTCTGGTGATTCAACCTGTTGTGCTGCCATTCATGAACAGCATTCCAGGGGGTGTTTTCCAGCAGGATAACGTTCGGCCGCATACCGCTGTTGTAACCCAACATACTCTACAGAGTGTCGACATGTTGCCGTGGCCAACTAGATCACTAGATCTTTCACCAATCAAACACGTATGGGACATCATTGGACGACAACTCCAGCGTCACCCCCAACCAGCATTAACCGTCCCTGCATTGACCGACCAAGTGCAACAGGCATGGAACTCCATCCCACAAACTGACATCAGCCCCTGTACGACACAATGCATGAACGTTTGCGTGCTTTCATTCAACATTCTGGCGTTTACCCCGGTTATTAATGTACCAGCATTTCACATTTAAAGCGGCTCTTCTCGCGCTTACATTAAGCTGTGATCTTGAAACCTTAATTTATTAAATATGTTACCTATAGAAATGTATTGCCGCCATTTTATTCCTCTACAACTATTTTTTCCGTGGTGTTGGGATTTTTTTCCGTCAGTGTATATATATATATATATAAATATAAGGATGTAAGGTCAGGTGGTGCGTAACATCACAGCCTCTCCTTGACAAATGTCAAACCCGCCTTCTCGTGGTACATCCTGTTCCCACTAAAGGGGCTCTGACGACCGCCAATAGCGGTATAACTATACTATCGGGATTAGAGTAAATGCTATCCCACACTCAACAACCCGCTTGGCCAGCGTGGTGAGTTATGGCCAAACCCCTCCAAAATGACTCCACAACTTAAATCTTGGCCCTCAGTCTCCGGCAGCTGGAATTACCTGGCCAAGGCAGCGGCCAGTGCGACATGAAGGCAGAGGGTGCTAAGAATCCCCGGAGGACCGGACTAGGCTGCCATCTGATGCTGACCTTGGCTACGTATAATGGACGATCCCTATCTTCTGATTCAAATCTTCTTGAATTGGAAGAGGAACTACAAAGGATTAAGTGGGACATAGTCGGGCTAAGTGAGGTAAGGAGAAAAGGAGAAGATCTCATTGAACTGAAAAGTGGACATCTCTACTACTATCGTGGGACAGATACTGGCAGAACTAGTGGTGTTGGTTTTATAATAAACAAGAAACTGAAGGATAAAGTTGTAGAAGTTGAAAGTTCCTCTGACACAGCTGCACGACTCGTTATCCAACTCTCGAGAAGATACAAGGCTCAGATTATTCAAACTTATGCACCAACCACAAGTCATCCTGAAGAAGAAATTGAAGAATTTTATGAGGAAATTCGCCATCTAAATAATAAAGGTAAGCAGCACTTGAAGATAATTACGGAAGATTTCAATGCAAAAATAGGGCAACGGCAACAAAATGAAACTTCAGTTGGTAAATTCGGTCACGGCAACAGAAACCAGCGTGCAAATACTCTCGTAGAGATTGCAGAGGCAGAAAGGTTTTTCATCTTGAACTCTATTTTCAAGAAAAAGCCACACAGGAAATGGACATGGAGACATCCAAATGGGACGACAAGTGTAATTGATTTTATTATGTGTAACAAAAAATTCGTCATAGAAGACTGCAGTCTGCTAAACAAGTTAAACACAGGTAGTGACCATAGATTGGTGAGATGTAATATGCACCTCAACATTAAACTCGAACGTAGCAAGCTCATAAGACAAACAGAATGTATTGACTTAACCAACCTTAAAAAACACCATAATACCTTCAAGTTGGAACTGAAGAACAGATTCTCTGCTTTAGAAGGCCTAACATCGGAAGAAGTGGATATTTCTGAAGTTAACAGAAATAATACCAAAGCTCTTATGGAAACAGCAACAAAATTACCTGGGTCTAAGAACAAGTTGCATGTGAACAAATTATCAGGAAAAACCAAAATGTTGATGCAAAAAAGAAGAGAGATGAGGACAACTAAATAAGATGTGACTTCCAAAGTGGAATATATAGAGCTATGCAAGACAGTACGGAAAAGTATCACTGAAGACGTAAGGAAATTCAACTGTGAACTAGTAAGAAAAGCAATTGAAAACAACCAAAGCCTAAAAATAGCAAAGGGACATCTCTGTAAGGGAAGAAAACAGTTTATGGCACTGAGAAAAGAAGATTGTTCTGTAACAAGAAACAGAGGCGACATTTTGACAAGAATGAAAGATTTCTACTCCAAATTATAAGAAAGGTATGATACATGTACTCCAGACATCATGAAAGGTACCAGTACCAGAGTTCTTCCAGTCCTCCCAGAAGAAGTTGCACATGCAATCAAGAACATGAAGCGGGGAAAAGCTCCAGGAGAAGATGGAATTACTGTAGACATCATACAAGAAGCAAGTGGAGAAATCGAAAAAGTACTCGCCCAAATTTTCACTCGATGCCTTAATAAAGGGAAGATTCCTGAGGATTGGAACAACGCTACAATGATCCTGCTACATAAAAAAGGTGACATTGAGGATCTCAGGAACTACAGACCTATCAGCCTCCTATCAGTGGTTTATAAAATCTTCACTAAAGTTCCTTCACACCGCTTGAAGGTGACACTGGACATGGCTCAACCGAGAGAACAAGCTGGATTCAGGAGTAGCTACAGCACAATAGATCATATCCTCGTACTGAGAGAACTAATTGAAAGAGCGAGGGAATATGAACTTCCATTGTGCATGGCTTTTATCGATTATGAAAAAGCCTTTGATTCGGTGAAACCATCAGCAGTTACAATGGCTCTGAAATCCTGCGGTATTGGAGATGCATACATTAATATTATTAATAACATCTATGAAAATGCAAGTGCAAAGATTCGGCTGTTTGAAAATACAACACACATAAAAATTGGAAAAGGAGTGAGACAAGGTGACACCATATCTCCGAAGCTCTTTAATGCCGCATTGGAAAATGTCTTTCAATCACTGAACTGGGAAAACGAAGGGATAAAGATTGATGCAGATTATCTTACCCACCTTCGTTTTCCTGATGACATAGCATTTTTGCAACTACCCCATCAGAGCTGCAGGGTATGATCCAGGAACTTGCTGACAAGAGTAAAGAAGTGGGATTAAAACTGAACTTTCAGAAGACAAAAGTGATGTTCAATGCTTTTACACGAAATGAAGATTTACCGATTGATGGAGAAAAGCTGGAGATACCAGACACGTACGTTTATCTTGGGCAGCAGATATCAAGTGAGGGTCACATTGATGAAGAAATTAATCGGCGTACAAAACTTGCCTGGGGAGCTTTTGGAAGAAACAGCATAATTTTCAAGACCAATATGCCATTATGTCTTAAAAGAAAAGTGTTTGATCAATGCATCCTTCCAGTGCCTACGTATGCTGCAGAGGCGTGGACCTTAACTAAAAGAGACATACAAAGGCTGCTGACAACTCAAAGCAGCATGGAGAGGTGCATGCTTGGTGTAACCAGGAGAGATAAGAAGAGGAACTCGTGGATCCGAAAAATGACAAGAGTTGAAGACATCATGATCAGAGTTAAATCCCTGAAATGGCAATGGGCTGGACATACTGCCAGAAGGACAGACACAGCCGAAATTTTAGATTGGATTCCAAGGGACAGGAAAAGACCGAGAAGAAGACCACATGGGAGATGGGTGGATGAAATTCGAAAGTATGCGGGAGTGACATGGAGGAGACTGTCACAAGACAGACCGTTGTGGAGGAAACTTGGGGAGACCTTCGTCCAGCAGTGGATTGATAATGGTTGACAATGATGATGATGATGATGATGATGATATATGTATCATCATACAACACACATAAAAATTGGAAAACACCTCAATATTAATATTGAGTGAACGGACGACTCCTCCCCACTTTACTATAAAGAATATCTGTGAACCAGGAGGATGGATTGATACTGTTAAAAAAACTCCAGATAAAAACTACCAATGACTGCAAAATAATTGCTGAAAGACTTGATTGAAACGTAACAACATTTAATGAATAATATAGGAGGCTTTTGCAGGTAAGCTTGTCCGTAAAAAAAGAAAACGCTCTCCGTAGTGATAAATCAAATGTCTTTCATCCAGTGGAAAGAGAAAAGTTTGTAATCGGCCAATCTACCAATTGGCGCCTATCATCTACCCATACTCTTGAACTAGAGAGAGAGTCTTTCTCGATAACGCCTAAGACCTGTATATCTCCGTGGTTTCCTATCTATCTGGCGATCAACGCAATCTGTGAGAGTCCCCGTCTCGGGGACCTGTTTCACAGATTTCTAAGTTACACTCTCCGGCTAACGGAAGAAATCGCGAGAGTCTCTCTTCCTGAGACCTGTGTCGCCGATTTTCCTTAACCTAGGAAATAATAGTTCCCTCACCGTATATGGTATGACTGGACCATCTCGTACCCCTACTCTGGGTACACACGCACCCGAAAGACCTTCGAGTCACATCAGCTGGAGCTTCCCTGCTCCTCTCCGTTCCGCGAACAACCGATAGACTACTCTTTTCGCTTGGCGCTCTCCCCTCTTTTGTCTCCTCGCTGTACGTACGTCACTAACGCTTCCTGGGCCCGACGGACTACTACTCCTCTCTCTGTTGGCAAGCGACGTCATCGTGGCCAGCACGTTTGCTCCTTTCCTCCCCTTCGACGGCGTCGACGCTCCTATCCGTTCGGCGGGCGTTTGTTCTTTCCACTGGATAGCCGAACTGTTTGATGTACCGCATCTACGGCGTTTCTTAGACTGGCTTAATCTACCGCAAAAGATACAAGCATATATGAACACAATACATCTTCCTGCTCACATACAATGCTGATGTGCAGACAGCCAGACTTCTCGGCGTCTGTCCTTCGTTAAACAATGTTTGCCGGATGCCATTATCTTAATGGGTCGATCTTTATCGTACCCGAGAAAGATGTCTCTTTTCCTGAGCGTGAGAACTTCTGGCTTTCTTTGTAGCATCCAAATATTTTACAAAATGTTCTGGAACTTTCGAAAGTTCTTTGGCTTCGCATTCTAGGTTCCATTAGAAAAATACATACATGGAGGTTTTTCGTCGTACGCCCATACAACATACATTAATTTTTGTAATACAATTATAAAACCCAATGTCCTTGTTACCAGTTCATTTAATGTGTGATTTCCTGATTACACCGGCGTAATATTCCATTAATTATGTGTCGTGCATCGCTAATCTTCCCGCTCTCACAAGGGGAATGATGAATTCCGATATATATCTTGAATTCATACAACGGATGGTTCTTCCAGAGATGGAGAAGTGCTTTAATTGTGCTCATGGCATTTTCAGCATGGCCTTGCTCCATGCCACACTTCCAAAAAAATGCAGGCAGTGATGAAAGGAAAGAATATGGACATTCTAGAGTGGCCTGGAAATTCACCTGATCTCAGTCCCATTGAGAATATGTGGGCCATTGTGAAACCTAAGCTCAAAAAGACTAATTGTTCAACAGTAAAAGACCTCATTTCGAACATTACTCATGTGTGATATCATGACCCGGAAATGAAACTTTTTTGTCAGAAACTAATACATCCAATACCAAAACGTATTAAACAAGTTATTGCAGCCAAAGGTGGCCACATAAAATACTAGAAAGCTTGTAATCCATTCATTCATATATGGAAGGTATGTAATAAGTGTTGAAATCTAACCTTGTCCCAATTAATTTGCGCACCTCTGTATCTTAGACCGAAAGTAACCAACCCCCCTCACTAACACATTCGGGATTCAGCTTTTCTTTCTATCTTGAGATCAAAATTTATCTTGCGCATGCTCATTTGGACTTTCGTAGCTACATCATTGGTGTCAGGGTCATTTCTTACGTTGTCTAAATCTGAATAATACATAAAAATAAATATTGTTTTTCAAAAACTAAATAGTCGAAATACTTACTATTCCCGTCACAGTTTAGTATATATTTACTTTAAGGAGTCACATATCTTCTTTTATTGCTTTTAGGCAATATCAGTCATCAATCCACCTACGCCAATACAACATACATTACATGGCTCAATGTCAGGAATTACTAAACCTTATTGCTTGTTGTTATGATTTAATTCCTTATCAAGACTTGCATTTATGCATTATATTCTGTTAACAAGTTAGCTTCTATCTTTGTAGCCTGTTGTTAACATGCTCATATTAACTTCATAAATAGTGCGTGATTGAGTTACTAAATCTTGTATGGTTGAAGATGATAGTAATTAACACGTACTAACCAAATGATGATAATTGTATGCAAATAATTCTTGCGATCCGTAAATACGTCTAAGAAACTTTTATTCTTCTCTTCGTTTAATTGCCTGCAAAGGTTGTCCATTAGCTGTGCTATGTTTCCTAACTGCTCCCCTTAAAACTCCAATTCCTTTTTTCAAAGTCTCGCTTTCGATCATCTCTCGCGCTGTCGTGAAATCCCCTGACCTGCCGGTCCACCTAAGACCTACCCTGGGGCAATTACCTCGTCGTACTTTTCGTGACCGCTTGCTCTCCTAGACCAGAGACCTACTCCTTTCTCGCCTCCTTCTCCCATGTCTCCCAAAAATGTCCTAAAGCATATCCTAAAGTTCCCCGTGAGAAACAACCACACCGCCCTCGGTAAATCTCAAGCCTCAAAGTAAAATGTGAGGGGCTAGTGCATTTGTCGGCAGCCTTGAAATTGCAATCTGTAAAGCATCAAAAGAGGCGCGATAGAGTTAATCTCCATTCAACATACAAAGTGCGAATACTAAGAATAGACAAAATGACGTCTTAGTAAATAACCGTGCATCCGGTGTTTAATGGGGTATTGACTCTGATAACCAAGGAAAGGGAGCACGAGATGGAAAAAGGTTGCATTTTGAGATTTTATATGAAATCCTAAAACCCCGTATAAAATATCTGTAACAATACACTGGCCAAAGATATGGCCCAAGCAAGGATTAGTTTAAAAATCATTAGTTTAAAAAGTTCAGTTCAGTTAATCCACTTCACAATATTAATATGTTTTTAGAAATACTACGCATAAAGCCAAATGTTCTAAAATATGGATTTGAAAATAAATAAATAATCAACGTGCCCTTCGACCGTATCAGGGGAATCAGTAATTTTGGTAAAAGCTGAAGAAAAGAAAATCGTTTAGAAACAAAAAATCCCATTCGTTATTTCTTTTTGATTTCTAAATTTACTTTTATTTTGAATAAATTGCATTATAAAACGTACAACGCCGTACAGACAGTTGCAGGTGTTTGAAATTTAGACTCTAGAAAACTAATCTTTGCAATATAATTTACATATATGTTAATTGGTAAATGTAGTTTAGAGTGATGTAGTAGAATATACACTGCTGGCCACCCGAAATGCAACACCAAAAAGGAAGCATCTGATTGGCCTGAAATTCGCAACATGCGTCGCCCGCGAGATGACATACAACCGATTAGCATTGCAGGGCATATGCAAACCATGTGCGCCCGGCACGCCACCAAGAAGCACTATAAGAAGGGTACACAGAAGGCGGGGTGTAAGTAGTGGAAGTGTGTTGTGCTGCCGGACCTATGCGTGGGAAGCTTCCTGGTGCCTCGTCGCAGAATACGGCAGTCATTCCAGCACGTTTAGGAGTTCGACAGAGGACGAATGGTGGCTTATCGCGACAGCGGTTTATCGTACCGAGACATCGGCGCCCGTGTGGGACGACATCCAGCCACAGTGAGGCGAGTATGGATTCGGTGGGTGCAGGAGGGACTGACGGACCGATGTGAGTGATTGCCGCAGTCGCGGTACACCACCGAACGAGAGGACCGACATGTTGCGCGGCGGGCATTGACGGCCCGCACCGCCACATCACGAACGTTAGCGCAGGAATTAGGGTGGGTTGTGCAACAACCTGTGTGCACGTACCGTTCGACGTCGTCTGCAGGAGCGGGGACTTGTCGCACGGCGCCCATTGCTCCGATTACCATTGACGTTTCACCACCGGCGAGTGCGGCGGCAGTGGGCCGTTGAACGCCGCACCTGGACTACGGAATGGCACAATATTGTCTTCTCCGACGAATCCCGCTTCTGCCTGCAACACCAAGATGGTCGAATCCGCGTGTGGCGGCACCTCGGCGAGAGAATGTATGACGCCTGCATTACGCATCACCATACCGGTCCGTCACCTGGCGTTATGGTTTGGGGCGCAATTGGATATGACACCTGCACCCCTTTGGTACGCATCGTCGGTACACTCAACAGCCACCGCTACATCTCCGACGTTTTGGGGCCTGTAGCCCTCCCTTACCTGCAGGACTTGCCAGCGGCCACGTTTCAACAGGACAATGCGCGCCCGCACGTGGCACGCATCGTGCAACAATTCTTCACGTCCCATTAGGTGTCACCGCTCCCGTGGCCCGCCTGTTCTCCCGATATGTCGCCCATGGAACACGTCTGGTCGTTGATCGGCAACCGAGTGGCCCGGCAAGCACCACCCGCGGCTGCGCCTGATGAACTGTGGCAACGTGTTGAAACAACCTGGACCGACCTACCCCAAGCCCATGCAAAGCATCTTTCGTTCGATGCCGTGGCGTGTAGCGGCCGTTATTGCCAGCCATGGAGGCCACACGAACTATTGATGTCTGCGTGTTCCACAAGCTGCACGGGCCTGTAAGCTCAATCGTTTCATCTTTGTTATGTGTCCAGTAAATCTGGCTTTCCTATCTCGTGTCCTTCTTGGTGTTGCATTTTGGGTGGCCAGCAGTGTAAAAAAAAAAAAGCATGTAGGGAAATTTCCAAAATTAAAAAAAAAAAAAAAAAGAACGCAAAAGCATTTCAGACCAGATTATTCTGCATTTTGTAACATTAACAAAGCTTTGCGCTTAATAGTATAATAATCACAATATTATCATATGTGTGTGCAATTTCCAGATCAAGTTCGTCATAAAAATAGAGAGAGAGAGAATTGCATCTAATGCAGCAGCGCCTCAACTTGATCTTCTTTTCTCTAAAATTCGACCTGCTGCACTAAAAACTAACGCCACCCCAAAAATCGCGGGAGTGAGAAAATTTAAAAAATAAAAAACTGAACAATTTTGGAAATTAATACATCATTTTAAAGATAAGATTCTTGATTTTTAATAAAATACAAAAAATGGGAATGTGATTTTTCCCCAGTTTTTCGATACCAGACCTTAAACTAATCCTTGCTTGTACCATAGCTTTGGACAATGCATAATGCAAGTTTTGCTAAGCAAAATTTGTCTTGCAATGGCAGCTAGCTTAGGAAATTGAAAATCCTTCCACCATGGTAACAAATCCACAATGAAATTCATCACGTGTAATTCAACCGGGCTCGGAATTACACGTGTTGAATTCATTACAGTAATGAAATTCAAGACGTGTAATTACGAGCCCGGGCCCGGGTTTTTCGGTAGTTAATGAGTTCTGAGCCCGTCCGAGCCCGGACCCGAGCTCATCTCTAATGTACAAGACACTGGCTCGGTGTGTTCGTGAGTTACGCGAACGTGTTGTACGTAAATCAATACACACTCTCGAATCACTCATTTTATTTCACACCCACAAAGATCTTGACATGCGAAAGATGCATAGCATAAATTATCGACAAAGAGTACCAGGGTACTCTTTCAATAATTATTATTTTGACGTAGGACTACGTCTAACTCCCCGGATAGCATGGGACGACTGCCGGCGGACCTCCTGTAACAAAAATACGTCCCAATTGAAATCATTATAGCGTTAAAAATACGTGCCGCACAATAATCGTGTTAGCATATTCCTTAAACAGCATGGAGTCCAATTCGCGTACTGCGCAATACATCGTGCGCGCAATGATCCCCTCGCACCCTGTGCGGGGGGGGGAGATGATGCAATATTTCTGGCGGTGCCGCCGCGTTTGACTCAGTCTATTTCGGCAACGATGAGCGCAACACGACTGTGCGTGGTATCGATTTAAAGCTCTCGACGAGATCTATTCAAATACACTGGCGGAAAGTGAAAAAAGAACACCAAGAAGGAGACGTCTGATACCAATGAAATTTATACAGCATAATAACGGAATACAGAGGATAACGTGATCAAAACATGATGGCAGAATACAGCTGTATTTGCTAGTAAACTGAAAAATAACATTTCCATGTAACATGGTTAGTACGAGGTTGAACCGCCATGAACTGCGTCACACTGTGCAATTCTGGCATGGAGTCTGTCGTACAGATGTTGGATGTAAGTTTGGGGTATTGAGTTCCAAGCATCCTCAACCTGGACGCGTAAATCGGGAATGGTCGTGGCTGGCCGTGGAGACCGGATAAGTCGTTGTCCCATAAAATCCCACACGTGCTCAATGGGGGACAAATCCGGTGAACGTGCAGGCCATGGAAGTTGTCTCACACCCTGAAGTGCATGTTGCGTTGCACGTGCCGTGTGTGGGCGTGCGTTATCTTGCTGGAAAACACCACGATGGACCGACGTTACAAATGGCACAACAACGGGCTGAATGATGTTGTTGATGTAGGAGGTGCTGTTTAACGTGCCCGATACAAACACTAGTTGTGTACGGGAGTGATAGCTGATCACTCCCCACACCAGGAGACCAGGTGTAGGCCCTGTGTGTCGGTGGCGGATGCAAGAAGTGTGAAGACGCTCCCCTGTGCGTCTGCGAATACGCATACGGCCATCGGAGGCTCCCAAGCAGAATCTGCTTTCATCGCTGAACACGACAGATCGCCATTACGTTCTCCAGTGCAGACGTTGGCGACACCACTGCAGCCGTTCCTGACGGTGGGCTGGAGTCAGAGGTACACATGCCAGAGGCACATGCGCACGCAGTCCTGCATCCAGTAGACGGTTGCAGATTGTTCGCACAGTCACCTCAGGTGCAACGGCAGCTCGGATTTGCGTCGCATTGGATGTTCTGCTTGACAACGCCGCTGTTCTTATGCGTCGATCGGTTCGCTCATCAGTCCGTCTGTGACTCCCGGTTCCACGTCTTCTCGTGTGGGAATGTTCCTCGGACCATCTACGCCACCATCGTACTACCACCGATACTTCCCGTCCAATTCGCTCCGCAACACGACGATACGACTACCCGGCCTCGCGGAGTCCTACTAGATGACCTCGCTCAAAGTCCGATAACTGGTGAAATCGTACACGTCTTCCATGTCCAGGCATTGCAGCTTCTTTAGGGTCTTCGCACGTGTCCGTACGCCGACGACTGATTACATTCACTTTGCCGTACTCCTTAAATACCACCGACGATAATTTGCATATTATGCCGTGCTGTGGCGTAAGCGCTCACCGGTTGGTCCCGAAATTAACATCACAGCTACGTAAACTCGACCCAATTAACATATGTAAATTTCATGATCGTCCGCCAATTCCTTCTTGGTGTTCTTTTTTCACTTTCCGGCAGTGTATATTATAAACATTTCTCAGTTGTTTGAACTGAACATTTTAAAAATTTTCTTGTGAACACTTGACAATATCGCGGTTTATCTGGACAACCATGAGCGCAAAACGACTGTGTGTGGTATCGTTTTAAAGCTCTCCACGAAATCTATTCAAATATATAAAAAGCATATCGCAGTTGTTTAAACTAAGATTTTAAAAAATTGTTTTCGTGAGAACGGGTTAACATTTTCGACAATGCCGCGGAAGTCGCAGAATGGCCGCCCCGGTGGCGCAGTGGTCTAAGGCGTTGGCCTCTGATCATTCGTCCGAAAGGGGTCTGGGTTCGAATCCCGGTCAGGCATGGATGTTGTGTTTGTCTTACGGCACTGGCTCTCTCCCTTCCCTGGAACCAGTGACCCTAAATTAGGGACGGGCGACTGCTTATAGCCCATTGAGTTGCTCACGGTGGTCATTAAACCTCAAAAAAAATAAAAAAATAAAAAAAGTCGCAGAATGAACGCAAGCAAAAGTGGAGAAAATCAAAACGAGAGGCAAGAGCAAGGCATGAGGATTGTAAGCCGACGAAGTCAGAGGACCACGTTGGGTAATTTGTGTATCGATCTACTTTGTGTTCGCAATGTATCCAGCGTTATTTGTAAAAATTTTGTAAGCTACTTTTCGTATCATAGTACTGTGTTGGTCATAACAAATTAAATAAACGCTTTGAAACCATACCCGACTAGCTCATTTGAACTCTCCGATCTGCATGTCGTAGTCCTACGTTCCAAACTGACGGCTCAATCAGAACTGAGCATACCTGTATTTTTTTTTTTTTTTTTTTTTTGATGATTCAGGACATTAGCATTGACTTGCATAAGGATTAATACATTATAGTGTCGCTTCAAATTTTGCTTTTTATTTGTAGATCTTCTGAAGGAAAGTGCACCCAGTAAGATTATCAACGTTTCCTCCTTGGCTTATCAGTGGGACGTACTTAACTTGGACAACCTGGATTTCAAAACAAAGTTCAGTCCGTTTAAGGCGTATTGTGCTTCAAAACTGGCTAACGTCTTCTTCACAACAGAACTATCGAAAAGGCTAGAAGGCGCAGGTGAGAAAATTATAACGTTTTATAAGGGTTATTGAGAAAACAAGGGTTGCTTCTCGGCGAAGCGTAACTTGTTCCTTAACACAGAAGCCTTTGGCATCACAGGCGCTGACTATGGCCAGGCAAGGTGAATCTTGCCCCTCCAGTAATTTTACTGGGGGAGAGACAGTGCCCGCCCAATATTTTTTGTCCTGTTTAATTTTGTTTTTGTGTGTCTGTGTAAATACAGTAGAGTCTATACATAACGAATTTCTATTTAACGAAATTTACCGCAGAACTTTGAACGACTAAATTAGTTTTCATTTAACGAAATTTTCTGCAGAACTTTGAAAGACTAAATTAAATACAGTAGAGTCTTCACATAACGAATTTCTATTTAACGAAATTTTCCGCAGAACTTTGAACGAATAAATTAAATACAGTAGAGTCTTTACATAACGAATTTCTATTTAACGAAATTTTCCGCAGAACTTTGAACGACTAAATTAAATACAGTAGAGTCTTTACATAACGAATTTCTATTTAACGAAGTTTTCTGCAGAACTTTGAACGACTAAATTAATTTCCATTGAACGAAATTTTCCTCAGAACTTTGAACGACTAAATTAAATACAGTAAAGTCTTTACATAACGAATTTCTATATAACGAAATTTTCCGCAGAACTTTGAACGACTAAATTAAATACAGTAGAGTCTTTACATAACGAATTTCTATTTAACGAAATTTTCCGCAGAACTTTGAACGACTAAATTAAATACAGTAAAGTCTTTACATAACGAATTTCTATATAACGAAATTTTCCGCAGAACTTTGAACGACTAAATTAGATACAGTAGGGTCTTTACATAACGAATTTCTATTTAACGAAATTTTCCGCAGAACTTTGAACGAATAAATTAAATACAGTAGAGTCTTTACATAACGAATTTCTATTTAACGAAATTTTCCGCAGAACTTTGAACGACTAAATTAAATACAGTAGAGTCTTTACATAACGAATTTCTATTTAACGAAATTTTCCGCAGAACTTTGAACGACTAAATTAAATACAGTAGAGTCTTTACATAACGAATTTCTATTTAACGAAATTTTCCGCAGAACTTTGAACGACTAAATTAAATACAGTAAAGTCTTTACATAAGGAATTTCTATTTAACGAAATTTTCCGCAGAACTTTGAACGACTAAATTAAATACAGTAGGGTCTTTACATAACGAATTTCTATTTAACGAAATTTTCCGCAGAACTTTGAACGACTAAATTAAATACAGTAAAGTCTTTACATAACGAATTTCTATTTAACGAAATTTTCCGCAGAACTTTGAACGACTAAATTAAATACAGTAGAGTCTTTACATAACGAATTTCCATTTAACGAAATTTTCCGCAGAACTTTGAACGACTAAATTAAATACAGTAGCGTCTTTACTTAACGAATTTCTATTTAACGAAATTTTCAGCAGAACTTTGAACGACTAAATTAATTTCCATATTACGAAAATCAATTTCTACATAGCGAAGTTTTTTTTCGACAGAAAATTACCATTTTGGGTTTCAAAAATTTTGCTTTACAAATATTTAGCACGCAGATGGGACCAAGGCGTCCTTAATTCCTTATCTTGAAACTTTTGGCTCTGTGAGGCGTACGGAATCTTGTTGAAAGAGGGCCCGCCACGCGGAGGGTTGTATCCATGCAGACTTTACGAAGCAGCTGTTTTTCCAGATCTGGATGGCAAATCCATCGTCGAAACTGCATTTCATAGGTAAAAACCGGTTGTAACTGGTGTGGACCTAACTGTGTAGAAGTTACGTATTCATTCTCATTCAATTAATACACACTTGAGTCACCTGTGTTGTTCGCTCAAAATGTCAAAAAGAAAATGACTCTCTCTTGCGGATAAAATGAAACTTTTAGATGATGTTGATCAAGGATAAAGAAGAAAGCTGTAGCTAAAGTATTAAAATGGCAGCAGCTGAAAGACAAAGGAAGTGTTGAAGAAGGTGCGGAGCTCTCTGATTTTCTCAACGTTGATGAAAACGCTGATTATCCTACAGAGAATGACATCTTGGGGAGTGTTATAAAATGTAGTGAAGAAACTACAGTAAATGATGAAAAAGCTATCAAAAAATCTTCACATGAAGAAATGCTAATAGTATTCGATACGATTCGACGAGAATTACAGTTTGAAGAAAGTGTTGCGAACATCGAAATGAAACATTTTTTATGAACAAAACACTTTTTATAAGGAATTCGTACAGAGCAGAATTGCGGAATTCTTTGCAGTTCAAAATAAGTACACATGTTATAAGGATAAGGAAAAGGAGAGGAAGATTTAGTCTTCGCTTCTTTCTGTTCATTAATTTGTTTATTCAGACAATGTATTCTGCTTCTACTAATATACAGAGGGTGAGTCGAAAGTATTGCAATATTTGCATAAACGCATGTGCTGCGGTGGGTATGTCACGTGTTTAAACTAGTTCAAGTCGCGCACTGCAGTCAGTCGAAAGGGATATAAAGTGGTAGTCGTTACTGTGAACAGCATTGCATGTCGTCGTTCTGTCTGTGGTTGGGACGCCTAAAAGATGAACAGCCACAACCGGCTAATTAGGGAACTTTTGCATTACGAGTTTGAACTCGGCCATAACTCTGCTCAAGCAACACGAAACATTTGCCATGTGAAAGGGAAAGGTTCCGTGGACCACAGCACTGCAACTAGATGGTTCAAGAAATTTTGCCCAGGTGACAGAAACCTCAACTATCAGCCTAAGTCAGGTAGGACGCGAGCCGTGGATTCGGAGGCCGTGCATCAGGCCGTACAGGCAAATCCGACAACCAGCACTCGGAGATTATCAGGCGAGCTGGGCATGTCACAGACCACCGTGGTTCGTCACCTTCAGGACCTCGGCAATGTCTACAGGAGCTGCTGCATTGTCCCTGACGAACTGACGCCAGCTGAAGCAAACCGCTGAGTGGAAGTGTGCACCAAACTCCTAGAAAACCCGCGTGATGTACGTTTCATCAAGATAATTGTTACGTGCGATGAAAAGTGGGTCTATTTTCGTAATCCTAACACACAACGTCAGTGATTGAGACCGGGCCAGCTTCCTGAACCTGTTGTCAAACGTGGGCGCTTCGAGCACAAGGTGATGCTCTGCGTCTGGTGGAATTTCGAGGGGAGACTCCATTAGGAATTTGTTCCAGACGGTCGGACCATCAACGCCAACCCTGAACAGTTGGAGCGGATGTATGCCGTTTTGGAGGAGAAGTTCCCGGCACTGGTGAACAGAAACCTCTCTCTCTCTCTCTCCTACAGCAGGACAACGTTCGGCCTCATACCGCACGAAAGACCCTGGCAAAACTCCACGAACTTGAGAGCATCGAACTAACACCACACCCAGCATATAGTCCGGACCTTGCCCCCGTCGGATTATTACTTGTTCCGGTCCATGGCCCACTTCCTTCGCGGGTGGCACTTCAACAACCAGGAGAAGGTGGCAGTTGGGGTGAAGAAGTTCTTCGCCTCGAAGGACAAGAACTGCGGAATCGAACAACTGGCAGACAGATGGCTAAAGACGGTGCAACACGATGGTCTATACTTTGAATGCTAGTCAGCTTTCGTTGTAAAGGTACATATGCAGACATAAAATGATCCAAATATTGCAAAACTTTCGACTCGCCCTCTGTATGTGTAAAAAGAGATTTAAGCTCATTTACGAAAAGTTCTACTCAAAAGTCTAATTAACTGTCCAAATTCAACTACATCTTACGGTATTTTTCATTTTATTTGATTAAATTTTCACAATTTAATTTCATTTCTATTTAACGAATTTTCTTTATGACGAAGGTTTTAAGTGGAATGATTGGACTTCGTTAAATGGAGACCCAACTGTATTTCTACTGCCAGTTGGCCCCGGACCAGCCTCCTACTCTAGCCCCCTCTGTCTCCTACATGCCTTTCATGTCCGTAACATTCTCCTACCCGCTCTCCGGGTTTACTGCTTCTCAAGGAGGCTGAGATCATCCCTAAAATACTCTCACCCAGATTCAGACAGTCCAAAAAATGTATTTCTTTCCTTTATAGAAACGTATTATTTACTATGTAACACTGGCGTGCAAAAATTAAGGACGAGACGGTTTCTCGAATGTAACGTCGTGCAGAAGTGCTCCACATCGACTCAAAGCATACCATAAGATCCCCAAGATGTAAGAATATGGGACAAGTGAGCAAAACCGTCCAAACAAGGAATCCAAAGGATACAAAGACACTTTATTGAAAAGGTAGCTTCGAGCACAACTGGACAGAAGACAGAAACGTCCATGTGACAGGCGGCTGCCAAGAAAAATCCAGTCTTTAGTAGGGGATATGATCACCCCTGACTGCGTTGCAGGATTTACAACGTATGTCCATGCTGGGGACGAGGTTGTCAAGGAGCTGTTGAGGCATCGCGGCCCATTCCTCTTGTAGTGCCAATCGCAGCAGAGGAATCGTTGCTGGCGGCTGGTGACGTGCTGCCAAGCGTCTCCCGAGAAGGTCTCACACGTGTTCGATTGGATTTAGGTCCGGGGACCTTGCGGGCCAATCCATGCGTTGAATATCTTCACTCTCCAACAGCTCTGCGACAGCCACTGTACGATGAGGTGTAGCGTTGTCGTCCATGAAGAGGAACTCAGGACCCACAGCACCTCTAAACAGACGCACGTGAGACAGGAGAACCTCGGTACAATAGCGAACACCAGTGACTGAACCTCCTTGGAAGATGTGGAGGTCAGTACGGCTACCAAACATGATACCGCCCCAAACGAGAACTCCGCCACCTCCAAACCGGTCCCTTTCGATGATGTTGGAGGTGTGATTGCGTGTTCCCTGCTCTCTCCAGATGTGTATACATCCAGAATTACTCGTCAGACTAAATCGGCTGTCATCCGTAAAGAGAACTCGACCCCATTGCTGATGTGTCTAGTTGTTGTGTTCCTGGCACCACAGAAATCGCTGTCTCCGATGAGCTGGGGTTAATGGCACACACCGTACTGGTCGTCGTGCAAATAGACCACCTTTGTGCACCCTCCTGGCCACGGCAAAACGTGATAACGGACGTCCAGTTCTCTGTTGCATGTGCCTTACGATTTCTCCCGCTGCCTGCCGTCTGTCTCTTCTCGCCTGTAGGAAAATATACTGGTCGTCCGCCGCCGTGGTTGCTCGTGGACGACCACTGCTAAACTCTCGGACAACTGTTTCGGTCGTTTGAAATGCTCTCCAAGCTCGTGAAACGATGCTGTGAGCGATCCCGAACTCCTCGGCCACACTAGTCACACTTCGACCTCCTTCCAACTTCCCAATGACGAGACCTCGGGTAAAGCCATCCAGATGTCGTCTACTGGATTGCCTGTTGGCCATATCACACGGTGGTAGCAACTCGACGTCGTTCAAACTGATGTACACCGTGCAATAGCTTTCACCGAATTGCTGAGCGTACACCACCCGTGTGTTTTATACCCTTTCGACCCCCCCCCCCACGTCATGCTGCATATATGCACATGCCCTACCGTACCGGACCCTAGTCTATCTCCTGAGTGGTATTTCGGTCAGTTCTGTCTGCTCGTTCAGCTGTTATGATAATTTCTCCTCTTCGTCCTTAATTTCTGCACACCAGTGTATTTATTATTGATTAGCGTATAGCCCGTCATAGGACGGTTGTTTTTAAGCTTTAAATAAATATTAATATACAGGAAATTTGCCCGTCCTACACTGTTAAAAATTTGGGGATAGGTTGCACCAAAAAGTGGTACCACACCACCTACACCACCTACATCACTTTCTGAGAAAAGATGCACCATTATGCGGTGCAAACAAAACCCAACAATATGGTGCAATCTTGCACCATCAAATGTAAGGATGCACCATTTTATAGTGCAGCCTTACTCCATAATATGGTGCAAAGTTGCACCACTTGTTGGTGTGTGTAACTTTTCCAAAATGTTGTGCAGTTGGTGTAGTTCTACTTATTGGTGCAACATGTCACCAAAAGTAAGTGTAGTCTTTTTACATCACTGCTTTATGGATAAAAGATTTTGAAAACAGGGTTTTTTTTGTTTTGTTTTTTTTGATTGGAGGTTTAACGACCGCCGTGAGCAACTCAATGGGCTATAAGCAGTCGCCCGTCCCTAATTTAGGGTCACTGGTTCCAGGGAAGGGAGAGAGCCAGTGCCGTAAGACAAACACAACATCCATGCCTGACCGGGATTCGAACCCGGACCCCTTACGGACGAATGATCAGAGGCCAACGCCTTAGACCACTACGCCACCGGGGCGGCGAAAAACAGGGTTTCTCTGTACAGTTCCAAAAAGTTTGTGGTTTTTTTTTTATTGAAGGTTTAACGAGCACCGAGAGCAACTCAATGGGCTATAAGCAGTCGCCCGTCCCTGATTTAGGGTAACTGGTTCCAGAGAAGGGAGAAAGACAGTGCCGTAAGACAAACACAACACGCATGCCTCATGGGATTCGAACCCGGACTCCTTCACGGATGAATGATCACATGCCAGCGCTTAGACCATTGCGCCACCGGGGCGCTAACGTTTGTGTTTTCAAACTGTTTACCTTTCTGTGCAGCGCAGTCGATCCCATCAATTTGTAAAATGGCTGGTGTAAATCGTTATTAATTTGAAAAACGATATTCTGCCGGTAAAAGTGAATTTCTTTCCGTTATGGAAACGTTTTGTTCTTTAAAAGATGCACTGAGCGTCACCTTATGAAGCCGAAGCGACTGTTTAACGAGGAATGTGAAAACAAATCCGAGGGTAGGAAAGGTAATCTTGACTGATGCCAATGTGATAACTGCGAGAGAATGTCAACTGACGCTGAGTGTTTGTGTTGCAACGAGAGTGATCAGATGATGTAAATAAAAGGTAGTGCCCAATGTATAATAAACCACGAATCATTGGACAGTGTTGTTTTAAACATCCGCACTTTACAGGCAGTCGTTATCAAATGATTCTTCGGACAGAAAAAAAAACGAGAAGAAAAATATGAACTTGTATGTAACCAACTATGGAGACACGTTGCATACAAACAATTCCTATATTGGGTGAATGCCTGGATACTTGTAGGGTGAAAAATCATAAAATTAATTCCTTCCTGTATTGTGAGAATGTTTTACTGAATCTAATGAACAGTATTCGGGATTTGTTTGTGTCCCTGGAAATGACCCAGACTATTTCGATTAACTTCCACTGTCACTAACGATGTGTCAGCTGCTATCTACATATACAGTTTACGAGTATATAAAATTATTTTCCATTGAACTAAGTGCATATTTTATTGTTTTGTTTTTTTTTAGTTTCTCCGATTGTCATGGGAGAAACAACTTTATGAGTATTTCTCGTAGCCCAAGTGCAATGTCATTAAACTGCTTAAAATTCATTCCAGTTGCGTTAATTGCAGCAGAAAGTTGATGACTAACGAACAGGACACGTCTAACACAAGGAGAGAAATTCCTGACACTAATTACCTCGTACTTTCCCTCACAACTCCTACCGCGCCGAGTACACAGATGCCGCTGGTGCGAGGAGTGGTGTGACTGACTGCTTGTCTGGTGTGACGTCATCACCAGAAACTTTGTCGGCTGTTTACTCAGCTCCCAATGGCCGTAGGGAAACAAATTTCGGCTCAATGAGCATCGCCTCGTCACCCGCATAACATGACAGCAAAAATTTGTATTTTCCAGGACCTTTTTTTTTTAAAGTTTACTGTTCCTTTAAAACAATTATCAAAAATAAAATAAATACATAAAAGTACATAAACATAATCTCTAGCGCCTTTATTTGTGTATTTATTATAAGATTCGTATATAAAATATTTTGCTCTATTCTTAGGTGTGACAGCAAACACTCTTCACCCTGGTACTGTGAAAACAGATATACTTCAAGGCAGTTCTGGCTTAATGAGTACAATAAGCAAGATCATTATAGGTCTTTTTGGAAAGGTAAGATTTGCTCTATAAAACTTTTACTACACTTCGTTTAAAATTCAAAACGTAGCAATAAAACGAATCTGAATTCTAAAACAGATTGTCATTTGATCTCACAGTTTCGGATGGTTCTAGAAAATCACGCAAATGTTCACTTCGTACATATGTTTTTTCTGGGAGTTTGACGATCCACATGAACATCTAAGACTACCAAAGTTCTCCCGTCCCTGATTTAGGGCTACTGGCTACAAGTGGCTCGGATAATATACCAGAAGCCTGTGAATAACGCCCACTGGGACGGCCAGCTAGTAAACATACCTTCAGTACTTACACACACCGACCAGCGACCACTGAACTAGAAACCCTCATACAGAGGAACATAAAGGCCACTTACGCAGCTTGTATGCAAAATACGTGGTCACGTGCGTCATCACGTGATCTAGGTAACTAATTAAGACTGCTACTCGTCAGTAGTGTTGATCACAATAGGAAAAACAAAGGACCTTTCGGAGTTCAATAAAGGGCTTATTGTGGGTCCCCGTCTGGCTGGACTATATAAGACTGCTGCTCATCAGCAATCGTTAATAGTGTTTATCACAATGGGGAAAACAAGGGATCTTTCGGAGTTCGATAAAGGGCTTATTGTGGGTGCCCGTCTGGCTGGACTATTTAAGACTGCTACTCATTAGTAATCGTCAGTAGTGTTGATCACAATGCGAAAAACAAAGGATCTTTCGGAGTTCGGTAAAGGGCTTATTGTGGATGCCCGTCTGGCTGGACTATTTAAGACTGCTACTCATTAGTAATCGTCAGTAGTGTTGATCACAATGCGAAAAACAAAGGATCTTTCGGAGTTCGGTAAAGGGCTTATTGTGGATGCCCGTCTGGCTGGACTATTTAAGACTGCTACTCATTACTAATCGTCAGTAGTGTTGATCACAATGGGAAAAACAAAGGACCTTTCGGAGTTCGATAAAGGGCTTATTGTGGATGCCCGTCTGGCTGGACTATTTAAGACTGCTACTCATTACTAATCGTCAGTAGTGTTGATCACAATGGGAAAAACAAAGGACCTTTCGGAGTTCGATAAAGGGCTTATTGTGGGTGCCGTTCTGGCTGGACTATTTAAGACTGCTGCTCACCAGCAATCGTCAATAGTATTGATCACAATGGGAGAAACAAAGTATCTTTCGGAGTTCGGTAAAAGGCTTATTGTGAGTGCCCGTCTGACTGGACTATTTAAGATTGCTGCTCATCAGCAATCGTCAATAGTATTTATCACAATGGGAGAAACAAAGTATCTTTCGGAGTTCGGTAAAGGGCTTATTGTGAGTGCCCGTCTGGCTGGACTATTTAAGACTGCTTCTCATCAGCAATCGTCAATAGTGTTGATCACAATAGGAAAAACAAGAAAGGATCTTTTGGAGTTCGATAAAGGGCTTGTTGTGGGTGCCCGTCTGGCTGGACTATTTAAGACTGCTGCTCATCAGCAATCGTCAATAGTGTTGATCATAATGGGAAAAACAAAGGATCTTTTGGAGTTCGATAAAGATCTTATTGTGGTTCTTTTTCTGGCTGGACTATTTAAGACTGCTGTTTGTCAGTAGTGTTGATCACAATGGGAAAAACAAAGGATCTTTCGGATTTCGGTAAAGGGCTTATTGTGGGCGCCCATCTGGCTGTGCTATTTAAGACTTCTGCGCGTCAGTAACCGTCAGTAGTGTTGATCACACTGGGGAAAAACGAAGGATATTTTGGAGTTCGGTAAAGGGCTTATTGTGGATGACCATCTCGTTGGAGCGACGATTTTGAAAACTGACTGGTTCCGTAAAAGTCGGGTCTATAATAAAAATTCCGGGTCTTTTGGCAATTGAAAAATAACCAACACTGCTTCTCTAGAGGCCTCATTGTGGCATGACGATAATCTGTCGGCAGCGAGGTCTCCATCGTCTGAGAAGGCTTGTACTGAGAAACAGGACCTATTGTATACATCAATTGATACTGTTAGTGCATGCCTATAGGAAAACAACTTTTGTTTGCGATGAACTGGGAAGTTCGTCTACAGTGGTGTAAGGAACACTATAGGGTTTGGCGGGAGTCCTATGAAGCAATGGACACAGCTTTCCATGTAAACGCCACTCAAGGTTCTGGAGGTGGTGTCTTAGTGTGGAATGCGTTCTATTGGTATGGAACGGATCTCCTGATATTGCTGGAACGTCGCATGCCATCCGATGACTACCTGAACATTGTTGCCGATCAAGTTCATTCTGCAATGTTGAAGCGGGAAAGCGGTGCACTACTTAACTCCCCATCTGTATTGTAGTGAATGGCATGTAGTAAACGAGTTAGTAAAATAATGCAATGCGTTGATTATGATACGCTTTCCAACAGACCAGAAATCATTACTCAACTTATTACTCAATTTATGAGGATAACGGCTGTAGTGTTCTGACCTTTGACCCCATTTTGCCCATTTTCAACAGGGTTCGTTCCCAGGTGGTCTCCTATCACATACTAAAATTTCATCGAAATCGAACCATTTTTACGCAAGATATGACGCATAAAAACAATGGAATGGATGCCGCTCCTATGTCCTGACCTTTGACCCCATTAAGTCCATTTTCAATAGGGTTCATCCCCAGGTAGTCCTCTACCACATACTAAAATTTCATCGAAATCGAACCATTTTACGCGAGTTATCGTGCGGACAGACAGGCAGACAAACAGACAGACGGGCAGACAAACAGGCAGACAGACAAAGCTGGAGTATGTACGCTTCTTCAACCTACGGTTGGAAAGCCTAAAAAAAGGAATTTCCCAGTAGGGTTTTGAGAAGCGGAGATACAAATGCAAACCGAAGTACAGTAAGTTCCAAACAGAGCTGGGACCTACAAAAAAATTCCTCAAATACAAACCTGAAGTGTCGGACAATACAAATGGTATCCGGTGTAAAAAGTAATTATTTACATCCCGCATTTAGAAGAACAGATAAAGAGAAAAACAGATTAAAGATTTGAACCCCTAGCGGCGAAATTTTGCAATATTTTGGGAAAGAAATACACACAAAATGTTTTCATAGTTTGAAGTATCTGACCGAAAAAGAATTTTTTCAATCGGGTGTTCAATCCCTCAGATATTGCTGCAAACATGCTGTAAACGGAAACGTGAACTAACACCCTCTAGTGGCACACTTGTGCGTTAAGAAAATTTTGAAATATATGAGAAACATTTTGCGCCGGAAACTCTCTAACAATTTTTTTTTTAAATGAACTCTTAGAAGCAGCGATATCGACCAAAATAAGATATGCGTCTACGCTTCCTGGCGGAAAAACTATGCCCTATTTTAAGCAGAGGTATTTCGAAAATGTTTTCCCGGGTGAGCGGTATCGGTGCACGAAAACATTTTTTTCAATCGAGTTTCCGAAACTCAGATTTTCCTGCAAATACGTCAGAAGCAGAAATAAACACTTACGCCCCATAGTGGCTCAACCATTTTTTTGCCAAATATAAGAAATTATATTTAAAGCATTTCCTATTAGGAGCTGCATTCGACACAGGAAGAATTTTTGAAATCGGAGTTTTAGAAGCAGAGATATCGGGGGGGGGGGGGGCGCATTAACCTTAACTCCCCTAGCGGAAAAAATATGCACTACTTAAAAAAATACTATACTCAAAATAGGTTTCATTATAAATGGCATCGAAAGGAAAAAAAAATTCAATCGGATATTTAGAAGCAAATATGTGGAATAAAATGTATTTTGAATTCGATATCATCTGCATTTACGCCCTCTAGCAGCAAAATTATGCATCGGAAAAAAAACTTGTATGCAAGGATCATCGTTCTTACATTTCAAGCTTCTCAACGCAAAAGAAATTTTTCAAATCGGACTAATAGTTGCAGAGATATGGTGTCCACAGACGGATGGACAAAATGATAACATAAGCACGATCTTTTTCTTTTTACAAAAGACGTGCGCCGCCACGGCCTCTGATTTTTCGCCCGAAAGGGGTCCGGGTTCGAATCCCGGTGAGGCTTGTATGTTGTGTTTGTCTTAAGGCACTGGCTCTCTCCCTTCCCTGGAACCAGTGACCCTAAATTAGGGACGGGCGACTGCTTATAGCCCATTGAGTTGCTCACGGTAGTCGTTAAACATTCAATCAAAAAAAAAAAAAAAAAAGACGTGCAAACCGTCATATGTGCCAAAGATTTCAGCAATATTAAATTTTCAGTAAATAAAGATTATTTGTTGAGATGCAGGTGTCATGATATTAATGGTAGGGTAGTGTACACAGTGCGTCGAAGAGTTTTTAAGACTGACGCAAGATTTCAGCCTACGGTGGCGCCACCACTGTAATCGCGAATGCGTTATAAACCGTGACCATCTGCTTGCTTGTACTGCGCAGTTGTTAAAGTAACTCAAACGAAACGGCCGTTCATTAGAGAAGTAAAATTTTTTTCATGTTGAATTATTAAGATGGAACAAAGGGCTGTTATTAAATTTAACGCAAAACTTGATAAAAGTGCCTCGGAAACGTACCAAATGATGAAACAAGTTTACGGTGAGTTTTGTTTAAGTAGATCAAATGTTTTGCTGTGTCACAAACGTTTTTTGGAGGGAAGAGATACGCTAGCAGATGATAAGCATACCGGAAGACTAAGTTCATCTAGGACACCTGAGATTATTGAAAAAGTGCGTGATTTCGTGGCAAACAATCAATTGCGTCACTAAGAATGATGGAAGAGTCTTTAAACATCAACAAAGAAACGATTCGAACCATCCTGCATGAAGATTTGGGCAAAACAAAAGTCTGTGCTAAATTTGTTCCACACACGTTAACCAATGAACAAAAATCAAGGAGAAGTGCACATTGCAGAGACATCATTTCAGCCGCTGAAAATGATCCAAACTTTTTAAAATCGATTGTTACAGGTGATGAAACATGGTGTTTTCAATATGATCCTAAAACAAAGCGACAAAGTGCGGTATGGAAGTCAAAAAACTCACCACAAGCCAAAAAAACAAGAAAAGTTCCATCGAAAATCAAAACAATGCTCATTACATTCTTCGATAGTAAGGGTATTATCCACAAAGAATTTGTTCCAAGTGGACAAACAATTACTGGTGAGTTTTATTTAAATGTTTTGAGGCGTTTGATAGGCAGAATTCGTCGCATTCGTCCAGAATATCTGGATGAAAACACTTGGTGTTTGTTGCACGATAATGCACCCAGTCACACCTCACTTCTTGTTCGTAGATTTTTGGCGAAAAATAACGTCTGTGTGTTGAATCATCCACCATATTCGCCTGATTTAGCACCCCGCGACTTTTCTTTATTCCCAAAACTTAAAATGACGTTAAAAGGGTGTTATTTTGATGATATTTCGACCATACAAACAGCTGCGACGCGTGCTTTGGAGGCAATTCCGCAAAGTGAACTGGAACAGGCATTCGAATCATTATTAAATCGCTGTAACAAGTATATTGAAGCCGGAGGGACTTATTTTGAATAACAAACCAAAACAAATTATAATTTCTTGTTTCTACTTCATTTTACAGACCCAGTCTTAAAAATTCTTTGCCACACTGTGTATGTGCCAAAGATTTCAGCAGTATTAAATTTTCAGTAAATGAAGATTATTTGTTGGGATGCAGGTGTCATGATATTAATGGTAGAGTAGTGTATATGAGACGACACTTTGCTTTTCATGTTTTCGGGTTAGTGTTCAGTGACTCGAAACTGCCTGCCGATTTGACTATGCAAAGGTGTGACGTCACATGACTATGACGTAGGTTCGGAAATTCTGAATACTTATGGAGGACTAGCAGGACACCTCGTATACAAAATTTAATGTTGATCCATCCATCCTCTGTACACTTATTAAAGCCCAAAATTTTGTACTTACGCGTCCTGCTGTGCTCTATTACTGGGAGCCATCCCTCTATTCCTATAACACTAACATATAGCACACAACGAAAAGATTAAAATATTTGCCATCTGGGAGCACGTTATGGATGCTGCAGTTGCATGTCATTGTGAATCACTCTCAGGTATCTGTCGTGTTGGTTCAGCTGGAAGCCAAGTGCTTCTGACAGCTGTTGATTTTGAAGCATGTGCACGCTTAAGGCACTTATAGAATCACGGTTCGATAAATTCCTGCTGTTGCTATAAGAAACCATAATCTCCGTTAACTCTTCTTTTTTTTTTTTTTTTTTTTTTTGATTGGAGGTTTAACGACCACCGTGAGCAACTCAATGGGCTATAAGCAGTCGCCCGTCCCTAATTTAGGGTCACTGGTTCCAGGGAAGGGAGAGAGCCAGTGCCGTAAGACAAACACAACATCCATGCCTGATCGGGATTCGAACCCGGACCCCTTTCGGACGAGTGATCAGAGGCCATCGCTTAGACCACTGCGCCACTGAGGTTCTGGGGATTGGGATTGGAGGTTTAACGACCACCGTAAGCAACTCAATGGGCTATAAGCAGTCGCCCGTCCCTAATTTAGGGTCACTGGTTCCAGGGAAGGGAGAGAGCCAGTGCCGTAAGACAAACACAACATCCATGCCTCACCGGGATTCGAACCCGGACCCCTTACGGACGAATGATCATAGGCCATCGCTTAGACCACTGCGCCACTGAGGTTCTGGGGATTGGGATTGGAGGTTTAACGACCACCGTAAGCAACTCAATGGGCTATAAGCAGTCGCCCGTCCCTAATTTAGGGTCACTGGTTCCAGGGAAGGGAGAGAGCCAGTGCCGTAAGACAAACACAACATCCATGCCTCACCGGGATTCGAACCCGGACCCCTTACGGACGAATGATCATAGGCCATCGCTTAGACCACTGCGCCACTGAGGTTCTGGGGATTGGGATTGGAGGTTTAACGACCACCGTGAGCAACTCAATGGGCTATAAGCAGTCGCCCGTCCCTAATTTAGGGTCACTGGTTCCAGGGAAGGGAGAGAGCCAGTGCCGTAAGACAAACACAACATCCATGCCTGACCGGGATTCGAACCCGGACCCCTTTCGGACGAGTGATCAGAGGCCATCGCTTAGACCACTGCGCCACTGAGGTTCTGGGGATTGGGATTGGAGGTTTAACGACCACCGTGAGCAACTCAATGGGCTATAAGCAGTCGCCCGTCCCTAATTTAGGGTCACTGGCTCCAGGGAAGGGAGAGAGCCAGTGCCGTAAGACAAACACAACATCCATGCCTCACCGGGATTCGAACCCGGACCCCTTACGGACGAATGATCATAGGCCAACGCCTTAGACCACTGCGCCACCGGGGCGGCCGTTAACTCTTCAGTACTCGGGTTACGGATAGCTACAATATGACTCAGATGAAGTGTTATTTCCCGCTATCTAAGTATCATGTTATTCATATTTTGCACTTTAGGTTTATATATCATTACGTTTAACATAATCCGACGGAATCCATTTTTATTTTTCTCTTATTACAAATTTGCAAGGGGGCAATGAAAAGTGATTCTCAAATACAGTCAGTGGCCCCGGATTTAGAAACCTTTATGCGGCTCAGAGGCGTAACAGACGAGGCTCCGTGCACAGCTCAAGAGAGGGCGCAAAAATCCCTACTTACAATTCGATTAAAACTGGAATTGAAAGTGTTGCACCAGTTTCTGGTACAGTATTTTCACCCCATATATTGTTCATTAACCGAATTTGCTCGTAATGTTTCTATAACGAAGTATATTTCTCCGTCATTTTTATCCGCGCCAGGATTCGAACCCGGTTCCCCTCATTCCGGAATAAGTTGTTCTACCAATTGAGCTACGCGGACGTTTTATTCTGATTGTTATCTGCCTTTATGTCGTGTGCGTCCTGCTGGCAGGTACGTCACATCTCCTGGTATACGTTACATCATCTCCCCCTTATTATTATTTTTTTTTCGAAGTGCTGGAGAAGGGATTCTCGCCACCCCGGGGGCGCAGTGGTCTAAGCGATGGTCCCTAATCATTCGTCCGAACGAGGGTCCGGGTTTGAATCCCGGTGAGGCATGGATGTTGTGTTTGTCTTACGGCACTGGTTCTCTCCCTTCCCTGGAACCAGTGACCCTAAATTAGGGACGGGCGACTACTTATAGCCCATTGAGTTGCTCACCGTGGTCGTTAAACCTCCAAGAAAAAAAAAAGGGATTATCTTATTTTTCCTATCTCGCGGTGTGGAAATAACATCACACCAATGCGAGATTTTGAACGGTCGGGTCATCCGGATAGTTCGGGCGCCATTATAACGAAGTATATTTCTCCGTCATTTTTATCCGCGCCAGGATTCGAACCCGGGTCCCCTCATTCCGGAATAAGTTGCTCTACCAATTGAGCTACGCGGACGTTTTACTCTGATTGCTATCTGCCTTTATGTCGTGTGCGTCCTGCTGGCAGGTACGTCACATCTCCTGGTATACGTTACATTTCGTCTGCTTCGGTAGCCTTGACAGTTTAAAATTCGCATTTCTTCTTCAAAATGTTCAGGGAATGTTTTTTTTTATTTCATTGAGGGTTGTTTTTTTTTTTTTTGCTTTATTGGAGGTTTAACGACCACCGTGAGCAACTCAATAGGCTATAAGCAGTCGCCCGTCCCTAATTTAGGGTCACTGGTTCCAGGGAAGGGAGAGAGCCAGTGCCGTAAGGCAAACATAACATCCATGCCTCACCGGGATTCGAACCCGGACCCCTTTCGGATGAGTGATCAGAGGCCATCGCTTAGACCACTGCGCCACTGGGACGGCGATTGAGGGTTTAACGACCACTGTGAGCTGAGCAACTCAGTGGGCGATAAGCAGTCGCCCGTCCCTAATTTAGGTCCACTGGTCCAGGAAGAGAGAGAGTCAGTGTCGTAAGACAAACAAAACATCCATGCCTGACGGGATTCAAACCCGGACCCATCTAGGACAAATGATCAGAAGCCATCGCTTAGACCGCTGCGCCATCTGGGTGGCTCAATCTAGTTTGAGAAGAAACAAACTATAACGACTACCTTGAGCAACTCAGTGGGCGATAAGCAGTCGCCCGTCCCTAATTTAGGTTCACTGGTCCAGGAAGGGAGAGAGTCAGTGTCGTAAGACAAACAAAACATCCATGCCTGACGGGATTCAAACCCGGACCCATCTAGGACAAATGATCAGAAGCCATCGCTTAGACCGCTGCGCCATCTGGGTGGCTCAATCTAGTTTGAGAAGAAACAAACTATAACGACTACCTTGAGCAACTGAGTGGGCGATAAGCAGTCGCCCGTCCCTAATTTAGGTTCACTGGTCCAGGAAGGGAGAGAGTCAGTGTCGTAAGACAAACAAAACATCCATGCCTGACGGGATTCAAACCCGGACCCATCTAGGACAAATGATAAGAAGCCATCGCTTAGACCACTCCACCACCGGGGCCCGTCAAGGATGTTAGTTGCTCACATTCAGAAATGAAGGCGTGGTTGCACGAACGTTGAAAGACAAGCACATTTGATGTTTAACGTGTGAGCTAAAGTGAGCTAAAAGCAGTCACCCGAACCTACTTTAGGGTCACTGGTTCCAAGGAAGGGAGAGAGCCAGCGGCATAAGACAAACATGTCACCCATACCTCACCGTGGATTCGAGCTCGGACCTATTTCGGACGAATGATTAGAAACCAAACGTTTCGTACCACTCTGCCACTGTGCGCCAAGGCCGTTGTTTACATTACAGAAGATTCTCGGGGGCTATTCGATCTTTACTGCGACTGTGAACCACGACTTCCATGTGTGTTCGGTCTGTTTCATGTGGTACCGAAGATCCGAACTCAGAAACGGTTGGGAAAAGCAGTACACTGAGTCACGGTTTGATTGCTCCTCCCACATACAGATAACATTGGGGTGTGAACGTTAATTTTTTTGGTCCAGGACTGTATGTATGTAGACAAGTGGGTGGCGCAATATCTTCCTGGTTTGCCCCGGAAGCAGAAATGTCCGGTTACGCCTCCGATGCAGATGCACGTAAACGTCACTTACGCAGTGCACATGCAAAATACGTGGTCATGTGCGTCACCACGTGATCTAGGCCAGTTGTCTTCAAACTCTTTTTCATGACGCACCCCTGCATTGGCCAAAACCACTTATCGCGCACCCCATTGTCTGGTAGCTCTGAACAGAGCTACCAGACAAGGGACTAATACATATACTGCAGAGGCTTTTGCTGAAGTTCTAGGTGTTTTGTTTTCAAATGGCGAAGTAACCATGATTGTTTCATGCTGTCTGTCATTTGCTAAAATTTCACGGCAAACTACAAATTTAGGGCAAGGCTCCGCGTTGACGATAATCGATGTGAAACCGAATTTCAGATATACAAGGAGTGTTCAAATGAAAAGGTACGAAACGACACTGTGGGTATAAATGAAGACTTTATTCAAAGTATACACCATAGGCCGTAGCACAACGATCCCATTGATTAACGATCCGAATTCTTGTTCCCAGAATTCCTGTGGCCGTGACGAGACCCAGTCCTGCATAGCGTCCTTGAGTTCGTCGTCCGAGTGGAAGCGCTTCCCTTTCAGATGTTTTTTCAGGGGACCAAACACATGGAAATCGCAGGGCGACATGTCCGGGCTGTAGGGCGGATGGTCAAGCTGCTCCCACTGGAACTTGGCCAGTTCCGCGTGTGTTACCCTGGAGACGTGTGGACACGCGTTATCATGGAGCAGAACCACACCCTCCGTGAGCAGCCCCGGTCTTTTGTTCTTGATGTACCTGCGTAGGCTTCGGAGTGTCTCACAGTACACATCGGAGTTAATGGTTCGCCGTCCTGTGCTGGAGGAATTCAACAAGTAGTCAATTGGACGGCGCTCTTTATAAGAGCCTCTGCTCTCTCCTGCGCATGCGGGCACCCGCGCATGCTCCGATCCACGCCGGCGACTCCAATCGCATCCCTAGATGTGTCGCTACGTTCTCCCATAGCGGCATAGGCAAATATGTTAACGGTTACGTTCTTATGACGTTTCGTACCTTTTCATTTGAACACCCCTAGTATGTCTTGGTAATTTCGGACTTTGTCATTAATTTTTCTGCTTTCACAGTCTTGAGAAGTTTGAACACTTGCTAACATTTTTTCACACTCAGAGTCGCTTGTCAAAAACTTACCTCCTTCCTTGCCCTTCCTTGTGGCATTAACTTTAAGACATTATTCCATTGGCCGCCCCGGTGGCGCAGGGGTCTAAGCGATGGCCTCTGATCATTCGTCCAAAAGGGATCCGGGTTCGAATCCCGGTGAGGCATGGATGCTGTGTTTGTCTTACGGCACTGGCTCTCTCTCCCTTCCCTGGAACCAGTAACCCTAAATTAGGGACGGGCGACTGCTTATAGTCCATTGAGTTGCTCACGGTGGTCGTTAAACCTTCAATCAAAAAAAAAATTATTCCATTGTGTACATTGTACAACTGTACACATGAAATATCGTATAAAATATATGAGGGACAAACGCATCAGAAGATAAACATTCCAGAAGCGAAAATCTCGTGTAACAGCGCACATAAACACGAGCAATGTTCGTCAGAGTCCAAACTGGAAGTGCACTTGTCAAAGTCGCTTTTGAAAAGGATTCCTGAAAGATGAGGCATGTTCTGTGAACGAAAAACCTGTTTCCTTTTACAGTTCGTCAGCGAGTACGACGAGCTGAGGACATGGCGGTGGGAGCGCTAACACGCCAGCCCTCCTCAGCGTCGCCGTTTTCGCCAGATGAGCAATTAGCTGTCGCCGCCGGTCGCTTTATTCTCAGATCCGCTCGGTGTTAATGTGTGTTGCGAGATAACATGAGATAAAAACTCTGGGGATTCGAAGGGTGGAAACCGAGCCTAAAATGCGATGCTAATCACGTGACTGCAATAGTTGGATGTCGTTGAAAGAGAAAAGGAAAAGAAATAAAATAGAGATAGACAATCTTCTCACTCGAACGTCCGTTTGAATGCATTAGTTTAGAAAATTTCCGCGCACCCCTAAGAAACGTGCGAGGCACCCCACTTTGAAGACCACTGATCTAAGCAACTATTTAAGACCTCTACTCGTCAGTTATCGTCAGTAGTGTTGATCACAATGGGAAAAACAAAGGAACTTTCGGAGTTCGATAAAGGGTTTATTGTGGTGCACGTATGGCTAGAGCGACGATTTTGAAAACTGACTGGTTTCTCAAAAGTTGAGATACCACTGCTTGTGTAAGATGCATAATCGTGGCATGGCGACAATCTGTCAGGAACGAGACCGCCGTTGTCTGAGAGTGTGCAGAAACTGACCAAAGCATTCACTAAAGGATGTTCTTGGCCAATTGCTCTGCAAACTATGAGGAGGTAATTGAAGATGATCGGTATTGGCAGTCGCATGCCTGTACGCAAACCACTGATTTCTGCGAAGACCCGGAAAGTTTGTCTACAGTGGTGTCAGGAACACCGTGAGTGGACACTGGAGAAAAGTCATGTGGTCCGACGAGCCTTAAATGGAAACCACTGATTTCTGCGAAGAACCGGGAAGTTTGTCTACAGTGGTGTCAGGAACACCGTGAGGGGACACTGGAAAAAAGTCATGTGGTCCGACGAGCCCTAAATGGAAACCACTGATTTCTGCGAAGAACCAGGAAGTTTGTCTACAGTGGTGTCAGGAACACCATGAGGGGACACTGGAAAAAAGTCATGTGGTCCGACGAGCCCTAAATGGAAACCACTGATTTCTGTGAAGAACCGGAAAGTTTGTCTACAGTGGTGTCAGGAACACCATGAGGGGACACTGGAAAAAAGCCATGTGGTCCGACGAGCCCTAACTGATTTCTGCGAAGAACCGGGAAGTTTGTCTACAGTGGTGTCAGGAACACCGTGAGTGGACACTGGAAAAAAGTCATGTGGTCCGACGAGCCCTAAATGGAAACCACTGATTTCTGCGAAGAACCGGGAAGTTTGTCTACAGTGGTGTCAGGAACACTGTGACTGGACACTGGAAGACCGGAAAAGAGTCATGTGGTCCGACGAGTCACGGTACGCCTTGGTCTGTACCGACAGTAGGCAAAGAGTTTGGCGGGATTCCCATGAAGCAATAGGCCAGCTTGCCTTGTAAATACAACTCAAGATTCTGGAGGTAGTGTCATGGTGTGGGGACACGTTCTGTTGGTATGAAACGGGTCCTCTGTTCTTGCTGGAAGGTCGGGTATCCTCCAAGGGTTATTTGAACATTGTTGCTGATCAAGTTCTACAGTGTTGATTTTTTGTCCTGGCTGTTTCATAGACGACAATGTCTCTGCCCATCGCGCAAGATGTGTTCAGCGAGCATGATGGTGACTTCTACTCTCTTCCCAGGCTACCACAAAGCCCGGATCAAACCCCATTGAGAATGCTTGGGTCGAGTTAGAAAAACAGATCCCGGAGCTAAGTCCTCTTCCCTTCAAATCTGAGCCAGATAAAGGACTATCTGATGAAAACCTGGTATGATGTACACTGGCGTGCAAAAATTAAGGACAAGACGGTTTTTCGAATGCAACGTCGTGCAAAAAGTGCTCCACATCGACTCAAATCATACCATAAGATCCCCAAGACGTACGAATATGGGACAAGTGAGCAAAACCGTCCAAACAAGGAATCCAAAGGATACAAAGGCACTTTATTGAAAAGGTAGCTTCGAACACAACTGGACAGAAGACAGAAACGTCCATGTGACAGGCGGCTGCCAAGAAAAATCCAATCTTTAGTAGGGGATATGATCACCCCTGACTGCGTTGCAGGATTTACAACGTCTGTCCATGCTGAGGACGAGGTTGTCAAGGAGCTGTTGAGGCATCACGGCCCATTCCTCTTGTAGCGCCAGTCGCAGCTGCGGAATCGTTGCTGGCGGCTGGTGACGTGCTGCCAAGCGTCTCCCGAGAAAGTCCCACACGTGTTCGATTGAATTTAGGTCCGGGAACCTTGCGGGAAAATCCATGCGTTGAATATCTTCACTCTCCAACAGCTCTGCGACAGCCACTGTACAATGAGGTGTAGCGTTGTCGTCCATGAAGAGGAACTCAGGACCCACAGCACCTCTAAACAGACGCACGTAAAGCAGGAGAACCTCGGTACAATAGCGGACACCAGGAACCTCATTGGAAGATGTGGAGGTCAGTACGGCTACCAAGCATGATACCGCCCCAAACGAGAACTCCGCCACCTCCAAACCGGTCCCTTTCGATGATGTTGGAGGTGTGATTGCGTGTTCCCTGCTCTCTCCAGATGTGTATACATCCAGAATTACTCGTCAGACTAAATCGGCTGTCATCCGTAAAGAGAACTCGACCCCATTGCTGATGTGTCCCGTTCTTGTGTTCCTGGCACCACAGAAATCGCTGTCTCCGATGAGCAGGCTTTAATGGCACACATCGTACTGGTCGTCGTGCAAATAGACCACCTTTGTGCAGCCTCCTGGCCACGGTAAAACACGATAACGGACGTCCAGTTGTCTGTTGCATGTGCCTTGCGATTTCTCTCGCTGTCTGCCGTCTGTCTCTTCTCGCCTGTAGGACAATATACCAGTCGTCCGGCGCCGTGGTTGCTCGTGGACGACCACTGATAAACTCTCGGACAGCTGTTCCTGTCGTTTGAAATGCTCTCCACGCTCGTGAAACGATGCTGTGAGCGATCCCGAACTCCTTGGCCACACTAGTCACACTTCGACCTTCTTCCTACTTCCCAATGACGCGACCTCGGGCAAAATCATCCAGATGTCGTCTACTGGATTGCCTGTTGCCCATATCACACGGTGTCAGCAACTCGACGTCGTTCAAACCGATGTACACCGCGCAATAGCTTTCACCGAATTGCTGAGCGTTCACCGCCCGTGTGCTTTATACCCTTCTAACACTCCCCCCTACGTCATGCTGCATATATGCGCATGCCCTACCGTACCGGACCGTAGTCTATCTCCCGAGTGGTCTTTCGGTCCGTTCTGCCTGCTCGTTCCGCTGCTATGCTAATTTCTCCTCTTTGTCCTTAATTTTTGCACACCAGTGCATATTAGTTGCAAATGTGCTCCAACACCTTGTAGAATCTGCCAAACCGCATGCATGCTGTATTTCGTGTTACACGAGGCCCAACCTGGTACCAAATTAAAGTTGCTATTTCAGTGGCCGGTATGTGTATTTAAAAACTGAGATGTTAATATTGAATTGGTGCAGAAAAAATATGCGCTTTTAGCTGATGGACATGTTCGATCCCACCTGCAGAATGGTGTTTAGAAGTGTATCTTGGCATGCATCCCAAGATTGGTATACGCTATATTCTCAAAAGTATTCGGACACTACCAAAAAGTTGTATAAGTGCAAAGAACGGTTGCGTAGGAATGTGCGCTGTGAGCGGGGAGGTACGTATATACAGCTGAGATATTCTGTAGGGTGTTATCAGTAACTGTGAAGCGGATATGCCGCGTGGCTGTGAACTTTCCGAGTTCCAGTGTGGGCTCGTCGTAGGATTTCATTTGAGTAAAGTTTCCATACGAAGCATTGCAGCTAAATTGAACATACCAAAATCGACTGTAAGGGATGACCTTAAAAGATGAAAGCAGGACAGTGCGCAACTACAGCAAAAAAAAAAAAAAACGTTCCAGAAAGGCCGCACAAACTGACGGAGCGAGACAGAAGAGTCATGATAAGAAATGTTAAGAAATCCCGTTTTTCCTTTGTCGTTTCCACCGCTGTTGAAGTAGGAAATGCTTGTAGTGGCTCGAGTTGTTCCATAACTATCCGCAAAAAGTTGCATAGTGTTGGTTATTATGGTAGAGCAGTAGCACACAAGCCACACATCACTACCGTGAATTCAAAGCGCTGTTCGGAGTGGTGTGTCTCCCGTCGTTCCTGGATCTGAGCCCCTCAGATTGGACCGATTTGATGACAGCCCGGAGAACGACTTTCGTCGGACTGTGTTCTTCTCATCTGCTAAGTTCGGCGGAGGCTTCATCATGGTGTGGAGTTCTTTTTCGTGGATGTGACTCAACCCGTTGGTTATTACTCGTTAAATCAATGCCTCACCTGTGGGATGGCATGGATTCAACGAACATGCCTGTAGAACGATATATCGTTGAATCCATGCCGCACCTATGGGATAAGACTGAGAAAGCCATTCGTAACAGAGATCCAACTAACACTCGTAGTTGACGGAGGCAATAATATCTGCTTGGCTGAACATACCTGTAGAACAATATCTCGTTGAATCCATGCTATACCTGTGGGATGATATTGAGGGAGCCATTTGTAAGAGAGATCCAGTGAATACTCGGCAGTTGACGGATGTCATCACATTCCCTTGGCTGAGCATACCTGTAGAGCGATATCTCGGTGAATCCATGCCACACCTATGGGATGAGATTGAGAAAGACATTCGTAACAGAGATACAGCTAGCACTCGGTAGTTGACGGAGGCCATCACATCCGTTTGGCTGAACATACCTATAGAGCGATATCTCGTTGAATCCATGCCACACCTGTGGGATGAGATTGAGAGGGCCATTCGTAACAGAGATCCAGCGAACGCTCTTTTATTGACGGAGGCCATCTCAGTCTCATCTCACATCCCTTTGACTGAACATACCTGTAGAGCGATATCTCGTTGAATTCATGCCACACCTGTAGGATGAGATTGAGAGAGCCATTCGTAACAGAGATCCAGCGAACGCTCTTTTATTGACGGAGGCCATCTCAGTCTCATCTCACATCCCTTTGACTGAACATACCTGTAGAGCGATATCTCGTTGAATTCATGCCACACCTGTAGGATGAGATTCAGAGAGCCATTCCTAACAGATATCCAGCGAACACTCGGCGATTGACGGAGGCCATGACATCCGCTTGGTTGAACGTACCTGTAGAACGATATCTTGTTGAATCCATGCCACACCTGTGGGATGAGATTGAGATGGCCATTCGTAACAGAAATCCAGCGAACGCTCTTTTATTGACGGAGGCCATCTCAGTCTCATCTCACATCCCTGGTTTTCTCAGTCTCATCTCACATCCCTTTGACTGAACATACCTGTAGAGCGATAGCTCGTTGAATCCATGCCACACCTGTGGGATGAGATTGAGAGAGCCATTCGTAACAGAGATCCAGCGAACGCTCTTTTATTCACGGAGGCCATCTCAGTCTCATCTCACATCCCTTTGACTGAACATACCTGTAGAGCGATATCTCGTTGAATTCATGCCACACCTGTAGGATGAGATTCAGAGAGCCATTCCTAACAGATATCCAGCGAACACTCGGCGATTGACGGAGGCCATGACATCCGCTTGGTTGAACGTACCTGTAGAACGATATCTTGTTGAATCCATGCCACACCTGTGGGATGAGATTGAGATGGCCATTCGTAACAGAAATCCAGCGAACGCTCTTTTATTGACGGAGGCCATCTCAGTCTCATCTCACATCCCTGGTTTTCTCAGTCTCATCTCACATCCCTTTGACTGAACATACCTGTAGAGCGATAGCTCGTTGAATCCATGCCACACCTGTGGGATGAGATTGAGAGAGCCATTCGTAACAGAGATCCAGCGAACGCTCTTTTATTGACGGAGGCCATCTCAGTCTCATCTCACATCCCTTTGACTGAACATACCTGTAGAGCGATATCTCGTTGAATTCATGCCACACCTGTAGGATGAGATTCAGAGAGCCATTCCTAACAGATATCCAGCGAACACTCGGCGATTGACGGAGGCCATGACATCCGCTTGGTTGAACGTACCTGTAGAACGATATCTTGTTGAATCCATGCCACACCTGTGGGATGAGATTGAGATGGCCATTCGTAACAGAAATCCAGCGAACGCTCTTTTATTGACGGAGGCCATCTCAGTCTCATCTCACATCCCTGGTTTTCTCAGTCTCATCTCACATCCCTTTGACGGAACATACCTGTAGAGCGATAGATCGTTGAATCCATGCCACACCTGTGGGAAGAGATTGAGAGAGCCATTCGTAACAGAGATCCAGCGAACGCTCTTTTATTGACGGAGGCCATCTCAGTCTCATCTCACATCCCTTTGACTGAACATACCTGTAGAGCGATATCTCGTTGAATTCATGCCACACCTGTAGGATGAGATTCAGAGAGCCATTCCTAACAGATATCCAGCGAACACTCGGCGATTGACGGAGGCCATGACATCCGCTTGGTTGAACGTACCTGTAGAACGATATCTTGTTGAATCCATGCCACACCTGTGGGATGAGATTGAGATGGCCATTCGTAACAGAAATCCAGCGAACGCTCTTTTATTGACGGAGGCCATCTCAGTCTCATCTCACATCCCTGGTTTTCTCAGTCTCATCTCACATCCCTTTGACGGAACATACCTGTAGAGCGATAGCTCGTTGAATCCATGCCACACCTGTGGGATGAGATTGAGAGAGCCATTCGTAACAGAGATCCAGCGAACACTCGTCTGGTTGAGTGAATGCAACCCCTGTGGGATGAGATTGAGATAGCTATTCGTAATAGAGGTCCGACGAACAATCGGCAATTGACGGAGGCCTTCACATCCGCTTGGATGAACATTCCTTTAGAAGGATATTTCGTTGAATCCATGAAACATCGAATCAAAGCTGTTTTGAAAGCCAAGAACGGCAGAACAGGTTCTTAGGGAGGTGTTCCTAATAATTTATTTCTTGATCAGAAGCCATCGCTTAGACCAGCTTTTCTAAATTAATGCATTCAAACGAGCATTCGAGTGAGAAGATTGTCTATCTCTATTTTATTTCGTTCCCTTTTCTTTTTCAACGACATCCAATTATTGCAGTCACTTGATTTGCGGCACTTTTTAGGCTCGGTTTCCACCCTCGAATCCCCAGAGTTTTTTTCTCATGTTATCTCGCAACACCCATTAACACCGAGCGGATCTATAACGAAGTAAATTTCTCCGTCATTTCTGTCCACGCCAGGATTCAAACCCGGGTCCCCTCATTCCGCAATAAGTTGCTCTACCAATTGAGCTACGCGGACGTTTGTTCTGACTGCTATCTTCCTTTATGTCGTGTGCGTCCTGCTGGCAGGTACGTCACATCTCCCCCCACCCCGAAAGAGGGCCCGGGGCATGGCCCACGGGTCAGCCGTGACCATGAATCGTTGCAGGCAGCCATCCACTGTAGAACGTGCACTTGAGAACTCCCAGTCAATCTGGTGTGTGGAATGCAACGTCACACACATTTATTTTTCGAAGCGCTGGAGAAGGGATTCTCTTATTTTTCCTATCTCGCGGTGTGGAAATAACATCACACCATTGCGAGATTTTGAACGGTCGGGTCATCCGGATAGTTCGGGCGCCATTATAACGAAGTAAATTTCTCCGTCATTTCTGTCCACGCCAGGATTCGAACCCGGGTCCCCTCATTCCGGAATAAGTTGCTCTACCAATTGAGCTACGCGGACGTTTGTTCTGACTGCTATCTTCCTTTATGTCGTGTGCGTCCTGCTGGCAGGTACCTCACATCTCCCCCACCCCGAAAGAGGGCCCGGGGCATGGCCCACGGGTCAGCCGTGACCATGAATCGTTGCAGGCAGCCATCCACTGTAGAACGTGCACTTGAGAACTCCCAGTCAATCTGGTGTGTGGAATGCAACGTCACACACATTTATTTTTCGAAGCGCTGGAGAAGGGATTCTCTTATTTTTCCTATCTCGCGGTGTGGAAATAACATCCCACCATTGCGAGATTTTGAACGATCGGGTCATCCGGATAGTTCGGGCGCCATTATAACGAAGTAAATTTCTGCGTCATTTTTATCCGCGCCAGGATTCGAACCCGGATCCCCTCATTCCGGAATAAGTTGCTCTACCAATTGAGCTACGCGGACGTTTGTTCTGACTGCTATCTGCCTTTATGTCGTGTGCGTCCTGCTGGCAGGTACGTCACAGATCTGAGATAAAACGCCCGGCGGCGACAGCTAATTGCTCATCTGGCGAAAACGGCGACGCTGAGGAGGGCTGGCGTGTTAGCGTTCCCACCGCCATGTCATCAGCTCGTCGTACTCGCTGACGAACTGTAAAAGGAAATAGGTTTTTCGTTCACAGAAAATGCCTCATCTTTCAGGAATCCAATACACCAGCGACTTTGACAAATGCACTTCCAGCTTGGACTCTGACGAACATTCCTCGAGTTTATGAGGGCTGTTTTACGAGATTTTTGCTTTTGGAATGTTTATCTTCTGATGCGTTTGTCCTTCATTTATTTTATACGATATTTCATGTGTACAGTTGTACAATGTACACAATGGAATAATGTCTTAAAGGTAATGCCTCAAGGAACGACAAGGAAGGAGGTATGTTTTTCACAAGCGACTCTGGTACATTTGAGTGTGAAAAAATGTTAACAAATTCAAGGCTCTGTTCAGAGCTACCAGACAATGGGGTGCGCGATAAGTAGTTTTCGCCAAGGCAGGGGTGCGTCTTGAAAAAAGTTTGAAGACAACTGGTCTAGATCACGTGATGTCGCACATGACCACGTATTTTGCATGTGCACTGCGTAAGTGACGTTTACGTGCATCTGCATCGGAGGCGTAACCGGACATTTCTGCTTCCGGGGCAAACCACGAAGATATTGCGCCACCCACTTGTCTACATACATACAGTCCTCGAGCAAAAATATTAACGTTCACACCCCAATGTTATCTGTATGTGGGAGGAGCAATCAAACCGTGACTCAGTGTACTGCTTTTCCCTACCGTTTCTGAGTTCGGTACCACATCAAACAGACCGAACGCACCTGGAAGTCGTAGTTCACAGTCGCAGTAATGATCGAATAGCCCCAGAGAATTGGCTGTAATGTAAACAACGGCCTTGGCACACCAGTGGCAGAGTAGTACGAAACGTTTGGTTTCTAATCATTCGTCCGAAATAGGTCCGAGTTCGAATCCACGGTGTGGCATGGATGACATGTTTGTCTTATGGCGCTGGCTGTCTCCCTTCCTTGGAACCAGTGGCCCTAAAGTAGGGGCGGGCGACTGCTTTTAGCTCACTTTTTTTTTTTTTTTCTTGATTGGAGGTTTAACGACCACCGTGAGCAACTCAATGGGCTATAAGCAGTCGCCCGTCCCTAATTTAGGGTCGCTGGTTCCAGGGAAGGGAGAGAGCTAGTGCCGTAAGACAAACACGACATCCATGCCGG